>OZ014508.1:27322013-27992013 GCA_963966075.1 Aphodius sticticus
AAAGGCCTGTTATGCATATTCGCAACGTCAGTAACATAAGAAGTAAGCATGTAGACGAAAAATACGACTATCTATATCTCTCAAAATTTGTATTTTTAATTGATATTATTTGGATAGAAATATTTAAGAAGTTTGCGTCTTGCCAATAATGCGTAGTATAGAATTAGAATCATGATTCTGAATTTTCATCATTATCCATGGATAATGATGAACATTTATATTTTGAAGAAAATTAATCTTTGGGATACATCCTCGAACACTAATTAGAGACACACTACCTCTACTCTAGAATACATTGGCAAGACACCACGTGGCACCCTTTTCTTATTTTAAAACAACTCTACATCATTTTTCATAATAAACATTTCATTTTTAACAAAACAAGACTATTTTTTAAAACATTTACTTTTTTCCCCTCCTTATCTGCTTTAGTATTGATCATAGGGAGCAAGTGGCCAGGACCAGAAAATTGTATGTAGATTAATTCAGTATATGGACATTTTTCGCTAGAGGTAGTAATTTTCGAGTTATTAACGAAAAACTGAAAAAGGTACCTACAACTGTGCCAAAATTGGCGATGGTTCCCGCTATTAGTTGCCTGCATTTTTATGTCTCCATAATATGTATTTGTCGTTGATAAACAAATTGTTAGCTGAATAGGTTCTCAAATCATTACTCAAAAACTATTTATTGGCACGAGGACCTTAAAATTGGCCCAATAGGGTATTTGACTATTATTGGAAAACCATCTTAGTGTGTTTATTCCTTCACTCTACATTGTAAATGCATTATTTTTCGTAATTATTTCCTCAATATTTTAAAAACTCAGCGTTAAAAATTGAATCACAAAAAGTCCCGCCAAAACGATACTTTCTGTTGTGTGACGTCACCCGATAGTAGATGTCAAATCGGCTCATATGATCTGTCAGCATCGGCATCGTCGTCGTTTGGTAATTGTGTTGTATGATGTTGATGTGTTGTTTTCACAATTTCTACATAAAAATGGGTTATAAATGGCGTATAAATCCACAATGCAGAAATACGTCAAGAAAAACTCCGGATAAACTATTTGTAGCTGTACCGCAAGATTTGAAACTGCGAAGAAAGTAGTTGGCTCGTAGAAATCCTAATGAAATAAATAGCGGTCAATGCAAGTGTTTTTTGTGGGGGGCTATCCTAACCTACAAAGTTATGCTTACATGGCACTTTAGTGCTATTAAATTCAAACGGGAGAGGCATAAGAGCGCGTTCGGATAACCCGGTATTGTACGGTGAGACTGACGCGGATTAAAGTCATACGGCGTCTATCTGCATATAAGAGAGAGACAGCCGACCCAGGTTATCTGACCATTGCTCTCCCCATACCCTACCCTGACAAACCGAATGCGCTCTAAGCGCATTCGCCTTTCAATCACGTGAAAGGACGTTAATAAAATTCAATTTTAATTTTGGTTTTTAATAGAAATAAAGTATATTTTTTTTTGAAAATATTGAAACAAATAGTTTCCTTAAACTGTAATCTATTAGGATGACTATAATACAAGCCATATTTTTTATACAGTCAAATACCCTATTCCAGTAACCTTTTTCCAGAACATCATCATTGACTCCACAACGTTTGCAAGCTTTCTTCCTGTACGAAATTACGTTACTTCTTACTTAACGTTAATCATTTTATGCATTATTAACAGACCTTTAACCTACCCTAGAAACCTGAGTCGCGCGCAAGCGCAGCAGCGTAGACGTAACTTATTGACTTGCATATTGACTTTGCAGAGCGATCAAACAAAATCAAAATAGTACACAACGAACATTCTACTGGTCGACGAACGGAAACTGGACTGGTTCAGTCGTTGTGCTCCCGAGAGATGTCGGTATTGTCGCCGTTAGTGTTCGGGGCTGCCACCTCGCAGCATAGCGTCTTTTTCACCTTCGTGGGCCAGAATTGTGTGAGGAAAAATGCCGAGATCAGACAGAACGACTTGCACATCAATGGACAGAGGATCGCCTGGTGAAAAACGGCTGCTATCCTGTAGTATGAACCTTCGAACGGGTCCAATATGGCCGGACATATCATGTGGTTCAGGTTTACTTCAGTTGGCTGGAAATTATAATAGAATGTTAATATATTGCGCTATAATATATTATGTTTTACTTTATTTTGTTGCGTCATTAATTGTAGGCCAATACAGTATACAGGGTGTGTAATTCACTCTTCCAAAAAATATAGTGGCATTAAACCATCACATTTTGTCAAGAATCAAAAAACATGAAGGGAATGATTTACCGTTTCCGAGATATAACGCTTTTTGGGTCCCCTGAACATTTTTGACCAAGGTAGAAAAAATTATACATATTTAGAACTTTCATGACCAAACTTAGAGCTGAAAAACTTTTTGTTCAAAAGGGTCCAACGGAACTGGATGTTTACTCTAAGCCTTTTTCAAGGATTCTGCAGATGACGATCTCTGTAATATCGTCAAAATACTTAAATAATAAATTAAAGTAGAGGAAATTTTGTATGATTTATGTCTATGACATTTTTTGGTAAAATTAATAGTTTAGCGGCATGAGAAAATTGTATTTGATTGAGATCGGTCATGTCTGCATTAATATAAAACTAGTTAGCCAGGATTTGACAGAGAGACACTTTCATTCTAATGACAGTAGGTAGTGTCAAGCGCTGATGTTTTGGCAATACCTACTGTCAATAGAATCGATATATCTGTGAAGTCCTAGTTTTATTTTAGTGCCGACACGATCGATCTCAATCAAATACAATTTGCTCATGCCGCTAAACTATTAATTTTAAATGTAGTATGATAAAGTCATGTGCCTCGCCTCATCAGATTTTGTAATTTTATTAAGAAAAAATACTTATTTAAAGCAAAATAAATAAACGTATTATTATAATTGTTGTTATTAATAACGATATTTTTTCTTAAGTTTGCATATATATAATGAATATAATTATCAGTTGCCAAGATGTTATTAATTATACTTACATCATTAACAAAATTATAGATATTGATTAAAAATGTAACGTTTTACCGTTTTCTGCGAAATTTTGTCACAATTTATGTTGAGTGAGGTTAGAAGCGATGTGAAATTACGTGACGTGACAACAATGTGTGTCTTTAACTCACGTCGAATACTTTTCTACACGGGAAATGCAAATATCGCTGATGCCTCCACCATAATGTATGTTTAATTTTTATCTACATTCGGTTGCAAAAGTATTGGGTCCTGTTTTGTACGCTTGTAACTCGACCGACGACTGAAAAATTGAATTAAAGTGTTCATACATGACATCTGTTATTTCTACGTAACATCAAGTGACTATCAAATTTTTCTGCCAATTGGTTTAAACATGAGCGTGACAGAAGTGTAAAAATCAGTCCCTGCGTCTTACCCTATTCGACCACTGTTAAATTATTCCGCGTATGAAAGGAGATGGGTAGAATGTTTTTGTACGCTATGCGCAGACGCGCTGACTCAATTTGACCGCGAATTTTAAACAACACTGTTGCGGCCTAATTTGCGCATGCGCGTAGAGCTCCCGCATGCGCGTAGAGCACGTTCTAATTATACAAAGATATAGAATAGAGTATCTTACACTTCGCTTTGAATCGTGAACAACCTCTCTGCCTAGTCGCATTATAGTAATACAAGTTATTTGGTAAAAATGCATCCTATTGTGGCAGTTTTAATATAAACCTCGTTTTCCCGAATTTCTTTTACTTAAACCGTTTGCTAGAAAATTTTCAAATTTCTATCAGGTAACCTTTTAATTTCGTCTACAGATTGGCTTCGTGTTCTCTTAAATTTGCAAATAGTAAGGAATGTAAAGGAGGGTTTTGTGGATGCGGATATCTCTATAATGAATGATAGCAGGAAAACGCAGTTTGCATGTAAACAATCCTTATTAACTGTAATACTCATCCATTGATGTATAATAACTAGGGAAACCAAAAATATACTCTAAAAACACTGTTTTAAGCGCTTATAATATGCCCCATAAATATGAAAATATGCCCTAAAGAATGTGTAAATACATGTTAAAAAATACCGATATAATTTAAATTTTTATTGCAGTAAATAACAAACATATGATGCAAGTTTCGAAATAAAATTTTTTGCCGGTTTGACCTTAGTACACCCTTTGTACATGGAAAATGTCCTCTCTATATCTACCGACCATCACCTCAATTTAGAGATTTCAAATTTTAATTTTACCGCAAGAAAGAATCATTCTATTTCAGTCAGTCTGTCTAATGCCGCACTTGTTGATTTGTGTTTTAGTCTGAAATCCGTAGTGCCATACCCACCCATTAGTGATTCGCTGTAGTTTTGTAATCTAAATAAGTTCACTAGTTTGCATCATATGTATCAGATTTTACCTTGTTTCTAAGGTACGTGCGTCCACTTGTCCGGATCGTACGGAACGTAAAGTTTACTGTATTACAAAAATAAATCCGATACATAAGATGCGAAGTAGTGAACGTGTTCTTTAAGCCGGCCCTGATACATCTACACGAGAACATGGCGCGAGGTCAACCAATCTGGTCAACATATATCAAACGTGCAGTAGATATTCTGGTTGTTTTCTATTCTGTGCTATGGCTACCGATTTCGGCGGTCAAAAGATGTACGCGACCTGCAGGCCTTATTACTGCAAAAAGCAAAAAAACTGGCAAATATGGAGTAAAATATGCTTTTATGTTTAAATAAGCATTTTAAGCATTGAATGGGCTCAAAATGAGTGATTTTTTTCAGGTCTATTTTTTTTGTCAATCGTATGGAAAAAATATGGGGGAATTTTAAGAGCGAAAATGAAAGTGATTGATCCTGTGTGTATTTGGTCCCCCTCGGGGGAAGGGGATTACGCGCAGGCAATCAAGGCAGGTTCGCGCGATGATTTCAAACGATCAACTGTCAGGACCGTATTCAATTTTTGCCATTTTCTCGTTGCGTTTTCTTTTAATAGCATACCTGATGTTTTTCTCTCTATTTATCTAATTAGGAATATATTTTGTAATGTGATTTATTATTAGGTCACAATAATATTTCACATATTACACATAACACACCTTTAATTTTAAAATTATTCTGTTTTTTTTTGCAATAATAATTAATTCAATTGCATTAAACTACCAATTGGCTACAGGTAACTACAATAATTTTACTTCATTTCCTCTGATTTGTTTTGCTAAGGAATGTTATAGGTGAGGTTTTTACAGCAGCAACAGCTGTGCTCAAGTTAATTGAGAAAATGTAGATATTTCCCCTGGAAGTTAAACGTTTCCTTTCAGAAATTACTCGATTATGTCAGACTTGTTCTAAGCTAATGTTGGATTTCTGTAGACTAAAAAGGTTGTTTACAGCTCTTTGCTGCACACTTGCAATCTAATTTTACATAAAAACCCTCTGATCACACACGTCAACGCTGCCTAAATCAATAAATACGATGTTTGTTTTAATTCTAAGTACGAAAAATGAGCTGATGCTCCACGCTCACGACCCGGTCCGACGACGTGACGTGTTACGCGGTGTCCCAACATAATATCGAACATTTATATCGCTTTATAAAATCAATGAACAACTCAAATGTGTTTCTAAATCAACAGTCGCATTAAACAAAAATTTCCAATTGTTTTTGTTCATATCGCGTAGTCGCGCTAATACTCGTTACCGGTCGGATAAATAAAGACACATAGATGGTCAAAGGGAGGTGGAAATGTGTAGCGAACATACACAAACAGTAGTACCGGTATCTGCACACAAAATTTTGAAATATACTTGATGTAAATTTGTTTTTTTGGGTAAGCTGTTTAGGAGAAAAAAAAAGACTCGTACCTAGAGGCAGCGAATTTTGAAAGACCAATGTTTTATGTAGAAATGATGCAGGAGTATAACACTTTATTTAATTGTTTTCTATTCAGTCGTTGCAGAGTTAGGAGCCTTCAAACACAGGGCTCAATAATTTTGTAACCGATAGTAGTGACTTCTTTCGCGTTCGTTTGTAAAATTGTACCCTGGTGTATAGTAATTCCCCAGCATAATTACACCGCATGGTAATTGATTCTAATCTCCACAAATGCGCAAGCGTTTTGCGTTTTTTTCCATCGGCTATTTGCATGGCAACGCAAAATTAATTGTGGCCAGGAAGGCAACCTAAATTATTCATAGCTCTCATCGAGTCCACGCGACGTAATTATTTATACTATAAATTATTATCGTCGATAAAAACAGCGCAATAAAAGACAATTTGTAACACTATCTTCTAAATGTCTACTACATTGTCTACTACTAAATTGAAAATAGTTTTATAACTATCACTCCTACAAAAACAAACGAACAATGAAACTAATCTAAAATATTCAGAAGACGTACAATTTTTGCATCGCATTACAGAAAATAATTATGATAATTACTAAAAACTTCTGAGCTATTAAAATTAATTCATCAAGTTGAATTTTAAAATGGCCCACGACAAATTGTTCGCAGATAGTCGCAAAAGTTTCAAGAGCAAGTTTCTTATCGAAAACTTGAAGTTTGCCGGGTGAATACGAAATTTCGAACAGTGGAGGCACGGTGGGAAGTTTAGAGAGTAGGCCGACACGGTCTTATCGTTCTGGATGAAGTAGGTACTTACAACAGCGATTGTCTGTAGTATAACGAAGTGATATACAATATTTATACTATAGCTGAGAGCATTCCAGCTGAAATCCGAAAATTCCTCTACGTTGTAGACTCCTGCAATAGAAGAAAGTATATGTAATACATATTTGCAAAAAAGGTGTAAAGAATAATTACAATGTACAGTGTGGTTAAATTTTGATGTTACTATAATAGGAGTATAGTAGGATGTTAGTAATTATAAGAATGTCTCGTCGTCTATTTTATTTTTGAGACAAAACACAATGGTAAACCAGAACTACGTATTGTCTTTTGTTTTCGAGTTATAACAAGAAATCCGGTTTTTAAACTTTTTATTGGTACTTGGTCAACTCAGAGGAAACAAATTCACGCGTTCATTGAAGCACCTTTGTTATTAGAATCAAATTGACAGATTTAAAATATCTGTAATATCGCAGATACCGAACCTTAAATGTAATAAAGACTGAATAAGCCTTCGTTTGTCCTAAATTTAGAGAAGAGTTAAAAGTTTGACAAACAATCTTGAGTTCATATATTATTAAATGAATGAATGATGAAACGGTTCTCCTTATGCATCTCAAAATAGTATATTATTTAACGAGAACATAATTTAAGATATAAACCGCGAGCATAGAGTTTATACGTGAACCGTATTCCATTTTATATCAAATATTTAAATGTATTTGTCAATGGTGACGATGCGAACTGTTAATCAACTGTCAACCACATAGGCGTTTGACAGTTCATTTGAATAAAGTGATAGTTCATTGGAATAAAGTGGACTTTACAGCGATGAGACAAGATGGGCCAGTTGATTTTACCGCCGCGCCGTTGAAATCTGAGCGCGCATGCGCGAACGTTGGCCGTACTTACTTGTTTTCCCACAGCGCGGCGCTAGTTTATTCGTTATTTGATCGTCAGGTTGTGAAGTAGTGACGGACCGGTGACGGACAGCTTGATGACAGCGGCAAAGGATTTTACACTTTCCTGTCAGTGTGACAGTGGCTTTTACACTTTCCTATCAATGTGATAGTGTCAGTGTCAGTTTGAAGTCATAAATGTGTCCCTTCTGCAGTAGCGCCAGCTAGCGGACTCTTTTAAATCACGGCTGTCGCGCCTGCTAGTTTTGTAAAACTTGGAACACCGACATCAAAGGTACCGCCGCAAGTGCCCTATCTTCTTAATAACTCACCGCTGGACTTTATTCAAACGAATTGTCATTGTTATATTTTGACTGCACTGTGTAAGTGTCCTCCTTTGGGTAAGACAATTCACAAGTAACCGTTTTCCGCTGAATGCCCTCTTGTATACCTTTTTAATGTTTTTTTTTTGTATTGTCATACAATTTGGTTGTGGGTACAAAATTTCAAAATCAAAAATCATGCGTTCTTTACTTCAGAGAAAATACCGTGGAAACCAGGAAAGAACTACGGTTTCAATTCTGAAAAGCATAACAACCCTGAAATTATTAAAGATATATTCAAAATCTGTTAATTTAAAGTGTCCAAGAAAATTATATAATTGGATATAACGGAACCTTTGGCGCGAGAGACCATTTCTTCACTCCTTTCCACCAAATTATGAATTGGAGTCTAAAATGTGATTACATATCTTCCTCTAAATACATAGACATTATTATAAATACGTCCTGTATCCTCTTTTAAGGAGCTGTCCTTCTTATTATTGCCCTCCCACGTCCTCCTTGCCTCCTTCCTTTTTTATTGTTCTTTTTGTGTGCTGGTATACATTTTCTTTGCAAGTAATTTGTGGCAGTTCTAAAGCAACTTTCTTGCATAAGAGTATTGATTAAATAGTCAAAACGCTGAAATTCAAATATATATCAAATTCAAAGTAATTGAAATTTGGAAATATGAAATAACGCACAAGGCAGAAAAAAAATCAAATTAAAATTCACTAAATAATTTTTCAGTTAGATTGCAACAAATACTTCAGAAACCTCTTTCCGACAGTAAACAGTTTCGGATGCAAACATCAAAGTGCCAACTGAATTTGTCATAAGGTTCATACAATAGAATTACAATCACAAAACTCATAATTTGTGAATTGATCTAGTTATCGAGAAAACAGTAAAAAAAATCGCAAAAAATGAAATTAAGTACTGAATTGGCAGTCTTGCTTATTTTTTTTAGATTATCTTAATAATTTTGTTTGGAAATTTATTCTATGAGAAATGTTGTTTAATTACAATAAATCGTTGTTTTCATACAGGTAACAATATATTTATTTGTTACAAGCAACCTGTGCACTGCGCTGACTAACTAGCCTCGTACAACAACGCCACATTATGAACCAGTTGCAGGATTTTTTTAGTTTTCCTAGGTATATTGCTTTATTCATAAAGCCTACTGAGTTATGAAGGATTTCAGTAGGTTTCAGTCCACCAATCAAGGTGGATTACAGGTTTCCACGGGCAAATGTTCTAAGAGGTATTTAGTTTCCAATGAATGCTTCAATAAGCAGGAATAATGATGTCATTAAAAATAGTAAATTGCTCTATTTGAGACAAGGCCAAGTGCCAATAAGTGCAAATAGTAATATAACCTTGTGAGACGATTGAGTTTTTTTTTAGAATTTGTAAGTAATTTTAGCAACAGATTAACAAATCTAATGAAACCGTAATTGTTAAACTTACCTCCAAGACGTAAGAGGTAATAAGGCACAACAAACATCATTCCATGCTGAATCCAGTAAATCGCTGCTTCTAATGGTAACTGAAAATAGAAATAAAATAAATAAAATTCCTTTTCATATACCTACATATTTTAGTGTGATGAAAAGAAAATAAATGTGACTCGCTTCGAAAAGAGAATTGGTACATTCCACTTTACAAAACAAACGGTCCCTGGTCTCATTTAATGAGAAATTACGTGATTTTTTGCAGAATACGAATATGATAGCCTTAAAAATTACTTAAAATATTAAAAATTATTTATTGTAGTATCGAAATAAGTCTTTAGTTTATTTAGTTTTGGATACGTACCGCCTGAAAATCTGGCTATTTTCCCTTCGGAGAGATCTACTTGAATAATGTATGGGCGGTAAATTTTTCCCCAGTGGAGATTGTTAGGTTTATTGTCACTAAATCACGTGACCCTTGCCCAGTCCTGCCAAGATCACCGCCCCGGCTAACGACAGCTAAACCCATTAATAACTTTGTTACGAACCGTATGCGACAGGGAATTGCCCGCCTGTACCATATTATGATCTATGATGCATACAGACGACTCGAATGTTTACGGTAATTTAAAAAATATTTAGTTCAATGTTATTTATTCCACATTTTCATTTGTCTTTTATTAACGTTTGTTATTGTATTAACGTGCTAAGTCTAGTAAATATTTAGACAATCTTGAAATCTGAACCTTCCGACCTAAAACAATTCCCCAAACAGTTGCACAGTTAATAAAAATAGGGTGCGATTTAAGCGTGTATTATTTAAATAGATATGTGCAATAAAATAAATACTTTGAGCATTAAAACAATAAATATTGTGCATTAAATAAATATAAATATGTTATATACAAAATTACAAATTGTGCGCTAGAATGGATAACTTGTGCATTAAAATAATACATATTGAGCATTCCATAAATATAAATATGTTACATAAAAAATATTATTATGAGCAATATTTTATTCATATTGTACCCTAAAATGAATAACTTGTGCATTAAAATAATAAATATTGAGCACTAGATCTAATGCGCATCAAAATTAACACTGATCTGATTTTGACGATTCGTATGTTAATGATAGCGCGTCCTTTCAATAATATACGACCTTATTAATTAATTAAAATGGCTCACCCTACATATTGCGTTAAATAAAAATTCCATTGTTTTCGACTAAAAACGTCATCGACAATTTTTAATTTAACCCAATATTTTTTGTACTGATATTGATAGATCTATTACTTGTTTTAAAGGTAATTAGCAAGCGCATGACTTACATAACAAAGTTTTCGAGAAAAAGACAGTTGAAAATTAGGGAAAATTAGTATTGACAACTTATTTATTTATGGAATGCGAATAGGCGTTTTCGATTGACTTATTTGCGCTGAATACGAATGTGAGGTTGAATTTTGCTTATCACGTCAGGTTATTGCGTTTTTTTTTAGTTTCTTTTAGGGAGCCGCTCGCACCCCACTTAAAGAATTGCTGTATATGCTTAAAAATATTTAGGAACAAACTTTTGGGATTTCAGGTAAAAGATTAAGGTTTACTATGAGACCATTTTGAGGTTTCTAGAACAATCGGTTCACCTGGTATAAATTTGTCAAAATTACCAAATCGCAATTATTACATTTTCCCCCACTTTTTTTGAATACCTTGCACGATAGAAACTTAAATTATTTATTACATTATATTTATTACAAAACACAATTTCATATTCAATTAACAAAATTTATTTTCCCTAACTTACATATTTTTCAACTTGCAATTGTCTTTTTGTCAAAAATTCTCTTTTGTAAGGTCATAAAATGTTGTCATTAAAACAATTAAATTAACTACCTGTCACAGTAAGAAAAAATGGTGTCGCCATTTAAAAAAAAAGGGATGACGTTAAAACTCAAAAAATGTGTGTTTTAATAATTAAGAATCGACGTCTACAAGGATGTTTTTAAAATGACACAACTTTTCAGAGATGTTCCCATGTTTCCATACTTTACGCGCTTACTGGCAGAACTTGCAGAACTTAATGCACATTATATTCTTTCTAGGGCGCATTATAATTTTCTCATGGTACAATTTAGATTATTAAATGCGCTTATAATATTTTCAAACGCAGATTTATTTAAACTATTGGAAATTTTCAATAGTTTAAAAGTTCAATAGTTTATAATTTTCAATTTTCAATGAACAAGTATTTTTAAGCTGCTCATTATATTTTTATAGAGGTAACGATTGTATTGAACATTTATTTATTTAAGTGTACAAATATATTATTAAAGGGACATTCAAATATATAAATGCACAATTATTTATTCTGATGTACATTTATATAAATTTATTGCACATTTACTTGTTTAATGCACAAGTAATTTTTTTGAATTGCTCAAATATTTTTTGTAGTGGACAAATATTTTTGGTATTGGTCAAATATTTTATCAAATGCTTACAATAAATGCACGTTTCATTTTATTTATTGCGCATATAATTTGTACTGATAAAAATATCAGCATGTTTCCGTAAATTCACATTTTATCCTAAAAACAAAGCTGTTCTAAAAGTGTTCATTGGATTATACAAATGTAAACTGACCGAATGATAACCAGGATAACACAAAATGATGTAATTGAATTGTCAGTTCTGACGTAAGCGCACATTAATTGCGCGGACTACATCCAGAAATTCATGTTCAATTATTACTTTACCATACGCAGTATGTAAAGTATTGTAATCGTGCCAAAAAAAATTTTTGATATTTTAGCGGAAATATGTCTTTTTGGGTCCCCTGAACATTTTTGACCAAGGTACAAAAAAATGTCTGTGTGTGTGTGTGTGTGTGTGTGTGTGTGTGTGTGTGTGTGTGTGTGTGTGTGTGTGTGTGTGTGTATGTGTGTGTGTGTGTGTGTGTGTGTACCCGTTTTTGTGGCGACGATTCCGGAGAAACTACTAAAGGTATTGGGACGAAACTTCATATTTAGAAGTTTCATAGCCAAACTTAGAGCTGAAAAGCTTTCTGTTGAAAAGGGTCCAAAGGAACTGGTGGTTTACTCATAGCATTTTTCGAAGATTTTGCAAATGAGCCACTATTTGTGTAATGTCGTCAAAATAGTTAAATAATAAATTAAAGGAAAGGAAATTTTCTATAATTTATGTATATGACATTTTTTGGTAGAATTTATAGTTTAGCTGCATGAGCAAATTCTATTTCATCGAGATCGGTCGTACTGCTTTAAAACTAGTAGCCAGGATATGTCAGTTTTTTTTATTCTAATGACAGTAGCTAGTGTCAAACGCTAATGTTTTGAAAATACTACTGTCAATATAGGCTGCGTTCGGATATTGAACACCGTTACACCTTTTACACCCAATAACACGTAAGTGTCATTTGGACGGTGTACCCGGTGTCAACGGAGTACAGTATCCGAACGCATGGCCGATCTCGATCAAATAGAATCTCATGCAGCTAAACTATTAATTTTATATATAGTATGATAAAGTCATGTGCCTGGCCACATCAGATTATTTTTTAAATATATACATGGTTCAGCGGAAAATTGAGAACACCAAAAATGACTACTTTATTGTTTAGTAATTAAAATAATTCATTGAGATTATCAAGCGTGTTTGTAGATTAGAAAAATAAATTATAAACTACCGATATAAGAATCAACATATTGTTTAAGTGGACGCCATATATTTTCTCAACGTGCTGTTTGCCGATTCATTCCAATGTTTTAATGATTGCAAACAACAATCACCAGTGTGCAACAAGAAATTCCAGTCCGAGTGGCTCCAACGAGAAATGAAAATAAGGTGTTACTATATCAGCTCGATTTTTTGTAACTTCCTGAAGTTGGTATGTGTTCAGGCCAACTGTTCGAGCATTTGCAGTGTGTATGTCAACAAAAATATTTCTATTTGTTTATTTTACGAATAAAAGTAATAAAAAATTACATACAAAAAAGTGTAACCGTATAGGTAGACTTATAGATTGTTCTGTTTACGTTTATGTATACGAGAACTTCTTTAACCAACCAGTTCCAATATTTCCAAATCGCTTGTGCACCAAATGTCGCGTGCAAGATCTCTTGAATTGGATGAATAAAAGTATTAAAAGTTGCCGTTTGACATGCCGTTGAACTGGAAGATCCTTCAAATTGATCATTGATCACGTACCATCAAATTGTTACGAGTGTGTGAATTCTGGTGGCGGTATAAACAGAAAGAAAGGAATATAGTGTATTTGAGTGCCCAAAGTGCTAAAATTCCATTACCACTTGCAGGAAACATTCCAGTACCAAAACCACCGAGCCTGGACGAGTTATCAAGTAATTCTTTTGGATCTGGCTTCAATTGAAATATTTCTTTGAATAAACTGTGCAGTGTCTCAAATGTGCCAATTTTGGTTGCCCAAAATCAGTTGGACTCCATCGTTGCGAAGTAAGTCGAAAGAATTGGCTGGATTTTGTATTTTGAACATTCTGTTGGCATCTGGGACATCGCCAAAGAACACCACTAAATATTTCATTGTGACAAATATTTCCAAACTGCCGGACGACGTGTACATGAACAATTTATTGAGTATTTTTAAAATGTATTTTTCTTTTGACCATTGTCCATATCTTGAAAGATCTTACGGCAAATAAAGACATTTATTTATTTATTTATTTATTTATTAATTTTATATATAGTAGATAGATAAAATCAGATATTTTTTGTGTATATTTATGACATTTGTCATTAAATTCCTTTGAATAATTGACAAAATATACAAAAATGATAAATAAAATATAATCAAACAAAATAAAAGAAAAATTATATAAACTAGTAAGAAAATTATCTTCGCGCGGCTGAAGTTAAAATACTCACACCGTAAAAAAAGAAAAAAAAATTGATTGGACCGATTTTGCCCATTCACGAAGTTGTCCTTACTTGTTAAGAGATAAGCTTGTATACCTATTTTCAAATCAATTACTTCAAAATTATGGCAGTTATCGTGTACACAGACGGACAGACAGACGGACATAGCTAAATCGATTCAGCTTTCAATGCTGATCTAACATATATAAACAAGTCTATTCCTGCCACGCTTCCCTAAGGGTGTTACAGATGTTGTGTCAAACTCAATATACCCTACCACAGTAAATGTGGGAGTATACAAATAAATGAATAAACAAATACAAAATAAAATAAATAAATTATTTAATTGCAATAGGGTATTTGACTGTATTAAAAATATGGCATGTATTATAGTCATCCTAATAGATTACAGTTTAAGAAAACTATTTGTTATTACTTTTCAAAAAAAAATGCTCTATTTCTATGAAAAACCAAAATTAAAATTGAATTTTATTCACGTCCTATCACGTGATTGAAAACGCTCTGTAATTGGGTCAGTCTCCAGTGATGTCATTCGTTAGTCCGCCTTAGAGCGCGTTCGGTTTGTCAGGGTATGGTATTGGGAGAGCAATGCTCAGATAACTTGGGTCGGCTGTCTCTCTCTTATATGCAGATAAACGCCGTATGACGTTAGTCCGCCTATTATGCAGCGCGTCACACTCACCGTAAAATACCGTGTTATCCGAACGCGCTTTTATGCTTCTCCCGTTTGAATTTAATAGCACGAAAGCGTCATGTAAGCATAACTTTGTAGGTTAGGATAGCCCTAACCTTCAGCTGTCAGATCAGATAATACCTTTCGAAAATACGATAGATAACTTATTCTAGTCAGTTTTACTTATGTCGAAGTAATCTTCACAACAGAAAACACTTGTATTGGCGGCTATTTATTTCATTTGGATTTCTACGAGCCAACCACTTTCTTCGCAGTTTCAAATCTTGCGGAACAGCTACAAATAGTTTATCCGGAGTTTTTCTTGACGTATCTCTGCATTGTGGATTTATACACCATTTATAACCCATTTTTATGTAGACATTGTGAAAACAACACATCATACAACACAATTACCAAACGGCGACGATGCCGATGCTGACAGACCATATGGGCCGATTTGACATCTTGACATCACATCATCTTGACATCTTGACATCATTAACCGGTGACGTCACACAACAGAAAGTATCGTTTTGGCGGGACTTTTTGTGATTCAATTTTTAACGCTGATTTTTATGAAATATTGAGGAAATAATTACAAAAAATAATGCATTTACAATGTAGAGTGAAGGAATAAACACATTAAGATGGTTTTCCAAAAATAGTCAAATACCCTATTCTTCCATTCATAAATTAGTGATCGTTTCTAAGGACAAACATGGCTTTAGGAGGTTATAAAATAACTCAAGCTAATATGGCAAGACCTCGCAGGGTTTTATTTGTATGTTGGCACCGTTCATTTCGCGTAGGAGCCACTTGGCTCATTTAGGAACTGTGTTAATTTTTGATTTACACTTATAAATAAATCTATGTCTATGTTCGAGACATAATCACCCCCATCATCAGGTTCTCAGGTATTTTGTTAGGTATCATCTATTATACAAAATTTTAGCTGATAAAATACACAGTTTACAAAAGACTTTCATAACTTTCAGTAATTCTGTTATAGCAGGAGCGATGAAAAATGAACTGTGCTTTGCATTTTTCAACACATTATTTATTTTTAGTATTCTATCGATTGATTTATTTGTTTATTTCTGGTTAGTATATTTAAGTGAATTCATTGCAAGTTTTTCTTTTGATATTGCCATGCGCACAAACCAAAAACAATGGTCTTATCCTCATAATAAAGTAACATACAACTTAATTAAAATGGCAAAATTTGACTGTGGATCCGTAAAAATATGTTTTTGATATATTTTTATAATATTTTGTTAAATTGCAAGCATTGCGATGCTGTTATGTAATTGAAAGATATTCATGAATATTTGGTGGTATATCATTTTTAATGCACAATTATTTGTTCAATTATTTGTTACTGTAAATTTTTACTTGTCAACTTAAACAATATGTTTGTTCTCAACGTATTCCATACAAAAATAATGTATAAACCTTTTTGTTGTGAATGTTTCAGAGTACATGAGCAAATTCCTCGTGGTGCTTAAAATAGACCATCTGGATATGGAAGGAATTTTGTTTGACGACCAGTGAAAATTCCTATGCCCCCAAATTCTGTCGCGGAGAAATGTCGTATTGACCGTTTACCGTTGGAATTTGCAATATTAAACCCGACAAGATTTGTTCGGTAATACAAGCAAATTACGCTGAAATCTACTACCATATTATATTGACCGAGAACTGATGTAAAATGTAACACAAAACCAGAAAATTTACAAAGATAGTTAGAGTCATATTACTTACGATTCGAGAATCTGTTTCTGGGAATAGGAATGCTAACAACGGACCGTTCAGTAAGTTCAGATGAAACCTGAACACAGCTGTAACCATTTTACTCGGGGATGCAGCTAACAAATATATCTGTAATAAAAATAGAACACACCTTTATTATAGTGTACAAAAAGTTTATTTCCAACCTAATTATAATGTTATATTATGTTGTTATATATTATTCTGTTATATTATGTACATATAATTTTCTATATACTTTGCCTGGAAATGGTCATCAACCGAAGACTTCAGATTGTACAGATTTACCAAATGTACCAAATGTAATTAATAAACTTAAAAAAAACTTAAAAATTCAACAATCATTATTTGTTGAAAAAGTTGCACACAAAACTGATAGCCAGTCAGACTTCGAATTATTTAATTAAAACTAATTTCAGGACACAAAATTAAAACCATGCTTAACGATGTAGTCTATCGGAAGTGTACCGTAGGTTCGGAATCCTACCGTTAATACGCGTTGTAGAGATATGAAATTTTTACAGTGGTTTTCTGATGTAGTATTGCATATTGGAAAGTATATAAAAGTGATAAAATATTAAATAATGACATTATTTTTTTTGGTATACCTTATTATTTTATGAAAATGACTTTCCAAAATAGAACATAAAAAAATAGAAATGTTTTACCTATGAACTTAGTTTGAATTATTTATCGTTTTTACGTGATTTCGAACCCGGGATTTAGAAAAAATTTGGTTTTTCTAAGACACCCTTGACTTTACCGTTTGTTTCATGTGTTTTTCTACGTCGTATAGCAGCTGTAGTTAGTTTCCATTGCAAATAGTTTTTCTCTAAATACTAACAAAAATTTTCATTAGTGGGGTATACTTGCTCCTTAAATGAGGTTGAAAAAACAAACGTTATGGGCTGCTAGACTATAACTTTTTATGTTCGTTTTATTTTAAGCCAATACCAAACGTTAGGGGGTGTCAAGTAATAGGAATACTACTTTAACGTCAGAATAGCTTTGAAAATTCATCACACGTCTTTTCAAATTCCATTTAATTGCCAGTAGGGCACCTAATGATAGCACTGACGCAAGTTTGAAACATTGATATTATCCTACTGCGGAAACTGCGTTGTAATTTGTATGACCAGATGCAGAATTGCATGGCCTTTTCGGGTTTATCATTGCAAGGCCGTACTTGCTATTATGCATTTATTGAGACGGCAGGTATGGTATTTTTCACGACAAGTGGCAGTAAGCCGCGACATGACGCGCAAACGTTCCTATACGCATTGACGTGTGTTAGAATGAAATAGCAATCTTCTTTATTTCATTCTAACACATGTCAATGCGTAGGAACGTTTGCGTATTATGTCAGCGGCTTACTGCCACGTGTCGTGAAAGAAACTCTAGTGTTATTAGGTGGCGCATGTTACTACTATCGATATCGGTTGCAAAAGTATTTAGCCCTGTGTTTGGAGGTTCGTAACACTGCAACGACTGAAAAAAAATTGAAATAAAGCGTGTTATACTCATGAATCATTTCTACATAACATAATTGACTATCAAAATTTTCTGCCCCTAGGTTTGCACAGAAGCGCGAGAGAAGTGTAAAAATGTATAAATTGTATAAATATAAATTGTCTACTGATTGGCTTTTGTATTTTACTAACTTTCTTTGCAATAAAGGCTATAAACAAGATTTTCATGGAAGGGGATATCTCGGCAATGAGTATTAGCACGATAAGGAGACAGGTACGAAAACAATCCCAAAATTTTGTTTAATGAGACTATTGAAATAGAAACACATTTAAGTTAGTACGTAGGCTTTCACGGCCAGAATCATTTAGAAAATAAACTGCTTCCGGGTTATGCCGTGTGTCAAGATTTGTTAATGCTGACGTTTCGCGAGCCATGTTGCTCGCTTCTTCAAAGCTAATTAATTGAATACTCAGTATTCAATTAGCTTTGAAGAGCCATGTTGCTCGCTTCTTCAAAGCTAATTGAATACTCAGTATTCAATTAGCTTTGAAGAAGCGAGCAACATGGCTCGCGAAACGTCAGCATTAACAAATCTTGACACACGGCATAACCCGGAAGCGGTTTATTTTCCACATTTAAGTTGCTCATTAATTTTATAAAGCGACATAAATATTCGATATAATTTTGGTACAGCGCGGAAGTACGTGACGTCGTTCAACGCAGTCGTCACTGGCTCGGGATTTGAGGTCGACAGCATGTATCACAGGCCCGTACTTGATAGAAGTACGTAGAATGAAAACAAACACCGTACATATTTATTAATGTAACCAGCATTGAAGTTGAAGGTTAGAAATTATTCAATTATTATCAGGTAGCGTAAGCAAATAAAATAACAAAACCAAATATGTTTTCTCAGGCCCCAATAATATGATTTTGGGTAAAATCAAGATAACATAAAAACATCAATATTCATTGAATAAAGTTTCTTGAGTAACTGCGTTGCATGCGTACGTGTTTTGCAAGTATTGAGCAAGACTGCTGAAGTATTATGCCAAGGAAGTAAAACAATTAATTATCAATGTCAGAAATTCCTTTCTCAAGTAACAGCTGTTGTATCTGTCAAAAATCACCATTAAGAGAAGGTACTTACTTCTATTAGATTTTATCGGAATTATATAAATCGGAAGCAATGAAGTAAAATCATTATGGTTACCTGTAGCCCATTGCAATTGAATTAATCTGGGCATATGTCCAAAATAAAGTTGCAAAAAGCTACAATACATTTCAAACAGATACGGCAAAATTGTGTTTGCAATTTTGCAACACAATTTTTGGTTTTGAAAATTAAAACCAATACATTGATATTGATCATATTTTTGACTCAATAATTGTTTCTAAAATCAACTTGCATGAAGATGATGATGATGATGACTTATTAGACTACAACGACAACAGTACAGATAATGATAAAGAAGTTGTCGCAATATTGTTCCAATGTTGGTGGTTCATCAAAAACTGCACAATTCGTTCAAAGTTTAGGACAAATACTTGTCGCAATTGAAACATCAACTACTGATTTTTGGCGGAAATAATGTTGTGAAATAATAATAAATCACAAAACAGAATATAAAACAACCCCAGAAATAAAGAAAATCGCTTATATACTATTTTCAAAAATAAAACCGAACGAGAAAATGACAAAAATATTGAATACGGTCCTGAGAGTGGATCGTCGCGCGAAGCGTTGCATCGTTTCGCGCGCTTTATCCCTTTTCCCCGAGGGGAACCATCCTGCGCACCGGATCGATCACATTATTTTCCCTATTTAAAATTCCCAAATAACTTTTATGTTAATAGACATCAATGGATGAGTATCACAATAAATAAGGATTGTTTACGTTCTAGCTGCGTTGTCCTGCTATCGTCCGTTTCTGAGATATCAGCGTCCATAAAAAGCTCGCTTACAGACTTTATTAGATAAGAAATCAAGAAAATAAGAACACTAATCTATAGAGGAGATTCTAACTGTAACCTGAACAAAAATTTTAATTTTTTTCGTAAGTGGTTTAGGAGAAAAAAAAACGGAAAGTGAGAATTATTTTAAAACCGGGTACCTTTTCTTGGTTGTCTCGCGCTCGTGCCTAAACCGATGGGTAGAAAATTTTGATAGTCACTCCTGTAATGTAGAAATGATTCAGGAGTATAACGCACTTTGTTTCACTTTATTTTTGTTAAGCCGTTTCAGAGTTACTAGCGTTCAAACACAGGGTTCAATACTTTTGCAACCGATTTAGTGGGTAATTATATCGAATTGATTGGGAAACCTCGATTTGTGACTGGAGTATGACTAGCCGATATCGATAGCGTAAAAAATGTAAAAGGGATCATTGAAAATTCTGCTTTTTACTTTATCATACGCAGTATGATACAAATACGCAGTATGATAAAGTATTTTAATCGTGTCAAAGAAAAAATGAGATTTAACCGGAAATATGTCCTTTTGGATCCCCTGAACACTTTTGACGGGACGAAACTTTATATTTAGAACTTAGCTGACCAAACTTAGCGCTGAAAAGCTTTCTGTTCAAAAGGGTCCAAAGGAACAGGAGGTTTAGTCCTTTTATAGATCTACTTGCACTGGATGCGTATCAGAGAGTGCGATTATGTAAGAAAAGGACAGCTCAAAATGTAAAATGCGCAACAGCTAAAATTCATTCGCAATTTTTGCGAATTTATAAGATCAGAAAGTAAACTGTAAATTTCGGACATTTACCTCAAAACTTTGTTCTGACAATTGCCACAATGTCCCCGTTACCACAATATACCACGTCAACAATAAAAACATTTTACCTCGTATTGCACGTGCGTGTTCGACTTTCCAAGTAGCAACTAATTTGACGATCGATACGATAGGCGATCAAATTGTCGCACAAATAATTAATTCGAAGTAGGGATCATTTGTTGTAACCTTTTTGCCCATGAACGACGCAAGGAGGCCATTTGAATCGATAATTCAAGACTGAGCCGTCAGATGGGCGCACAACTCTCCTAGTCCCACATAAACCCACGTTAGACGGTGACTCAATACGGAATACATACTTTATGAGCGGCCCTATATGACCCGACATGAATCAACTATGAACAGCACGGGTGACCTTTATTAGGTATACACGGTAATAGTCCTTTAAATTATTACCTAAATATAGTCGTATTGCAAAATACTGTATGCTGGGTAAAAACAGTCGAATAAAAAAGAATGTAAAAAATCGCTCACAATCCAAAAGTTGTTTGTAAAACTGCAGTAGATATTACTTTCCGAACATTTTTGATGTTGAAATAAATAAGTTTTAGGATATAGACAAAAACACAATGACAAATTAAAATTGAGATGCAGATTTTGTTTTAACTTGGTATTCAATTAAGAATGGGTGCGTTCTGCCACTTTAAGCCGCTTAAGCGCTTGAACTCAGCAACCAATGGCCGTCGCGTTCATGTTGTTGCTGCCCAATTGCCGCCGTCCGCTGAGTTCAAGCGGTTAGCGCCTAAAGTGGCAGAACGCACGCAATGTGTCTGCTATGGAACCGTTTGTTTATTGAAGTATATGCCTGTAATTACTGTCAAGCTAGTAAGGTTATTTTAGTCCCAGCTGTCACTACATCAATAATTTGACAAGAACTTGTCAAAGAAAATTGTCAAAACTTGTTAGTGTAATCATTGACATTAGAAAATGTCAATTTTATATAATTCTCCGATTTTTTATTTTCTCAAAATTTTGGATTTCATTTCTGGGCAATTCTCAACAACAATTACTAGTAACTTTTTCTGATAAAAAGTGAAAATAATTCCAAAGGGAACCATTGAATATTTATAAAGAGATGAGAGTACAAAGTTTAGGCCTATACGCCCACAAGCAAAATATTAACTGGAAACCGAACACCTTACTTTGTACTCATTAAAAGTTCTGAGGGTTCAGCTATTAATTTACAGAATCGTAAAAGCAATACCCCAAATTAAAGACACAAAGTATATCATTTTCCGTCTTTTGACATTTTTATTCATTTTTGATAAATCTCTTACTGAATTAACTCTCTTACTGAAAAAAGTACCAAAAAGTACCAGTAAATGTGATGCTTTGACGTAAAAGTTGTCATTGTCGTATAACGCCCTCTAGCAAGCATTCTTGGCGGCACAGTTGGATAAAACAATACCGGATTAGCGCGACAATTGCGTACAGTTACTGCATTTAAACATCGACCCACACGGAATTTGGGCAGATACAATAGACGAAAAACGTAAACGTAAGAACCGTGGAACTGGACTGCCTCAATAGAGAACTGAAAGTGAGCCTAGAAAACAAAAAACTCAGACCAACAACAACTCTATTCAAGAAGACTACAATGAATTGGAAGAAATAATAATAAATGCTTCAATATTAAGTACCAACGAATAACTAAACATTCGCAACGAAAACTAGTTAGCAGAAGAGACCAAGAAACTGATTGCGGAAAGAGAGAGATTGAGACGGAGAAAAACAAAACCTCGGAAGAGGGCGAGGAGTACACGGAGCTCACTAAAAAGTAAAAAGGCAGATAAGGAAGGATATCAGGTCCCGTGGTCCAGCGCAACCAGAATGATACAGGAGGAACTAGACACGAGAGGCTCAATCAGACATATCAGGAAAGAACTCGCTTTAGGCAAAGCATTGATACCTAAACTAAGGGACTAGAGACGAGACCTGCAACATAACAGAGAGGAGCTAGTAGAAATCGCAACAAGATACTATAAAAACCTGTACAGAGTGAATACGAATTATAACTGTAGGATAGCAATAATAAAAATTCCTGAAAACGAGGAACCAATACCACCAATAATTATGGCGGAACTGGAGGCAGCAATACAAACCAATAAAATTAAGTGCTGAAGTTGTTAAGCCACAGCTCCTAGAAAAACAATGACTGACATCGGATATAATCGTCCTCCATAAAAAGGGAAAGAAAGAAGATATCAGTAACTACAGACCAATTAGTATAACATCCAACGTGTTTATGAAGATAATCCAGAAAAGACTATACTCCAAACTAGACAAAAACAAACCACCGGAACAAGCGGGTTTTAGAAGGTCCTTCTCTACCATTGACCATATCCACACGGTATGTCGCTCTTGCTTTTATCGACTTCTCTAAAGCGTTTAACTCAATATCACAAGACAGTATATGGGAGGCGTTAAGAGTACAAGGGATAGAAGACAAGTACATTAGAATCATCAAATCAATATGAACCCAATTGGGCGCGTTCAGCGCAAACGCGTTTAGGTTTGCTTAGGATCAAACAGTTGAGTATTCGCTGAACGACTCTGCTGCCAAAAGCGTTGGATTAAAAAAAAGTTGCAGCCATACGCCAAAAGGTGGCATGTCCAGCATCTAATCACCGACCAATGTTCACTTACTACTATACATCAAGAGACAGAAAAGTAAATCTGAAGTACGTCGAAAAACTAAAATAATTTGACACTTGTTAAAATGACATATGTGACCTTTGTGCGCAACCGTCACAAATAGTATCATTTTTGGGGTTAAAATGGGCCGCTCTCAACTCAACAAGAAAATTTTCCGTTGAGAAGGATGAGCAACGTTTGATTGTCAACGTCTAGTAAGCGGAACCCATGCGGAACCGTTCAGCGAACCGCTGCTCTCAACTGACGCAACGGTTGCGTTCGCTGAACGCTCCCATTTAAATCGAGAATAAGGTTGGACAGGACAGGCCCCCACCTTTCCAATTGAAAAGGGAGTTAACTAAGGAGACCCGCTCTCTCCGAACTTATTTAACGCGGTTTTGGAGAACATCTTTCGAAAGCTACACTGGCAGAACAGGGGAAGCACAATAAATAGATCCAAACTGACCAACCTTAGATTTGCGGACGACGTTATGCTGGTTGCATCTACAACAATAGAACTCCAAAGTATGTTCAATGAGTTGGTCAAAGAAAGCCAAAAGATAGGGCTGAATATGATTATGAAAAAGCAAAGATAATGAAATATATAAGGGAGCACGCACCAGTGAAAATACACGATATGGAACTGCAAACTGTGACGGAATACATACATATATTTGGGTACGACGATATAATTCATCGATTCGCAAATGCGGAGATAGAACGAAGAATAAACAGTGCGTGGAAGGCATTCTGGACATATTTAGGACATATTTACTAGACATATTTAGGAGCGACATTCAGGAGTGACAATACTATAGTACTATAGTATTCAGTTAGCTCTGAAGACGCGAGCAACATGGTTCGCGAAACGTCAGCATTTACGAATCTTGCCACACGGCATAACCCGGAAGCCTACGTACTTCCTTATTAATATATTTTTAGCTTTTTTATGTTTTTTTAATTTCCAATTTTTATAATAAATACTAGCCGCTACTATTCATTCTAGTTAAGTAACGAAAGGTAATGTTCCATAGTAGGTTCATAGTAGGTAGTTTTAGTTTGGAATTTCCATCTTCCCTCGCTCAAAGTATATGTTAAAGTCATACCTGATGTGAGTGAGTAGTGTATTATTTAAATAATTACTCTAGTGATTACATTAATTTCTTTTTATTATAAATGGATTTATATCACCAATAGTAAACGAAGAAAAGGTAAATACGTTTTCAATGGTTATTCCATGATTTTAATTATCTACAAGGTGATATAACCAGGGCTGTGGAGTCGGTAAAAATTCTGTCGACTCCGACTCCGACTCCAGATAATTTTGGTAGTCCGACTCCGACTCCAACTCCGACTCCGGTAAAATTTTATTTGTTTCCAGCGAATTTATAGCCAAAAAAAAATTAAATCTGACATAATCTAATTGTAAATAAAATCAAAAAGGCCTGTTGATCGGACCACAAACTTATGGCCATATTTAAAAAGGACCCTTTTTCATATTTTCAAAATATCTGTGAAATCATTAGAACTTCAACTGTTTTTTCATTACAGAGCACGTAAATTCTGAACTAGTTTGTCACTTGAACCGATGTTCTATCTTTAATAATAACAAAAGTATAGTACAACAAAACCACTGTATAGTACAAAATAAAATTCATTTCAATGAATACAACATTAAGTGCATAACAAGCTGAAAATAATTTCAACTCTTACTTCTGTTAGTGGTAATTACGTCACAATTCTGGCTGCAACGAGTATGAATGCAAGTCATACTGGATATTCCGACATTCAACTTAAGGTAGAGTTTAAATCGGAAAGGCAGTTATAATTTTTAATCGGCTATTATACATATATGTATTATGCATATTTAAGTTTATGCATTAAAAATTACGTTAGAGTGAAGTTTGTACCTTTGTTAATAATAAAAATATATCTGGCTCAATTCTGTCAAGTGTAGGTGACAAAATCTGCGAATATCGGTGTTTTTTAGTTGATCGCAAGAAGACTACGACATAGCCACCAATAATCTTAAAATCCGTAACCTACACTCGACAGAATCAGTAACAATTTAAAGTCTCTACATATTTTGTTAAATACAAACGTATGTGATTATACCATAATATTGTATAATCAAGGGTGATACTTTTGATAAATTTGTCCATGTGCCAAAAAAGAGAATCAATTTCGGTTAAACGTTTAAAGTTATCAAACATTAAAGCTAAAATTGCAAAGTTTTACTAGTAAAGCATTATCTTTTGCAAACATTCACGTATTGGGACAAATAAAAATAAAAAAAATGTTGAGAGTTGATAATACGGCTGTGATACCATCACGTTGTTTCTTCTGGTACAAAAGCTGTGGGAAACTATTTTTTCTTTTTAAAATTGCAAGGGAATATCATTAAAATACTTTTTGCAATATTTAATGAATTGTTCAGCTGTTCTTTGTGGCCAAACGAATAGGAGCAAATTCTCGTAATTTTGATGAATAAGGAAAACCACACGTTGACGCTTCACTTTGGAAAGTTCTAATTCGTCTATAAGTATGTATCGAAGTCCGATTTTTTTATTTGTAGATGATCTAGCTATCATGGGAAATACATAAACAATATATGCGACGCGGCAAGTGACACAATAATCATTTTGCTAATCATCACTCACCATCACCCTGTGTGTTTTGTAGTTAAATTATATTTACTTTGTAAAAGACCTAATAATATGTTTAGTTAATCGTTTACTATCTATTGAGGCAACGGCCATCTCGCATGTATTTTTCTACATTATTTAAACATGGACCCGGAGTCGGAGTCGGTACATTTTTACCGACTCCGACTCCTCTGAAATTTGTCTGAACTCCGACTCCGCGACTCCGACTTCACAGCCCTGCTACCAACAGCACTATCCACGGTGACCTTGAAACGATTATCACCACTTTTGACCGTTCATTGTAATTGTTTATTTCCAAATCTTTTGAATTCACGTAATGAAGCAAAAACGAACAAAGATCACAACAGACAGAACCTATCTAAACTGGAACTACAGAACTCCACGACTCCGACTCCACGACACCGACTCCACAGCCCTGGATATAACAACTTTGCATCGAGGAAATAAACAATTTTTCAATAATTAAGAAGCAATTACGTAAACATCGCGAATTACAAATAAAATAATATTAAATTTTACCTTTAACAAGCAAAACTGTCTTTGCGCACAGTTTTTGCGCAAATTATCATAAGACAAAACACTTTTTTTCAATGTAGGTGACTGTGACTGTAAATGATACTATAATGTATGTATGAAATTAGTTCATTTTATTTTTTCTTAATATAGCAGTAGACCGCACGTCACAAAAAAATTTAGAAAACTGATGGCACGTGTTTTTCGTATTAAGTTCCGTGTTGCAGAGTGACCGATGACCCTATTTATTTATTTATACCATGCTGTTTCGGGAATGTAGAACAAATTAAAGCAGGTAATTTTTAAAATTTTATTTATTTCAATGGCAACGAGGTCGTAAATTATTAATCCTACCGTTATTAATTCTATTATAGTTCCGATACTTGCCATTGGAGCGCCAAATTACGGACTTAGCACGGTGTCATTTCAAATCCAATTTTATTTAATCCCGTATATAGTTGCGGGAACTGCCACATGGACGTTTTACCGCACGGTATCGACTTTCCCGTTAAAATGCACACAAACGAGATTACCGCCCGTTGGCTTAATGAGCGACTCGCTCCAAACTGGTAGAATGAATGTTTTGTACGTGAATATATAGGATGGACCCACGAAAAGGTATAACGTTATTTTATTATTATTTTTTTATCTTTCCCAATTTTTTTCCGTGTTTTTAGAAAACAAAATATATTCTATTTTAGTATAAATTAATTGATAGATAACAAACTTGCAAATAATAATAATAGTAATAAATAATAATTAGCAGATGGAGATCCTCCGATCTTAAAGCTTTAGAAATGGCTGACGAACTAGTAGTCTAGTAATTTTGGATTTGAGTAGACACATAATCCGCCCGCCCGCGCGCCTTTGAAAATAATGTCAACCAGGTCATTTTTATATTCCGGGTCACATATATGTAGTAATGTAAATAAAGAAGCTATTTCAAGTAAATGTCTATGTCTAAGCATTTAAAAAGATATTAGACATTTCATTAGCAAAAAGATAACGGTATGAATAATATTGAATGCACCTCCACCAAAATTAAACTATGTGCCAAACCGTCCAGTACTGCCAGAACCGCAACAGTATAATAGCCCATTGCCCCAAACCACCAAAGATTAATACATATCGCATAGTTTCGTAAGTTGGCACACCCACTGGTCCCCATTAAAATTAGATTTAGCTTATCTGCAACGGGCTTATCTCCAGCGAACGACCGCCATCCGCCACGGTCATATTGATTTACTTACTTCTCTGGAGCCGATGCCAATTTCAACTTCGTACGTACACAGTTCGCCACATATATATCGTATTTATGCCATTTAAGCTGACGATTCTCCTTTACGCAAACTGCAATATACACTCGCCAGAGAAATTGAAATGTTGAAGTGGCGGTGTAATGTCAACTGTGCAGTTATTGTTGTCCTGAAGCGATAGAATATGCTGACGCTGCCGACTGGGGATTTTGGTTTTGTTAGTTCTGTCTACTGTTTCGAGTTCAAATGGTTTCGGTAAACATATTCAACGTGTTAACTAGTTTTCAAAATTCGTGTCGGGTTTACACGTCATGATTAGTTTGATCGTGATACCGTACGAATTAACGCTTGTGCATTTTCTAGGTGTTGTTTGTAGTAAAAATATCGAGAAAATCTTTACCTATTCTTAATTTAGGACCCAAAAATTGCCTAAGTAATAATTTTTATTGGACATGTTGGGATATAAAAATACATATTTCGTAAAATTCATTCAAATACTTCACATGTGATTCAACTTCAAAACTATTTATTGGCTTTAGAAAAAAATACTTGAAGAAAACTTGTAGAAAACTCTCTCAACTACAACTTTTCTAATAAATGTTTTTGTTTTCGATGTTTGGGAGGCAAAATATTCTTTAAAAAAAAACGAATTTGGCGGGCCTTCTTGCGAGTGTAGCGGGGGGCGCACATTGGGGCCAAATCTATGCATTCTTGGCATAAACTATAAAATTAAAAATGGCGTTAAACCTCCAATATTTTCTGGAACGATAGTTGGATATATACATAGCTTAACGAATATAAACAAAAAGTCGTGTTGCGACTGTATCCCCACGACGACGCGACGGCGAGCCAGAAAGTTGTCCGTGTTAGCGACTACAAATTTCGACACCTATTCAAGTGCGAAAAATACCACGTAGCATTTCAAAATTTAGTATTGTGTTATCAGTTTCTTGTTTTTTGTTTAATATGGCGTCATCACCCACATGTTCGTTAAACATTTATATAATAAGACGTTTGCTGTATTCTGTTAAACATTGTGTTGCTATATTTGTCTTTTATTACGATTTACAAAATACATGAAATTACATGTCTCTGATTTTTGGATATTTGTCAGTGTAATAATTATTCTTGAAGAAACATAAAAAATTAACTGCCCCTCCTGCCCCTTTTGAAGTTATGGCATGTTTTGCGATAAATGTGAATAGTGGACTTTGACAATTTGAGGCTTTGATGTTGAATAACGTTTGTAATCTTTTACCGATTTTAATGATTCTTTCGGGGAATGGTAAACAATCGCATCATGATTATCCCCGCCTTCGGAAATTTGTAGAAGTAACTTCTTACAGTTGTTACACCGGGAGAGTCAACGTCATGTTTTGATGGCCCAAGTGTAAGAAATCCTGTGGGAAAAAAACTGGATTAGGTTTCTAAGTAGACTGTTAAACAGCTGTGTCAATTCTCAAATTCTTTTGCTTTTGATTCATTCCAATATCTGAATTTTGTAAAAAACAGCTTTAGCAGTAAAACAATAAACACAGTTTTAGTTGTAATGTTCAATAACTTTTGCGAAGTTTAACCGATGTTGATTATCTTTCGCAGATTTCTTTAGAATCTCACCAAAGTCCTTAATTTCTCCACAGGGTATCTCAATTCCTACCAGAACAACATTTTCGTTTTCCCGGTGTAATAAACAAGCATAAGTTTTTTTTTCAAAATTTGCATGGGCGCGTTGTACTCTTGATAAATTTGTTGATTTTTAAGACCGATTTTTTAGAACATAAGTTCTAAAAAAATAATCAAAACATTGAACATTAACACTAAACTTGCAACATTTATTTGAAAATCTGCAATTATTACAAACATTCAGATATGAACATGAATAGAAAACCAATTTATTGAGAATTGATACGGCTTTGTATCAGACTGCTTGAGACCCTGACATCTGACGAAGTATTCCATAAGATTTCTCAACACATGGCGTCCACCAAAACATCATGTTGATTCTACCGGTATAATAAGTTCTACGAATTGCAAATGCGTGTGATAATCTTGATGAATTTGTTGTGTTGACAAAATGTTGACAAAAATCTTCTAAATACATTAATTATAGAAGTTATTAAACATCAAAGTTTTGAAAATATTTGGTTCACAAGCTTTAAAATTCATTGCCCCCAAATTATTGAGCATGTCCTTTTACCAGTTACAAGAAGTTACAAATAACGAGTTCACGACAGAGTACATATAATATTTCTCTCGTAAAATATCTCGAGTCAAAACAAATGAAGACGTATTAAATTTACTTCTCATATCATCGAACCCTGTCATCACCAGCATGCGGGAAGTACGTAACAGGAGACATAGAAACTTGGACAAGGAAGTGTTAGAGGTACTGATACCGCGTACAGCATATTCTTTCTCTTGCGCACGCAATAGGCCTTCCAAAACCTCCATTGTGCATGCTTAGTAGAATACCCAATTGTTTTTATTGCTACTCGAACAAACATTATAACATTCACACATTTTCCATGAAACCACCACGTGAATAAAATTCAATTTTAATTTTGGTTTTTAATAGAAATAAAGCATATATTTTTTTAAAGTAATAACAAATAGTTTTCTTAAACTGTAATCTATTAGAATGACTATAATACAAGCCATATTTTTAATACAGTAATTTACAGTTTAATTAATACAGTTTAGACATTTCATTAGCAAAAAGATAACGGTATGAATAATATTGAATGCACCTCCACCAAAATTAAACTATGTGCCAAACCGTCCGGTACTGCCAAAACCGCAACAGTATAATAGCCCATTGCGCCAAACTACCAAAGATTAATAAATGTCGCATAGTTTCGTAAGTTGGCACACCCACTGGTCCCCATTAAAATTAGATTTAGCTTTTCTGCAACGGGCTTATCTCCAGCGAACGACCGCCATCCGCCACGGTCATATTGATTTACCTACTTCTCTGGAGCCGATGCCAATTTCAACTTCGTACGTACATAGTTCGCTACATATATATCGTATTTATGCCATTCAAGCTGACGATTCTCCTTTACGCAAACTGTGCAAACATACACTCGCGAGAGAAATTGAAATGTTGAAGTGGCGGCGTAATGTCAACTGTGCAGTTATTGTTGTCCTGAAGCAATAGAATATGCTGGAGCTGCCGAGTAGGGATTTTGGTTTTGTTAGTTCTGTCTAGGAACTGTTTCGAGTTAAAATGGTTTCGGTAAACATATTCAACGTGTTAATTAGTTTTCCAAAGTTGTGTTGGGTTTACACGTCATGATTAGTTTGATCGTGATACCGAACGAATTAACGCTTATCTTGGTTCATATTGTAGATTAGCATAACCCTAAAAATCAATAATAGGTATATAAGGGGATTATTCTTTCGTTTGTAATGTATTTTACAGGCTGTTTCATTTGGGGTCTGGAAATACGACATGAAAATTTTCATAGTCCAATTAGTCAAATATATATGACGTACATAACACAAAACTTATGTTTCTTAAAAATATATTTGTGTAGTACACGGTTAAAATAATAACCACGTCGTTTCGGTTGTCTATATACAGATTTATACATACTATCTTGTTATGCTCCTCGCTAGCAGCGTTGGAAAAAATCTAATTGCAATTAACAATTACTTGATGCAGTTAATTACAATTACAATTAATTACTTTAGTTGTAAAATTTTAAAATTTTAAGTAATATTGCCAAAATAATGGTTTGTAGGTCTCAAAACACCATATATGGCAACTAGCTAACTAATTAAACCTTAGTTGCAATATATTATTTAATCAAATGATTAATTTATGGGCAAATTAATTTTAAACAAAAGTTTTCCAATTTTTTCTCTCCGATTTTTACCGAGTGTATATTCAGCAGATTCAATATAAACAATAAATGAAGACTTTTTTTCTATAATTCTAATATATACGCCCATGCGCAATTTTTATGAAGAACAGAAAAGTTCAGGAAGAAGTATCTTTTAGTATTGTTTCGTGGTGTTCTTACTACGTACCTACTATCGATAATAGTGACTAGCTTACTTTTTTTTACTTTAATTTTGCATAGACCACGAACCAAACTAATATCTAATGTTCGGTGATCTTCTAAGAACCTGCAGTTGTTGCAACCACGTATTAGTTTTTACTACTGCCTATTAGTGTTGCCGGTGTCATGACATAAAAATGTTGACATTGATTCATGTTAATAAATATTGTAAAATAGCTTTGAAAGTGCAGTTGATCGAGAAAATATTTTACACAAAAGTTGAAAGGTTTTGAGAGGTCTCCCACTTTTTTTCCCTCAAAAATACATTTTTTAAGCAAGTATTATTTTGAGTAAAATGTTTTATATGGACTTATTAGTTTCATTTCCGTTGGAAATATTAACAAAACAAAGAAAAACAAAAGATAAAATCCCTACCAAGCAATGCAAAACCGAAAAATAACACATCAATACCCATCACAACAATGAAAAGTAAATGAATTTAAGGCTCCGTTGTAAAAATATCGCAACTACGAAATAAAATGTTTAGATTCAATGTTTTTCTGTCGGGGTCAAAATTCATTTTTATCTTACAAAAAAAATATTTTTGGCCTAGCCAAACTCCCTATTTATCTAAGAATTGACACTGAGAATTTCATCAATTTTGAACCATAAATAACGCCGTTAATAGAAAACGCGTTTTAGCGCAGGTAGAACTGTGTCCTAAGTAAAACTATTAAAAATAACAAAAATAAACTGCCTAAATAAATGTACAAAACAAAATCCATATAAAACTGTTTATCGATTTTTCTTGAAACTTCCTGCCGTATGTCAAGTGTCACTTTGTCTTTCGCACATGACACACGTCGTTGATAGTGCTTTTATTACCTGATTTTGTAAGTTATATGTTAAATTATTATTTGTTTATTTTATTACCACCATGATTCTTATTGTAGATTTAGGCTAATGATGTTGCCAAACAAAACCGGCATATACCTAAGAAATTCAATATATTTTACTAAGGAAAAGTTGCTATTTATTCAGGAATATTTTATTATATACCTTTGTTGACATGGACACATACCAAATATTATCTTTTGTACAAAATATTTTCATGGTGCAACAATACTTTCAATGATATTTAACTATATTCATTCAAATTGCTTACAATATAAGATAACTGTACATATCTGTATCGTTTGTTTGTGTATGCTTTAACTGTTGGCCTTATTATCTATATTTAATTAAATATTTTCAAAATGTGACGTGTTGAATTATATTTGACACCAGTTCTGGATTTAGCATATCCGAATACTCTTCATAAGAATACCCGAAAAAAAAGGTCTTGAAAAATTGGTACAACCTTAATTTTGGTTGTATTTTTTTAAATTATAAATCATAATAATAAAATATGTTATGTATAAATTGCATTCGCAAGTAATGGAAATAACTCACTCAAATAATCTACAGTACTCGCCTGCGGTTGGTTCTGCAAACATCCTGTTGCGTGCTTATTTATATTACTTGTTCTTAGAATAAATTACTAATTACAAATTAGTATTTGTACATAGAGCCTAGCCCTCACAGTTATAACAAATGAAGAGTTGAAGTAAATAATGAACTAAGTGCCAAAATTCAAAAATTGGCTTTATTACATTAAAGTGGGCTGGACATCACTGGATTTAATGCAAATAACGGGCAACGTAAAAAAATGTCGTGAAATGCCTAACAAACTTGGCCGCTCGGTCTCGAATGAGTTAGCTTTCGGCGTATTTTCGTAAATAGCGCGCTAAGTGCCTTTAGTCAGAGCCAGTAGTTGCTTATAATTAAAAAAATATGCATTTTATAAAAGAAATGATTCCTAAAACTAATAGAATTAAAAAATAAATAAATATACAGGATGTTCTATTAGAAAAAGAAACGGTTTGCAAATTTCCATAATAAAATGAATAATATATTAAACAAGAGTTTGTTTAAATCCAAAAAAACTTATATTTTAAGCATTTATTAAAACTATCTACGGTTGGGGAATTATTTAAGTGTTTTGCCAAATTTTGATATATAAATTTTGTTCCATTTTAGAAAAAAAAATTATTCCTATAAACAACTCTTAGAATTAATCTTATAATTAAAAAATAGAGGGTCTATTTGAAAAAAAGGAAAAGTTACCAAATTTCCATAATTCCATAATAATTCCATAATTTTTGGCTTGTTTAAAGCCAAAAAAAGGTTTGTTTGAAATTTTTTAGGGCTGGCGATTTATTTACGTGTTTTGGTAATTTTATTATTACAAAAAAGTTCATGGTATTTCTGTTTTCTATTTTAGATTTACATTTTATTTTGATTTTTGATAAAAAAAAAATGTACGATATTGTTGGCATCAATACTGTGTGATAGCTTGAGTAGTTTGTGAAAAAAAATATTAAATCTTGTTTTTGTTTTAAATAATAATTCAAATTAAGAGAAAAACGTTGACTGGATTTTGGTTTCTGGTCCTACTTTTTCCGAATGAAGTTAATAAAATAAATCATTTTCAATGTAAACTTTATATAAACATCTTTAGACAAGAAACAACAGTTTTTCAGTACATTTACAAAATAACAAATAAACGCATTTTTAAAGAAAATTAATTATTATAAAATTGAGCAGAACTATCAAATTTTGCATGGCTTTCTGTAAACGAGGTCCTCAAGTATTTTTTCGAACAACGGACACTCTGTATGAAGCATACTTGGTCAAGCAGCTTATCTTTACTAAGTTTTACTTTCTAGTATAAAAATATATCAACTTGGCTTAAAATATGCATAAATAAATATTATGGCACTTAGCACCTTCTACGAATTTTTGAATTTATTTTAGATTTTTTTTTGCGAAACAAGACCTCCGCAAAAAACAATACCAACATGTACTGTACAATCTGTTTAAATATGCACAAAAAATTAGGGATGGTTTTCTATAAAACATTTATCTTGCTGCACACTATTTTCTAAATATCTCGGAATAAGGCTTTTGGCACTTAGTTCGTTATTTACTTCAACTCATCAAATGCTTGGAGTTACACATTTGTATCAATATTGTCTTCAACAGCTGATTTTTAAAACTTATTGATTGTGTACATTTTGGAAACACTATTTGAAATCTAGATGCACAACATGCAATACATTATTGCGAAAGAAAAACTCATTTGATTTTAAATTATTTCTTTTCAAAAAGAAAAGTGTTTGATATTGTTCATATTGGGTTCGATAACCTAGCTTAGAGAATCCATTATCTATGGCTATATGAAAAATGGAATGAATGCGCGATACGCAAAGCAAAATCATAAATTATGGAAGACGCCTATCAATAAGTCATCACACTCTTTTTTTGTATTGTCATCGCTGTTTATGCATGTGCTATCGTTGAGAGTCAAAACCACATCCTGAAAGCAGTCGTAGTTTCTTTGAAATGCATATTAGAATCACTATACATGTAGCGATCAAACTGATGAATGTTGCATCAGCTATATTTTCCGTTTCAGTATAAATCAACTGAAACACGCATTAGTATAATTTATTAATTGTGTTCGATTCGAAATTAACCCCAGCTAAAATGTTACCTACCTGAAAATGTCAAAATACTCGCAAAAGTAATATTGTATCGACCCATGTAACATTATCAGTTTAATTAAAGTCGTAAATAAAGTGCCATAGTTTCGGACATAAAAATGGTTTTACGATATCGGGCGCGATTGTGATAACGGCACTAAAAGTAGCGTACAGACCATTGCAAAAATTAAATGCCTTTTGCACACTAAAGCTTCAAACAGCTGTAAAAACCGTTGAACATTAAAATGCTTAAAAGTTGGCCATTCTTGTGAATTTAAAGCGAATTTAAATTTTGTAGAAATGCACATACTTTTATTGCATTTTAAATAAACTAGGAAACACAACAGACAGAAAATGGACAAAATAGAATTTATGGGGTAGGTACATTATTTTGCTTGCTGGGCACCTGGGTTACCTTTAAGATTCATTCTGAAAAGGAAAATGTTTTATTTTTTATATTTCATACTATTTAGTTCATGCAATAGGTGAAAACAAATCCAGATAAATCAAAAATTAGATTTTCGACATTTTGGCGTCCTGAAGCATATACTAAGTTTTCACCTCGTAGAACACGAGCGCCCACCGCCAGATTGTTAAGACGGCACCTAAATTCTCAATTATTATCCGAAATAGTACTTGTTCATTATCATACTGGTGTCAATAAAGGTTTTTATTTCGAAAGGCACAAGAGCAGAATCGATTTTGATGAGTTTTTGATACATATACCGGGTGACCCACGACATAGGTACTCCCGTTTATTTTTTTGTTCATAAAGCTGGACGAATGAAATTTGGGAAAGTCTTAATAGACAAAAATGCCGTTGTTTGGGATACTCTTGAGGTTTATATGGCTTCCTGTTTTTCCGGAAATGACGTCATCTTTGAAATTTTAAATGGCACCCTACATTGTTTGTGTGATATTTTCAATCAAGATGACATTCTGAACACAAAAACATATCGATCGTCAATTTTTATCACCACGGCACCACAAATATAACTTTTTTGTGTATTAATCTAGGTGGCCATGAATTGGTGAAAATAGTCGAAAAGTGTCCAATAAACACTAACTAAATCGTTTTTGGCCGATTTTGCATTACTGGCGCCCTCTAGCGTGATTTAATTGGTTTTTGAACACCCAATAATCAGGGTGTGGCCATTGGGTACCCGTGAAAAAAATGACTCACTGGTCAAAAACCAATTAAATAACGCTAGAGGGCGCCAGTAATGCAATGTCGGCAAAGTCGATTTAGTTAGTATAGAAAAATGAAAGGCCTCTTTTCTTTGCAAAGTAAAATTTAATTTACTATACTAGTTTCGACATTTCTGTCATCTTCAGTAGCATAATACTAAAACCAAAAGATAAGATAGCGAGAACAAGTTAATTAATTAAGTACAAAAACCTACGTCAAACGGTAAAAACAAACGTCAGGAAGTAGGAGGAAAATATTAACAGCTTTGAGAACATAGGAAACATTCGAGTAAAACAATCTCTGTGATAGCACGATCCGCCCAGCACGTGGTAAAGATCTGTTAATAAAACACGCGGTTACAAAACGCATTAAATGAATCAGAAACAACTTACGTACGAGAACGACAGCAATGACAAGAGCAACGATAACAACGCGAACAAACGAAAACACTACAATGCGTCTCACAATTAATATAATAAACGTACATAAATATATGTGTGAATAGGAGCAGAAACCTGAGAGCAGGTTTGCATGTCAGTTAGACGTAGAAAGGCAACAACAAAATGTAGCGATACAAGACGGCTATGAACGGCTACAAACAGCGCATGTGCAAATAGCATGAATAGAATAATCGAAAAATAGACTTACACCACAGTAGAAATGAATAACAAGCAATATAAATGTAAATGATTCGACTAGGAAAAGATGACGAAGGCGAGGTATCAAATCATCAAAGATAAGTAAAAAGAGGCTTATAAGTAAACGTAGTTTGGTCGTTCAGTAGAGTGGTGTGGGGAGATTTGCCGTGACGTAATATCTGTAATTGCTCAAGGAGATCCAAGCGGTAGCCCTTTTGACATTTATGGAGTAGTTTAGCACCGCTATAATTGATGTTATGACCAGTTTGAATTTTGTGTTGGTATAAGTTGGATGTAGTTTGACTATTGTGCTCCTTGAGTCGCCTCGCCAACGATCTACCAGTCTGACCGACATAAACAGCATCGCAGTTTTGACATGGCACGGAGTAGACACCGCTCTCACAAAGGGTTGATCTATTTAGTTTGCGCTGATTTGACAATAAATTGATAAGTTGAGTGTTTGATTTAAAGGCCGGTAAAATGTGGAAAGGTTTAAGCAATTTGGAAAGTTTAACATTGGATAGGCTGTAAGAAAATGGTTTGTAGGTAGGGTTTGGTTGAACACTGGTTTCCCTGACGTAGAGAGGATCTAACTTAATATTGATATGATGAAATAATTTGTTAATAATTTTAATAGGAAAATTGTTGGACAATGCAAGGTCTTTTATAAATTTTATTTCGGTAGTTTTGTTGTTATAGGATATAGGATACGAAAGAGCTCTTTTGAAGTAAAAACTGAGTGAAGCAAGACGGTGGGATAAGGAGTGGAATGAGTCATAGGGAATGATTGTGGTAATTGAAGTTGGCTTTCTGTAAATGTCAAACTCAAAATGGTTGTCACGTCGGAGAACGGTCACGTCGAGAAAATTTAATTTGTTGCTAGATTCGGTTTCGAAAGAGCTCTTTCGTATCCTATATCCTATAACAACAAAACTACCGAAATAAAATTTATAAAAGACCTTGCATTGTCCAACAATTTTCCTATTAAAATTATTAACAAATTATTTCATCATATCAATATTAAGTTAGATCCTCTCTACGTCAGGGAAACCAGTGTTCAACCAAACCCTACGTACAAACCATTTTCTTACAGCCTATCTAATGTTAAACTTTCCAAATTGCTTAAACCTTTCCACATTTTACCGGCCTTTAAATCAAACACTCAACTTATCAATTTATTGTCAAATCAGCGCAAACTAAATAGATCAACCCTTTGTGAGAGCGGTGTCTACTCCGTGCCATGTCAAAACTGCGATGCTGTTTATGTCGGTCAGACTGGTAGATCGTTGGCGAGGCGACTCAAGGAGCACAATAGTCAAACTACATCCAACTTATACCAACACAAAATTCAAACTGGTCATAACATCAATTATAGCGGTGCTAAACTACTCCATAAATGTCAAAAGGGCTACCGCTTGGATCTCCTTGAGCAATTACAGATATTACGTCACGGCAAATCTCCCCACACCACTCTACTGAACGACCAAACTACGTTTACTTATAAGCCTCTTTTTACTTATCTTTGATGATTTGATACCTCGCCTTCGTCATCTTTTCCTAGTCGAATCATTTACATTTATATTGCTTGTTATTCATTTCTACTGTGGTGTAAGTCTATTTTTCGATTATTCTATTCATGCTATTTGCACATGCGCTGTTTGTAGCCGTTCATAGCCGTCTTGTATCGCTACATTTTGTTGTTGCCTTTCTACGTCTAACTGACATGCAAACCTGCTCTCAGGTTTCTGCTCCTATTCACACATATATTTATGTACGTTTATTATATTAATTGTGAGACGCATTGTAGTGTTTTCGTTTGTTCGCGTTGTTATCGTTGCTCTTGTCATTGCTGTCGTTCTCGTACGTAAGTTGTTTCTGATTCATTTAATGCGTTTTGTAACCGCGTGTTTTATTAACAGATCTTTACCACGTGCTGGGCGGATCGTGCTATCACAGAGATTGTTTTACTCGAATGTTTCCTATGTTCTCAAAGCTGTTAATATTTTCCTCCTACTTCCTGACGTTTGTTTTTACCGTTTGACGTAGGTTTTTGTACTTAATTAATTAACTTGTTCTCGCTATCTTATCTTTTGGTTTTAGTATTATGCTACTGAAGATGACAGAAATGTCGAAACTAGTATAGTAAATTAAATTTTACTTTGCAAAGAAAAGAGGCCTTTCATTTTTCTATACTTCATTACTTTGTATTATGGACACTTTCCGATTTAGTTAGTGTTTATTTGACAATTTTCGATTATTTTCACCAATACAGAGCCACCTAGATTAATACACAAAATGTTATTTTTTCGTTGCCTTGGTGATAGTAATTGACGATAGATATGTTTTTGTGTCCAGAATGACATCCTGATTGAAAATATCACACAAAGATATTTAAAATTTCAATGATGACGTAATTTCCGGAAAAACCGGAAGTTATATTAACCTCAACCAAAGAATGGCATTTTTTGTCTATTAACACTTTCCCAAATTTCATTCGTCCAGCTTTATGAACAAAGGAAATAAACGGGAGTACCTATGGCGTGGGTCGCCCGGTATTATATTATTTGAATTTAAAAATATTCCAGCTAAACGAATGATTTGATTTTATTTAATCATAACTGAATAAAACCTTTTAATAAAGTAATACAAGAACTATAATTTGAGTGGAAAAGTAACCAAAAATTCATCAATAAACTTAATTTTCAATTATAAACTTAATTATGTTTAACAATCTAACGTTGACATTTGGACATAACCATATGGTTTAAAATATACCCACTTATGTACATATTCAGAAAAATATAAATTCTTTCAAGTATTAAAATCCATACCAAACGATAGAAGTTTCTTGAGTACTATACACCAGCCCTTTTTCTCTAAAAAATCACATATTGGGTTTCCTAAAATTCGATGTGATTACGAACGCGTCGCCAAATAAGAGCACGTGTTTGTATAAATAATTGCATATAATTCATTGTGACAATATTGTAGATATATGCTATTAGCAAATTTGCATAGCCCATGCAATTATGCATCTAGGAAGCATCTAGTAAGTATTGTCTAAAAACCCACCATATACGTTTCCAAAACTGACAAATTGGTTGACTGGATCGCATTGTTGAACAACCTTAGTTTGTCTCAAATTTTAGGTAATTAATCGTGGAAGCAATCTTTAAGGGCTCGGATTTTTTTCTGCGTGGCTAACAACCCTTAAATGACGATACTATATAAACTACCGGATGTACATTTTCTAGGTGTTGTTTGTAATAAAAATCTCGAGAAAATCTTAACCTATTCTTAATTTAGGACCCAAAAATTGCCTAAGTAATAGTTTTTTTACTGGTCATGTTGGGATATAAAAATATCTACATTATATTTCGTAAAATTCATTCAAATACTGACTCAACTCCAAAACTATTTATTGGCTTTAGAAAAAAATACTTGAAGAAAACATAGAAAACTCTCTCCACTACAACTTTTCTAATAAATGTTTTTGTTTTCGATGTTAGGGAGACAAAATATTCTTAAAAAAACTAATTTGGCGGGCCTTCTTACGAGTGTAGCGGAGGGCACTCGTGTTCGGTAAGGTCGAAAACTTGTTATATTAAGCCGGCCACAAACGTTCAGTTTCAACTGACAGTTTGAACTGTTCAGTTGAAACTGTACAGTCTGTACACTGTGAAGCACACACACTTAAGGTCAACCGCTCACGGTGCAACTGTTTTGCGACAGAGGTTGCAAACCAGTTGATGCAAACCAGTTGAGCTCGCAACCTTTTTGTGACCTTGACAGCGTATAGCGCTGGGTATCCCCACACGAGGTGATCGGAATGAAATTAGTTTGAAATCAGTTTCAAATCGGATGAACGCAATTGTTTTCCACGGTCGCAATTGCGTTGCAGTTTTAAGTTGCACCGAATAACGAACTATCCCTCCCGTGTAAGTTTAAAACTCGTCAGAGAGGTAGAGAAGCACGAAGAACTATACAACTATAAACTTCCTGGGTATTCAAGGAAAGAAGTGACTGAGAAAGCATGGCAGGACAAGATTCTTTCGATATTCTGTAAAAATCTGTACACTTTCTATCTGTCTGAGACAGTTCTTTTTCTGCTACGAACAGTCTAGAATTCACATTTCCCAGAGAAGTTTCATTCTAGTTGTAAACAGGTTGTAGAGCTCACTGGTTTGCAACCGCCGTCCTAAAACAATCGCACCGTGGGCGCTCGGCCTAAAGTTCAATTCTTCAGTTTTACGCGACATCTTTGCAAAACACAACCAAACGCACTGGCTCCTGAAACAAATTGAACTGAGAACTGTACAGTTGAACCCACGCAACTGTTCCAACTGTCAGTTGAAACTGAACGTGTGTGGCTTATGCTTAATCAAAATATTTTTAAAAATTCAAACGGCTTTTATCTTAACTAGTTAATTCTCGTTACATCATCAGATAGCAAAGTAAGAAGGCAAGGAAATAACGTTACAAATTGTTATTTTCGCCAATGTAATTTCTTTCTTTCTTAGCAAGAGTGCTAGTATGACTAAAATACTATTCACTCTATGTGACCCAGTTTTGAGCTTGAAGATTCAGTACGTTGTCTATCAACAAGATTTATTATAAACGTAAGGAACGAGGAGTTATTTTTTTAAATCCTTATAATTTTTATATTTCTACGTAAATATCAGTTTACAAACAGTTTTTTTTTGTATATTTACCCTAACCTGTTACACTAACAACATGTGCAATTTACAATTTTACAAAATAAATCAGTAACTTTTTGTGGATACGGCTTGCTAATTTTCTTAAAAGGGCAGAACATTCATGGTACACTTTTCTATGGTAACCAACGCATTATCAGGTGGCAAAAATTGCTAATTGAAGGACTAACAGTTGCTGAAGGTAGAAAATTGTTTGGGGCATAAATAGCCTAATAATTTCGATGAAAAGATATTGAAAATAGCTCCACCAGAAGCCATTTTACTTAGAGATCATTAATAATCAAGCCAGCCATGCTATTAATGTAATTTTACGTACTTTTCGTATCTTTTTTAAATATTAATGCTTTTTTTCACTTTAAAATTTATCAATTGCGGAAGTGACGCGGTATAAAAATAATGTAAGGAAAGAAACACGAAATTTAATTAACACAATTTTGCTTACCTAATAAATGAATCTCCTGAAATTATTTGTACCCGAGGTCTTCAAAATACCCGCTCTAATTAACAAAGTTATGCAATCTATCGCATACGACTCCCATGATGAAGTTGCTGTAGTAACACCGTCTGCATTAAAGTCTGCATTATGATGGCAAATTGCCTGATGATAGTTGGAAGCGTCGGCGTTGAAGGAGGCGGCGAGCTTTGCGCTACATAAATTATAATTGAAAATATCCGATCAATGTTTCCCGCCTCGGCAAAAATTATTTAATAACTCATTTATCATTCGATAACGGAAAATGAGGGCTATAGATGACTTTGAAAAATGATCCGATGGCAATATTCGATATTGAGCCTTAAAATATGATTTGTTACTGCATTTTAAGACATGATAATAAAATTTTATGAGCGTTCTATAAAAAGCACGTAAGCAATGAACCAAAAGTATATAACATTATTTAAGTAACTGTTTTTCTGAGCATACACAGTTATTTTGACACGAATAGTATCTATAATATCAAAAGCTCGTGTGAACATAATTTCACAATGTCAGGGAAAAGTACAACCTTGGTCTGGTTGGAGTTTTGCTGGGAGTTCCTTTTGGGATCTGAAGGACATTGGGTTCAGCCTGAATAGATGTGTTGGAATTGCAAAATCGCATTTTGTCTTTACATTTGACCTCAAATTTTTTCGAAGACCTTACGTGTAGGGGGTTTTAAGTAAGAGTTTGGCTTCGGTACAAATAAATGTATCAAAAGACATATCAATTAACAACAACCGTGCAATGAGAGATATCAATATTTTACTTCAATTTTCTTCAGTTTCTTTTTTCTTTTCCCTGAAAATTTTCTAATGTAAAGCAATATTTTTTTATTCTACGATAGACAATTTCAGGTCTATTAAAAAAATTATAACGTCTAGTAAAGTCAATAAGAAAACTAGTTAGTTAAGTTAAATTTATTACAAAAATGTGGACTTTTATTATACAGAATCGAAATGACCGAGTTTTTTTAGCATAACAGATTCAATTTTATTTTATTTTGTCATTGGTATTTCTTTATTGTCGCATGTACATTCTAGAACTATATTTTGCTTAAAAACATGAAAAGAAAGAACCGACAGTTTTAAATTGCACCGAATAACGAACTATCCCTCCCGTGTAAGTTTAAAACTCGTCAGAGAGGTAGAGAAGCACGAAGAACTATACAACTATAAACTTCCTGGGTATGCAAGGAAAGAAGTGACTGAGAAAGCATGGCAGGACAAGATTCTTTCGATATTCTGTAAAAAGCTGTACACTTTCTATCTGTCTGAGACAGTTCTTTTTCTGCTACGAACAGTCTAGAATTCACATTTCCCAGAGAAGTTTCATTCTAGTTGTAAACAGGTTGTAGAGCTCACTGGTTTGCAACCGCCGTCCTAAAACAATCGCACCGTGGGCGCTCGGCCTAAAGTTCAATTCTTCAGTTTTACGCGACATCTTTGCAAAACACAACCAAACGCACTGGCTCCTGAAACAAATTGAACTGAGAACTGTACAGTTGAACCCACGCAACTGTTCCAACTGTCAGTTGAAACTGAACGTGTGTGGCTTATGCATAATCAAAATATTTTTAAAAATTCAAACGGCTTTTATCTTAACTAGTTAATTCTCGTTACATCATCAGATAGCAAAGTAAGAAGGCAAGGAAATAACGTTACAAATTGTTATTTTCGCCAATGTAATTTCTTTCTTTCTTAGCAAGAGTGCTAGTATGACTAAAATACTATTCACTCTATGTGACCCAGTTTTGAGCTTGAAGATTCAGTACGTTGTCTATCAACAAGATTTATTATAAACGTAAGGAACGAGGAGTTATTTTTTTAAATCCTTATAATTTTTATATTTCTACGTAAATATCAGTTTACAAACAGTTTTTTTTTGTATATTTACCCTAACCTGTTACACTAACAACATGTGCAATTTACAATTTTATATATAACGTCTAGTAAAGTCAATAAGAAAACTAGTTAGTTAAGTTAAATTTATTACAAAAATGTGGACTTTTATTATACAGAATCGAAATGACCGAGTTTTTTTTAGCATAACAGATTCAATTTTATTTTATTTTGTCATTGGTATTTCTTTATTGTCGCATGTACATTCTAGAACTATATTTTGCTTAAAAACAGGAAAAGAAAGAACCGACGAACGGGCACTTTTGAACAATCAAAGAAATGTGGAAATAATTAAAAACTTTTATATATTTGCCTTTTTGTGAATACCCTGAAAAATGAAGGATAGTTTTTAGGTTAAGTTTTATTAGCATAAGAATCCGCAACTTTGTCTGAATTTAACCGACTTTGTATATCTTTTGACAGTCGAGATCATGCTGATCTCGACCAGCACTCGACCAAAAAACTCTGAATATGGCCAACATAGCGTTTTGACATTATAAAGGCACTTTTTTGTCTACAATTCGATTATGTCAGTTTAAAATTTTTTTCGGCAATGAATTCGCCAGAAACAAACGAAACTTTTGTTCTTCTTATGGACGCCATATTGGTTTTATACATGTTTGGGTTCAGAATTTTTTTCTGAGTAATTTGGTATGCCACGTCATATGTAGAACACAATAAGTAGACAAAATTGACATTTCTATTTAATATCTGAAAATCGCACATTTGAGTGATACAGTATTTATGTGCCCATACTCAAGTTACAGTAAAATTTTGAAATGTATTTATTTGTACTAACTACACAACATAAACAACTAACAACATTTTAACAAACAAAATAATGTTTTCAAAAATCTCGCCATTTTTGTGGAGGCATTTTTCATAGCATTCCGTAGTACGGGGACCTTACCGAGGGTTCTTCTGTCAATCGAATTGAAAGCGGCGATGACGGTATTACGTAACTCCCCAACGTTGCCAAAATTATAAACACCATACACCTTATTTTTTAAATCACTCCATAGATAAAACTCACAAGGGGTAAGATCCGGCAATCTTGGTGCTCATGATACTTCTGAATTGGTAGCAATTACTCTGCGTTTACGTTTTATATCTAAATAGTTCCTAAACAATTCGGGAATTATGTGCAGGTGCTCCGTCTTGTTGGAACCACACAGGGACACCGCGGTCCTTCCTAGTCTCTTTCCACCATTACTAGAGTTATTGCACATTTCTGCGTCAGAGACATTGACGGTATGATACGACAATCACTGATAGCTACATAGGCATGTATGCGGTTATATACTCTCTAGGAGATCCCTCTTACGAGGAGACCACTAAAGCTCCATCTATCGGCATCCTTCATATTATTTTCATGACAACGTCTTTCTTAAATCAAAGCAATAGTTTTCTTACAACAAGTATTTAGGTTGTTTTATATTAAAGAAATACTCTTATTACAAGAATGTGTGAACTTAAAACAAACAGTTAAGAATGTCATGTTCTTAATATTAGACAACCATATTTCTGTGTGTAAAAGGACAATATATGCCCTAATGCTAACTCAAATAATTTTATTGATTATTATCCACTATTAGCCAAATTTGATCCTCCATAAAAAAAGAAAGTTGCGAGCTACACGTTGGTACAGAAATAATGCTGCCCAATTGCACAAAAATCAATTAATAATTGTGTGCAAATTTATACCAATCTTCAATTCATTGATTAGTTCGACATATCTTTTGCGAATTATTATGTAAATAACGTTTACTTCATATAATTTATCGTCAAATTCATAACGTTTTTGGCATTTTATTCCCATTTCAATGAATTAATTTTTAAGTTTGAATCGATTTAATCCAATTTGTTGTTGGTTTTGTTTTGCTCGTATTTATTCCCATGCACCAAAATGCTTCCATATCGGATAACATCAATATTCAATTCACTTAATTCTGTAAAGTTACTGAATGCGTACTAACCTGTATTGCGGTGGTCACATGACATGGATTCAGCAAGTATATCACAGTGCTCGATGAGAACTTATAGCCTATCTCCATGCCCCATATGAGGGACATGATGACGAGGAGTGCCCTGCGGCCGCCTCTGTCCCTCCGCACGTATGCAGCCTCCGGTAAGCTGATCCTGGCGTAGGCCCATCGGAAACAGCCGACGGCCATCGACAGCACTATCACAGTTTCCAGTCGCCGCCATGTTGGGTTGAGGAATTCTGCGCACTCGGGGCCAGCGTTCCGCGGCACAGTCTTGTTCACGCCACTGTAGGCCCAATCCATTATTATTATTTTAGCTAAAACAAAAAAGAAGGTAAATGTATAGATTGATACGTTGGATCACACATTTCTGTTCAACTTTGCGGGGTACGGATTGCGCGCTTTGACGACTGGAGTCCCCCAGAGGTCAATTTTGGGTGCTTTGCTTTTTTTCATTGTACACGTGTAGTCTGCCTGCCACCTTGATGTCAACTATTATTATTTATTGGAACTCTCTGATACATCACATTAAATACATTAAATCTAGATAATATAATTTAGATACAACATATAAATACAAACATTTCACTAAAAGATTTTGAAAAGTAATGACGATCATCAGGGCAAATTGGTAGTACCGAGCCTCGCTGAAGCCTAGGGTACTACATTTGCGGGTATCCCTGCAGCTCAACCCAATTTTGAAAAGCAACCCCCTTTATGTTTTGCATCATTAGGTTGCAAAGCAAAGGAAATCTACAGAAACCTCGTACTGCGTTGCGTACAGGTCAGTAAAAACACATGCAAATATTTATTAATAGACAGTATACAGAGGAAGGTATAGATGAAATATTAATATAGCAGTATGATAGTAGTCAATTTAGGATTCTCTATGATAAAACTCTCCTCAAAATATTTGCGCTTCCCAAAACCGCAATTTCTTGAGTTTCCCATGGCGAAATTTTGCACGGCAGCTCCTTCACATGTTTAACATAATTTAAAGTAACTGCTCCCAATGAACCTACAATCACAGGAATAATCTTTACTTTGATTCCCCACATACGATGAACTTCTATTGATAGATCCTTATACTTAAGTTGCTTTTAAAGCTTCTTTCTTACTACATTCGCATGAGCAGGTACCGAAATCTCTATGAGAGTGCACACCTTCCTCTGAAAATCCTTAACCATGATATATGGCTTATTAGCATCAAGCATTCTATCAGTGGCGGTAGGCATATTCCATAATATGGTAATATGATCGTTACTAACAACAGGAGATGGAATGTGGTCATACCACCGAGAGATTATGATCCATTACTAAACCTAGTTGGGAACATACATTATAATGTATATATGTTCCCACCCTATCATGCCTAGCAATGTAATGTGACTCAGCTAACACTGGACATGCCGACAATAAATGATAGACTTATTCAGGAGCCTGATGACACAGTCTACAACGCCCATCATCAGCAACTCTCATGATCTTCTGCTCATGGTATCTGGTACGTACTGCCTGATCTTGCGCGACTATGATAGAGGATTCCGTTTCAGCCTTAATGTTCCCATGACAAAGCCAAAATAACGATCCGGACTTTGAAATACTATGACCCTCCACAATTCTTAAAAATTGACCATGTATTGGCTTACTAACATAATCCTCTCTCAATTTCTGATTCATTCTTAACGTAATCTCTCGTTTTAAACTCACTACTGAAATTTTATTTATATATATATATATATATATATATATATATATATATATATATATACCGGGTGGTCCATCTAGTGGTTTTTTTTAATCATGTGTTATTTTGACAGTGACAGCTCTTTCCCGCTGGAAATCTTGACAGAAAATCAGTATCATATCTCCGCGGGACGAAATGAATCGTTTTACGCTTGAGCAACGTTGGGAAATATTGCAAACTTATTTCCAAAGTCAATGTTGTGTAGCTCAAACAGTGCGTTTATTGAAAAGAAGTTTTGGCCGAAATGAGGCACCCACCGCGCCTGCTGTACGCAAGTTTGTGCAAAAAGTTCGTGAGACTGGCATGCTAGTGGACAACACTCACGGTCCCCGGCGTCGTACTCTGCGCACTGCCGAGAATGTGGCTGCCATAGCCGAGAGTGTGCGACTCAGTTCTGGAACATCGACTCGACATCGATCTCAACAACTCAACATTTCACGCACAAGCCTGATGCGAATTTTGCACAAAGACCTCGCATTATTCGCTTACAAGGTCCAATTGACTCTGTAATTGAAGGCACACGACCATCCGCTTCGTTATCGCTTCTCAGTTTGGGCCTTAGAACAGCTCGGAATGGACAACGATTTTGCTCGAAAAATCATCTTTTCTGACGAAGCGCATTTTCATCTTGGCGGCTATGTTAACAAGCAAAACTGCCGCATCTGGGGATCGGAAAACCCGCATGTGATCGTCGAGAAGCCAATGCATCCTCAGAGAGTAACAGTTTGGTGCGCATTTTGGAGCGGTGGCATCATTTGCCCATTTTTCTTTGAAAATGCTGGAATCGCCATTTCGGTCAACGGTGAGCGCTACAGAGGCATGATAAACGATTTTTTGTGGCCGGAAATTGAAGACATGGACTTGGACGATCTTTGGTTTCAGCAGGATGGCGCGCCATGCCACACAGCCCATGCCACAGTCGATCTTTTGTGCGCCAAGTTCGGTAATCGTGTTATCAGCCGTCTCGGCGATGTCAATTGGCCACCTCGGAGCTGCGATTTGACGCCGTTAGATTTTTTTTGTGGGGTGCCGTGAAGAGCCGATGTTATGCGAACAATCCATTAACGATTCAGGCCCTTAAGGCGAATATCGAGCAAGCCATTCGTGAAATAGAGCCAGAAACCGTCACCAAGGTCTTGGAAAACTGGGTTAACAGGATACGCTACTGCGAAGCCAGCCGAGGCAGCCACATGAGTGAAATCGTGTTCCATAAATAATGGGAATGTTTGCTCTTTCGAATAAACTAATAATATACCAAAAAAAATTGATTTTTGTTCATGTTTTTGAAATTTAAAAAGAGACCTCTATATGGGCCACCCGTTATATATATCTAGTTCTTCCACCTGAAATTTTTCTACTAATTTATTTTAATTTTTTTAATCTTTTTACTAATTATTGTCTTACCTACCAGAAGTATCCCTAATTAATTGTTTAATGATTTTATCCTCCTTGCATATCATTATTTCACCCCAAATGCATGATCACAGTTTTCGAAATATTTTAATTTATATAATTTCTTAAGAAAGCGCTACCTATGAAACGATAACCGGACACACCAACAATAATTAATATTTCGAAGTTTTTTTTTCTGCGTAAATGTTGTCAAAAATTATTATTATTATAATTATTATTATCATTATTATTGTATTATTTATGGTGAATGCAGGCAAAACTATTGTCATGACGATTGGCATGTACGCGGTACACTGACTAGTTGCACATCGAGATTGGCGGACACTTGTTTGATTTAATAACACAAAAGATACTGTGTGACTTTTTGGTGCTTAGTAATTTCAATTATTGTGACGTAGTCTATGGACCATGTTTCGATGCTGCAAATGTGGCTCGAGTTTAGAGGGTGCAAAACTCTTGGCTTAACACGACAGACAGACGGGTGTTGTATTCTCTGAGCTTTTATCAAGTTGATCAGAAATGAGACGCCTCAGTATCTCTACAATAACATCCTATTTCGTAATGTTCGTGGTAGGGGTCTTATACGTCCACCGACTCAGAAGTATACAATTTCGGGGATTGTTTTCTTACAACCTTCCGCATTTATACAATGCTTTGCCGGGCGCGTTTAGCATCCTAAAAGCGTTGTAACATTCAGAGCGCAGCTTCTGGCGATGCTTCGTGCGCGTCAGTAGAACCGGTTGCCGGTTGCAATACGGTTATGATGTTTGTGTTCATTTGAAAAAAAATAAAAAAAATGATTAATATTTCGAAGTTGTTTTTTCTGCATCAATGTCTTTAAAAATTTTCTAAAAATAATTATCTACAAATGAATACTGGGTTAAAAACTTACGAATTATTTCAGTAATTTAAATGCATGTATCGGATTCATGCCATTATTGCTAAAAAAAATTATAATACAGTTGATAGGCACTTGATCGTGAAAACTACTGTTTCAGTAGCTATGCATCAAGGTATAAATATCAACAAAACGCCTTCTAATTTTCGAGAAAGGGATAATAATAAGTAGTCTCCTACAGTTAACTTGATCGAACGTCACACGAAACAGAATGGTGTTCCTGTCTTCCAACTCCTAACATTCCCAAATGTTATTTTGACAATTCGTGATTGTCCCGCACCTACCTAGGACAACAAGCCGTGCGCCTGCGCACTTGTTCGTATCAAAACTATTATTTTGACAGCATTGTTTCCCTTTCCGTGATAAGTCATAGTTTTCAACTTTTGCACGACGAAAAGTTTTAAAATAGTTCTCTATTCAAATGCTGAATATTATGCCATACTATTTATTTACGGGCAATGTGATGGAATTGCTGCTGAAGCACAAAGCACAAATAACATTGTCGCTTCCAGGATAGGCACGTTAGTGTTTTTGGGGCTTCTTATAGACGTATGGTAGAAACTGGTACTGTTCAATGACACATGGAGCCTGGTGCAGCCAGGAGGCCCAATGACGACGAAGATAGCGAGGATGACATTCTAATGTTCGAAGAAAATTCAACTAATGGCAAGACTAAAGGAGCTTTACAGCTTGGTATGTCGCAGTGGAAAGTGTGTCTTACCCAGGCTCTGTGTCGTTGAATAGTATCAGTTTCTGCCATACGCCTGTACGTAGCCCGAAAAACACTAACGTGCGAAACGTGCCTGTCCTGGAAGCGACGATGTTACTATTTTTTAACTTCAGCGGCAATTCCATCACAGTTCCCTTAAATACATAATATGTAGGGTTGCCAACATGGTCATTTTGACCCGGAGACTTCGGGTTTGGCGACCATTCTCCGGCCTACGGGTTGTCAGTTAAATTTTCCGGGTTAACTACAGGTAATCATCGTTCTTTTGAGAAACTATAACGACCCCTAAATTAATTTAAAAATTTATGATATTACAGTAATTGTTATTAAAAATGTTTATCATACAGTTTGCAACGATTTCCCCTGAAAAAAAGGCATTTTTCTCAAAATAAGAAGAACTCTATTATTCAATCTTCACAACAATTTAATTTTACTTTTTGAGAGCATGTGAGAAACTTTGAAAGTAGGAATTGTCGCATTTTTTGATTTTGTGACATGTCTAGTGAATACAGTAGGAATTCTGTAGCGGCACGACAAACGCAGAAGATTGTATCCTGCCTCGATGATCATAGACTGAGACAAATCTAATATCAAAAATGGTTTTCAAAAAGACGGGTATTATTTAATGGTAAGAATTTTGCTTGTCAGAAATCAACATTCAATAATGATACATTAATTAACAAAATATGTTTTTAACTTTCATTGATTATTTTAATATGTATGTTAATAAGAGAGATGATAGGAAATGTCTCAACAATATGTTTGAGTTTGTCCAAGGCAGTTCACAGAATAGTATCATACTGGTCTGCAATACAACAGTATTTTTTTAAATCATGGAGATGACGACAGTGATACCTTTTTTTGAAAATTTTATTATTAGTTGGACTATATATTTACAAAGACTGAGACATTATAGTATATCATTTTTGACTAGAGACACATTTATTATGGAGGTTTACACAAAACGCCAATATTGTTGGAATAAAATGAAAATTTAAAATTAGTTAGGGAACGTGTAGATAATTACTACAAGCAAAAACACATGATCCCTTAAAAAATTGCTCTATGTACATCAAAATTATGCTTGGTTATGTGGTAATATTGGCATTTTGTCTCATGTTAGTTGTGTCGTAAAAAATCAACAATCAGAGGCAGAAACGAAAAGAGGGAAAACTAGTAGACATTAATTGAAATAAATTAATTTACATAGTAATTAGCTTCTAGATCTCATCGTTTTCTACACTACCTATATCCAAATTTCACACCAATGCGTTACTAAAAAGTATGTGTCGAAGCCCCACATTTTTGTGGCGGCTGTTATTAGTTTAAACTTATGTTTCATAATATAATTATTTTTCTCCGGGTCAGCATAGGCACAATGTTGGCAACCCTAATAATATGTCAGAATATTCAGCAATTAAATTTCACTATACTGCCGTGTTAATATATAGCTGCACATTTGTTCAGATTTAACTTTTTTCGATAAAATTGTGTTAAAAAATTGTGTTATTCGATAAAAATGTTATAACTAAAAGATTTAAGAACACAGAATAAGACAAAGAATAAAAAACGTATTTGAACGTGTCTATCTGTGAAGTAACAACGCAATATATTCTTCACGCGACATTTTTCTTAACTTTCTACAAATACAGATGCGACCTCAATGCTAAACACGGCAGTGCAAAAAACTGTTATTTTATTTAGCTATTGTTTGGTAGTACCTATGTTAGACATTTTCTTAAATTATTGCTGTATGGCTAGACTGATATTAAAGATGGTTATAAATAGTTACAATTATTGGAAAGTATTATTCTTAAAGATAACAATTGATTTTATTTATTGTTAACAGTACGCGAAGATCGCACCGGACCGAATAACCGGAAAACTGGCCGGATCAGTCGGATTACCCGGCCCGGCCGGATATCCGTTCCAGCCCTATCAGACACACAGGCTGGCTCCGACGCAGATAGTTGTGAACTTGTAAGAACCGGTGCGGTACGAACCAGAGATGGTAGATTTCTTTAAATGCTTTACTTAAAAAGTAATGTTTTCCTTCACGGTCGTGCCAAAAAGTTGTCAATATCTTGATGGACTTTTTCTTGAAAAACTTCATAGGTTTCCGAGCCATGTTTATGAAATTTGATTTAATGCATTTGTTTAACTTCAAAATCATATAAGTTGGTGATCTTGTCAAATAACAAACATTTTGCTCGTAAATAGTATTTTAGACATACCTTTTTGAATTTTTAAGATCCATTAACCTAGACCAGCGAGTCTCAACCGTGATTCCACGGAACCGCATGGTTAGAGACATCATTAAGAGTTTCGCGAAAAATAGTTGCCGGTTCATCGACACAATATGAGACCCGGAATGTACGTATCGCCCAAACTAACATCTCTCGTTTCGATAATACTTACCCCTGTATGATGACTCATAACTCCAATACTACTCAACAAAAATGACATAATGTCATTCCTACATAAGATGTGTGACTGGCAACATATTCTGCCCCGGTTTAAACATGATCCCGCGGGGGAAGTGAAAATAGGTACCCGATTTTTCCACATTTTTTTAAATTTTAAATTAATGCTTGACTTTCCGATGTTTTTATCCTAAACCGCTAACAACAAAATTTAATTTTCTTGTTCACATTTTTAATCTATTGCTTAGTGATTTAAATTTCTAAAGTTTTTTTGTAATAAAGGTTGCATAACAACGCAGTTATCACTTATCATGCAAATAATTTTTATTTTCATGCGACACATACCTATCCCTTGAATTTAATAGCATTCTGGTAATTTGTTAATTTTTAAAACTGAAATAATAGTTCGCGTAAATGAGTTAAACGACAAGGATCTTACTTGCAATTCTATAAAGCAGTGCTGCGCAAACTGGTCTAGTTGTCTTTCTCCCGCAGACAGCAGTCCCATAACTTCGCTCCGCACCTTGTGGGTCGCAACCCACGGTTTACGCACTCACTACTGCTTTGATGGATTCCCATGGTAAAATGTCGTGGGTGGCACGATCAATTAATAGTGTATTATTATACAAATTCAATTTACTTACAATCGCATACTCTCAAAATTCGAACTCTGTGCCGTACTATGATAGTAAATGATCTTTCACGCCGATACTGGCTCAGCTACGTTATCACTCGTTATTGACGTAGTATGCGCTGCACGGAATGTATTTAAAAAAATGTTTATAAACATCTGTCTGAATCTTTTTCGACAGCCGCAGGATACAAAATTACGCTTGTTTACTTATATATCCAGTTATCGTGCTAACATAAGTTGCTGAGATAACCGCTTCAATCAAAACATTGTCCATAACCTATTACATAAAAACTAACGGAAACAAAATCGCCAATCTATAATCACTTATATATCACATATATCTTATATATCACTTCTCGCTACGCTCGTCGTGCCAAAAACAACTCGTGCGCCAATTTTTATAAGAACGAAAACAGTGTCACAATGTGTTAATTAGTAGAAATACGTTCCTTTTAACACTTGCGCTGATGCCATGTAGTCGCATTTTTCTAATATAATGCGGTTGTAGAAAAAAGCTATTTGTGGTTACACAAAAAAACAATAGGATATATGTTAGAGTTTCCTCGACTTTCTACCTTACATCCAGGGTTCCACAAGGAACAAAATGTTGACACAACGCCGATCTAGATGGACGAAATCATGCCGAGGCATATATTTTTACTTTATCATACGTAGTATGTAAAGTATTGTAATCGTGCCAAAAAATTTTTTGAGTTTTTAGCGGAAATATGGGTATATTTGGGTCCCCTGAAAATTTTTGACCAAGGAACAAAAAAATGTCTGTGTGTGTGTGTGTGTGTGTGTGTGTGTGTGTGTGTGTGGATGTGTGTACCCGTTTTTTGTGGCGACGATTCCGGAGAAACTACTAAAGGTATCGAAACTTCATATTTAGAAGTTTCATGACCAAACTTAGAGCTGACAAGCTTTCTGTTGAAACGGGTCCAAAGGAACTGGAGGTTCAGTCCTAGCATTTTTGAAAGATTTCGCAAGTAAGCCGCAATTTCTGGAATTTTGTCGAAATAGTTAAATATTAAATTAAAGTAGAGGAAATTCTGAATAATTTATGACTATGAAATTTATTGGTACAATCAATAGTTTAGCTGCATGAGCAAATTCTATTTCATCGAGATCGGTCGTACTGCATTAAAACTAGTAGGCAGGGTATGTCAGATATTTTGATTGTAAAATGATAGTAGGTAGTGTCAAATGCTGATGTTTTGACAATACCTACTGGCAATATAATCAAAATATCTGTCTAGTCTAGGAATTTTATTTTAGTGCAGACATAGCCGATCTCGATCAAATACAATCTCATGCATTTAAACTATTAATTTAATATATAGTATGATAAAGCCATGTGCATGGCCACATCAGATTTTTTATTTTTAGGCAATAGAACATACAAAATAGGTACAGTAAACACAATGTAACTTTTGGGCTCGGATTTGTATTTGGCGCATTGTATTCAGCGTATCAAAAACGGCTAATCCCCAACCATTCATAAAATCAATGTTTTCCAGTAGTAATAGGCAGTATTATGTTCTTAATTTCGATCATATTCTGTTAATGGCGCAAAGCAGATGTGAATGGCAATGGCAAACATTATGAACAATGATACAAAGCGGTATACGTACATAATGATACCTGTATAATTGTGAGAAGTTATATCTGACTGGTTGAAAGGTATATTTAAACCAGATTAAATTAATGTTTACAGCTGTGGTTAATGTGATAGCATGTATACATTAGTATTGTATCGCGTTTTAGTTCATTTAATTTAAATGCCTCTCCTTTATTGACCTTTCGCGTTAGCAAACAGATTGCAGGTCATCCATCGCCTGCTTCGCGTAAAAGGAAGCGATCTGGAAACGTTTTTCGTATAAAAGTTTCAAAATTCTATATTTGGATAATATTTATTCAGTATTATAACCTCCTATGTATTATTAATATTATTACTGATAATTCTGTCGCGCTTTAATAAACATTTCATTTATCATTTGGCAGAAGAAGTACGAGCAATTATAAATGTATCAGTGACGAATTCTATGAAACATCTACATCTAGTAATAACTAATTACCAACAGTGCGCGACTCTAGATTCTATTTAAATATGATTAAGCAAGAACACTATTTGGAATTGACATATTATTTCACCTGAACCTACTACCTTAGATTAGTGGCTAACATTCAGTATTTTAATATGAGACTAGTTTTAAATATCTTAGACAAAAATAATTATAAAATACAAGGAAATGCTTGTCCTTAGAACCCCGTGGCTTTGCAACGAAACAACATAGGAATTTTTTGTTTGTTTTTTTACAAGGCGTTGAATTATATGTTATTTTAATATGAGTTTATAGAAAAGTAAATTAATCTTTCATAACAATATTGTTGGACCTGTCGCATAGGGCTATATTCCCATCGTTGTAGAGAGAGGCAAAAACGCTTTATACAAAAGTTATTAACCCAATAACTTATATTTAAGGGTGGTGAAAAAAAAATACCGTACTTTTATGTAATGAAACGCCCTGTGTTTAATACATTACGAGCACTGAAAAAAATTTCTTTCTAACTGTATCCGGTTGAAATCTTGCAGTCTTAGTTTCTGTGAGATAAGTATTTGTTTTTTAAGAACATGTGGTTCTTGCCCAATGCCCAACTAAAAACTGAAGGAAACATGTACTGCGTGCTAGGATCGCCATGTATATTGTAGATTTATTTATTTGTAGTTCTCACGTAAGTCAATGTCTGTAAGCCAATAGATGCAATATGTAGTTTAAATGTCGTTTTAACATATATACACGTCAGTTTATTGAGAAACAATTGAGCACCTTTACATGGGTGTAACCTAAACGTTTCTTGCTCATCACGCCTAAATGCAACTCCCTGTATAAATGGCTTAAACAAATTTGACACAATTTTTTTTTTTGACACAATCTCTAAAGATAAGGGTGATATCGACTACTGCAGTGCAATGACGCCCTGTATAGTGAAGTTAGTTCCAACACAGCCCAAACGCCGTTCTTTGCACGCGATGCTCAAGCTCAATACTTACGATTTGAACCATGGTAATTAATTCTATGGAATTGGGATTATTGGGTTTTCTAATGAAAATTAAATGAAACTATATCGCTCAACCGATGTATCATAATATAGAGGTTGCGTTTCATAAAAAATATAATTTGTGCACAAAATGTCAAAGAACCTTATTGTTCTGAAGTCGATTGCCAACATTACCAAATGCGGTATAAAATTAATTCTGTGAGTAGATGCAGATACATTACACTGTGTTACAGTGAAAATATACTTTTCACGAGACATAGTGTAAGTTGTTGAGCTGGTAGAACTGAACATAATGGCATATACGAAATTTTCCAAACACCCCCAAGATCTAAATTTTTTTGAAAAGACTGTTTTTGGGTACTTGCATGTGTATAAAAATACAAAACTCAGTCATTTTCCATTCGATTTCCAAAATAAATAATGCAATTGAAAGAGGGAACACAGACCATTATAAGGATGTACTGCTCGGTCAGATCCAATAGAAAGTCGAACAGTTATGGACGTTAGAATTCAGAAGTTTCCCATTATTTTCAGATTTTCTGAACTTTAACAACAGTTTGATAACTTGTTTCAATCCATAATATTTTGTTTCTATTTTTTTATTGAAAGCCCATTTAAATTTGCGTTTAATACGAGTTTGTCTATTAGAATCGGTTGAAATTTGACTGAGTTATGGAAGTTTAATCACCGTGTTGGCATTCACACTAGGGAGGGGTCGGCAACCTTTTGAGACGGAAGAGCCAAAAGTTACAATTTACAAAATTTTCCAGTTTTTAAAGAGCCACTAACATTTAGTGTTTCAATATTATGGTATTTGATTAGGATTCTGTATATAAATTTGATTTTTGATTTGAAATAAATAGTTTTAAATATCAAATAATATTTATTCATATGAAAACATACTCTTGCACAAAACATATTATTATAAGTATTTTAGATAGCTCTGCTAGAACAATAAAATTAGTAATCAAATAATATAATTATATTTATTGGATAATAGATAGTTACAAGTTACATCAATGGGAGCATTGGCCTTGCATGTCCTTTGAAAGTTTGGTCAAATCTGCCTCATAACTTGTTGTTTTCAGTTTCAAGCACGCCTCCAGATTTTTATTTGTTAGTTGGCTTCTTACTTTACTTTTTAGTATATTCATGCAAGAGAACGCTTGCTCGCACGAATATGTTGACCCGAAGATCGTCAGCACTCGAAATGCCAACTTCTTCACCTCACTGTAGCATTCTGGAAGACTATTCCATGCATCAAATATGAGTGCCTCAACTCGCGGCATTTCTTTTACAGGTGTCCACTTGTGCAGCGTGGCGTGCATGCTTTTCTGGACCTCCAACTCTTCTAATTTGCTCTTGAGTTCTGTGAACTTGCCACTCCACAAGTGTTTGGTTTTCAAATCCAGCAATTGCATTTGAAGCAAACTAGCATCAATTCCAAGTGGATCAATGTTGATCTCATTTGCATTTGTGTTGAGAGGATTTACTATGAACGTCAGAGTACTTGAGTTTGTTTTGAATTGTTCAAATCACTCAGCGAATCCTTCAGTTTGTTTATAGCCATGCTGAAGTAATTCGTGTCAATAGTTGCATTGGTTTCTACACGATATTGCTTCAGATTTTCGAAATGAAGTAATTTACCACTCTCCTTGTCTTCGACAAAAAGAAGTAATTTATTTTCGAAACAAACCACATCTTCAAACAAGGCATAGGCTGGGTGTTCCTTTCCTTGCAGTTTTATGTTTAGCTCATTTAGTTTATTTATAATATCCACAATTAAGTTGAATTTTTGCAGCCATTTGTCTTCTTTCAATTCAGGATGGCCAATGCCTTTTTCATTGAAGAATGTTTTTATTGCACTCAAGCAAGAAGCAAAACGTTTCGATACGTTACTCCTGGAAAGCCATCGCACTTTATTGTGCAGAAGGTAAGAGTACTGGCTTTCTATTTCTTCAAGAAATTCCTTAAACTGGCGATGGTAGAGTGCTTTTGCCAAAATGCTGTTAATGATCTTAATTACCAAGTTCATGACCTCAACTATTTCGGCCGTGAGTTTTGAAAATAACATAATATAATTATTAACATGTGCGCATGGAACTGGAGAGCCGCATCTTGCCATCGAAAGAGCCGCATGCGGCTCGCGAGCCGCAGGTTGCCGACCCCTGCTGAGTGACTAGGCAGAAGGGATATACCTCTACGGCCCGACCGTAATAAATCCGTACTCTTGATTCACATTAACTAGACACTATTTTGTTTGTGTATTACCTTGTTTTATAGTATTTTAGTCTAGCTAATATGTTATTAAGATAAGTTGTGCGATAACTTTCTTGGATATGATTAAGGTGACGACTACGCAAATGTAGTACAAGAGTTTTTGAGTGCCTACGGTGAAATGGGCTCCAACATGTCAAAATTCACTTTTGAATTTCTTTCCGGACAGTCTTGGCCAACTCAGTGAAAAAATGAAAAATGTTTTCAAGGAAAAAGCACCATCAACATGATCGCAGACTACTGCTGGTCACTTGAACGCGAAACAGATGATGTATTGTATAAACGACGGATATCGAGTAAAATTTAAAATCGAGTAAAAGTTTTGTTGTATTTCTTGTTTTTTTTTTATTTTTTATAAATCACGATAGTAACTCGTTACTGTTGGTGCAATTTATTATGAACCCAAATATACCTGCAAAAGTAATGAACGTAAACTCTAATGTACTTAGTAACATATTGTGATAGTCTGGCATGTAACAACAAACAGGAAAAAAATAGTGTCATACTTCTAGAATAACATTGTAAAAATAAGTGCTAGTAATGTGTAATTAATGTATATCAGGACTACGGATTTATTACAGTCGGCCTGTATATTTCTTCTCCGTAGTGTGATGTGTCTAGTAGGTCAATAAAATTTGATAATTCTGTTAAATTTCAACCGATTCTAATAAACAAATGCGTATTTGACGCAAATTTAAATGGGCTTTCAATTAAAAAATAGCAAAAAATATTACGGATTCGAACAGCTGCTCAAATTGTTGTTAAAGTGGAAAAAATCTGAAATTAATTGGAAACTGCTGAACTTGAACGTCCATAACTTTTCTATTTGTCATTGGATCTGACCCAACAGTAGATCTTTATAATGGTTTATGCATCCTTTTTCATTTGCATTTATTTTGGAGATCTAATACAAAATGGTGGAGTTATGAATTTTTATACACGTGCAAGTACCCAAAAACAGTTTTTTTTGTAAGAAATCGAGATTTTGGGAGTGTTTGGAAAATTTCAGCTATGCCATTATGTACAGCTCTACCAGCTCAACAACATCCGCTATGTCTCGTAAAAAGTATATTGCGTTTTTTTTTGGTAACAGTGTTATTGTTGTGTCGCATTTCAGCTAGGTTAATTTAAAAGCCTCTGCTTTGACCCTTTTGTTTGGCAAACAGATTTTTGTTGATTACATTTGCTTCGCATCAGCAAAAGCAATCTGGAAAAGCTTTCTAAATAACAGCTGTTCATGGTTTGATAAATTTACTTCTGAGCAATATTTAGTAAATATTGTATGAAATCATTATGTGTAAGTAGGAATATTATTATATAGTATTATTTACGAGAATGTCGATAGTTGTGCAAAATTTTGTTGTCTAACTGTAAAGAGTATATTTAATTATTTATAAGAAACCTAGCATTAACTTTATTTTCTCAACCGCAAATCTAAAATCGTTGCCATCATAGTTTTCTAAGTAGACGATAAAATATTTTATATATGCCCCTCCCCCGGATCTCAGCGTCACGGCTTGGAGTATTAAAAAGTTTGTCACCCCATTCAGCTGAAATCCACGGGAAGAGTTCTCTGGCCGCCTAATGGGCCTTATAGGAAAAAATTGATAATTAGAGTCAAACGAAGGACTAACGTATTTATAGTAACGTCATTTTTATCGACAAATGATAACTGTGAGGTTACCATGAATTCATAATTGTAGAAGCATAAAATGAAGCAAAAAATGGATAAAAATGTTGGATCCTCCTAAATCCAAAATACTAACAAATACAGTTTTACATATCTGATGAAATATTCAAAACACACCAACCCTTGAAGACCCCCTAAAGTGCTAAAGGGATCAACTGCTCAACTGATTGCCGTTACTTACGATCTGCTGCCTGTCGTTGTAATTCGTCGGATATCTTGATAAACGAAAGTACCTGTCTGCGACAAGCTTCAAGCTCCGACTCCCCTACAGCTTTCAAGCTTTCCGAGCCATGAAATCGCAGAGCCGTATACTAGACGGGTACCCGATCAAGTTATCCAATTACGGACGTCGATTGTTTTTGCGCACTACGCCAAGATATTTTGCCTGCTTTCTCCTTTGCAGAAGACCGTAGTCCAGCGCGGCGGTCGCATTCTGCAACTCGTGACCCATTTTAACAAAAGAATAATTTGAAAAAAAAAAAGAAAATAGTGATTGTGTTATTTACAACTACCTATCGAGTTTCGTTCGGATTTTGCAATTTGGCGATACTTATATGGTGTACCAATTATGGGAGAAAAAAAAAGAATGTACCAATGGACATTTTATAAATATTGGCTTTGTGATTATAGTTTTTCATATAATGTTTTTGGTAATAAAAATAGAAGTGTTTTCTGCAGGATTAATAATAAATATTCGGCAATCATTTTGTGGCCCTAACGCGAAGCTCTACAATCTTTATCAAACCGTCTTCTAAAACTGGCATCTCAATGTTTCAATAATCCCGTTTTCAACTGGAAAAATGCGTTTACACAATGTTGTACAAGTACAGCATACAATTTAACAGTTTTTACATAATGTCTGATAAAATTTCTTCCCTAGATTCTGAATCTCGCAACTGAAAGATTCCATCACGTCACATTTTTGAAAACTATACTTTAAAATGTCACAAATACACGTTTTTGACACATTTTCATACCTTCCGAAAAGATAACTAATAGGCCTTTTGCTGTCACTGATTTCGAATATGTCATCGTAACTTTTAATAGTAAAATTTGCCATATCGGATCCAAGATGTCAGCCAATTGTAAAAATTTTTGGACTCCATATCGGAGCCACCACGTTCAATGTAGATTTTTTTTATTTGAAATCAGCAATCGCCCAGGCGTACGGTTTAAACCTGCAAATTGGTAAATACATAAACAACATACTAAAAATCCAAAAACATAATCTCCCTTAATTATACATAGTTGCCTAATCCGCAATTTTGAATTTTGCAATGTGTATGCCAGGCTCAGCGTCCTTAAACCCCATCAAAATTCTAAACTAAATTTGGTCAAATATTCCCTTAATTTTCATTTTCTGGTCCCTGACTGTGCCATATTTGGCCATATTCGGATTCAGCGTCATGCTAAACCACTAAATGCCATCTTTGAAGGAGCCATGAGCGACTTCAGACAAGGTAGTGACGCCACTATTTCACCCCAAAAAGCACTCTACATACTACACTCTACTAATCTCTGCCGGTCACACAGCCGTTGCACCTGAACCCGCCATCCTGCCCTCAAACACTGCCCTAAGAGACATGGTGAAGGATATTATCCACAGCAGTTTCACTCACAGGTGGGACACCACACCAGGCTGCTCGTTGGCCAAGGAGACACTCAGGTATCCATCCACAACGACAACCAGAAAGTTTTCCAGGGGTAAGCTCCGGCTCATTACTGGACTACTCACTGGTCATTGTAAAGTACGGAACGATATGTTTAATATGCGACTGACCGACACGCCGACCTGCCGAGCCTGTTCGCAGGACGAGGAGACGGTAAGACACATCCTGTGCGAATGCCCTGCTCTAGAAGACCATAGGGTAAGTACTCTTGGACCCCTGGCCTACCATGGACAGAATTCGTGCCTCGTAGCTTTTGCCCAGGGCGTGGGTTGGCTCATGAGTCAAAGAGTGAGCATAAGAGGTTTGCACAAATGGCCCAGTGGGGCCTAGGTGCTTTGGGGCTTTCCAGCCTCTAGTTCCTACATACATACAAGGTAAGTGAAAGATCCTCTGAAAGAGGACAGGCGTTGCGCCGGTACAGATGCCATGGTAGACGCGTCGCGAAGATCTCTGTCGTATTCTTTCGGCCAAGTAAGGTGGAAGACCCTGGCCCACTGCCAATCGCACAATGCCAACATAATGTAGGAAGCGACGTTCACCCATCCGGAGCCAGTCATGGTCCCGCTTGGGACTTCCCAGCCTCTATTTTCTAGATACAAGCACTCAACATGATGTTTTAGAACTTTTAGTATACTGTTCTGGGCACTAAATAGAATGTTTACACCAATTTACAGATCTATTTTATTTAATTCAGGGTTTTGATCAAATTTAGTGTCAAATGACTGGTCTGTAATGTTCAACCATTTATGTTACATATGATTAAGTTGAATCACTAGAGCTAGTACGACCTACAAAACAAGTATCCATAGTGAGCTTAATTTTGTATCAATTCTCACATGTTTATACATCAAATTATAGATAAAGGTATAAATACTTATTGTGGTAATATATACAGTGTGTTCATTTCAAAAGTATCCACCCTTAATAACTCTTGACCTGGTGCGATTATTGCTTTGAGTGGAAACACGTCGATTTAGATATCGAGGGGGAAGTTCAAAAATGGTACCTAGAGAATTTTAGGTTTCATCCTTTCACCCCCTAGTCGCTCCACTTTGAAATTTCAAATGGCACCCTCTACCTTGTGATACAGCATTTGAAAGGGCACAAAATTCTCTACTCAACCATTATCAAAAAAATGAAATCGATCGATTGGTTCTTAAGATAGCCTACACAGAAGATGGACGATATGAAATAACTCAACCCTTAATAGCTCTTGACCTGATACGATTATTGCTTTGAGTGGAAACAGGTCGATTTAGATATCGAGGGGGAAGTTCAAAAAGGTACCTAGAGAATTTTGGGTTTCATCCCTTCACCCCCAGCCACCCACTTTGAAATTTCAAATTGCACCCCCTACCTTGTGATACATTATTTGAAAGGGCACTAAATTTTCTACTCAACCATGTTAAAAAAAAATAAATCGATCGATTGGTTCTTAAGATAGACTACACAGAAGATGGAAGGTATGAAATAAATTATTATTAGCGAAACATTGCGGATTGGATACACTGTTGAATTAAATTACGGTCATAAGAAATAAAAAAAAATAAAATAAATAATAAAATAAGAAATTATTTTAACATGTTCGAAATGACCATCATTATTTGCTAGACAAAAATTCATTCTGTTTTCGAACTATTCGCGAACTTTGACGATGTTGCATACGTCGCATCATGGAAAAAAACACAGTCTCGACCCATTGGATCCGGTTTTGTCGTTTTCCAAGGCAGCCATGGAACGACAAATGCAAAAAGTTCTGTCAAATCAGTACGCGGTTTGTCGTATTAGTATTTGTTACGGAAAATACTTTTGAATAAAGAAGAAGAACGTTTCGGAAAATGCCGTTCTCTTTAGAAGAAAGAATCGAAATAATTTTTGCTTACGGAGCTCAAAACGGTTGTGCTCGAGGAACTGCTCGAGGAACTGCTCGAGTTTTCAACGAAAGACATCCAGACAAAAATGTGACGCATTGCTATGTGATGAAACTTGTCCGAAAATTTGAAGAAATAGGTTCGGTTTGCGACAAAAAGAATATTTTATTTATTACATGGCATTTTCTATTCTTATTTATTTATCTTTTATTTTATTATTTATTTTAATTTTTTATTTCTTATGACTAATTTAATTCAACAGTGTATCCAATCCGCAATGTTTCGCTAATAATAATTGATTTCATACTTTCCATCTTCTGTGTAGTCTATCTTAAGAGCCAATCGATTGAGTTTATTTTTTTTTATCATGGTTGAGTAGAGAATTTTATGCCCTTTCAAATGATGTATCACAAGGTAGGGGGTGCTATTTGAAATTTCGAAGTGGGGTGGCTGGGGGTGAAGGGATGAAACCTAAAATTCTCTAGGTACCATTTTTGAACTTCCCCCTCGATATCTAAATCGACATGTTTCCACTCAAAGCAATAAGCGCATCAAGTCAAGAGTTATTAAGGGTTGTGTTATTACATACCTTTCCATTTTCGGTGTAGTCTATCTTAAGAACCAATCGATTGATTTCATACTTTTTATCATAGTTGAGTAGAGAATTTTGTGCCGTTTCAAATGATGTATCACAAGGTAGGGGGTGCCATCTTATATTTCAAAGTGGGGTGGCTGAGGGGTGAAGGGATGAAACCTAAAATTCTCTAGGCACCATTTTTTAACTTCCCCCTCGATGTCTAAATCGACGTGTTTCCACTCAAAGCAATAATCGCATCAGCCCAAGAGTTATTAAGGGTGGATACTTTTGAAATGAACACACTGTATGTAATAACTGTTGTTGTTGTATCCACGCAACAAAAATATCTATGATTCATGTACACGTATATAGGAAAGTGTAAGTTAAGGCTGTAGTTCTATTATGTGGTAATTTTTCAGTTTTAATCTGTGTACAGCGAAAAAATAACAAAATCCGTCAATTTTATGTCAAATTTCAAAATATACCACTACTATTTTTACGTGTTTTGCGAATAGAAAGTAGTAGATACGATTTCCTCCTAACTACAGCGTGGTTCAATTCCAGTTTGTTTTGTCAGTAGTCATGGTGAACTGTCCTCAAACTGCAAACAGTAGCGGCTCGGCAGTTTATTAAAGCCAAGAAAAATATACCAAATTATTCGTGGCGGTTCACGGGAAATAATTTCTAATGTGGTAAGTTCGTTAGTATAAGAAACTGAAGGTAAATATATCTCATAAAGCCGATAGTAAATGCTGCTTATACAAGAGTGTCAGAACGCACTACAGAACGCGTGCCCTTGGACTCAATGTTTATGCAATCGTTTAGATAGCTCTGACGGACGCAATTTATTTTCTAAATGATTCTGGCCGTGAAAACCTACGTACATATTGAACGTATTATATTTGATATTTTTGTTATAGCAACTCTTTCTCCTTTTATGTAGATTTCGCCGATGGGAAAAACTTCACTACAAACTAACGGAAGGTGATTAATAATTTGCCCCTTAATTACTAGTCAGTAATAATGTATTTCAGGGCATGCGTCAATCACCACAATTACATTTTGTTAGCGTTTTGTCTTCCTCGTGAAGGTAATTATGGACTGACTGGGTACGCTTTTGTTAGGGCTCTTAATTGGGGCATACTTGTGTACAGTCTTCTCTATTCCCCTAGAAATTGTTAACACATCATTTATTTTGTATTATATTTGAAGTTTTCATATGTCATCTTCCATCACTATCCTAAATTTTCATCTAGCATCTATACAAAACTGCTGTTCGTATACTGCTGTTTTTCTTCGGAAAAGTTTTAATTAAATATTACATCACGGCGACCTATTTACTCCGTGACCTATTTACAACAACCCAGAATCCAAATTGTATCAAATTAACTACCCAGTCTGAAAATCAGAAGTACGACCCTGGAAATTCTATTAGCCCCGATCCTTCTCTCCCTCTCTTCGAGAAGATGCCATCAGATCTCACTCGTTTTTGTTGGCGTTCGCCTTTTGTTTTTACGGCTTCCTTCGATCCGCGTGAAGCCTTAAGGCTGAAGAGGGTGCAAGAGAGTGAAGAGGGGTGAGCCGCATGTGTATATACCGAGGGGTTGTTTACTACGTTTTTGGGGTTGCTGTTTCGCTTGACCTGTCACTGCGTGTACAAGTGATTAATTGACGTTTTAGTTAACTTGTTTACATCGGATATTATATCTTGAGAAAGCGTAATGAGAAGAGAATTTTCTGACAGTCAAAAGATTCAACGAGAAAATTCGGAATTACACTTTATTTTGGCTTTGCAGTGTTTCCCTAGTTTGCAGAGAATGTAGTGTAATCTCGTATAATATTATATCAGATCTGAGGGTGGTACTTAAGTTTGATTGTTATGTAATGATCAGTGGCCGGACAAAAATGTATGTCTCGCAGTGCTAGAAGTCGCCCAGCTATGAATGTGCGTAGCGGGCACGCATGAGTCAATGACGACTCAATGCGGTCGATTGGATTGATATCCATAGGCGCGAAGCGGCTGGCGGTCGGTAGTAAACCGATTGAATTTAATATAAATGTTTGTCGTAACTATATGCAACACGTGCCCACTGAAATATTTTACTCATTTCTTGGATATGCATTGAACGATTGTATTACTGCATATTTTTCTAAATTATCTTCAGTAAAATTATTTCGCTTAGATGTTAAAATGTCTTTAAACCTTGAAAATGATCTTTCTACATCGCAGCTAGTCACAGGCGCAAAAGAATAAACCAACACTAAATTGGAATATTTTTGAGAAATTCTTTCATCCGTAAATGAATTCGTAGAGATATTAAAATCCGGATTTCTATGTACTACCGCTTCAATTTTTTTTGTATTTTTTTACTGATTGGTGCGGTGCTTCAATGCTTCGTAACCTTTCGTACAGGGATTCAATCCTTTGAAAACTGCTTGCAAGTTCAACATTTTGTCGTTCTAGAAACTTTATGGTTGGCAATACTTGCGCAAAATTTGTATCAATAAATTTTAATTGTTCATGCAAATCTTGTAATGATAGTACTTTTTTGCAGTCTTTAATACTAACTGCTGCATCAGGCAAATTTAAGACGAAGGGGTTGATTTACAAAGTTTCTTGCATAAAAAATTGCCGCTTCTAACCATGTACCTACCCCATCTCGTAATAACTGGTTGTGGTGGCAAAGGTAGATTAGGGCACCTTTCCTTGTAAAGATACAATCTGGAAGGAGCTTTCAATAAATTTTTTTTGCATGTGCTTATTAGCGTATTCACGTCTGGAAATTCTTCCCGAATAAATTCACAAATTCTATGAATAGCGTGTGCAAAATATGTCAAATGAAGAATATTTGAAAAATGTTGTTTAAGTAATTTTACAACTTTTAACATAATCGCAGCAGCGTCAGAAACAAACAGTAATACTTTGGTAGCGTCTGTGATTCCTACTTTTTTTATGGCGTCATTTACTATTGTACAGATCTCTTCTGTTTTGACTGTACAGCGAAACTGAGTAGATATTAAATAGGGTTTATATAAGTCTTGCGGGTCCAACAATCCGACAACGACGTTGACCACACATCTACCCTTCATATCCGTAGTTTCATCTGCAGAAACCCAAATATATTTATCGGATAGTTTTGACTTTATTGTAGAAATTGTTTTGTCATAGTGCCTTTGTACGTAACATTTTCTAATTATGAATTCATCGGGTAAGTCTCGTCCAGTATACTTTTTGATAAATTTTTTTAAAAACGGGATTATTAAGTTTTGTGAAGGTATATTAGCAGAAATAAATGTTTCACATAAATCATCAAAAAAGTTTTTAGTTGACGTTCCTGATACATTTTCCATGTGTTTTTTTTTTGTTTTTACATGAGACCGAAGACATTGTTTATTACGAATAATTAAATTTCGTGAGCAGAAATTGCAAATTCCCCTTTCTTAACGAACGTGAATGTATTGCCAAACTCAGCTAGCAAACGATTCATTGCAGGATTTTCAAACTAAGTACAACTATAAAATAAAAAAATCTGAGGTGGCCAGGCACATGACTTTATCATACTATATATAAAATTAGTAGTGTAGCTGCATGAGATTCTATTTGATCGAGATCGGCTATGTCTACATTAAAATAAAACTAGTAGAACTAGACAGATATCTCGATTAAAGCTGCGTTCGGACATTGTACTCCGTTGACACCGGGTACACCGTCCAAATGACACGTGTTATTGGGTGTAAAATTGTACCGGTGTTCAATATCCGAACGCAGCCTATATTGACAGTAGTATTTTCAAAACATTAGCGTTTGACACTAGCTACTGTCATTAGAATAAAAAAATCTGACATATCCTGGCTACTAGTTTTAATGCAGTACGACCATGAGTACGATCGATCTCGATGAAATAGAATTTGCTCATGCAGCTAAACTATTAATTCTACCAAAAAATGTCATATACATAAATAATAGAAAATTTCCTCTACTTTAATTTATTATTTAACTATTTTGACGACATTACACAAATAGCGGCTCATTTGCAAAATCTCCGAAAAATGCTAAGAGTAAACCACCAGTTCCTTTGGACCCTTTTCAACAGAAAGCCTTTCAGCTCTAAGTTTGGTTATGAAACTTCTAAATATGAAGTTTCGTCCCGATACCTTTAGTAGTTTCTCCGGAATCGTCGCCACAAAAACTGGTACACACACACATACACACACACACACACACAGACATTTTGTTGTACCTTGGTCAAAAATGTTCAGGGGACCCAAAAAGACATATTTCCGCTAAAATCTCAAAATTTTTTTTTTTGGCACGATTACAATACTTTACATACTAGTTCCATGCTGGCTACGATATAGTGAGGGTGTGTGTATGTGATCCAGTTCCGTACCAAGGTCAACAAGCATACGGCCGTCACAAGTAAGCTGAAATATTATTGCTCTTTCACAACGCAGACAAAACTCAACATAAACTTAGATACAGAATAAATCAATTAGATTCTGCCCAATCGGGCAGAATCAAACATTGCATCATGAGCAAGAGAACAGCCGATCACTTAAGTCCACCAATAAGTGAAACGCATAAAAAATATGTTTGGAATCCCGAACAAATCCTATCCACAAATCCTTATAATGTACTTAGACAGCAAAATGATAAGGAGCAAACAGAAACATCAGGACCGAGCAATGTCAGCAGTCAAGACACCAATAACAAAAATAAAATACCTCCCATTTACCTTCACAATGCAACTAATTACAAGGAAATAACCGATGACATCAAAAAGATAACACCCAAATCATACACAACAAAAGTAACTAACAACTATTTAAAAATAATGCTAACTGAAGCTGAAGACTACCGCAAACTAACCGAATTCTACGACGAGGAAAATGTCCAATATCATACCTTCCAAAACCCACAAGAAAAACATCTCTCAGTGGTTATCAAAAATGTTCCTACATCTATTTCCGAAAAGGACATCTCTGAAGAACTCACACAAAATAGCGTACCGGTAATAAAAGTTACCCGTTTATACAACAAGTCCAAACATCCGATACCAGTCTGCGCTGTAAGTATAAAAGCTAATGAAGACGGAAACAATGTGTTTAAAATTAAAAGCATTCAGCAGGCGATCGTAATTATCGAACACAGAAGAAAACCATAAGGACTGCCGCAATGTCACAGATGTCAACGATTTGGACACACTAAAAACTATTGTAACGCGGAACCCAGATGCAATAAATGCCCCGGTAAACATCTATATACTGAATGCAAAAAAGCTATCAACGATCCACCAATTTGCGTAAACTGCTCAGATAATCACCCAGCAAACTATCGTGGATGTCCCTATTTCAAAGAACAGTCCACTGATCTCCACAGCCAGCCAAAGATCACTCAAACCCAAATAACCCAACAGCAACCACCCATCACAACTCCTTCACCCTTACCCACATCCTACGCAAACGCCGCCAAATCCCATCAACGCAGTACACCCCGTACACAATATTCCACTAGAGTTTACGCTAACACAAATCAAACAGCCCCTGAAATTCCACTCCTAACCACAATTTTAAACGTCCTCATGCAGGCAATTACGCCATATATATCACAGATTAAAGATTTTCTTATCAAGAACCTGCTTCCCAATCTTTTCAATGGATAAAAGCCAAGGTAAATTAATCAACATCACAACAATTTTAAATTGGAACGCCAACGGTATAAAAAATCAGAGATCAGAATTTATTTCATTTCTAAACAGATATAGTATTGATATTGCCTGCATCACTGAAACACATCTGATACCCACCGAAAACTTCAAAATACCTGGTTATTCCATAGTAAGAAGTGATCGGAAAGCAAACAAAGCTTCGGGGGGCGTAGCAATCATATTAAAAAGAAACATTCAACACTATCAAATCAATGACATTGAATTAAGAAACTTGGAGCACGTATCTGCAAAAGTTAAGTTTTGCGACAATTATGAAATTGCAATTACGGCGGCATATCGGCAACCAAACAAACCCCTTAATAAAAATGACATTGAAGCAATTTTCGACACACAAGACAAGATTATGGTAGTTGGTGATTTAAACAGCAAACATATCAACTGGGGTTGCAGAACTAATAACCCCTCCGGAATTAGACTGAATAATATATCTTCAGAATTGGATTTTCATATTAATGCCCCCGACGAATTCACGTATTTTCCTTTTCGCACAGATCACCAGCCAGATATTTTGGATATTGTTTTACAGAAGAACTTAACCAAAACTATTAAACAAAGCGTAATTCATGAATTAAACTCCGACCACCTACCGGTAATTCTATCATTGGAAAGTTTAGCACCAATATTTCCAAAGAATCATCAACTGATCACCGGGAAAGTCAACTGGTCACATTTTCAATATATCATGAATTCTAAAACAAAAATATCACTTCTAGGCACCAGAAACGATGTCGACAACGCAATTAAAGAAATTACATCTAACATTACTTATGGGATTGACCTATCTACAACAACAAAAAATAGACCAACAAAAAACTATAATACCACGCCCCAATTTATTCTAAAACTAATTAAAGAGAAAAGCAGAAAAAGACGCGAATGGCAACGAACACGAGACCCATATTTAAAGCAGGAAGTCAACAGGTTGTCTCACAAAGTTAAATGGGAGCTTGACAATTATAGAATTGAGTGTTATCAAGTCTATATCAGCGAATTGGAAACGAACGACACCGGACTGTGGCGAGCCACAAAACGCATTTTAAGAGAACCAACAGTTATCCCTACGATCGTAAGTGGAAACATTAAATTTGAATCCGACGAAGCTAAATGTAGTGCCTTCGCTGATTACTTGGAAACAGCTTTCTCAGTTGATGACAATAACACTGATGCAGATCTGCAGCACGAAATTATTTTGAACAGTTCCGAAATGCAAACCCTACCAATAATCGACATAGTACCTACCTCGCCCACAGAAATTAAAGGTTATATAAAGCTTCTCCACCGAAAGAAATCTCCTGGACATGATAAGATATCGAACATAATCCTTAAGTACTTACCAAACAAAACCTTGGTCATGCTGACAACCATATTTAATACATGTCTTCGGCTGGGTTACTTCCCCGATAAATGGAAATACTCACACATATTAATGTTTAACAAACCTAATAAACCAAAGAAACGCATTGACAGTTATAGACCAATTAGTTTATTACCTACTATGTCGAAATTATTAGAAAAGGTAATTTAAAGCAGAGTGCAAGATCATCTAGAGAGTAACGAGACAATTCCAAAGGTGCAGTTTGGTTTCAAACCCAAACATTCTACTAATCACCAACTCCTCCGTATTGTCGAATACATTGAAAAGGGCTACGAATCGAAACATTACACAGTAGCATTATTTATAGATCTGCAACAAGCATTTGACAAAGTTTGGATTCCTGGTTTACTGCTAAAACTGAAGAAAATTAATTTACCACTATATCTAATTAAATTATTGGCCTCATTTTTGGAGAACCGAACCTTCTCGGTAAAAATTAACTACACGATATCAGACATTAAATTAGCAACTGCGGGGGTGCCCCAAGGAAGCATTCTTGGACCGACACTTTTCAACGTATATGTTCATGATATTCCAGAAGTGGAATCGGAGATTGCAATGTATGCAGACGACACAGTACTCATCTACAGAGAGCCATCACTAACAGATGCAATAGCGGTTGTCCAAGAAGCAGCAAATTCAATATTTCAGTGGTTAACGAGATGGAAACTCAGGGTGAACAACAACAAATGCGAAGCAAAAATATTCACACTTCGAAGAGTACAAACAAACGAAACTCTGTCATTAAATGGAACACCAATCCAATGGAAAGCCGATCCGGTTAAATATCTAGGCGTACATCTCGACACAAGACTGACATGGAACTATCACGTAAAAATGAAACTGAACATCTGCTACCAACGATTAACAAAGCTGTATCCCCTCATTAACCGAAAATCATCCCTGAGACCAGAATGCACCTTACTCCTCTAGAAATCCCTACTCCGCCCAGTCTTAACTTATGCGTGTGGTGTCTGGGCAACAACATCAAAAACAAACATCAACAGAATGCAAATATTCCAAAACAAAATACTGAGAACTGCCGTAAATTCACCATGGTTTGTTAGAAACAAACAGATACACAAAGATCTATCCATATTAACCATTGATGCACACATTAACAAGATCGCCAAACAGTTTTTACAAAACCTCCATAAGTGTGATGGCGCAACCTTTTACCATCTGGGAGAAAAGAACATTCATCAGCGCCTAAAAAGAAGACTTCCTCAAGACATCTTTGACACGAGCGAAGAAGAAAGTGATAAATAGATAATCAATTCCTGTGAATGGTGTTGTGTAAATATGTGTGATCATTTTATATAATGTTTCGAGGAGATAACATAACCTCTGTATTTATTCCTATGTTAATTGTTGTAATTACATCACAACTATGTATAGCATGTATATATGTTGAGCTGGTTTTATTAATAAAAAAAAAAAAAAAAATACTTTACATACTGCGTATGATAAAGTAAAAATTAATTCAACTCTAAGTATAAAACAGAAGAACAAATTCGAAATGGAAAATAAAAACAGATATTCACACAAAATTTCAAGAAACAACACAATTGAAAGAAACTGCTCAAATTATCTATCGACGAAGCGGAAATTTAAACAAGGCAAGCGACTGTACTCGATCAACGCCAAAGCAGGTATGTACTGGTATTTACACCACCTGAGCCGAAGCCAGACCGGCTAGCCGCTCGCGTCCCCACCAGCACGTGTCCCATGCACGACACTGGAAAATATACATTTTTGTCCGGCCACTGGTAATGATGCTATGACATGATGACATAGGGGCTTTGAATATAAGTAATGTTCTAGAATCGACAGAAAATTGCAAAGAAATTTACAAATCATATAAAGTCAGAACAAATATTGTTGTACCCCACCTTTCGAATTTGTGATATTGTATCTGTTCTGTGCTATTTTACACTACACTACTTTCGTCTCTTTCTAACCTTCTTTTTAGTTACTACAAAAGCTTCTAAATATTAGTTTAGTTGAAAATGCCATGGTATTATATTTCTTAGCATAAGCTGCCAAAAGTTTCAACGTGAGATATTTTGTTTTGTTTTGAAATACCGCAGTAGTATACGTTTAACTGTTCTGAGATATATGAAGAAATGTGTTTAGTATACCCTCTTTCACTCGAAGTTTGAGTGGGAGTAAATTCTAGTTGAGACCTGAAACTTTTAACAACATATAGTTCCCTGTCCAACAACTAAAGAAACAAGTGATCTTCCTCTACCAAAAGAGTAGAACATGTTCCATTCTCACCCTCAAACATTGTAAAGAACCTCTTCTACACCCATCATTCAAAACAACAAGACGTACCAAGTCCTAATAAAATCGACGATGCCACTTTCAACTATCCAACAATCCACATCATCATAACTACCAACACGTCAACACTAAAATATCCATTGGAAGCTTCGAACGAGTGTTAGAGCGTATATAATAAAGAATATGTGTCCTAAACAAAAGCACGATACGGAATACAATAAAGTTAGGTGTTAGTATTACAGCGAATTACGAAAAATAGGTTTGTGACAACTTGGTGGCAGAAGTGGGATTGATTCGCGTGGGATTAGCGGTAATATCAGATGTCGTCGGGACTAGGACCTTGAGGAATCGCAGCATTTATGGCGACCTAGTTTCCAACTATCATGAAAATGCTGCAATCCATGCAACAATTCCTGAACAGATGCGACAGATTTGATAAAGGACTAAAAGCAGGAGATAAATATTGAGTTCTTGTTGAATTTGGTACAGGGTATGTGACTCATCGTCACATCAGGTATGGTCTGAAATTTTACTCGATGATGATTTTGAGATGATTTCATGCCGCAGTTGTAGGAGGACCTGGAGTCTCCTGTAAATTGATTGAAATTAGAAGTTGAAAGAGACAAACATGATGTTATTAGCATCATAAAGAAAAGCATGTACGTAGAAAGGGCTTGTAAATGAAGCTAATGTTGTTACAGAACAGCTGAAGTTTAGTAGCAAAAAGAGGTAAGGGAAGATTTTGGAAAGGTTTGATGTTGCTTCTGAGAAGCAGATTACGGAGCTAATAGCGAGTTTGCCAAAAGTAGTAGATAAATGATAAATGAAAGATAAAAATGGACACTAAGCAACTCACCAAGGAACGAAAAATAGAGCTACAGAACGGACCACTGAATCGATACGACAATATATTAAAACGGGATGAACAGAATAAGTCCAAATCGGGCGTTTTTGGGAAACTGAAGAGAACTGTGTAGGCAATTTTACAACTGTACATTTTACTAATTTTACTGAAAAGTTATAGTAAATATTATTGATAGTTGTTCTGAAGTTAAATTTTCCAGAAGAGAAGAGAAGATTCAGAAATTTTATACAAAATGGCTGTCTTAGTTTGAAATGTAAAATTTTGGATTGATTACTTCTTCCACTCACCGATTCATTAATGTATGAGGAAGATTCTCGATTAAATAGGTTTTATATATAACATTTACATAATTTATCAGTAGGTGAACTTGCGGGGCTGTGGGCGACTAGTGAAGTCAATAATGGCTCCAGGTGAATATAATACTATCGCTTTGGATTGATTTCTTCTTCCACTCACCGATTCATAAATGTATGAGGAAGATTTTCGATTAAATAGGTTTTATATATAACATTTACATAATTTATCAGTTGGTGAACTTGCGGGTCTGTGGGCGACTAGTGAAGTCAATAATGGCTCCAGGTGAATATAAAACTATAGTTTTGGATTGATGTCTTCTTCTACTCACCGATTCATAAATGTATGAGGAAGATTCTGGATTAAATAGGTTTTATATATAACATTTACATAATTTATCAGTTGGTGAAGTTGCGGGGCTGTGGGCGACTAGTGAAGTCAATAGTGGCCCCAGATGAATATAAAACTATAGTTGGAAATCTTGGCATATTTTTAATAACTTTGCTATTGATTTCACTGTTAATATCATAGGAAAAGATAAACACATTGTTGTTTTTTTTGAGCTGCTCAAATCTTTGTGCTACTGAATTTTTGGCTATACAGATATAAGACGGAAAAAATAAATTTATAATGAATGCCTTGTATGGTTCAACTACTGGATCATCGCCTCTATCATAGTTGAACTGGCGTTTCATTTATCTTTGGCGAATTCTTATGGACCGTTGTTACGGACAAAATGTGTTTCTATTTCTAAAATTTCTGATAAATCACTAGCGTCAACTAAAATTTCTTCAAATCTTTTATCTGATTGTACTTCCTCAAAACGTTGGTTCGAAACACTTTTGAAATCAAGTATGTGGATTGCCTTTGCCTGTAGGGCTTTACATAGTTTTATTAACTAGGTTAATTCTATACAATATCTGATACCCAATAATAATAGAGCAAATATGTAGTAGCTCTTATTTTTTTTAGCCAAATTTGTGTGAATCACGGAACACAAATTAGTTAGCAGCGCTGCGAGCATCTTCACTTAAAAAGGAAAGAAACAAAAATAAGGCGGCCTCTGTTGATCATTGGTGCGTTTAGGGTGGCGCCGCTGACCGTAGCCGCCTCAAGGGCTTTTAGGCTGTTATTTTTATAAATGGACGAAATACATGCGCACGATGTAAAACGCCTGTTAGTGGCCAATACGCCTATGTATTTCTTCCATTTCCAAAAAAGGATTCGGGTCGCCCGCAACGTTTTATGCGCTCGTCTTACAATATGCTCACGATGTAGGCAAAGAGATGAGCAAAAAAGCCATTATTGCAAAAGTTTTAAGCTCGAGGAAATCCTAATAAAAGCGACTAATAAAAAAAAAGTCAAGAGTAAGGATGTATTCGCTGAAAAGCATCTGAAAAGAGCGGGGAATTAAATGGCTTATTAGGAAAACTGCAAGCGAGGTCAAACAACGTGGAGCAGCCGAGATAGGACGCAAGGAAACACAGACCCATCTGCTAATGCAAAGTACTGATGGAGATGAGCTCTTCCGTTAAAGTGAACAAGAAAAGGTAATGAACACGGATGAAGGAAGGAGTAAAGAGGGTAGGGTAAAACAAATATTGAGAATGAATAAAAGCTGCAAAATCAGCAACTCAACATAGTACAATCATAAACAAAATGATAGATCTTCCAATACGATTGGTCACCGCAACAAACTAAAATCCTCTGATCAAAACCACTGAGTAAGCCGATGGGAATGTTAGACGAAGTTGAACCATGGGCAAGTTACAGACTGGACTACAATAGAATAGTAAAGAAATGTACGGAGACAGAAGAAAAGATGAAGTATCTTTGTTTCTTTTGCCGGGCTGTCGTGAATGAGACTGGCTACCGATATGGAGATGTGGAAGCATGGAGTAGATTAAAACTTGTTCACACAAACTATTAGATCCAAATTGTAAAATCCTATGTTTGTTTACTCCAACGCATAAGCTAATAGTAACCCCGAATTCGATTGACATAGATACCCGAACCACAAGCCAAAATTCTGCTAATAACATAAGACCAACTAGAATTTAAAGAAAAATGTATTATGAGTATGATCATGAGTTGGGTTGGGAACACAGATTCTGATTCTTTCGGTTTTGGCATATTTATTTGAATTAAAATAAATTTTGATTCCAGAAAATGTTTCTTCTTTAGTTATCATTGCTTATAGGTATTGTAGATGTAAATTTTAACGCAAAATACAAATTCATCAAATAAACGTTCATTATACCAGACAAATTATTGTAAATAAATACATCCGAATCCACAAATAAATACATATATACAAAAACACTCGAAAACGCTAAACCAAATTCTTGTAAGTTTTCTTCGGAATAACCTGGGTATAGCTTCGATTATTGTATTTTTGACATATAAATAATACGCTAATTATTATTATAGTGTTATGCAATTTTTTTTTGTAGTATACTTTATTTATTTTTAAATATCATGAAAAAAAACCTATTTTTTATTCTGAGCCCCATGTTTTTTCCCCATCTCAAGTATACGTTGTTATTAAGTATTTTATACAGTGAGCGCGTAAAGTATGGAAACATGGCAAAATCTCAAGAACGCTTTGTTATTTTAAAAAATCCTCGAACACGTCGATTTATAACTATCAAAATACACCTTATGATATCAAATTACGCTTTTTACATTCAATTGTTTTTAACAGATGACGTCATCGCCGTTCTTTTTAAATGACAACCCTATATTTTTTTAATGAATTTGGCAGATCTTTTAAGTTTCTTAATGGTAGCATAATATTTTTATGGCCTTACATCAGAAAATTCTCGAAAAAAAGACAATTGAAGGTTATGAAATAAAAGTGACAAAATCTCCGGAACGGTACGACCGAATTTAACGAAATTTTGGAATTAAGTATTTTGCAAGTTACTGGCGTTATTATCGTTGCCGCAACGGTTACAGTTTCTGAGATATAACGTCAAACTTTTGAATTTTAAATAGAATACCCAGTATATTTTGATATTTCCTGTTACAGTCTTCATTATTATATCAAAATCATCTAGAAATTAACAAAAACCTTTATTACTTAGGTCCAAAAATTAACAAAGAAAAAATTGATAACAAAACATTATTACATTATCTACTGCAACTACTCTAGTTGGTTTATGAGGATTACCAATCATTGACAAGAACACATTGTTTTAAATTTGATCGGTTTATTTTTTGTTGTTGTTATTTTTTGTTATATATTTTTTCTTTGTTAATTTTTAGACCGAAGGTTTTTGTAAATTTCTAGATGTTTTGATATAATACTGTAACAAGCGTAGTAACATTGAATGGGCAATGGAAGACTGTAACAGAAAATGTCAAAATATACAGGCCATTCTATTTCAAATTCAAAAGTTTGAGGTTATATCTCAGAAACTGTAAACGTTGCAACAACGATAATAACGCCAGTGGCTTCACATGGTTGCAAAATACTTAATTCCATAATTTCGTTAAATTCGGTCGAGCCGTTCCGGAGATTTTGTCACTTTATGTCATACCTTCAATTGTCTTTTTCTCGAAAATTCTCTTATGTAAGGCCATAAAAATATTATGCTACCATTAAGACAATTAATTAAAGGATCCGTCAAATTCATTAAAAAAAATATATGGTTGTAATTTAAAAAAAAAAATTCGATGGCGTCATCTGTTAAAAACAATTGTAGGTAAAAAAATAATTTGATATCATAAGGTGTATTTTGATAATTATAAATCGACATGTTCGAGGATTTTTTTAAAAAGCAAACAGTTCTTGAGCTTTTGTCATGTTTGTAGCAAGGCTTTGAGAAATTAGTTTCCATTTAACCGATGCCTGTTATAGCTACAATACATGAATAAATCAAATTAGTGTAAAAACAGTGCAAAAATGCAAAGAAAACGCGATTTTAACTAGAACTTGCAGAAAATGCAAGGCAAACCCTTCTAAGTATTAAAGGAATTGTGATACTAAAAATTATCTTTTTTTGCTATAATAATTTCTATCTAATTCATGCTCCCGGTTATCTAAGCTTATTATTACAGTTGTGGAGTTATTTTTCTGTGATTGTGTATTAATAGTGATTAGTTTTAATTTAACGAAGTTTAAACATGTTTTGAACAGCTTTAAAAAAACGCTAAGTCATCATTGTATCCGCGCCTGGCTATAAATAATCACTAATTTTGATAGTCGGTGCCATCATGTGTTGTTTATTTTTTTAGTAATTTTTTAAAGCTTTTCCCAAAAAGCACGGCATATTTAAAACTGCGTGGGGCACAGGACAAAATGTAAATAATCGAGACTATCCCGCCAAAAGCCTGGTTATCACAATAAGGATGCTGGACGGAGGGGTGTGGTTATAGGCGTCATTCGGTTCTTTCTCACGGAAACGTGAGGTTTTTCTTCAACTCTCACTGACTACTATGCAATTATAACGACAGCCAAAGGCGTTCCTATCATGGCAGATTTACGTGCCTACAGAAGCACGGCGGTCGAATATCTTCAGCATCGATATATGAGTCTATATGGAAAGTCGGTATCCCAGTCCGGTACTCTCCATTACTAGACCCATTTGCCCAGCCACAGTGCGAGACTATTTGGATCAAACTTATCCACACATTGCAGCAGTTGTCTTGGACCCATGTTGTGGCGTCCCCTGTCTACAGATAAATCCGTACTTTCCATAACTGTAAAAGTTTTACACAAATAAATATTAATGTATTAATTTCCGCGTAGTGTATTTCCGCAACTTCTGAAATCACCGATACGGAGGACAGACTAGACGCACCCAGAAATTTTGTGAAACTGAGGGACAATTTGCTCCCTGTCTAAAAAGCCAGAATAGTCGATAGTCGAAGGTCGGACGTTCAGCGCAAATGCTCATTAGTAATCATGCCAATTCATATAACAATTTAATTGCCTCTAACGAATGCCTTGTACATTTTGAATTGCTGTGTGGTCAGGTTAATAGGCCGCCGACACTTAACGGTAAAAGAGGGATCTTTTATCGTGTGCATTCGGATTATTTAATAGTCATGGAATAACTACCAGGGTCTTTGGATGTCCAGTTGCGTCCAAGGTTCAACAAAAATTTTCATTGTGTGCATCTGGATCTTCTAATATTCAAGGAACGACTTCATAGGAGGATGTCCAGTCATTTCGAAGGTTTAACAGATCTCACTATTTATCTACAAGCAAGAAGTTACTTATAAGGAGGTTACATCATTTATTAAAAAATAGCCCTGGTACATTTTTCAATTCACTTGGACGACTTCAAGTTGGAAGAATAACACCGGTAAACAGCATTTTTGCGACTGGGTTGTGATATATATTTTCTGATTCCCCATGTTGAGAAACCAATTATTTTGATTTCTATCTGTTTTTGTAGTGACAGCACTGCTTCAAAATGTCAAAAATTGCGTTTTCTGCTAGTTTTTGATGCCCTCCCAAAAAATAATTCTAGGTCACAAAATTCTCTATGAAGTCAGAAATGGAAGCTTAAACCCTGAACTTTAAAATAATGAAATAAAAAATTAAGGAATCATATAAAGCGGGGCAGCATCGGCCTTTTTACCGGACGCACGCATCGACGCGCGCCAACTTTATTTTCCTGCAGATGCGTATAGGGGTTAGTAGCTGTGACAACGTTGTGTCACTTTGTAATTGTTGTCCAAGCATTTCGAAAGTTATAGCTTAAAATTATAAGGTCGCGTTTTTCCTTTTCACGCAAAACTTGTAAGGTAAATTCTATCACTTGACTCACACTACAAATTTTGGATATAAATTGATCATACAGTATCGACATTTGTACCAGAAGCGCGGCAATTACATATGTTACCAGGCGTCAATGTATAGCAGTTTACAATTAATATTACTTCACTACATTCAATTGGCACGTCTTACACGTTATACCATTAAACAATATCAGCCCAATATTTTCAGTTGTTACATGTACTGTATATATTGTTGTGTAGCAATCTTGGTTTACATACGAAATCAGCCATTGCTTGATACGCCACTGACTTCAAAAGTGAAAAGACAAAAGAATATTTTAGTAGAGCTTTATTGACATTAATATACAGGGTGTCCCATAAAGATTGCACCAACTGAGAGGAGTTGTAGGGGACACCTAAACAAGCATTAGAAAGGATTGGTGCAATTTATTAAACAAGCATTTTTTCGCAATAAAGTCTTGTCCAAAAATAAGCCAAAATGAGTTTAGGAACTAGGCTGAATTAAAAAAAAAAGTGTGTACGTGCGCTGCATAATTCTTAAATGAATGGTTTCCTAACTGTACTGAATCCACATGGCCTTTTCTTCTGGGGCACTAAAAAACTCTGTTTACAACATGCCGGAAGTAGAACTGCTCGCAAGAGTAATGGCCGCATGTACTGACGTGCTCCTGGTATTATTCCATGGGGTCCAAACATGACTAAATCTAAATACATGCCAATTTAATGTATTGAACTGTTTTTGGAATATGCAAGAAAGAAATGATTCCAGTCTATTTCTTTTTGAATCAGCGTAGTGCCTAAACGACTATTTTCGGGACATGACTGTGTTGACAAATTTTTTATATTTTAAATTTAATTTCAAATGTGGTCGCCCATCATATTTGCGCTACACTCTCCATGCTTTCAAAATTAATAACGTCTTGATGAAACATTCACCATGTTCTTTGGAATAATCTCCAAGGTCTATTTTGAGTTTTTGGGTGATCCTAATAGAGACAATTACACTCTTTCCAATGAACCCAAAACCAGTACGGTAAATACCTTAGCTGCTGAGTTATTTGATAGTAAAGTATTGTGGAAAGCATATTTTTCATCATTTTTCATTGTGATATAAATGAAAAATGATGAAAACTTTCTACAAAACTTTACTCAAAACTTTACTGCCTCCATTTCAGACTGCATAAATAATTTTATAGCGTACGATTATTTCTTGGCAAGGCATCAAAATCTGTAAAAAAAGTAATTTTGACACTTTGGAGCAGTGCTGCAACTACAAAAGCAGATAGAAAACAGAATAATCAAGCATTTATTTATGCTTCTCAACATGGCGAATAAGGAAATATCGGTTTTAACCCAGTTTACAAAAACAATATTTTTTTCTTGTGTAGTGTAATAAATCATTTAAAAATCTAAAGAATGGTGATTGACGTGTTATTCTATAATTTTTTTAATAGAAAAATCTTGCAAGAAATATAAAATCAGTGATGGTTGATACAAATTGTAGATAAGATACTTCACCGGAAATCCAATTTTCTCATCCTCAAAATTTGCCTAATCCTCAATTCAAATTTATCTCCATTCCCTACGTGCTCGTATGTACTGCGGAACCCGGTTGGTCGTAAACATCACGTACGCGTCGTACAAATAAAGATTCCAGTGGAAATCCGAACAACCGGCGCTACAAATCACGTATCCATCCGCAGCATGCCGCATATTACATAACATCTCACCGGCATCTTATCAAGATACCCCAAAACCTTAATAGCTTAATACCCAATACTTAATACCTAATAAGACAATAGTACAAGTTACTTACCAGTGGTTTTCCCATCTCATTTCATTCAGTAGAGCCGGCAGAATAAAAATTATTGTATTTCTATCACACAGTGATGTCGCACGAGCTCCGCAGATGCTAGAAGACATGCTGGACGTGAGCTTCCGATACGAGCTTCGGGCTTTGTACCCCCATCGCGCGTCAATTGTTCGCGGCGGCTATGGTGTGAGAGCGGAGTCACGCTCGTGTTCACGTTTATCCTTGAGCGAGGTGCTGTCAATTGATGTCTGTGACGTATCAGGATGACGAGTTTGCCGCATAGCACCGCAAGCGTGGTCTGGTACGGACTGGTGGGCCTTATCGAGCTTTACGAGCTTTTTACGCCAAGCGTCCCTCCATTGGTGTATTATTTAGGCGGCTTGGGTGATACCGTGGGTGGTTTTCATGCCGGCGGCGCCCTCTGTAGGTTTAAAATGAAGCTGCAGAGGAAGGAAAGTAGGGAGTTTTCTGAGGGGTTGTTGTGATATGCAGATTGGGGTAGTTTTATCGCAAGATGTTTAATTTATTTGTTGGTCGCTTCTTTAGAGCTAACTAAAGGATAACTAATGATTCTGGCCGTAAAAGTCAACGTACTTATTTACTTAGACTCTAATTCAGTTTGCTGGTATTCACAATTGTGGAGACTAACAGCTCAACATCGATTCCGTACTATTGGAGTGATTAAAATCACCAACACTGATGTAGTAAGAAGTACAAAGAAAACATAATACAACGGGGGAACTGGTTTAAATCAAATAATTTGCAACTCCACACTAACAAAACAAAGATATTAACTTTTAGATTCAAGCAGGAGGAATGTATGAGAAAAACAATAACGTGCTTGCCCCATCAACTCAAGCAAAATTTCTAGTTATTGTCCTCTATTGTCACCATGGTTGTTATGTTTAAAACATTTTGTTTTAAAAGTATGTTTTAAACATGTTTTAAAACAAATATTTTGTTTTAAAGTAATTTGTTTTAAACAGTTTCTTTTAAATGTTGTTTTAATAGTTATTTAACCAACAAGTATATTAAAAAGAGCCATTAATGATCGAGACTGTTTAACGCACGAGCGATTACCGACTGCATTAATTGTCGAGATCATTAATCGCCGCTTAATATTCGAGTTGGTTACAAAATTCTTCGTCGAACGTATTCTTCTAGCGGCGGCTACATAGATTTTATTCGTGGATGTCATTTGTGGTTATATGACCATTTATGTAATTTGACACTGACAGTTCCGGACTGTGTTCCTGGATAACGGAATGTTTTGATTGGATGGTTTTACTTTACGTATGTTCGATTGGCTATAATGAAGTCGTTTGATTCGCTATAACAAATCATTCATTAATAGAAATCGTGCATTTCTAGAGCTTTTTAATAAATGATTTTCTATTTACTAAACATACTCATAAAGAAACTATCGACAGAAAACGTGTTTTAAACTGACGATATTTAAACAGTTTTTGTTGTTTTTCATAAAACATCATAATATCAGCGTTAGCAAGTAAAATAAGGAATGAAAGACACCGATTGCTTACAAATAAAATAATTGCATAATTTAAAACATGTTTAGAACAAGTTTTATACCTTGTTTAAAACATGTTTTTGGTGTGTTATTTAAAACATGTTTTATTCCATGTTTAAAACATGTTTTTTTGCAAAGTGTTTAAAAACATTGATTCATTAAAAAAACATCATTTTATTAAAAAAGAACATGTTTGTTTTGTGTAAAATAAAAAAAAAACGTTTTTTATAACAACCCTGATTGTAACCTGAAAACAATGTCGATGTTCTGGCCAGTACAATTTCCATTTACATGTAGGCATTGCGAGCAATAACAACTGCTGTAAATGAAGCATCTGCCCTTATGAGCTATCGTGCCTATGTTGACGCAAGCTTTTTTTTTACTTCGGTCTATTTTCGCAACTTAGGCCAATCACCGACGCTGAGAGCAGGCTACACACACCCAGGAATTTTGTCGAACTGAAGGAATTCCAACCTCCAGTAAGAGTACTTTAACGTACACGTCGCATCATGACAGCACACGGGGCCACCGGCTTTAATTCCTCATCCGATGGAAGGCGGCATGCAAAGGTATTTGTTCCCTGCCTAAAATACCAGGACAGCCGATTTTAGCCCGAGCCGAGATTCGAACTCGGGCCTCCAGCGTAGATAGCAGCCGCTCTATCCTATACGCCATCCCCCCCCCCGACGCAAGTTTTAAGTTGCAAAAGTCTTGCATAAGAAGTATTTATCACCTGAGACGAAGATAATCTTGTTTATTTCTTTAAAAACAAATAAAATACTTAGTTTTTCATGTATCTATATCCTGGAATGTATTTGTTTTGTGAACACGTACTACAGTAAATTCTTCTGCATGTTCGAGGCAAACCGGGCTCATTATACAGGGGTCGTGCTGACGTGATGTTGAAAGTGCGACAAACTATGTGTGACACTATTAAGAAGGAAGTTATAATAAGTAAGTATATATGGTAAGCTTTGATGATATTCAATTATCTTACTTTCGGATATAGAAAACAAGTTTTTAGAAATATATGTTTCAAACTACTAAGTGACTTCTAGTCACTGAAAGATTATTTTGAATGTCAATTGTTTCAGTCATTTTTTTGTATTTTGCATATTATGTTATGTTATACTATGATTTATCCAATAGAATTATTATTTTTATTTATATTATATATTTATCTCTTTCCAGACATTTTGAAAATAAAAATATTGTGCCTGAAACAATAGTGTTGTCCTTTGTGTTTATAGCCGAGGATATACACCAGCAATAAGCATGCATGTGGTCGAAAACACATGCCACTGGCATGCTTATAGTAACAGTTTGATTCTTAAAAAGGCCTATTTTACAAAGAACGCTTATATTAGTATTTTTCGGTTTTCTTAGTTAAACTGATGGTGTGAGTCACATCTGCTTGCCCTACCAGTTTGATGTAATTATAAGAACCTTGCAGCATAAAACAATTTACTGTACGTAAATTGTAATGATTGTAGCATTCTGCAACATGGAAGTTTACTGTACTATTATCCGTATCTTCTACACAGTACTCCCCCATTGTCTATTGCGCAGCCATGTGGTCATGGAAACTATTGATTTTCAGAATTTCTGCCGGTAGGCGTACTCAGTAGAACCGACTTGCGACTCCGAACGAGAGATGTCGCAGTTGGTATTAACTTTATACAATTGCACGCTTTCTTATATTGGTATGGTATGGTATAGTAGAGTTAGGTCGTTTGACATCTGTGCCTTTCGATATACTTTGACCTACAAGATCTTTTGTATTTCCCTCATACATTAGAGTGCTTTGATGTTAAGCCTTTTCACGAAGTCAGTAATTGCTCGAGGAGTAAGTTGTGTCAGCTGTGCTGGTGGCGGCTCCGAAATGGATTTGTCTTGTGCGCATTAGAGCGTCACTTTCGCACAATAGGTGTACCGGTGTCTCGAGTGCCCCCCCCCCCGCAGTATATACAGTCTGCATTGTTTGCCAGTCCAATTTTTGTGAGATGATATCTCAGTGGACAATGTCCTGTGAGGGGACTAGTAATCAGTCGAAGGTCTGTTTCTTTGTAACTGGAGATACTGTCTGTCCTTGGAGGCTGAGAAAGTTATGGTAGCCTTAACTTGTCTCATGCTAGGTGATACCCAGTAAGCTCGTTTAGCTTTATATTCCCAGTTTTGTACCGTCTTCCTGATGTGGCTTCTTGTGATACCGCAACAGGGTTCAGGTCCGTAAAAGGCAGCCTTAGAGCTTTCTCTGGCTAGGATGTAGGCTGGTTCGTTGCCTTCGATATCTGAATGTCCTGTAATACACATAAGTAAAACTTTGTTCTCTTTTGCTAGCTTTTCCAGGTATAGTTGGCAGTCCCTGACAGTTTCTGGGCTTTCGAATTTCTGGGCTTTTGATTGAAGCGGTGTCAAAGTCGCCTGACTATCTGAGCAGGTGTAGATGTCTGCCCTTCGTAAGTTCCTATAGGAACATTCCTGGGCACATAGGTCGATTGCGTGAACTTCCGCCCGGAAGATGGTTGGAGAATGGCCCATGGCTTTGGATAGGAAGAAATTTGATCCACTAATGCCGACCCCAACACCCTCCTCGGTCTTTGATCCGTCTGTGAACCACAGTGATGAGGAGATGCGGAGATTCTGATCTGTCTGAGCCTCTGAGGTGCAATCTAGTGCTCATTAATTACCACTTCTACTGCCCCATCAAAGGCGTAGACAGGTGTGATCATGTCCTTTGGCATTTCCCCGGCATTGCCGCATATCGTGTTGGCCATGCTTAAGTGACCGTAGACCTGGTTTGCCTTAAGGTTCTCTGCCTAGATTCTTTTTATGCTATACTTCTACAGAATATTTTGTTACATGACCATGTTGCTCTGGTGGCTCTAGTTATGCTCCTGTCCATATGGGCTTTCCGGCTAAGTTTGTGATCCAGGGTTACCCCCCGGTAATTGACCTCTGGTGAAAAGTTTATGATCGTCGCTTTCATAGTGGGTATGGAGCTTCCCCCATTTTGTGAATGGGATCATTGTGGTTTTATTTGGGTTTAGAGTGAGCCCTTTCATCATCAGAGCACCAGTTGTTAATTAATCGCAGTGCCCTTTGCATCCGGTTCGATAAGACGTCATCATGCATGCTCTTATAATGTCAACCAGTTCGTCTGCGTATCCCTGTATGTCAAAACCCTCGTTCGAAAACAGCACCATCAGCTCGTCGACAACAAGTCACCACAATAGGGGTGATAGCAACCCCCCTTCCTGGTACACTGCCTCGAGCAGTGATTATCGTAGCGGACTCGTCACCAATGGTTGCTGTGACCCTCCGGCTTTTAAGCATTCCTTGGATCCATATGGTCGTGGAGGCATCTATGCCTTTTATCCGCTTTGCTGTGTCTATAGATTCGTAGGTGGTGTTATCAAAAGCACCTTGGATGTCTAGGAATGCACAGAGAGCACCTTGCTTGCTCAGTATGCTCTTCTCTATCACTATTGTCAGTCTGTGTAGAGCAGTTGTTGTTGATTAGCCTGTCTGATAGGCAAACTGTTCTTTGTGAAGCTGGGGAAGCCTAGTATGGGTAAGCACATAATCCTTACCAAGGTTTTGCCAGAAAGGGTTACTCATTTAAAACAAGAGACAGAAAGGCTCGACATGGTTTCAAGCAAATAATTTATTATGCAAAACTAAAGTAAATCTAAGGCCTTTACTTTACTTTCGAATATTAATGTTTATATAAATTTTCTATAGGGTCATTCCGCGATAACGTATCACACCCGCACACCCGTTTAACGACTATAAATATGCAATGGGTGCTTTCATTCTTATTCTTATGCACCAATAAACAAAAAATGGACTCATCTCTTAAAATTGTTGGAGATTAACGTTCAAACTTTGATAAGTTTTATGAAAAACACTTTTAAATACCTGTGACGGACGTTACCAGCACAGCTAATGTCTTGGTTTAAGTAACCTAAAATAAAAATTTCAGCCAAACAGACTCATAGTGAAAAACAACACATATTTTGGTTTGTGCTTTTTATAAACGTCAAGAGCGTGATTATGTGGGCAAAATCTTAATCGCATTAACTGAAATAAAACACGATAAAGACGTTAGATTTTTTCGAAAACTTGGACAAAAATTGCACTTTGGCACTTATTCGTCATCAGTGTTAGTATATTTATTGTTTGGCCAGATATTCGCTTAAGCTAGACTCCGCTATTCTTCTTTTCTGCGGAATGACTCTTTAATTGGAACATGATAATCAAATAAATCAGGCTAAACTTAATAGTAACGACAAAATAAGCACACAAAATAAAAAAAAATGCGAAATTCAACAACGTTTCGGCGCATCCACCATTTGTATAATTTCATCCTTCCCAAAGGGTACGGTCATAATAAATAACCGGGAATAAATTACCATAACTGATTGTTTCTGCGGAGGGGTTAAACGGATTAATTAAAAATGGAAATTCTACGGCGCGCAACCAGCAGAAAATAACAAAAATCCGTTGAAAAATTGGCCAAAAGTTAACGGGTGTTCGGTGGGACCCGCACTGAAAAATTGCGCTAGCCCTGACCGAAAACAAAGTCGAAATCGAATTAGCAGAAATTACATTCGGACTGGCGACGTCCTGTCCCACGTTAAAATGGGACACTGGTAACGGGATTAACCGAATTTTTGACGCCAAACGCGCCGTCGGCATGCAAATGACAGTTAACGGCGACGGGGGTCGGGGGTAGCGGAGTGGCGGTACAAAAAATTATGCAGGTAAAAGTGTTCATTTGATAAAGCGGGAATGGGTAACGGGATCTAAAAAGCGCGTCCCGAAAAAAATAACACAAGAAAACGGGTGAAAAAGCACCGGATAGGGGGCGCCGCTCACCAATTTGTAATGCTAATTCGACGGCTTTTTTTCGCGAGCGAGAGCGGCCCGAAGGTAAAAATACAAAACGGGGCTGAAACGCTACCGGGCCTGCAGCTTTGAGTGATTAATTGCCTTTGAAGTTTGGGGGTGTTTGATGGAGGTGTTATTTGACGCAGATGGAATGATGAAATGGTTTGTTGAGTTGGTAGACAATGAAATTCTTTTCAATTGCTGAAATATTCATTAGGTCTGCCATTATAGGTTATTTGCTATCGAGTTCATTGAATACATTCAGGTTTTAGGGCCTGTTGTGGCATTTATTTGGTTATTCTGCTTAACGGAAATTTCAATTTTTGATTTCGTGTGGGTAAATTGATTACCGTGCTGGAGTAAAATTTATTATTAGGTTTCAATTTTCTGATAGAGTATCTTTAACATATTGTTTTGAAATTGAGCCTGAAATTGAGACTATTAAAAATCTTTCGATACGTAGACTTGGTACTCCTTGGTCTGTGCTGGGCATCCTGAAGAGCTTTATTGACAGCTGTACTTCCGAATAGACCAAAAAAAGTTTACGTATCAGCAGGTAATAATAATAATAATAATAATAATAATACCTTTATAATACCTTTTTTTATAGATAAATATGATATAAGGTAATGATACCAATAAAATAATGTACAGTAGAACAAATATGTATTTATATTTTAAAATAGCATATGTTATATGTAGATATACATAAAGAACCTTACTGAATGTAGGTATGCGGCTTTTATTAGATATTTGAAACCTTCTTTATCTGGAGTGCTTAATGTAGATTATCTTTTGCTATCATGTATTATATACTATTGTATTGGTCACATGAGTTGCTTTTTTGCCGCCTATATAAAACGTAACAATAGTATATTATTCGACGAGCACATAATTAAGGATATAAATCGCGCGCATGAATCGCGGTTTATATCCGTTGTGTGTGAGTCGAATACGACGTTTTATCTACGACTCATAAATTCCATTTTATAACAAATATTTTAAATGTATTTGTCAATGGGGCGACGCGAACTGTCAAATAACTGTCATCCGCGTAGGTTTCGACAGACTTTCACAGTACGTTCGTTTAATGATGACAGTTTGTTCAAATAATGAAGTCATTATTTGAACGAACATTCATTATTATACAACGCTTGTGTCATTATAATCATTGGCGTGTATCATGATGGGGATTATATAGTCATAGATACGTGTGCAATGAATTTATTATATGTGAGTCGTAGATAAAATAGTTTATATGGTCACAATGCAAGTACCGCACCGATTATCCGGGGCTGTCATCTAATTTTATTTTATTTTATTGTAGAAAAGAACTACAAATGTTTAACAATGTAAAAATAATATCATTCATTATATGTACTGTATTTGCAAAGTTGGCATGTACGTTTCCATTCAATAGAATGTACATAATCCATGCCAACAGACAGATGCCACATGCCAACCCGCAAAAATGTCTCCGCTCAACTCTCGCCACAAAAGTATCTATAAAAACATGTAAAGTATCGTACCAGCCATGGTATAGGAACTGCTTGACTGGCCATGCTACCACCAGTGCTTTCTAGAAATTAATGGGGTTTTTAATTATGATTGTGTACATTATGAATGTATTTTTCCGAACAAAATATAAAACACTGCTATGTTACCACATACGGAACTACTTGTTTCACCATGGTACCACTTAACAGTACCACCATTGTTTTCTTTGTTTCTAAGCTGTATGCTGGATGCTGCCGCTGAAGGTGTTTTTTTCAAGTTTGTCGTATCTTTCACAATTTTACCGAACTTGTTTTAATAATACGATTCGCTACTCGACGAACGCGGCATGTTTGTATATATTTTGCATGTAAAAAGCACTATGGCTAATGAATGCCTTTCGCACTCAAAGATTTGCACACCAAAGTTAGGTTAAATTTTATCCAGAATTTCCCTGATCCTTTACCGACTCTGTAAAAAACGATAAGATAAATATACAAAATAAATACAAATTTCTTCTGAAAAAGTTTAACGACATAGTAGCTCAGATGGGAGAGCATTGTGCTAGAAACGCAAAGGTCCCTGGTTCAAATCCAGGTTGTGGCTGTAATTTTTGATTTATTTAAAAATTTACATCCCGCCTGTATGTCACCACATTATTAACCTACAAATTTCTTCGTTATAATCAGTGTAACTTCTAAAATAAACTTATATTGGTTTGCCGCTAGAGTACGCTAGTAGTTGACAACAACAAATGTGCATGCGATAATACGATACATATCGACCAAAAACGTATCGCGTCGTACCGTATTGGATGCTATAATATCGGTGCAAAATATCGGGTATCTAAATATAGTATCGTGTCGAACATCCCTAGAAGGCACTGCACGGCCATTTTTGTTGACATATATCAAAAATACTTGATGATTTCTATAGCAACTTAATGTATAGGTACTTTGCGACTACTCGATCCGAACTTTTAAATTAAAATAGTCTTATGTAATATATAAGTTACCGGCAAAACTTGTTTTCAGCCCGAACCAGTTTGTCCTATGCCAAAGTAGTTCGGTAGAAGCGCGTTAGGCCCAACTAGTTTATCCTAGGAAAAACAAGTTTAACCTGGTATGCAAACGCATACTTTAGGGCAAACTGGTATGGCCTATGCGAAACTGAATTCGATCAAGAACGTCATCACGATTGAAAGTATCGCACGCAAAATATAGCAGTTTAATTATATACAGTTTAAATTTTAAAGTGAATGGCATACTAACTTCAAGTATACCCCAAAAATTAGCATTTTTAGTCCATTATAGCTAATCCAATCCGATTTTATAGTACATTTCAAAACCGTTACGGAAGTCAGTTTAACCAAGACCTTATGAGTTTGTCCTGAATTATGCGTTTACATACCAGGTTCAACTAGTTTGGCTTGGATAAACTGGCTGGGCCTAACTTTGGACAGGTATTGTGTTTTAATGTCTATGAACGTTTTACAATATCGCTTAACAATTGGCACATCTAAAAGCAGGAATTCAGCGTTGTATAGTGCTGTGTTCGTTAGTAGTTATTTTGGGGAATAAGTGTAATGTATGATGATACATTATGGCGGCGCTAAAATGGGGATAGACATCCAAATATACTGCTTACCTTTTAATCAAATTTACACCATAATTGTGAGGTCCCATTGCCAAAATACAAAAAATATTTGCGGAAATTCTATCGAGTATGTGACGGATTTTATGAATATTGGTGGCTATGTCGTAGTCTTCCTGCGATCAATTAAAGAACCGGGTATTTTTTTCTATTAATAGCTTCAGTTCAAGTTAGAATTTGAAATGGAAACACTTGAATAATTCACTGTAAAAATTATGAAGTATATTTGGTTGCCTACCCAATTTTAACCCTATTTTAAATATAATTTACACTGTAGTATATGAGTTCTCGAGAGAAAGCCAGCCTTGCGATATCGGCGATTGCGCAAGTGGTTTTAGTGCCCCGGTACCGCGCACATGTTAGTAAACGTCGTTCATTCACTATCAAGACGAAATGCTACAGTGGTCTAATATACAGGCTGTCTCACGGAACTGGTACATTAGAAGTTTCTCATGTTCTACTATTCCTGGAAACTTGAAATTTTGGAATTAGAATTTACTCGATCTGAGCTCTTCAGCTAAAATATTCTATTCGTTAATTGTCACGTCCGGTCACCGGAAGTCGGTAACAACTTTGTTATTTTAAATGGAATGATATAATTTTTATTTTATTTTTGGTTTCTACGTATCAAAGTACAACATTGTTGATAAGGTTACCCTTTACCTAAATATCACCATTTTCGAGTTTATTTGATTTTACTAATTTTCTGGTGATTTTTGCGGTTACGTTTAAAATTGAATATCGCGGTTATTATTGAAACTAGAAGTTTCATGATTGGTGCTCCAAAACTAGAATCATAACCAAATAAGACGATGTTTAGTTCATCATTATATCATATACAGGCTGTTGAAAATTTACAACACAATAATTGAATTTTCAAACGTAACAAGCTCAATTTTTTCAAATGGAACACCCTGTATACCGGTACGCCATTCGATGGGAAATTTTATTCCCTATCAATCAATATTAGGGTTCCCTATATCTATCTTTGATAGTTTTAGCGATATTGTCACTTTTTCTTTAAATCCATTTTGAATAGTCCTGGGTTGTATAAGGAGGCCTTCATATTTTCGCAGATAAAGTATTTCATTATCGATAACATTTCAAAACATCATTTTAATAAATTGGCATTACTAAGTGGAGTATTTAAATAATAAAATGTATTTGAATACAGATATTTTCATACTTTTCATATCATTTTTTGGCACATTTGCAGTGCTCGGGATTTATCGCGTATTTATCGCTCCTAATGCTATGTTACCTGACTTTGGATAGATCTTTACATTTGATAGATATCGTTGTTTGTATTGCAAATATTAAAACTAAAATTGTGTTGAAGATTTGCCTGTATTATGGCATGGGGATTTTCATGCATGGCAAGTCATTATGACTTGCTTAACATGCCCCTGAGTTTAAAGCCAAGTTTATCAAATAGACAGTGATATTATCAGTGAAAAGATTGCATTTCATCGTAAATAATAAACCGTTAAAGAGGGCTGAGGTGTCCGCTAGCCATCACCGGGAGAATGGGCGCAAATAAGGCCATTAACTTTGTTCGTTTCGCAAGTTTGCTCTCCCCTGCATCCGGGTCGCGTCGCATCGTGTTATAAAAGTTGTCGCACGGATGCGCAGCGAACTTTTATTTCCACTTTGGCGTCCGAAATTGAAATTGTTAACAAATTCAATTTTTAATTTACATTAAACTGACAAAGCGACAGGAAATATGGCGGCGAGGGAGCGGCGCGTCGCATCGCGGAATGATGAATGCGAAAAAGGAATGGGAGAAAAACAGCACCGACGTCGCGGTGCTCGGGTAAATTGAAAACAAAACGAAGGAAAAAAAGAAATAACAAAAGGAGGGGACAGGTCGTGATAATATTTTATGTTGATTGGTATTTATAGGGTTGAAAACTTTGTTGGCAATGAAATGATAGAAATAGGACATCGTCAATACAATGAATTATAAATTTGACGTACCAAAGTAATTGACAATAATGTTAGGACCAGCGACATTATACATTGTCACTACAAAAGTTTTAGAGGTAACTTAAGCTACAAATTTGAAACACATTTATGTACAGTATGCTGTATATACAAAATACTTGGGACCTAAGCTTGGTTTATGTTTTTTTTTATTTTATTAAGCATTGAGCAACCCGCCCAAAATGTCCAACTTAATCCGCGTTTAACAGTTTGTTACAATAGAAAATAGTATCTAGAAAATATAGCCATACGCATAGATGAAAAACAAAAATATTTCCATCATATTTTATCAGTACCTACCGTGGGTATCTATAAAATATTTTTTATGTAAAAATAATCGTCGGGTAATTAAATATACATTCTTGGAATGGAAATTGTTTGATAGATATTTTAAGTCTAATATTGTGAACGTGATGTGCGTAAGATAGTTGACCAATATCTTAAACCTTTCATACAAAACCTTATATTCTAAATACAAGTTCACCATAAATAAATTCCAACAAATCTCTACACCTTTTCCAGTTGATATTCAGAAAGTAGCGATTGATATTCAGCTATTCCAATTGATCTTAAGAAAGTAGCAATATATATATATATATATATATATATAATTCAGTTATCCAATTGATTTTCAGGAAGCAGCAATTGATATTCAGATATTACAAATGATATTCAGAAAGTAGCAAATCAGATTAAATCAAATTTAATTCCGCATTCTCCAGCCGCAGATATTTTTTTTAGGTAAGGTACAGTGGTTGGCATATAATGGATATCACATTTGTTAAGGAAGTAGGTAAACGAAATACATATGAAGTGCAAATGTCCAAAATTCGAATAAAAGCTAGGGAGCAGTTATAGGGACCCAAAAGGATTTTCTTCGACACGATTACAATACTTTGTCATACGTAAATGATAAAGTAAAAAATACTGCCACGAAAAATATGCATTTCCACGGTTCAGTAAAACAATTGTTTGTGAATCCGCATATTATTTTGCATGTGCCCAGATTAAGAAACACCTAATATAGAGACTAGCACCGGATAGCTGGAGGCCAGGTTATGGGTAGTAGACGGCTTCTGTTAACCAGAAATTTCCTTTATTTTGATCACCATGCCTGGTAGTTATTTCCGATTTTTCCCAAAATGTCCTCTTTTCAGCCAAATCAGTTTGGATGACAAAAAAAATGCGCATATCATTTTTACTAATGATTTTTTAAAATAAGATTGCCTGAGATTATCAATATGCTTATCCACATAACTGTGTAATAAAAGCGTGCCGAGTTCAGGAAAATAATCAGGCAAAGGCAGAGGGCTACCTGGCGCAGCTTCTGCGAAAGCGTGGAATGCATCGCCGATGCCTCTCGCTTGAAAAAAATACTGTCTAAAGATCCGAGACATGAAGTAGGTATCTTGAGGAGGTCTGATGGTTCTTTTACCAGCAACCTCAAGGAGAGCTTAAAACTGCTAATGTGTATTCACTTTCCAGGCTCCTCCACCACTCGGGATACCACCATTGCAGAACAAAACAGCGCGGCCTCCGAGGAAGATTGGCTTACAGCCAGTCGTATTGGAGACAGCGCCAGACTAAGGTGGGCCATTCAGAGTTTCTCACCCTTCAAGTCTCCGGGACCAGATGGTATCTTTCCAGCCCTGCTACAGTGGGGACTTGAAACGATCGAACCACATCTGTTGGAGATCACACAAGCGTGTATAGCGCTGCGTTATATACAAATACGCTCCTCAATTGACAACGGGGAATCCGCATTGGGTGTATTCATCGACATTGAGGGAGCCTTCGATAAAACCACCTTCCGTTGCATTCAGGAGGCTCTGGCAGAGCGTGGCGTGGCACCTACCGTTAAGGGCTGGATCCATGCCATGCTCTCGCAAAGAATAGTGAGCCTCAAGGCGTGCAACACTACACTGAAGGGAAGAGTTGCTGGAGGCTGTCCACAGGGAGGAGTGTTGTCACTACTCTTGTGGAACCTTACCCTTGATAGCCTGCTTCTAGAATTAAATGGCCAAAGATTTGAGACCATTGGCTACGCTGATGACCTTGTTATACTCATCAGCGGAAAATTCCACAACACACTTGCGGAAAGAATGCAAGTGGCGCTAAAACACGTCGAGGACTGGTGCAAAGCTCACTCGCTTTCTGTTAACCCAGCCAAGACGGAAATGATACTCTTCACTAGCAAGAGAAAACACGGCAATTTCACACCACCAAAGTTCTGCAATAGCGAACTGAAACTGTCTGAAGAGGTCAAGTATCTCGGTGTGACCTTCGACAGGCAATTAAGCTGGAAAACACATCTTGAGCAAAGAATGAAAAGGGCAAGAATGGCTTTCGGTCAGTGTCGTAGAGCCGTGGGGAAAACCTGGGGTCTCTCACCACAGATCACACTGTGGATATACACTGCCGTTATTCGTCCTATGCTCACCTACGGGGCGGTTGCGTGGTGGTCTAGAGTCAAGCTGGCCACAATCAAAATCAAACTGGCACAAATACAAAGACTTGCTTGCCTCGGCACAACCGGGGCAATGAGCACAACCCCAACCGCTGCGCTGGAGTACATGTTGTACTTGCCACCACTTGACTTCTTCATTGAAGAGGTGGCCCTGAAAACACTATTCAGGCTTCGCACGGTGGGCTACACAAAAGTAGGCGACAAGGGCGGCATGTGGGGCAGTCTATGGAGTAGTGCATCGAAAGATGTGCCGCTTCTCGACTACCGCACGGACTATATTCCACCTTGTTACGTCTTCAACAAACCTTACCTTCCCAAGGACATACCGCAGGAGAAGGGGAACACTACGAGCCTGAAGATCTATACAGACGGCTCCAAGAAAGACAGTGGAACTGGCGCTGGGATTTTCTCTCATGACTACCAGCTACGACAGTCCATCCCCCTAGGCAAGTATCCTTCTGTAACGCAGGCGGAAATCTTTGCCGCGGAGAGTATTATCAGCTCCGACAAAACTGGCAGGAACGTAACGATCTACACAGACAACAGACAATCCATACCCTCATTAAGTCGTTTACCTCCTACTTAGTCTTGGACTGTCATAACACTCTTGTGGAGGCGTCCAGACACAACAATGTCAACCTTACATGGATAAAAGGGCATTCTGAGGACAAGGGCAACCGGCACGCTGATAAACTAGCCAGAAGAGCTGCCAACGGACCGGTAAGCTCGCCGGAACCCTTCCTACTACCCACTAATAACCTTCTGCTACAATCACTGAAGGACATCACCCACAAGAAATTCTTTCGACAGTGGGCAAATCTACCTGGCCGTCAGCAAGCTAGGGAAGGCCTCCCCCTTCCCTCCAGCACCACTGCTAGGAAATTTACACAGCTGCCCAGAAACAAGCTACGTTTATTTACGGGTATTCTCACGGGTCACTGTGGTTTACGGAAGCATCTTCACGTGATGCATCTCGCTGAAACGTCTATATGCCGAGCTTGTGAGCTAGAGGATGAGACGGTAAACCACATTTTATGTGAATGCCCAGACCTGGTTGAATTCAGGGAACGCTTGCTGTGAGCCATGGCCGACCATTGACGGAATCAGGAACGCACCTCTGAGCTGCGTCCTAGCCTTCGTTAACAACCTAGGCTGGTTGTCATAGCTGGAGTGAGCGCAGGGGGAGGCACAAGGGGCCCAATGGGGCCTGGGTGCCACGAGGACTATCCTTGACCCCCAACACCCTACATACATACAAATGTGAAATAAAGTCTACAATAGTATATTATAATACCAGTTTTACAAGACAAAAATTGGCGCACGAGTTGTTTTGGGCACGACGAGCGTAGCGAGGAGTACCCAAATGGAACGAGTGCCCCAATACGTCCTATAAAACGAGTGTTATATGCTATTTTTCTACTTTGCCACATTAATTTTAATTTCAAAAATTGCGGTTGTCATCTTCTAATCTAGAGTAGTTTTATATTCAACCGTTGGTTGTTCTGGTAAAATTCACAAATACGATTGACGCGAGCCAATAGCGATTGAGATGTCAGCATTATTTGACACTTGACGTCAATATCATCAATCTTGGAAAACTAAAAGTTACTAAAAGTTTGTGATCTAGTGTTTTCATAACGACACCGAAAGCGAGTTCGTTATAAGTTTATAACGAACGCAAAGTAGAAAAAAGTTATTATGAAATGTGATGCCATCTGGAAAAAGCTACTATATGTCGCAAGACAAAATTGTCATACTACGTACGATAAAATGGAATCCATCATGTCGTATGGCATTATACTTTGGATGTCATCTTCTCATGCCATTACGTTATTTTGTATTCAAAAACGGCTTTTAAGATGCATCCCATGTCTAAGATATGTATAGGAAGTCTAGTAAAGCTTACTTCAGATAACAGAACATATTAACACTTCCCTGTTTGTACATAATGTACATTTACAAGCTCCTTTCTATAAAAAGTACATGAATACATTTAGACGTAACGGGTATGGATCAACATCAGTAAGAACAAGGGGCGCTTTACAGCTTGCGGTGCTTCGGAACTTGTTTTGGGCTTTTGAAGGCTATCCGAGGTATGTACATATGATAGTAAAAACGGTCAATTCTCTCCCGTCCGGAGTGGGGACTACGTCATGCTTGAGCTTATTTATAAGAGAGGTCAAGAAATATCTACTTGCCGTTCATTTGATTCAATTAGGGAATATTTGGACGCGTCAGCCGTTTTTAAGTATTAGCTTTATATATGTTTTTTTAACTTCTACATTTTTGCTAATTTTGTCTAAATGTTTGTCATATATGTATCACTTTCTTTTAAATTGTACATTATTAAGCTTCAGAGGCGGGCTTCTTGATGTAATGTGACCATTGTCTATGTACGACTTGTATCCTACGGCAAATAAAGATTATTTATTTATTTATTTATTTAGTCAATAGGACAATTTGTAATTAATGAAAAACCACCAACCGCTATGAAAATGATTCTGGAACCTATACGAGAAAATGAACGGTTAATTTAGTATAATTGCTTCAAATCAATCGCAAAAAATATTACACTGCATAAACAGTACTGAGGGAATCCATGAAAATAATAAATGTAAGTATTTAAGTAATTATTTGCAGAATATTTTAAGGCTCTCCAAAATGTTTCTAGCAGAAATTGAAGAATTATCCCGAAAACGGCCATAAATTGGAAGTGAATCTCCGTCGTATAAACGCGCAAGGGATGTAGAAGTGGCTACATCATATTTCTCATACCCATCACTAAAAAATCTGATGTTACCAGGCACATGACTTTATCATATAATTATAAAATTTATAGTTTAGCTGCATGAAATTCTATTTGATCGAGATCGGCTGTCTGCATTAAAATAAAACTAGTAGAACTAGACAGATATGTCGATTAAAGCTGCGTTCGGATATTGTACTCCGTTGACACCGGGTACACCGTCCAAATGACAGTTGCGTGTTATTGGGTATAAAAAGTGTAACGGTGTACAATATCCGAACGCAGCTTATATTGACAGTAGGTATTGTCAAAACATTAGGATTTGACACTACCTACTGTCATCAGAATCAAAATATGTGACATATCCTGGCTACTAATTTTAATGCGGTACGACCGATTTCGATGAAATAGTATTTGCTCATGCAGCTAAACTATTGGTTGTACCAAAATCTTTCATAGTCATAAATTATTCAGAATTTCCTCTGCTTGAATTTATTATTTAATTATTTCGACGAAATTCCAGAAATGGCTGCTTATTTGCAAAATCTTTCAAAAATGCTATGACTAAACCTCCAGTTCCTTTGGACCCTTTTCAACAGAAAGCTTTTCAGCTGTAAGTTTGGTCATGAAACTTCTAAATATGAAGTTTCGTCCCGATACCTTCAGTAGTTTCTCCGGAATCGTCGCCACAAAAAAAACGGGTACACACATACACACACACAGAGATATTTTTTTGTACCTTGGTCAAAAATGTTCAGGGGACCCAAAAAGAAATCCGCTAAAATCTCAAATTTTTTTTTTGGCACGATTACAATACTTTACATACTACGTATGATAAAGTAAAAAGAAAGAATATTCCGGCCAGTAATCACGGCCAATAATTTGAAAAAAAGATTCAAAATTAAGAATTTGAGCAATATAGTACGGACATTTTCTTAGCCCAGGCAATTCCGAAACTACATCAGATTTGTAAAATCTTTAAAAATTGGCTTGAGTGTTCAAGTCTCTCATTCTCATTTTTGACCAAAATATGAAGTTTTTTTTGTCATATTTAGTTGTATTACCCCTTAATCTTAATGTATGTACTTATTTCGGATATATGGATACATCATGTATATATTGTATAAATGTGTTTACATTTTTTTTTGCTTACGGCAAATACTATGTAATAGTTCTGTGTATTTAATTAATGTTGAACCAGTAACGCCAGTGGAAACCTGGCTGAAACACGAACTCCACTAACTTATTTATTAGTTCAGTAAGTAAACTTCAGAGTCAGAGAGCAGAGGAGCACGCAAATTTAAAGCCCTTTGCGCCCGCCGTCTTTGTACGCAAACATTCGTTTGTTGGCGTTAATTTAAAAACTCGTGCAGCAGCAGCGGTCGAAATTTTTGCGTTTCGTCGTCGTTCGTAAAGTTCCCTCGGTATTTCGGCCAAACCAAACAGCTTCGAGTTTCCTGTTTAGAAAGTTTCCTAGAATTACCCAAAGTGCAGTTAATCTTCAGTACCAGCAGCAGCAGTCTTAGCCTGAAAGTCGACCTCCTAGTGCGCCCTCATCCTTGTCCATACAATCAACTATCCATTATGTTAAATAGTGCTTACCTACTTCGAAGCATAATCCGAAGAGCGTGCGAACTGCTGGCTCGCATACTTTGCTCCTTTTCTTCTTGCACTTCTTCTTTTTCTTTCCTTGCTAGGCGCGAGGTAATCGCTGTGAAGGTGGTGGAAAGTTCCCTCTCTCGGGAGAATTTATACTTTATAATAGCAATTAGATTTGGGTCAATTTAAGTTCGTGCGAGATGGCGTATAACTTCGTTCGTAATCGGGACACAATATTAATTAAAAACTTTTTGCATACATTACGGGAAACGTCATTTTCAATTGGTGAATTTCGGTGGTTGCGTGAACGATCGTCGGCTCGGAAAATTTTAATTGAACGATCGATTTTTCCTCGAGCAAAGCGTTTATTCGGGCCCGTAATTGAGGCCTTATATCATTTTGAAGGGCATTTACCGTACTTCGTGGAGTTTCCGGTAAAACCCTGATATTATATACAACCTGGAAACTAATTTTTTTTCCGGGTGAATGAAAACAAGGCCAAGAATTACTTGGGAATTGAACCCAAGAAAATAAAGCACTATGAGGAGATTAAACCCACCAAATTACCAAATTATTGGTTTCCAATACAATGATGTAAAAAGTATGCATACAATATGTAACAACAGGGCTTCTCAGCATTGTTTATCGACTACTCCTTTAGAGCACACACAATTGTCACAACCATAAAGCTCAGTGTCATAAATTCAATGGTTATTATAACTGGGTATTTAACTGTCCAAGGGAAATGGTTCTTACGTATAAACTCGTCAGTAATAAGGAAACTACTTAGAAGCGAAAAATAATTAATCCAGGATGAGGATAATTTGTGGAAAATAATACCTCCGCCCGGATTTGAACCAGGTCCCTCTAATTGCCGGTCAGAAGTTCTCCCAATTGAGCGATAGATGCAATGGTAATATGTTTAAGGATTTGTCACTTCAGTGGTAGATGCCGAGATTCGAACATAACAAACACGTCGTGACATCTATTGATGCTCGATGAAAGTTTGGTACATAGGGTAGGTAATTGTTTATTGCTATAACAGCACTAAGTAGAAATAAATTCAATAGGTGTCACGACCTGTTCTGACCGGCACTAGAGGGTTCCTGATTCAAATCAAGGCGGAGGTGATTTTTCTACAAATTATCCTCATCCTGGATTAATTTATCATACGGTTCTAACCAGTTATTAACTGTGTACACATTTTAGCAAAATAGAAGCAGGAAACTATGAAGAAATAAATAAATTAGTTTGTCATATAATATTTGAATATGCCAAGGAAATGTTTTGAAGGTCCAAAAACAATATAAGTAATTTTCACTTGAATGGGACATATGTATTTGCTTAGAATACTCATAAAACACAGTTAGAATCATGACTGAGTACCGCGATCAACATCATAATTCTGCCAGTTGTAAATTTTGGTGCTCAAACACTGTTGAAAATTTAGTTAGAGTTAGAGTTAAAATATGAATTACCCTCAAGTTAAATAAAAGATTTTCTATTGTCTAAGTCCAGTAGATTATTTATCAGAATTTTTTAATTATTATGATTTTAATCCAGTCAAAACAACCCAACAACTCTCTGTATGGTTGGATAAAAGAAGATTGAAAGTTCTTTCATTTAGTATGTTATTTTATTTATCATTTCTGTATAAGTTTATGTATAAGAAATATTATCTTTAAATAGGCAATGTAGAGGATGTTCCCTATAAACAAAAAAAAATTTCTGAGGCCCCAAAAGGATATATTTCCGCTAAAATCTCGAAACTTTTTTTCGACACGACTAATATTAATTTATATTTGAAAGTAATGCATTCTCCCTCGTGCTTTCGTGCGATAAATTCACAAAAAGCGCCAACATTTTTGACCTTATGACCCCAACTTTTTCGACAACCTTACGTGATACTTTTATTGTAATTTGATTTGTGTTCAGCATTCCCCAGAGTTATCAATATGTTACAATAGTTTTTTTCGAAAATCTTCTTATGCAAGGCCACAAAAGTATTATTGTCATTTTAAGTACCACCACTCGAGCAAAGGTGAATGAACAGCTTGTTATTCATTAAATATAATGATAACAATAATTATAGTAATAATAATGATAATAATAATAATACCTTTCAAAATCTATTAGTGAAATTTTTGTGGTTATATGTTGTATCTAAATTATATCATCTAGGTTTAATGTATTTAATGAGATGTACCAGAGCGTTTCAATAAATAATAATAATAATAATAATAACAATAATAATAATAAAATACTCTCTTTAATTATTGTCAACAATTACCTAAACCATATAAAATGTATATTAAATAATATTTTGATTTAACCATTCATATTTTTAAGATTGTTTGCAGGGGTCCTTCAGTCTTGGTACTCTGGGATCGTCATGTCTATAAACGGTAGAGTCCAATTTGTATCTTCGTGTATCACCGTCTTGAGCATAGTATCGGAAGGTACCCACCGCCCCTAGGGTAACGCCAATAATCCCCATAATTGAACTTCCAAGTTCTTCCGGGTAACTGTTCCACAAACTTTTCAATGCCCCTACTTTTGCTGCTTTTGACATTATGCCCTAATATGCAATCCTTGAAGCAGTGATACGAAGCAGAGAGTTTTTCGGTATTGAAGTCGTAAAATATTCTTCTTTGCTTTGTGGCTTCTTTTAATTGTTTGTCGTTATACCTACAATAAAAATTGTTATCATTCTATATGTGAGCGATAGAATATGACGTTGTCAACGTCTAATTGGCTTCTCAAAAAACGCCTCCATAGAGTGAAAATGTTCAATAATAATATTAATAATAATAAGTGGTCTAAGAAGAAAATACGCGATTTGGACATTAAAACTAGAAAACAGTTAACGTTAAACTTTATGTTTGATCCTAGGTCTGATGTCTGCAGGCTAACCTGCACCGTTTACATGGAGGTCGTGGCTTGCAGCAATTGGAAAATATTTATGATTTGTAAATGTTAAATTTAGGAAATTTTATAAAGGCCAACAACGAGGATAAAGTCATTAAACAATTAATTAGGGATACTTCTGGTAAGTCAGTAAACATAAACTAATTTTAGAAAAATTTCAGGTGGAAGAACTCGATAATTATGGAAATAAAATTTCAGTGGAGAGTTTAAAGCGAGAGATTAAGTTAAGAATGAATCAGAAAATGAGAGAGGATTATGTTAGTAAGCCAATGCATGGTCAATTTTTAAGAATTGTGGAGTGTGATGGTATTTCAAAGTCTGGATCATTACCTTGGCTTTGTCATGGGAACATTAAGGCTGAAACGGAATCCTCTATCATAGCGGTGCAAGATCAGACAATACGTACCAGATATCATGAACAGAAGATTATGAAAGTTGCTCATGATGGGAGTTGTAAACTGTGTCATCAGGCTCCGGAACATGTCTATCATTTATTAGCGGCTTGTCCAGTCTTAGCTGAGTCGCATTACATTAGTAGGCATGATAGGGTGGGAACATCTATACATTACAATTTGTGTTCCCAACTATTAGGTTTAGCAATGAATGTGTCTCGGTGGTATGACCACGTTCCATCTCCTGTTGTGAGTAACGATCATATTACCATATTATGGAACATGCCTTTGCCACTAATAGAATGCTTGATAATAAGCCAGATATCGTGGTAAAGGATTTCCAGCGAAAGGTGTGCACGTTCATAGACATCTCGGTACCTGCTGACGCGAATGTTGTTAGGAAGGAGCTTGAAAAACAACTTAAATATAAGGATCTCTCAATAGAAGTTGGACGTATGTGGGGAATGAAAGTGAACATTGTTCCGGTGACTGTAGGTTCATTGTGAGCGTTACTCTAAATTATCGTAAACATGCGAAAGAGTTGCCGTGCAAAATTTCGCCCTGGGAAATTCAAGAAACTGCGGTTTTGGGAAGCGCGAATTTACTGCTATCTGACTGCTTATATACAATATTTCATCTTTACCTTCCTTTGTATATTGTCTATTAAAAATAATGACTTCATCAGTTTTTACTGACCTATCCACAACGCTGTACGGGGCTTCCACAGTTTTCCTTAGCTTTGCAAACTTGCGTTGCAAAGCATAAATTGCGTTGTTTTTCAAATTTGGGTTGAGCTGTGGTGATACCCGCTAAGGGAGTACCCTAGGCTTCAGCCAAGCTCGGTACAACCAATTTGCCCTGATAATCTTCATTACTTTTCAAAATCTATTAGTGTAATTTTAGTATTTATATGTTGTATCTAAATTATATTATCTAAGTTTAATATATTTAATGAGATGTATAAGAGAGTTCCAATAAATTATAATAATAATAATAATAATAAATGATATATAGAAATAACCAAAAAAAACTAAATAAACGTTATCTCAACATCGTGACATAGCAACTATATTTGAACTATTAACTATGAATCAAAGCAATTTTCTATATTAAATATTTTCCAGTTTCACTTTAAATATACTATACTATAAAATTCACTTAAGAATTGTGAAGAAACGTTGTCGTCCGTAAGAGGCAACTATGTTTCCTACCTAAATAACCATGATAATGTAATATGGTAGATAAGCTTTACGTCACGGCATTCCAACCTTAACGAGATTTCAGGCTCTAGGAGTAGCAGATCCTTTAAGGATGACTTTGAGGAATTTTGGTGGACCGAGAAGTGACGGATGGATGCCTCACGCTGACTACTTTCTTGCAACCGTCTTGAGAATGAGTTAATAAGTAATAAATATCTTAATTAAAGATTATGTTATTAAGATAATTACACAATGTCCAATGATCGGCCTGCTTAGTCTTAGGGATACGCTAATTGTATTCTACGACTCATAGAAGTACTATCCGAGAATTTTACATGATAGTAAATTTGCTGTTGGGAATAATAAATAATAATCTACGCATTTTAATAATCTACGCAACATAATTATAAAAAATGATTATATATAATATATATATATATATATATATATATATATATAATGAAATATATAAAAAGAAATTTTAAAATTAAAAATTTTTATTTTTTTTAAATTTTATAAATTTTAAAGAAAATGGATAGAAAGTCTAAATATTACAAAAGTTATCTCAAATACATATTAGATTTTTTAATTTTGAGCCATGATGATCTATGCAAAAGTTACTGGAGCCGTCATATTCTAAAACAAGTGCGAAATAAATATGTGGCCTGGATATAAAATGGACCAGTGACAGAACTTGAGTTATGTGTTTTTAGATAGAGTAAGTTCTGCCAAAGGTATGACATTTTACACATTTTAACATTTTAAACCGTTTATCATAAAGGGAAACTGAAACAACAACATTTTAAGTTGCTGATTGAAAAAGAAAACTCTTGCGCTATGACGCTTCAAGCTTTTGCAAAAGTTAATAACATCTCGTATATTTGGAAGACGCTGACTCCAACATTTTTGGAACGATATTAGTTTCAAGATTATTAGTAAAAATTATTATTGCATTATTCCGTTTAGGTTTAACTTATAGATTTTTAATCTATTGCGCCATAGGCCAAGGGCCACAAAAAGTCAAAACTGGGTATCTTCATCTAACGAGTCTTAAGAAGACTTAAGGGGAGGTTCTCATGTAATCGGTTGCAAAAATCAAAATTTTTATCTTTCATATTTTGAAATGTCGAAGTGTATAAAATAAGCCCCTGAAACAGTTTTTTTTTTGATTCTCGCGTTTTACGGTTTTATAGCCAATGATATTCTTCGGTCGAAATTTCCTGCATTAAGGCGCCGCAATTTTTCGGTAACGCTTTAAAGTAGGAATGTGAAATTTGGATACATTAAAGAGAACGTATAGATCTAGGTGCTTATGTTGAGTAAATTATTATATTTCGATGAATTCGTATAGAAAACGAGTTTTAAAAATTATAATGTTTCTACCTTCTCTTGAGTTTATTACACCGATACAACCGTGGTTTTAAGACGCGTTTTTCTAGAAAAACGATCTTTCAAACTATAATGCGCGATTACTTTTAAATCGTTAAACGGATAGAGTAATTTGTTCTTTTCCCTTACAGAAAAAACTTTTTATTGGAGGCTGAACCTCATGATAAATGAATCTTTTAATTAATTATATAATTTATAACGATTTGAAACCTAGTTTCACAACGCTTGGAAATTTCCATTTCTGTTTATTGTCATAGGAGCTATCGTGCACGTCGTTGAGACAAGCACGCCGCGCAGGACCTGATATCTCCTACAACAGTATCCATTTCTTGCATATAGTTTCTTTCTTTTTATACACTAAAGTATATTAAATATATAGGAAAAGAAAAAAATATTGATGCCTGTGGCGACCTGTGAATCAGCACGGAGACCGGTTGGCTCCAGGTACTAGCCGAGACAACGGACGGGAATCCGAACAGTCAGTCATTGATAGCGATTGAGCGGCGTATGATCCAATTAATATCGATACATATATTGTTCTGAGTTGAGTGTTATATTAGTGAAATATTGGTAGTTAAATAATAAATAATAGTTACTGGTTATACACGAGTTTTACTGCAAACACCGAGGTACCACAGTGGCGACGAGGATTATTATCGAACCAAGGTAAGAAAATTAATTTCAAACAAGTAATACTGTACTAATGGTTGTTAAAAAAAAAGGGCAGAGAACCGATATAACGAAAGGCTAGGTGCGTGCCAAAACAAATCAGACCGAGCACGGATCGAAAATGATGAATTTGTGAAAGAAAACATTAAAAGGGCAGAGAACCTATAAAACAAGAGGCTGTGTGCCAGAAACAACCAACAGAAAGTACAGATAAAAGTGGCCTTTGGGCCGGAAAGGAGGAATAACTCCTAACAAATATCAATAACAATGGCAAATCCAGGCATAAAACCATTTCTGTGCGATAATATTGACAGAGCGCTGATGAGATCGGAATGGGAAAAATGGCTACGCTCATTTCAACTTTATTTAGCGGCTGAGGAAATAACAGTTCCTACAAAAAAAAGAAATAAGCTTTTACATTTCGGCGGTGAACAATTACAAGAAGTTGCATATAATATTCCCGGTGCAATTGTAACACCAGAACCAGAAGAAGGCAAAGATATTTTTGAAATTCTTGTTACAAAATTGACGGAGTATTTTTCACCTAAGCAAAACTCGACATTCGAGCGGCATACTTTCCGAAACATAAAACCTGGCGAAGGAGACACATTCAATAAGTTTTTGTTGAAAATTCGGAATCAAGCTGCGAAATGCTCATTTGGGAAAAGCGCTCAAGAGGCTCTGGAAATTAACATCAAAGACAAGATCATCGACGACTGGGCTTCACTGGAATTGAAGAAAAAATTATTGGAGAAAGAAAGGACCCTGGAAGAAATAACGGAACTGTGTTTGGTTCATGAACAAATACGTGATCAGTCAAGTGCCATGAATGTTTCATCTCACACCCAATCGAGCGCACCCAGTACATCAGGGTTAAGTGTAAACAAGCTGTCTTTTCGACGAAACACCTCCTGCACCAGATGTGGGAAAACAGATCACGCCAGCAATTCATGGAATTGCCCTGGGAGGAAGGAAAAATGCTACAGTTGCGGATACCTAGGACATTTCGCTACCTGTTGCAGATCTAAAAATAAAAACAAAAGGTCAGCTCCTAACAACTATATGGGCTCAAAAGGAAAACGCTTTAAACCTGTCAACAGTGTGCAAACTGAAAATTCAGATCCGGAAACTGATAGCACAAAGAGTTCGAAGTTCGAATGTTTCAAGATAAGCGAATCACAGCAATTCCCACGTAAGGACAGTAACGATGATCTACTCGATTGTTCAGTAGGAGGGGTTCGTATAACATTATTAATTGATTCGGGATCAAAAGTAAATATTATAAAAGGGGAAGACTGGAAGTCACTTATGCAGAAGAATGCGGCGGTGTGGGATGTTGTCTTAAAAACAGATGATGTGCTGAAACCTTATGGCTCAGGAAAATCGCTGGATGTTCATGCTAGATTCCAGACAACCACCAGCGTCCCAGGTTCACAGGAGATAATAACTACTTGGTATGTAGTCAACCACGGAGACATTTCCCTGCTAGGAAAGGACTCTGCTAAAAAGCTGGGAGTTTTAAAACTGGGCTTAACAATCAACCGAATAGACCATCACACGGTATTTCCAAAGCTAAAAAACACAATGGTCAAACTTACAATAGATCATCGAGTGAGACCCGTGCAACAACCAGTGCGTAGGGTGCCGGTATCTGTTGAAGCCCTGGTAGAAGCAAAATTAGAGGAGGCACTCCAAACCGATATTATTGAACGAGTAAATGGTCCAAGTGCTTGGATATCCCCTATTGTGGTAATATTTAAACAAAATGGTGACATTCGGATATGCGTCGACATGCGTCGAGCAAACGAGGCTATATTGAGAGAGAATTACCCACTACCTACGTTTGACTCGTTTATGACAAAACTAAGGAACGCTAAATATTTCTCCAGATTGGACCTTGTGAATGCGTACCATCAGCTGGAACTAGACCCAGAGAGCAGACCCATAACAACGTTCATCACCCACAAAGGTATGTTCCGCTACAAAAGGCTGATGTTTGGAGTAAATTCAGCACCAGAGATATTTCAACGCGTTTTTGAATCAATATTGTCTCCATGTAAGAATTGTTTAAATTACCTAGATGACATAATAATCTATGGCAATAGCGAACGTGAGCACGACGAATGTCTTGACCAAGTACTAAACATTTTTAAAGAATATAACGTGCATCTAAACAAACAAAAATGTGTTACTAAAGTTCAAGATCTACAGTTTTTGGGACACAAATTATCGAGCAATGGTATAGACGCAGATCAAGCGAAAGTGAAAAGCATTTTGGAGTTTAGGCCACCAGCTACTAAAGAAGAAGTCAGGAGCTTTTTGGGGCTAGTGACTTATCTAGGGAAGTTCCTTCCAGACTTAGGAACCATGACCGAACCATTGCGACGACTAATAAAAAAGGACCAGAAATTCGAATGGGAAGAAAAACACCAACAACACTTTGGGCAACTCAAAAAGGCTCTGGCAAAACTTCCAACATTAGCATACTTCGACCCAACAAGAAGAACTCGTCTAGTAGCAGATGCGAGTCCAGTAGCCTTAGGGGCCGTGCTGTTACAGTTTGACGAACATGAAAATCCCAGAGTAATTTCCTTCGCGAGTAAAAGTTTATCGGATGTGGAGCGCAGATACTCACAGACAGAAAAGGAGAGTCTCGCGTTGGTTTGGTCCGTAGAAAGATTTTATTTTTATCTAGCGGGTCTTGAATTTGAATTGGTAACGGATCACAAACCATTGGAGGCGATATTCCGACCAAGTTCAAAGCCTCCAGCCCGTATTGAACGATGGGTACTTCGCTTACAATCCTTCAAATTTAAAGTAATCTATATGCCGGGAAAACAAAATATAGCAGACTCGGTGTCAAGACTCTGCCAAACTACACCACAACCTACTTTCGACAAAGAAAACGAACATCATGTCTTTTCTATACTGGAACGAAACACTCCGAAGGCGATGAGAATTTCACAAGTCATTTCGGAAAGTAAATTAGATGCAGAACTAAGCGAAATTGTAGATATAATAGATAACGACAAGTGGGCATCAGTAAATAAGAACATATATTTTCCGTTTCGAATCGAACTATCAACTTTGGGACCAGTAGTTCTTAGAGGCAACCGAATTGTTATACCTAAAAACTTGCGGAATCAAGTACTGGAGTTGGCACATGAAGGACATCCCGGCGAGACCGTAATGAAACGGCGGTTGAGAGCAAAAGTATAGTGGCCTGCAATCGATAAAGATGCGGAAAAATTTGTTAAAGCTTGTCGAGATTGCCTATTAGTTTCACGACCTAATAGACCACCTCCAATGTCCAGGCATAATTTTCCTGAGGGGCCTTGGGAGTGCCTAGCAATGGATTTGATGGGACCGTTGCCCAATAAAGATATGGTGCTAGTTATCATCGATTACTACTCCAGGTATCAAGAAATAAACTTTTTAAGGTCAACGACATCTACGATCATCATTCAGCACCTATCAGAACTATTCTGCCGATTAGGGTATCCAAAAAGTATTCGAGCAGATAATGGAAGGCAGTTCGTGAGTCTGGAGATCAAGAGATTCTGTGATGATAACAACATAAAAATGGTACAGACGACACCATATTGGCCTCAAGCCAACGGAGAGGTGGAAAACATGAACAAGTCAATTTTGAAGCGACTTCAAATTGCTTACGCTAACGGAACCGACTACAAAGAAGAGTTACGAAAATTTGTGCTCATGTATAACGTAACACCTCACAGTGTAACAGGGAAATCTCCATCTCAATTGATGTTCGGAAGAAACATCAGGGATAAAATACCATCAGTAAATGATCTACTGAACGAGGAGGGAGACGAAGAAGCAAAAGACAGCGACACTATCAACAAGCACAAAGGAAAAGAGAGGGAAAATACAGCAAGAAGAGCTAAAGAAAGCGAAGTCATCAAGGGTGATAAGGTGTTGCTACAAAATATGATACTACCAAACAAATTGGTTAGTAGATTCGGCAAAGACGAATATGAGGTAATCGAAAGGCAGGGAAACGAATTGACATTAACCAAGGATGGAAAGACATACAAACGACATTTATCGCATGCCAAAAAACTACCGGGAGTGGGCGACAATGGATCGGGGGATAATAATTTAGTTTCAGCTCAGACAACCAGCAACGATGTGGTCCCGACGTTAGCAGCCTCCACTATGGTACATCAGGATCCAGACGAATCTGAAGACATCCAAGGTTCAAGGGTCTCACCTCTAAGATTGAAAAAAATGGAGGGAATGTGGCGACCTGTGAATCAGCACGGAGACCGGTTGGCTCCAGGTACTAGCCGAGACAACGGACGGGAATCCGAACAGTCAGTCATTGATAGCGATTGAGCGGCGTATGATCCAATTAATATCGATACATATATTGTTCTGAGTTGAGTGTTATATTAGTGAAATATTGGTAGTTAAATAATAAATAATAGTTACTGGTTATACACGAGTTTTACTGCAAACACCGAGGTACCACAATGCCTCTTACAATTTGTTTGAAAAACTGTCCCAAATTTGAACTTATTTTTAGGTCTCTACATGAGAACCTCCCCTTAAGCTTGCTTGTAAGGGGTTTTTAGGGTTTCTGATTGCAAATCTGATTTCAGATTTTTAGAATTCAAAGTGGCGGATCTAATATGGCGACTAAACATGTACCTAATTAGAGATCGGATTCAGATGAAAATTAAAACTTGTGATATCCGAAGGTTTCGGATTCTAAATCTGTTTTAAGATGTATAAAATTCAATGTTTCGGATCGAATATGGCGACAAAACATGTAATTAACTTAAATTTATGCCTCTGGAAAGCTATTATTCTAAAATAGTATTTCATGGGGTTCAAACAATTACAGGAATTGATGATTGAATAAGATTTACATATCACTTACCCTTATCAATTATAATTTTTTTTCACAAAATTTCATTGAAATTGGTTCTGTTTGTAAGAAAACTACCAAAGTAGGTTCGATGTTTTCATGCCTGTTTATCTGGACTCCACTATTAATACAAGAAAATGCATTGTTATAACAACCTTCGGTTATGTGAAGAATATCTTCAACTTCCGGATTGTAATACTCCTGCATAAATTCCGCTAATTTACTGTGGAGAGGAATATCGGTATATTGTTCTAAAGCATTTTAAATAAATTCACAGCCATCGAACATTTTAAGGGAGTTGACCTGTAGTTCAGTTTAATAATAGTTACGAAGTTAAATGTACATACAAACTACACACTGCCATGCACAGATAATGTTGTAGGTACTCTATTGCCGGAAGATGGAAGCTGCGTTACAGTGGTACAAATCGTAACCGTAATATCATAGTTAAATTTTCTGATTTTTAATCATTTTATTTTTGTTTGCATCATACCACCTTTTTTTATGCATTTCCAAGACCAGACTGGTTTCAGACGAACACATCTGATAAAAAAAAGCATAAAGAGGATAATTAGCCAATAAAACAAAAATGTGTATCTTGAACCAGTTTAACTTTATTTGCAGTTATCTGCGTCACTAGAACTTCGCTAACTTCGCATACACCACTGGTAAACGCTTCCTTGGTACGCCACTGGCATCAACACAAACTGGTTCACGATCAGAAATAATTATACAACAAAATAAATAACATAATAAATTACACATATGCACCTACTTACAATTAATTCTAACAATCAAATTAAAACCAGCACTTCAACATCATAATAATTGTCTTTTGTAAGTTATTACCTTGATATACGCAGTCAAATTTTTCGGCTAACAGAACGCGTAGCTACGCGATTAGGAGATCAGTAGTTGAGCTAGCGCTGCAAGTCGGGTGCATCGCTCTTTATCGCGTTTGATAATCTCCAGATTTTGGCGAATTATCGCACTTAGTCAAGTGATTACCGTGACGAGGGTGAGTGCTTGTGACTAGCAACGATATAAAGTAATTTTCAGAAGGAATCGTTCTTTGGTGAGTTTTTGTCTGCATAATTAACCTCGATATTACCGAATATATGAACTTCCCAAGCGCTATATCGAATATTTGACGTTTCTTCTTGATGTATTGATTATGGGTATATTATTTGATAATTTATCAGTTATCTATAGGCAGTCATAATTTTGATTCAACCTATTACAGGCGGGTGAAAGTAAACTTTTATTTTTTTTTTACATTTTTACAAGGTTGAACCAAGGTTATACCAAGGTTTTTCAGGTTTTCAGGTATATTTTCGCAATTTTGTCAGATAATCTCAAACTGCTAGGAAGAAATTAGATCAACAGACTGTTCCTGGCATGTAGTTATCTTTTATCATATTCAAATGGCTTTTACTTCAGTTATTAAACAGAACATCTGTGTATTATTTGCTGCTGGTAATGCCCTGTATCTATTTTTACTATTTCTTGTGATATTTTGAATCTAAAGACAATGTGTAACTAGTAACTACATATCATGCCGTAATCATACCGTAAACTGCATACAAAGTGTTTGGTACGGATTGGCTTATTTCAACAGCTCAAGTAGATGTCATTTGAACTTGAGAAAGTATCAGGTATAGTATCTAATATATTTGGACACCAGCATCAATCTATTGGTTTTGGTTAATATTGTGCGAAAATTATAAGACACTATCTGCTAAACTGGAGTTTACCTAGTATTCATATAGCGTCAGGGATTCTGTAGAAAAATGAAACAAATGTGAGGAAACAAAAAATACATATTGTTGACTTCAAGGGACTAGATTACTGAAAATTATCTGTTACTTAAATACAACATATTCTTTGGAAAACACTATATACTTATATCCCAGGACGACAATACGTTGTACAATTTTGGTTCAATCTCTGTCAGAATTGTCATTAATTATTATTTTCGTAACATTTCCCGCTCAACACAAATGTATGACAATGGGAGCTACACACGATTTCAATACGAATGGTAAAAAGTTAAAGATAATTAGAAAATTATTACATTAGTTTAAAATTGTTTTTCTTGATGACTTGACACAAACGATTTATTATTTGAATTCCACCATGACATTGTGATTATTTTTAGCAATATTTATTTAATTTATATTACTTTATTTTATAAATTAATATTTATATTAGCAATTGTTTTCTTGATCTGGAAATCGACTTATTCGTTTTTATTTCAAATACCAATGATTATTATTTAATAAAATATATTTGCATTCTTTTAAATAAATTGTATTTTTCACTTTTTGACATTTCTCAAGTATCAACGATGTTAAATTTTGCCGAAAATGATGAAGAGGTGGGAGCTATAGTACAGGCATCTACTAAGAAGATATACTTAATACTTACCATAACAATATCTACTTATTTGTATTAGTAAAGCTAATTAAGATTTATAGCAAGATGTCGGGCGAATTAATGTTGCAATGTAATTGGTAAGTGGGCGTCTGTATATACCGTCGGAACGGCAAAGTTGAGACGGAGGTATTTTGTCATAATGTGTTGAATTGATGAAATGGAGGTTGATCGAGATATGAAGGAGTTTGATCCTTCATTACTTCCCATGAAACCACCTACCGTTCGACAAAATTAATTAAACAACCGCTGGCTTTATGTTTACCTTTCCCACTATAATTTGTTTTTATTATAGAAACCACCAGTCATTGTAGAAATTAAATTGAATCACAACAGTAATAGCATTTTATCAAATGGTATGAAAGGCGTCGTTGTGTTGAAAGTATTATTTATTGTATGTCCCACTTTCTTAAGAAACCGTAATACATATTTTTTTATAAGTACAGAAAATGTTTGGTTTTGAATAAAGTTCTTATCATACCGATACTTGAACAAAAAGAATACTTGATAAGAATGTCATATCGTAAAATTGGCAAAAACTAAACTACTTATTTTGGAATTTATAAATTATATAGATTTATGTCATACTACGTATGATAAAGTAAAAAATGTGTAGGTACTAATAAAAATAACTGTCAGAAATTGTGCAGCGTCGCTGTATAACAAATGTGTTTTCATGGTTAGAAAATATATTTAAATACAATATTTTAAAAGTACCTACACGTATTCATCAGATCGTTTCAGAGATTTCATCGCGTTTTTATAATTTGCGGTCGCGCCTTATCAACTATGAAAAGATCTTGTTTGAAATAGAATAAACATTTCAAATTCCTTATCTGGCCCGCGGTCTTGATGAGTTGAGTTCAGATTACTAAACATTGATACCGCAAGGCTATTCTTGTAACATATCAATTGTACGTAATTTTGTTTGTGCGTCGATACTGTGACATTGTTAAAAAAACTAACATATACTGTTAGTTACGAATTATCATACGAATCTAAAATGAATATAGTAACAAAGACTATGTAAATTTAAAGAGAATTTGATGGAGGCGCTTGTGATAACATTATAATGTCTACAGCAGAGTTTCCCAACGTTTTTACTCTTGCGGAACCCTTTAAATAGGGTTGGAACAAAAAAAAATATACAATGTCCTTTCCAAGGCATTTCGAGTATATTTTACTTTACAGATACAAGTCTGTAAAGAAACGCAGTTCAATGATTGAATATTACTTACTACTGTGAAGTATTTATTCTTATTAAAGTATTATTCCTGTAAAATTTTAAAAATGCCCTGTAAAATTAATATTCTGGTGATACTGTTCTAATTTCACAGGAATATGTTTGTGGAATATGTGAATTCTGTAAAAACAATACAGAAATTTACCTGGTATCCAATAACAGCGAGGTTACAGGTAATTCTTCTTTTACAGCTTTTTTGGTAGTTTATTACATCCATTTTCTGCAACATTGCAGATAGGTATAAACTTATTTGTTTTTTTTTTAGTTCCTTCTAGTATTACCAAAGGAAGGAATAAGAAAATACAAATCAAACAATGCGAAAGCAAAGAATACAAAAAGTACCTTTAACATATAATTACATAAATAAATTCATTAAATAATTTTAAAAAAATCATTGGTCAAATAACAAAAATTAAGGAACATTTATTCTGAGTAAAAAGTTTCATATGGACCTATTGATAACAAGTTAATATTCCTTAAGAAGTTAGAGCCATTTGAAATATTGTTTTATTAATATTTTGTTATTTTTTAAGGCATTGATAAAATAATAAATAAAGTCCTTATGAAACATTTTAGTCGGAACAATAATTACGTTCTGAGAAAAAAATGTGAGAATAATCACCCAAGTACAGTAGACCGTCGATAATCCGAACTAATTGGGACCGAAGGTGATTAAATTGTTCGGATTATCAACTATTGCAGCTAAATACTAGAAACTACGAGTTACTTGGATAAAAGTTCAATCTTAATAAAACCAACACCATTCGATATCGCTCTTCTTAAACTATAGGAATGTCAAAAAGTAAAAATCGAAGGATATCGAACAGATATCGAAGGGATATCGAAGGGATAGCGAAGAGATATCGAAGGGATATCGAAGAGATATGGATCAAAGGTATATCTAAAGGATTTATTTATTATTTATTTATTATTCATTTAACTAATTGGGACCGAAAGTAATTCGGATTACTAATATATATATATATATATATATATATATATATATATATATATATATATATATATATATATATATATAGTAACATTTTTTCCTAAACAGGAACCGACAAAAATGGCTTTTCCCTAGGTTACTTAGTGATTTATTTTATTATTATTTTTTTGAACGTTCGGATTAGCAAAGGTTCGGATTACCGAGGTTCGGATTATCGACGCTCTATTGTAGAAGATATTTCTACACACTAATTTTATCTATAACAGATGATCTCTATATTTTCTCTTAAAGTTTGGTAAATAAGAAAAAGCTTGCTCATATAAACACATTATACACAATGTTTAAAACTGAACTGATACAAGGTAATTTATAGCTCGAGGTGAAAATTAAATACAAAAACATACCAAATTATAACTAAGAATATGTGAAGCACTTTTAAATTTGTTTCATTGTCAAAATTAGTACTACTTCAAATTAATTTAATTATTTTTTGTTTAACTAAATGCAGTCACAAAATTTGAAATTGCACTTTAGTTTCCTGTCCGCATAAATGTTCGTCTATAATTGCAAATCACTCTGTATATTTATTGATTTTTTTTATTGATTTATTGATTATCTGGTGATAGATTAGTTATCTTATCTGGAATATAAGATCATACTGAAATCCACCACCTACAACTCTGTTCTTCTCCTAAGGTACCATTATGAGCAGCAGTTCAAATTATAGGTTTATTTTGTCACACATTTAGAAAGGTAAAAACATTGAAAACAAATAATGTTAGCGTTTGACCAATAACTTTGCCAGATTGTTGTTTTCTAGAGGTTATTTAGTTTTTATGTAACAGATAATTGTAAGTAATATTGTCAACTGAAGTTAATGAATAGCCTAGAATGTTACCCGTTGGATGTAATATCGAAACAACTGACGTTTATTGGGTTAGAATTGCTCCAAATTAACATTACTCCTGAATCGACCTGTTAATCAAATATGTCAATTAATAACCCATGCTAAAATAATACATAAAAATAACTCACAGTATTTACCCGCGGAAACCCTGACGTCATCCCGCGGAACCCCAGGGTTCCGCGGAACCTCGGTTGCGAAACGCTGGTCTACAGACTAGATGCATTATAATAAAATTAACAGGATTACTGCCCAATTATTATAATGGAAATACATTATAAGGCAATAATCATGTTTATGCATTGTACTTTTCAACTTAGCTCGTTTAAAGATATGCTCAAGATAAATGACACCATCACACAAATACTAGTCCTGTTAGTAACATATACAATATTGTGTATCATTTTTCTTCTAATAAGACAATAAACCATAAGTTTTTTCGACAATGAAAAAAAAATCTCCGACAAATCAAACGATTCGTAGTAAATCTACGAATAGACAAAGAACCTTCCACACATCGACGCGACGTGAACCCATTTCGCCTACAACGAAATATATCGAAACACGAGAACGATAGGTAGAATCATAGCGCGTGTCTTTTGTTTCCGAAAGCCGGACGCGTGTGCGCGCCCTCTGTAAGCGACGGCGGTGTCTTCCCTTTTATCCGGTTTTGTTGATAAAATGTATTGTTTATGATTATAACCCGCATCGTGCACGATATTTATTGACGAACGGGCCTCCGCTTTTTCCAGTGTTGGGGCATTGTTTGCTTTGACACCCGATTAGATTTCTGGCTCCCCCTCCAATCCGCCTGGTCTGTAACCCCTCGAGCGCGATAAACAAATGCGCGACATCTTCTCACTAGTGGAAAACAGAGTGTTTTTGCATGTTTGTACTTCTGGTCTTTTTTTCAGGTGTTCAGGTGTAATTCATTTTATTTACTTTTAGATTGAGACACCACGTGAACCCGTGTGAGTATAGGTTAATATCAGCAAACAGTTGTTTGAGGACTTGAGGTTTCATTATAGTATCTTTGTTGTTGTAATTTAGTGTTTCAAATAAAGTCACATCAGGGAATAAGAAACAACAACTGTGTTTTAAGGCTCGTAACTCTGCAACGACTAAACAAAAAAAAGAGATAAAGTTGTGATACTCCTGAATCATTTCTACATTAAATATTGGACTAGAAAGAAATGTCAAAATGTACTCGAATTTAGCAGCTTTTAATTAACGTCTCTCCAAATTTACAACGAGTATAATTCAAAATCTCCTCTAAATACTGGCGTCGCGTTTTTTCTGTAAATTTCTTTGCAATAAAGTCCGTAAACAAGATTTTTTAATAAAACAGATATCTCGGTAACGAGTATTAGCACGACAACGCGATAGGAACGAAAACAATCGTATACTTTTGCTTAATGTGATAACTGCGATATAATTTGGGGACACCGCGCATTACGTCACGTCGCCGGAAGGGGTCCTGAACGACTCAGGATTGTAACCTCGGCTCATGGCCTATACTTAGGATCAAAACAAACATCGTATTTGTTGATTGTGGCAGTGTTGAAGTTGAAAGCTAAAAATTGTTGGCTCAGAAGCTTTCTATATAAGATTAGATTGCAAGTGTACAGCAAAGCAGTAAACATGCCTTCTAGCGCACTTTCAATCCAGCAAACCAATAAAATAACAAAACAATATTTTTCTCAGGTTACAATAATACAAGTACACAATAAGTTGATTTTGTGGTAAAGTAAATATAATATAGTAAATAAATGTACCTGCGTTTCGTCCGTGTTCTGCAAGTATTAAGAAAAAATGGCAAAGTATTATTCCAAGGAAGTAAATAAATAATTATTAATGTGGGATGGAAACTTCTTTGAAGGAGAAGAAGCGTTACTATCAAGATTAATTATTGTAATTGATGAATATTATTACATTGTTACCATACAATGTTGCCCAAAAATAATAACATTTACATCGAGTATAATTCAAAATCACGGTAGGCTTGTGTGTTTTTGTAAATTTCTTTGAAACACGGGCTATAAACAAGATTTTTAAGGAAGCGATATCTCGGTAACGAATGTTAGCACGATAACGTGACAGCAATAAAAACAACCGTGTATTTTTGTTTACTGCGAGTTTTGAAGCTAGAAACATTTGAGTTGTTCATTAATTTTATTGTGCGATATTATTTTGGGGCACAGCTCAACATTTGATGTTGTCGGAAGGGGTCGTAACTTGTGAGCGGATGGGAGCATCCTGCCCATGGCCCGTATTTAGGATTAAAAGATCAAACCAAACATCGTATTTGTTGATTTTAGCAGCTTTGACGTTTTTTTTTTTTTGTAATAATGGCATTTATTTTGTTGTTATTATTGTTATTAGATTGCAGGAGCTGTAAACATGCATTTTATCGCACTTTCAGTCAGTAGCAAACAAAAAAAAATAACAAAACAAACTTTTTTACAGACCTCAATCGTATACGTAATCGGTTGACGTTGTTGTAAAATTTTTTAAGCGCCATACCATATAATGTTAGATCCTGTTTACAGAACTCCAACTATCGCTTGGAGAAAGTCTGACATAATCGAGTGGGTGCTCATCGTTTTCTAAATTAACTAAAGCACTGCTGTTGCAGATCTCAAAACCTCACCATACAGACATACCATAATGATCAACCAAATGTGTCTATGATTTAATGAACACTGTTCCAAAAGATACAATGCATTTTTGCGACTGGGTTGTGATATACATTTGCTGATTCCCCATGTTGAGAAACAAAAAATGCCAATAATTTTGATTGAACATTAAAATAATGAAATAAAAAATTAAGAAATTATATAAAGCGTGGCAGCATCGGCCTTTTTACCGCAAGCACGCGCGCCAACTTTAGTTTCGTATATTTTCGTAAAATCGTTATTTTATGAAAAGGACTTAACCACGTAGAATATAAAAAATAGGAAGGTTTTTTTTCGCAACTTATAGCAAGGGGTTTGATGGGTATGTCGTGATTTTAGTTTATGTACGCTTACGAGAAAAGTAGTCAAGAAATTAATCTCGTGCACGCATAGGTAACAGACAAATTGGGATTAATCCGTTGAAAAATAAGACCCGTTTGCATCGCTCTAAAATATCATATTTCATGATACTGTTTTTATTTTGACATTTTTTATTTTTAAATAGAAAATTTGGAACATTTATGCCTTTAGTTTTTTGTAGTTCATCAATCATTCTTTGGGTGTGACTTAATATACCCTTCTTAAAACGTTAAATAAGTTTATTTTAACTTGTCTTAAACGGTCCAAGAACTCTAAAATTGGGTCAATCACTATAACGCCAAAATCAATTGAGGATTGTCACATACCGGTGGTTCGAGGTTCTGTAAGGATAAGGGTTGGCGGAAACAAGGGGAGAGCGGCTTAGTTTTGGAAATTAATTAAAATTCATTTGACGTTTTCGCAGGCAGGAAATTGTGTGTTATCTTGCGGCTGGAATTTATGTCGGTTGAGATGACTTTTTGCGGTTGGAGTGCCGAGGTCGCTCAGCGCGGGAAATCGACGTCCTCGACGGCGACGCCACCGTCGAACTTGAGGGCAGCCCAGGAACAGTTCTCGTAGTCGGACATTCCATTAGCTTGGATCGGGATAAAGCTAAAATTAGAAAAAAAGTTGGAAAGGGTTGTCCCTGTTTAACGTTAGCCTCAGTTTAAACGGAGTAAACTTAATATTTGTCTATTTTGTCTGGTAACTTTTGGCATCCCAGGCGTTTTGATCCGTCAATTTTTGCTATTTTTCATGAATCCCGGGATCCTGGGATTACAAAATCTTTAATCCCTAAATCCCGGGATCAGTATATTGTCCGGGATTGGAAGCCCTAATAAGCACCTAAATATTTCAAATATATAAAATACAGCAGGGGTAACGGTAGGGGCTTTTGATAAATTGTTTAAAACGTCTAAATAAAGTATAAAGATCCAACATTCCACAATTTTTACGAATCATTTATTTTCGTACAAACACAATGATCGAGTGTATTTTTACTGTTCACCCCATTTGTTTATAAAGGCAACAAAAACCGAAACGAATGTACTCCCTCCAATGATGATGTACAAAATAAACACGCACAGATTTTCACGATCGTACCGCAAACCTAAAACCACTAATAAAACCGTAACAAAACTCTATTTTTAGGGAGCCACTCTGTCTTTATCCTTTTGTTTTCGCTGGGATCCTCCGCGGTGTTTCCTTAGCTTAGAGCGCGGTACAGATTTAAGGGTGCCTGCTGATCGATCACCTTATTTTTTTCCCGGCAGGCTCGCACCCCTACCCCGGCGGATTCGTTCCACCTTCCTTTTTCCATCTGCGCCCGGGATAAATTCACTTCCTGGCCTTGTTTTTCCTGCCCACAGTAAATCCGCGTGAGTGGCACGAACAGAGTCCTGCTCCTGAGTGGAACCGGGACGAAGGACGCGCGAGAGAGAAAAAATAGATAAACAGAAAACGCTGTGCGTTAATCTCTCCATAGCGTACGCTTGGTTTATTTATACCTGGAACCTGGGAGTGATCGCCTCAAGTAGTAAGAATAAGTGAGGTTAGGTATCTAGGTGTACCACTGGGAATATCGGAACGAACGCTGATACAACATGGAATGTTGCTTGGAGAGTTAGAATTCAATACATTATTAGTGCTACTAATTGAATGCAGTATTAATAGGTTAAATACTTAATAAATAAAAGTGATGTAGTGGAGGATTTCCTACAAATACCCTGAGTGATAAATATCTAACACCAAGATCGCGTTGGGATTTGTTTATCAAATTGATTGAATTTCGAAAGAAAAATAACAAAGAATTATTTAATATACCGGGTGATCCATGCCATAGGTACGCCGTTCCTTTCTTTGTCTTTCAATTGCAATTTTGGCAAGTGTTAAAAGAAAAATATACAATTTTTATGGATACTCTTGAGGTTAGTATGACAACCGCTTCTTTTCCGGAAATGACGTCATCATTGAATTTTTAAACGACACACTATATTAACTGTCTGATATTTTCAATCAGGATGACATTCTGAACAAAAAAACATATCGATCGTCAATTTTTACAACCACGGCAACGAATAATATTTTTTTTTTGTTTATTAATCTAGGTGGCTATGAATTGGTGAAAATCGTCGAAAATTGTCAAGTAAACATTAACTAAATCGACTTCGGCCGATATTGTATTACTGGCGCACTCTAGCGTGATTTAATTGGTAATATTCGACTATTTTCACCAATTTATAGACACCTAGATTAATAAAAAGAGTTTTATCGTTGCCTTGGTGACAAAAATAATTGACGATCAGTGTTGTTGCGTTCAGAATGTCTTCCTGATTCAAATACAAGGTGTGTCAGAAATAACGTCTAACCTTGAAGGAGCATATGCCCAAGGACGTAATAAGCTCCTTTTGTCAAATAATGTATGATCTTACTTAACGCATTCTTGAGAAAATTAATAAAGAAAGATTTTCACTCTCGTCAGACCATAGAAACGAGTAGAGTTGAGGATAATCAGGGTTAGATTGGGATTGACATCTTTTAATTTTCTACGATGAAGGTTCTATTCATCACCTCTGTACGAGTAATCGTCAGACACGATATCGATTAGGACGTTTTGCACGTTATTTGATATTTGTTGTGTATAGAAAAATCCAACTGGGTTGGAAACTTTTTGAAGTTTGCCGATTTTGTTGTCTAATTTGACTAGTCTAAAACCGAAGACAGTCTGCATCTTAGGTAGAAATGATTCATGAGTGTTAACATTAATTATCTTTAATTAAAACTTACAACAATTTTATCGAAACCAATGATATCAGTTAGGCCAATTTTTATATATGTTACTTTTACCAACTTTTAGGTTAGTGGTCATTTCATTATTTTTTGTTTGCTTCTTTTAAACTCAAAATTACGTTTCCTTCCTTTCCTTGATATCCTTGTTTGCTATCGACTGCGTGTTTGTTCAAAAGTAAAAAAAAATGCTCATTCAGTCTTCGGTTTTTTGGTCCTTTATTTAAAACATTGTCGACATTTCGCTGATTATCTTCAGCTTCTTCAGGGCCTAAAATATAAAATAATTGAATTTGTTGTTAATGTAAAACGGCTACAATATCACACTAGGATTCTATTATAAAAAAGAGGGGTTTACATACTTGCGATGATAAAGGACTCTCGTCAAGGAAACATGAATAACAAATAGGTACATCAAACGAAAATACTTTTGACCAAACTCTCTATACGTAAAACACCACCAATCAATCCTTGTCGATTATATAAAAATTGAAAACTATATTCTTGTGGAGTTCTTCTCAAAATTTCTTACAAGTGTAGATATATTCCATAATGAAAACTATATGTTCGCTTGTGGAAATGGCCGTTCTCTGCGGAATCCTAGGTAACTTCTCCACCTGTCTAGTTGGTACTATTTTGCGATCTTAACGCCATTTAGTATGACATTCAGTAAACACGAGTAAACATACACATAGCCACACATAACCCTCAAATAGCTTGGTGAAAGCTAACCTGTGCGTCAGTATCAATCAAACCGTTCAATTACCATTGATTTTTATAAGAATATCACCGTATATCGTGGTGACGAGATGGTTTTCCACGTCCGTTTGAAGATTGATATGATTTGCTGTATATGTATGTGGCCTCTTTAAATAGTCTTTTTTGGTAATTGTATTCCATGTCCAATATTTTACAGTCGTCTAACGAGATTATGTGGTCTGGATTGTCCTGGATGTGCATGGTAACCTCAGTGTGTTGACTGGACATAAGAACTCCCGCAGCCTGTCTCTGTAGGGACAGACGCTGTTGGTATAAACGATCCTTGGAATGTAGTTTACTTTGACCGATATAATGTCGTCCACAGCTAAAAGTAAGCCTGTAAATGACGTGGCTTTGGAGGTCCTTCGGTATCGGATCCTTGGTATTGGTGTGCAAGGCATTGACGGTATTGGTATGATAATAGACAACGTCTTCTTTTCCTTATTTTCTTTCTCTTTCTTATTTTCCTTCTTTAGCTTCTTTACTTTGTTTTCCTTCTGTTCCTTGCTTTCCTACTTTTCCTTTTTGCCACTCTTTTCCTTCCTTCTTTCTGGTATTTTCTTTCTTTTCCTATCGTTCCTCATTTTCCTCCTTTTCGTTATTTTTCTTCTCTTTTCCTTCTTTTAATTCTGTTCCTTCTTTTCCATATTTTTCTCCTTTTCTTTTTTCATTGTTTTCATTCTATGCCCTTTATTCCATCTTTTCCTTTTGTCCTTATTTTCCTTCGCCTTTCGCTGTATCGCTATATTTTCCTCTTTGCCTACGATTTCTTTACCATAACGACGATACTTCACCTTAGGACGCACTAATATTAGACAAATTTCCCAACCGAATTTAAACCGAAACATTCATTATTTATGCAAATTTAGTCGGTACATAGCAACATCGATCGATACACATCGTAATCGCCGATTTATTTCCCGTTGCCAACAAATCATAAATTAGGATGTTTACATCGAATAAATCTAGCGAGCGGTGGCAGGCATCGCAAAAGCAAGCAAGCGGGGAGCATCAAGCATCCTCACATACACCACCACCACCAAGCAGCGGTACTGAATCAGTAGACGATCATCGCACTTAATAAAAACCGGAAGACAGATGTCGGGTAATTCCACTAAGGGAAAGCACAGGGGCCAGCGCTTTACATTTTTCACCGCTCTTACCGTGTGTCCAGGAGGGAAAATACGATATATATTTATCTCCCATGGTGACGTATCTTATCTCTTTAGTCGTCGTTTTGTTTACGCCGCGCCGGTGCGGAGAGACCGTTGCGCCCTCTAGCGACGACCGTCGCCGTAAAGCTGTAATAATGGTGAAATGGTGTATACGTGAGAAATGATCGTCCTGCAAATGCCCCGGAGATAATTCTCGACCACTTCATTTACCCCATACTCCTTTTTATCTATTTTGTGGTACTCTATCATATCACGGCGACGTTCACGATGGCCCATAATCTTATATAACTTTATTATCATATTATTTATTTGCTTAGGAAACGGATGTCTTTCAACGTATGTCTATATAGGTAGTTTATTCAATGTATTCGTTACATTGTTGTTTTAACCAGACTCTGGCCCAGCGGTAAAACGCTTGGCTATCAGTCTGGGGGGCGTGAGTTCGAATCTCATGCCCTGCTTTCAGAGTAAAGGTTTTTCTGTGGTTTTCCTTTACTCCTCGGCGAATGCTGAAAGCCAAACAACTTAAGACATGCCACAGACGCGGGCCATAATAATGATAATTCGGGCCTGCCGATGCCCCCGTAGTGGCGAAAGCTGTTGGGGGATGTTAAGGCGTGGATTATTATTATTATTATTATTATTAAAACTGTACTATATGATAACTGACTATCACTAACTCGTTATTTTTCAATACGGTAGCTCATGATAACTACTACTGACTACTGACAATCTGTTATGAACAGAAACATTGTTTCATCCACTATAGTGAGTTGGTAGTTAAGATAATCCGAATATCGTCCAGTGGCCGAGTTTATTGTTTGTTGTGAATTAGTTGATCGTTCTCGACATTTATCTTTAGTATAAGGTTTCGAAAACACAAACTAACCTTACCTTATTATCTCTTATTATTCTTTGATAATTTTTACTTTATCATGCGCAGTATGCTAAAGTATTGTAATCGTGCCGAAAAAAATTTGAGATTTTAGCGGAAATATGTCCTATTGGGTCCTCTGAACATATTTGACCAAGGTACAAAAAAATCTCTGTGTGTGTGTATGTCTGTGTGTGTGTGTGTATACCCGTTTTTGTGGCGACGATTCCGGGGAAACTACTAAAGGTATCGAGACGAAACTTCATATATAGAAGTTTCAGGACCAAACTTAGAGCTGAAAAGCTTTCTGTTGAGAAGGGTCCAAAGGAACTGGAAGTTTAGTCTTAGCATTTTTTAAAGATTTTGCAAATATGCCGCCATTTCTGGAATTTCGTCGAAATAGTGTTACGTAGCTCTTAATTGGGGACGGCTCTAGGTCAGGATGGAGATGTATAAATAAAACTCACAGTGTTGTTTACATTGTTCGTGTATTGCTGACCATGCAGAATTCCAATACTACAGCTGATATCTGAAATACGATAGTCGCGCTACACTACAAGTAGGTGCTGCAAACTACTGATCCCGTTCCCATCCTTTGCCGTGGCTTTTATATTGAATTTGGCAAGACGTCATGACCTGTTTTGAGCCCCCAAAAATCCTGAGTTAGGATTTTTGGTTGCACACGGCCTTTGATATAAATCATAGTTAATTTGCACGCTTGCCACAAAGGAATGTCTTTGTTCCGATATGAAAAGGCTGACGTCTGCATTTCTGGACAAGCAACTGTCTGCAGGTTGAGTTGGATGACCTGACCTCAATTGTACAATGCAATTAAACTATACTTCGTAACAACCCTCCTCGCAAACAATTGCTCGACCCAGAGCAATAGAAGGAGAAAGACAAAAATTGAACAGCCACGGGGCGGGATAGGAAAGAACGCACCACTTATAATTTTATTTGCCTAACATAAGAAATAACAATACAAAAAAAACACACATAGAAAATAGTTCAATGTCGGCGTGCCAGTATCGTATGCGATTTGCTCCGTTCTCATCCGTCTCCGTCTGGTTCTTGGGCCCTCTTGCTAACCTTTTTTCTTCTAGGATTGCGATGGTCATCTACGTGAGAGATACCATTACGGTCGGCTTTGACCGTGTACCCAGATTCGTGTTTCAGAATCATCTTCTGTTGCCTCTCAGAATTCTCCTAATTCTTCTTCTCCTTCTACTTCTACTTGGACTAGTCGGGACCCCTTGTCCCGTGCGAGGTGGTTTGGTAGAATCCATAGGACCGTTCCTCTCTAGTCAATTTGTTTGTTTTTTCTCAGACTGGTCGAGACATCCCTTGTCCCGTGCGGGGTGGTTCGGTAGAATCCGTAGCGCCAAATCCCCTCCAGTCTACATCGCCAGCTTCCTCTGGCGGTATCGGTAACCCTAAAACTCGCATATAACTCAATTATGCCGGTATGGTACCCCGTTTCGTCATGTGTCGACTGCTTCATGTAGATGACCACCATCCGTGTATTTCTCTCTTCGTGATCCCGGACCAGCCAGCTGCATCCATCGAAGTGAGAACGGGCAAATGCATATTCTTCCTTACAGTGATGGCATCAACCTTCAACAATTAAACTACACAAATAAACACACTAGGTACTAACTTATTTCTAAGACGAAGAGTTGAGCGTTGTTTGACTCTAACGCTATCCATCCATGCGGTTGTTAGTAGCTGTCCTTGGAACGGCATATTTCTCACTGGGGGAGTGAGAAATTTTACAAAACCTCCCTGCAGATTGACCGCCAACCCAATTCGCCTTGTGTTCGAGTCGCTTCAACCATGCTTCCTCTTCGTCGCGCTGGATTTTTTCAAATGTTTCCACCCTGACCAAAATGAGCCGTTCCCGATCTTCCTTGGGACCATTTTGCGCCTCCACCATGTTACGTAGCTCTTAATTGGGGACGGCTCTAGGTCAGGATGGAGATGTATAAATAAAACTCACAGTGTTGTTTACATTGTTCGTGTATTGCTGACCATGCAGAATTCCAATACTACAGCTGATATCTGAAATTCAATAGTCGCGCTACTCTACAAGTAGGTGCTGCAAACTACTGATCCCGTTCCCATCCTTTGCCGTGGCTTTTATATTGAATTTGGCAAGACGTCATGACCTGTTTTGAGCCCCCAAAAATCCTGAGTTAGGATTTTTGGTTGCACACGGCCTTTGATATAAATCATAGTTAATTTGCACGCTTGCCACAAAGGAATGTCTTTGTTCCGATATGAAAAGGCTGACGTCTGCATTTCTGGACAAGCAACTGTCTGCAGGTTGAGTTGGATGACCTGACCTCAATTGTACAATGCAATTAAACTATACTTCGTAACAATAGTTAAATAATAAATTAAAGTAGAGGAAATTCTGTATAATTTATGACTATGACATTTTTTGGTACAATCAATAGTTTAGCTGCATGAGCGAATTCTATTTCATCGAGATCGGTCGTACTCTTTGATTATATATATTACATATGGATTGACCTAACTCTATCTGTCTTCTAACAAAAGTATGTTCCCGAGGGATTGACAAGGATGGTTTAATAAAATTGAAGAAAGACAGAGATACTTAGGACAGTGACTATCTTCACTCTGATGCCGGACCACTTGCCAATTGCCATATCCGACATAACCCCACATATACACATAACCTTTAACGCTTGACAGATATGTAACCACACGGATACATCATAATACAAAATTAGTTTCCACTAAAAATAACATAATTAGACATAAGTACACAAAATTAATACATGTTAGAAAAATCTATTTTACCTTTAACGTGTTTCAAATCAACACCCATATTAATTTAAAAGTTCTGCGTAACGCCATCTAGCGCCATTATCAGAGAAGAGCATATTCTACGCGCCACCTAGTCATTATATCCTAATTATCGCTATCTCAGTCAATCCCCTCGGGTACATCTGTCTCTCTCTTTCACTCAATCCATATGTAATATATAAATATTATATATAAATATATAATCAAAGGTCGTACTGCAATAAAACTAGTATCCAGGATGTGTCAGATTTTTTGATTCTAATGACAGTAGGTAGTGTCAAACACTAATGTTTTGACAATACCTACTGTCAATATAAGCTGCGTTCGGATGCTGTACACCGTTACACTTTTTACACCCAATAACACGTAAGTGTCATTTGGACGGTGTACACGGTATCAACGGAGTACAATATCCGAACGCAGCTTTAATCGACATATTTATCTAGTTCTACTAGTATTATTTTAATGCAGACATAGCCGATCTCGATCAAATAGAATCTAATGCAGCTAAACTATTAATTTTATATATAGTATGATAAAAGCATGTGCCTGGCCACATCAGATTTTTTTCGATATTTTTTCTACTTAACTTCGTACACGCGGATTATAGATTCTTACAGAGCTGAGTGTCAAAAAACACAGAAGATTGGCGGTAACAGGCGCCTTGGCAGAATCGATATTGACATAATATCTCAGTTCTGGAAACCATTTTCGTAACCTTCTTCCAAAATTATAAGCTTTCAGTATTTTTAAGCAATTCTTCGTTCATTATGTACCGATGTCTCACATCATTTTTCTTTAATATGGTGTACAATTTGTTCTTCTAAGCTTTATATTTTCGGAGATATTGATGCAAACATAGGTGGACAACATTTCATGACGAATTTATGATATCACTGATAGTTTTAAATTACTTTCATTAATAATAACATCAAACAGGCTGAAAGACTCCACTTCATGACCATTCAAGGAGGAAAATCAAAATATGTTTAAATTAATAGGGTCAATTGGCTATGAAGTGTAAATAATTCAGTAAACATTTTGAAATGGTGCTCACGACATTTTTCTGAATTTATTGGTATTTTAGCACATGCTTGACTGGGCATCCTGTGACATTGCAATCACTATCATCCAGTACATACTCACTAAAATCTTTATTAGCAATGTGGAGCTTGTGCTTAGCTTGAACTATCTAGTACTAATGACTTTATTAGGTGTATCTAGAAATAAGACGAGTCCTGAGATAAGTTTCTGGTGTAAAGATTTCTGTAACACTGTTTTAGAGTGTGTAAGAGATTCCTACAGTCGTACTAGATGATTCACCAACAGTTCACCCATATTTCAGCAAACATTCCGGCTATATTACTTAATTCTGGCTGCATATTTTCCTCATATTGTTGTCCCAGGACTTGTTCAGCGTTTGTTCCACTATGAAATCTTTAAGATTCAAGATTTGAGGGAGAGTTCAGAAGGGTAAAAACAACCCAGCGGCTACAAGCCCTTCACGATGACTGTAATAGGAGATCAAATGTAATCCAGAGTTATAGGAGAGGGTGGGGGTAAGGCGTAAAGTGATTATCGTTTAAAAGGGTGCAATTATGTATCTCAATTTGAGGTTAATAATAACCAAATAACATAATAATATCTACCTCTTTACTGTTTGGGTGTATAACTGTGCATTGTCAGTTGGTCCGCAACCAATTAACTATACGAATTATAGGTAATTATTAACTGCCGTAGCTAACTATCTCCGAATTCCCCCACTAAAAGCCATCCGGCCCATTCACAAAAAACAGAGAAACACGTTTAGGTGCCATTAAACTTTTTCATCAGAGGTTGCATGGGATGAGGGAGGACTTTTTCATCGCCGCTCTAATTACAGGGACAATTAACACAGAGCAATTTCAGCAGAGCCTCTAGTGAACTACCTTCTTTCACATTAAAAACAGCTGAAATAGAACGAGTCGCGCCTGGTATACACCGAGGCACAATTATCATGAATACGAACATTGAGGCCGCTAGTGGATAGCCCGAACAACGGTTAGAGCCCTCTCTCTCTCTCTCATTCCCAATTAGCACTATTAAAGTAGTGAAAATTCGCGATATTGTTTTTGCTCACCTAGCGGCAAAAGCAACTCTCTAGGGCGCTGGCTGGGAGATGGGTCGGTGTGTTTTCGTAGGATAATAGGCGACCTAGAGCCAGGGCGAGGGTGCTCTTTTTGGGGGTAACGGCATTCAGCCCTAACGCCGATGAGAGCCGCCCTCCACCTTTCGCCGAATGTTTACACAAACGTAACCTGTTTGCTTTTGTTTAAGGCAAATTGAAATTCCCGCATGGTAATGCCCATATAATGTTGGCGCGTCCTGTTCGTATTTGATCAACTGAAATTAATTCCGTGGGTAACGAAAGCTTTGCAACCTTATTCGATTTTATCAAGCTTGTACTTTTTGGGTTAGATTGGATAGGTAAAGTTTGTGGAACTTATTACGTTAAATAAATGAATGGCATTTGCTATTTGCAATAATATGCGACCGTATTTAATAAAGGAACCAACTGGGTAAAACAATGGGCGATTATGTTATTCATTACAAAACAACACCGAGTTCTTTTTATACATTTGGATTGTTTTATCGTACACGGTCACACATACAGTATGTGACACAAGAACAAGGACAGAGATACTCGGCAGGATGTCAGCCGAATTTTCTATGGTTTGGATGTGGGGCAGTATTGCCTAAAATATGGTAATTTGTTACATGGCAAGATTAGCTGTGATTCCATAAGAAATCTGAATATATTATCATAAGTATACTTACCATTTGTTACGTTAAAAGATTTGGTTGTAGGCCGACGAATCACTTCTAGACGGCGCACAGTGTGAAAAATTCCCAAAAAGCTGGCCAAAATTCATATTTTATAGTTTTAAAAATAAACAGAGTTGACCATACATAACTCTTTGATCACTCGCGTATCAGAATCGTAAATTATAAAAGTGTTTGCTGAACCGGTTAAGAATGGTATCAGTTCAAAGTTGGCGATTTGTGCAAAGCGTATGTTTGGGTGTTTGACACCATTGCCATTGTAATTTTCTGTGGGCTTCTTGACAATAACTTAATTATTTTTCTAAAATGAATAGTGTTCCTCCAGGTATGTAAATATGTTTTATAATTTATTCCATGCAGTTAAATAATTTATCATGTTTTTTTGCAACTTTTATTACAACGTAGCAAAAATTTTATAAACTTAAAGTTCGCCTAGGCTTTTAAAAAATTCCCCGCATATCCCCGGTTAGAATTATAGCTCATTGTAAAGATCAGAGTTTGTACTTTTTGAATATGTAGACAGTCTCTCCTCATACTTACTCAAAATGAATTTCTGTTTCTTTTTAGAATGTAATACATACAATTTACGTATGCGGCTAAGGGAAGGCTGTTTAATTTTTTTTCTTATGAAGCTAGATGAATCAACCTTGTTAAAGGATTTCTAGTTCTATGAGATATTCTTGAGGTTGGTATGATTTTTTCTTGCCAAAAATTGCGTCATCCTTTAAATTTTTTATTGTATTTTAATAGGACGACTTGAAAAACTGCCGACAACTGAGCACAGAAATGAAATAATTTTTGAATATTATAATTAATTGTACCAATAAACAACAAAAAATTAGTTTTGATAATCTTGGTGATAAAAATTGCTAAAATGTCGTTTTTGATTCAGGCACGTGTGCCTGGATATTGAAAGGAACCGATTCCAAAGCAGAATGATTTTAGACGCAAAAAGGAGTTTTATAACTCTGAAATTAGCCATAATGACAAATATTCAGTTAGGTATGAAGAAGCGATGTTGTTTGCAAAACGTCAGCAATTAATTATTTTGACGCATTGCATAACCCAGAATCAATTTATTTTCTAATATCATCACAATTAGTACCAACGGAACTTGAAAATAAAGAAGACAGTTCCGAATAAAAAGTTGTAGAAAATGAAGTATAGATGAATATAGTGAAGCTGATGATGAAGATGAAGAAGACCAATAGGAATGAACAAATACTATTCTCTTTTATAATTTTATAGTATTCAATAGGCATAATATCTTTCCCTACTATATACTAAAAGTCTAACACAGTCCGCGCAAGAAGTTTACGAAAATCGGCGAATCGGGGGAAGGGTCTGCTCCTCGGAGAAGCGAAAATCGGCGCCGCAGGCGCCGATTTTCCGCCTAAAATTTGATTCTACAGCGCTTAGGCCTTCGATTTCGTCCATTTTCGGCCCAGTTTTCGTTATTTTTTACCTCGATTCGGGTAAATTTATGGATTATGCTTTAGGAGTGTACAGGTCAGCGCGTCGCCATGGCAACCGATCGTGGTTGCTAGGCAACGGCCGCCAGACGGCGGCACATCATCATGTCGCTGTTGGCATTACGCTACGAAGCAATAGATGGCGCCCCGTAACCGCTTCGAACGTACGAGATAATCACGTCGCGCGTGTAGCAGCCTCCGGGCTTTTTGTTTCCCTCTTAACGCTTCGGCGATCTACCTAGGTCGATCAGCAGGCCTATTAGGCCTGCACATTCTCCTAGTTTACTTACTAAATTTTTAAAATTACTTGTTTCATTCATATTTCAATTATTAAACAATAATACTAAGCAACATTACATTTTAACCTTTAGTGCTTAGAATAAATGCTCTCTTACATTATGTATGTTCACTATGATAGAAACTTAATTAAGTGCGTTTCCATTTCATAATACGGGAACAACCTGATTTAAACCTGGTTGGGACATACTTTTCAGGATTTGTCGTTGTTATTAGGTTATAATAATAATAATAATAATCCACGCCTTAACATCCCCCAACAGCTTTCACCACTACGGGGGTATCGGCAGGCCCGAATTATTATTATTATGGCCCGCGTCTGTGGCACGTCTTAAGTTGTTTGGCTTTCAGCATTCGCCAGGGAGTAAAGGAAAACCACAGAAAAACCTTTACTCTGAAAGCAGGTCGTGAGGCTCGAACTCACGACCCCCAGACTGATTAAAAGTAATTTTGGAACAAATGTCCGCTATTTTTCTACTCTTCTAAATTTGGGTTTGTAATCACCAACCCCGAATACTAAATTCAATATATAAAAACAAATTTCAGCCAATATATGATCCAGTATTTTGATTTTTTGTTTTTTGTTTTTAATTTATAATCATCTACCTCAAATGCCCACAAATATTGAATTTCCACTAAATTGAATGTAGTTTTCGTACAAATGTCCATACTTTGTATTCAGATTTATAATCAGCGATCCCAAATCACCGTCTAATAACAAATTTCAGCTAAATTGAAAGTAATTTAAGAACTGATGTTCACCATATTGGATCCGCCATTTTGATTTTTTGTTTATTTATTTCGGATTTAGAATCAGCTACTCCAAATCCCCTCAAATACTTCATTTCAACTAAATTGAAAATAGTTTTCGAACAAATGTCCGCCATATTGGATCGGACATTTTGTTTTTTAAACTTTAGATTTATAATCAGCGACCCCGAATCCCCCCAAATACCGAATTTCAGCTAAATTGTAAATAATTTAAGTATTGATGTTCGCCATATCGATTCGGCCATTTTGTTTTTTCAACTTTTGATTTCGGATTTGTAATCGAGTTAGATTAACGAGTTTACCTAAATAAAAAATGCTTCCGACTTTTGGCCTGGTTTTTGGGAATTTTTCACACTGTGCGGCGCCGGCGTAGGCGGTTCCAATTTATGCTTTCGGCGAATAAAAGGTCATTAGCAATCTAGGCGTCAGTCAAAAGCTGAGCTCAGCGATTTAAAAGTGGCCGAATATGCCTGCTATAAATTCTTTCAGGACTACTATCTATGGTGCCGGTGTGAGACCAGAAGACAGCCATCTTAAGGCCTGTTCAACTGAGTGGTACTGACAGTAGTGGCAGCTGTTAGCCATTACATATAGTATTTCTCACCAGAAGTGATTTTGATATAAGTTTGACTCATGCGATACGTTTTATAGATTTTGGTTTTACTGGTACGCGCAAGAAGGGGTACCGTAAACTGGGGCTACTTCGACATCGTGGGTAATTTCGACACTTCGCGCTGCACCTGCGCACTATGCATTTGTGTATTGTTTAGGTAGTTGTTTAGTTCGCAACATATGTTTAGTAAATTATAAGTAAGATTAAAAGACTACAAGTATGGTTAGAACATACAAAAGGAAAGTGGGTGGTAGGAGATACCGAAACTATAGTAGATAACGATCTTAACAAGCAGATGACGACTAAGATATATTTTTTGAGGCCAAAATAATCGCCAAATACGGCTTTGTTGTTGCTTTTTAGTTTATAGTCGTTAGAAGTTTATTTTTTAGAATACTAAATATGTTTTTTAATATAAGAATATTGTTTTTTATAACTGAAAATGTTTAACGACATATTAGACCTCAGTAGCTCAGATGGGAGAGGATTGTGTTAGAAACGCGAAGGTTCCTGGTTCAAATCCGGGTTGTGGCTGTAATTTTTGGTTTATTTAAAATTTACATCCCGCCTGTATGTCACCATATTATTAACCTATAGTATTGCTTTTATGTAAGGTATTTTTCAAAAACCAAAATCTAGTGTCAAAGTAACCTCTATACTGATATATTTTCGACAATACATATACATATTTTTAAGTGATGTCGACGTTACCTCACTCTCCGGGTAACTTCGACGCGAAATTAAAAATTAAAAGAAATATTTCACAACGTTTTGAGTTTTCGTCATGTAGCGGTTTCGAAAGCCAATGCTTCAAATGGTATAATGGTATATATAGCTCATAATTTTATAACTCTTGTCAAAAGTCGTGGAATAATTTATGCCGAACACATGTCGAAGTAGCCCCAGTTTACGGTAGGTCTCGGTGTTTCATCTTTCTTGCCCAGAACGGTAACCAATGCATCTCGTATTTTGCTATTTGTGTTAAGTTATGGTGCATGCAGTGCTTGGATCAGCTTCGGTAACTAAATTGTAGCCAATGATTTATATAACATGATGAGTGCATAACCTCAATTTGTAATAAAATTGGAACGGCCTCGTTCTTGCTGCAAGCTCCTCAATTGCTGTCAGAAGTCTATTATAACAAACCTAATTTAAAATATTATCAGAATTATACTGAAGTCCGAATGGTACATCGTTTGCTTTCTACAGAAAAAGTCCTGGGTTGGACTCCTAGGAGGACATACTTTCTTCTTAACTCAAGCGCTGGGCGCGCGATTGATTGGCGCGCTTACCTTTGCAACCGCACGTTTGTTTACTTTATTTTGTTTCAAACCGCTTTTTCATCGTTTCGTAAAAAGGTTAAGCTCAAAAAGAAAAAAAAATTAAAAAATAAGTCGTTTTGAGTATTAGTAGTAAGTATAAGTAGTAAATATAAATCAATTTGTTGGGTTTGATGTAGGAATGAAAATATGTACTTATCAGTATCGGTCACGAATACTCGACTAGAAAGTACCGTTATCAATTCGTGACAGAAAATATATTATCCTATATCCTATATTGCATACCCCTGATACGAATGAGAAGTTATCAAAATTGCATACAGGAAAAGAGCCGACATAAGTTATGAAAACATATACGGAGGAAAGAGGACCCAATATAGCTGGTAGAGAAAATCCAATAAAGAATTAGAACAACTCTATGATGATCATGACACAATAAGTGTAATCAAGGGTCAAAGGCTGAGATGGTTTGGCCACGTAGCCAGGATGGACTGACGAAGAGACTCTTATAGTGCACGTTAGGTGGAAGAAGAAGACGAGGAAAGCCGAAAGCCAGATGGAGAGATGAGGTCAATGGGTGATATACAAAGGACCGACATCAGAAATTGGATGAGAAGGCACAGGATAGAAAGACATGAAGAAAAGAAATCAAAAAAGCCATGGGCCATCTAGACCTCTAGAGCTTCAATATCTATCTATGTATATATGTATGTATGCATGTACGTATGTATGTATCATGCACAATGGTAAAGAGCAAAGAATTAACGCTTGATCTGTTTATCTGTGCGGTACACCAGATAGAAGTGACGGTGGTGCGGCAATGTCGCCGTAATCAGTATTGCTGGACGATGCTTGTCGTGTAGACCTTAAACGAGTTAAGATCGTCCATAAATCAAGAAACAGCACTGCTGTGACCTCATATTTCAATTAGGTAGTTATTACCACATCAACAATTGTTGTGTCAACAATTTTTGAAGACGTGATGGTGCAATCGTTGATGGTTCATGGTTCTAAAGTCAGAAAAGCCCGTCGCACAAGCGTTCATGAAGATCTAAACAGAATCTGACGACATTAAGGCAACAGTTAATTAAATCTTAATGGCTGAGAGCAGAAGAACATTCTACTATAAATTCAATTGATGCCACACAATTTTTCCATTGTCCAGAAAATATCCTATTACTATCGAAGATTAAATTTTAGAAAGTACAAAAAGGAGAATAAAAAATCGAATTAATTTCCTATTATTTTATTTTATAATCCCATCTCATACTCTTTAACATTCCATAGCCAATTCGCTCTGAACGATGGATTGGAGGTGCAGGTCCGCACATCGACAGCTTAATTGCCACGATAATTCCCTAGAAAATTAAATTTTAGCGGACGATATAATTGCTAGAGATGACGAGGGATCAACGACGGGTGGAGCGGGCGAAATTAAAAAAAGAAAAACTCGAGGAAGGGTGGAGGGTAGAGTGGCACGAATATAAATTATGAGAGACTGCGAAAAGAAAGGGAGGCTTGATGCCAGCGACAGCTTATTAAGTGGGTTAGTTAATCAAACTTTGATTAATGGCACGCTGGGACCTTTTGGAGTCCGCTGAAAAGTCCTCCCTAGGGAGGACATCTCTTCTCTGTATCCAAAGGCTCGTTGCTTAAACATTTTCCGCCAAAGGATGTTTTTATTATCACAATTATCGCACACGTTATGAGCAAAATAATCAACACATAATTATATCTAATATCCATATACTCGATAAAATTGCATATTTAATATAAAATCTCTAATAGCATTATCATTTCCATACCAATAAATTTAAATTGCTTGTTTGGCTTGTTTGGAACTAGTTTATACTGCTTTGTTTCCCGGTACTTTCAGTTTTTTATTGATTTTGCCGTGGATGATTATTCTAAATTTTGACGATCAATTTAGAATAATCATCCACGGCAAAACCAATAAGAAACTGAAAGTAACTCAAGACGAAAAACTAAATGTCAGATTCTGCCTCGTCCTTTGTTTTCGAGATATTTGACTATATTTTTGACCGCTGTGTAAATCAATAAACAATGAGAAATGTACGTGGAAAAAGAGTTTATTGTCAATAATAATTTTATATTGTCATGAAAGAATACTCTGATATGCTTTTCCTTGGTGCTAATAATTTCTGTACCCACATCTTATATGTACATTGCAAAAAGTTGCATCCACACTTACTGTGGTGGTTTACGTTGTAACCCATTTTGTAGCTATTTTGACTACACCATATGTCGCGCTATCCCTGAGTTGGTAATTTAAGGTCTGCATTAGAATAGTCATCATAAATTGATAATGAACGCATTCATCAATAGGACTAGAAAAAAATATTTTTTCGCCAATGTACGAGAAGTACCGACATTCTCTATTAATGAGGGTCAAATTATACCTACTTACCAGGTAGTTCTCAGCCGGCCCAAGTAATCAAAGAACTGTACCAAAACGATACAATAGATTCAGACATCATAGAAAAATAAGACTGGAATAATTTGGAACAGATAAGATTTATTTGAAAGAGATAAATAATATATTATTTAGTTTTAATTAATTATTGATTTAATATTGCTATTAATTTCAATTGTCATTAGTAATCTTATAATACGGATGGTTAATTTATTGATATGCATTTGCATTTCTTCAATAATACAGAAATAAATATCATTATCTGGTATATTTCCCATTTTAACTTTGTGATTCTTTCCTGACAATTTATAGTAATGGGGACGTCACAAATAGAGAAAAAAATACTATCGGATATGAAATTTTATATCAATGTAAACTATTTGTATTTGGCATATAAATTTATTGTGTTCAATATTTTTTAATACTTTTATTTCAATACTAAATAATTATTCAATTCGTTACCTACTTTTCGGGTTGCATTGATGCTCGAACAGCCCCTCCACCGCACGTGTTTGATGTCATTAATCAGACCCCTGTCGTAAATAATACCTTCGGGTACACACAAAAAATGCTCGAGATCGAGTCAAAAACCCACATTGAATGGATCGAAGCGAACGCGCACAAAAGAAGCGAGCCACTCGCCGAACGCGTGATTTTTATCCGACTATCTGTGTGATGGGGCGGTCACCCTTCTCAATATTTATTATTATACTTTAATCAACTCTAAACTGAAGGGGGCCCCTGAGGACTTTGCTCAACTACCTAACCTTAACCGCACATGTTGAAGGTGGTAACTCGCCCCAAGCGACGTTTGGCGACGCTAACTGAGTTAACAACGCAATCTTAATTAATCTTACGGTAGCGTGAATTAATTATCTCTCTCTTACGGAGGCTTCAAATCGTGAGTTCTTTCTCTGAGACTTTGACAGAGGAGTTTGAACTCACTAATTATTAATCACTATATGCAAGGCTAAATACTTTACTATAAAAGGGACAGGTTTATATTATTCTACAATGAATATTCCGAAGAAAACCACAATAAAATCTATTAACAAAAATATTTACAACAATGCAGAACTGCTTACACGAAATTATGAATTTGTTAATCCTAAGCAATGATAATATCCTTAATTTGGCAGAGATGGACAAATCAGCAAGTACAGACAACAAATAAATACCTTATTATTTCGGTTGAGCACAAGAAACACGAGACAGCACAGTTTCTATAACCTGGCCCCCATTGGGGCCCTACGCTTGGGCGCACGGTCACGCACGATCGTTTGGTTTCAAAGCCCGATGCAAAAGAGAGCCTTTCCTTGACCGTTTACTTCTTCCTCGACAATTTCGCGCCAAAAGCATTAGCAGCTTGCGCGGTAATCCTGGCGCGACTGCAGCGCCACTCCGAGCGTCTGATAATACCAACTTAAATCGTAATCTGACTTATTACATCTGCAGCCGTAGAGACTTCTGGCAATTCAAATGTTAGCGGATTTGGGTGAATGTGGCATCCACACTTTGCTTTAATATTGCTATTAATTTCAATTTTAATTAGTAATCTTATAATAGGGATGGTTAATTTATTGATATGTATTTGCATTTCTTCAATAATACAGAAATAAACATCATTATCTGGTATATTTTCCATTTTAACTTTGCGTATGTGATTTTTCTCCTGACAATTTATAGTAATGGGGACGTCACAAATAGAGAAAAAAATACTATCGGGTATTAAATTTTATATCAATGTAAACTATTTGTATTTGGCATATAAATGTATTGTGTTCAATATTTTTTAATACTTTTATTTCAAAACTAAATAATTATTCAATTCGTTACCTACTTTTCGGGTTGCATTGATGCTCGAACAGCCCCTTCACCGTACGTGTTTGATGTCATTAATCAGACCCCTGTCGTAAATAATACCTTCGAGTACACACAAAAAATGCTCGAGATCGAGTCAAAAATCCACATTGAATGGATCGAAGCCAACGCGTACAAAAGAAGCGAGCCACTCGCCGAACGAGTGATTTTTATCCGACTATCTGCAGCCGTAGAGACTTCTGGCAATTCAAATGTTAGCGGATTTGGGTGAATGTGGCATCCACACTTTCCCGATTCGCGGTCTCTCGCTGTGTCTCGCGAGACGTATAGACGTGTAGAGGAATGCGCATAAGACTCCCAATTTACAGACTGGGGTTGCTGCTGCTCGAGCAAACCTTATTGTTACACTAATTAGTCAGGTATTCACCATTTAACACTTTGTTATTAATAACCCTTAAATCATAATAGTTTGTATCTCTCTCAATTTGTATTACTCTCAAAGAAGTTCTTGGCAAAAAAATTGCTGTTACAAAACCAGAAAACAAAAACAAAAAAGTTAGTTTCCTAAACCAATAAGAGCTAAAATGTTTCTATTTAAGGATTTTTTAATGATAACGTAATTTTAGAATCTCGTTTCTCAAACCCACTATACTTACTATTTCAGTGCGTATTAATATTTTTTTAAATAATTTAATTTAATCAATACTTAATTATTACATAAATCATTAGTTATAAAGTTAGTTTAAACCTTTTGGGTTTTTATTTGCAATAAATTTTATTATAATTACTATTGCTTCTGGTAGAAATAAAAATTTCTTGAAATATGTCTGACATTTCATCCACTTTTGTATCCCCAAATCTTCATTAGCCAAGTAATTAGTACCTTTATTCACTTTAATTTTCCTCCACCTTCTAGCAAATTTTCGGTTAGCTGAGGGATACGGAGCTATAACCAGTATAACAGTAGGAGGACAATAAAAAAATAACACGGATCATAAAGGACAAAGTATATTCGGTGGATTTATTACCCCTGAAGATGTATGAGTGCGCTGAATTGTTGCGCACTTTTTGTTTTATTACCGTTTTATTGCCAGAGCAGTTCGCTGCCGTGAATAATTGCGTGTCATTCGATTATTGCCCAGGCCCTTCTCGCTCTCGAGGCCGCTCTTCTCTTGTTTATTGCGAATAAACAACGCGAGCATGGTCGGTCCTTCGCTATTGACTTCTCCAGTTAATTCACCATGATCTGACGATCGGAGCTTTAATCTATTTCGTGCTGTAGTTGCGAAATGATATCGTTGCGACTTTAATCTTGTTATTGTTTGATCATCTGGGACCTTTTTAGCAAGAGTGAAGTGCAGTGCAAATTTTTGATGGTACAGTTTAAACAAATTGCTAACTGGGTCATGTAGAAAGGATTTATAATTGAATCGGTCGGTTCGAAAACAGTACAAAAAATGAGTTCTGAGAAAATTAACAAAATAATTTTATCCCTGCAATATCTTGAAAAGTATAGCAGTTAGCTATTTTGTGCTAGCAGACAAAATACAGTTCACAGAGAATTAAATGTATTAAATAATTTATTTATATTTTATATTGAGCTATGATTAAAACAATCATCATGGACATGTACTGTTTTTGAACAGGACGGAAAAACAGCGTACATTTTTAACAATATTTATTTATTTAAAGCATTTAAATAATATTTTTATTATCATCTATAGTGTTTTAAATTCAAAACGACTACTAAAAAATTTAGAAAGACGTCGGGTGCTTATGTAACTTATTTGTCACATTTGAAGATCCTAGACCCCAAATCCAATGTGCAATTTTCAAAATTGAAAATGGCGGAATCAATATGGCGACTGAAAATGTAAAAAATCTTTGATTTGCATGAAACTTATTTCCCGTTATATTTGAAGATTGATAATTAAAAATGTACTGTCAGATTTTCAAAATAAATTCAAAATGGCGGATTATACATAGCTAGTCAAAATTACCGGAACACCTTAGTAATTCTTCAACCGCAAAGAATTTCAAAGAAAAATTCAAACAAAAGTTTTTTGGTTTTAAACAAGCCATCGTTTAAATATATTTTTAATATACAGGTTGTTCATTTTATTCTGGAAATTTGGTAAATTTTTCTTTTTCTAATAGAACAAACTGTATATTTTACATTTTTTAATTCTTAGATTAATTCTAAGAGTTTTTGTAAGAATCGTTTTTTTTTTATAAAATGCATCTTCTTTGAGTTATGAGCAATTAATCGATTATTAACGGATAACAAATAAAAATCAAGAAAAAGTAACTAAATTATTAAATAGAATTAAATTCAAGCTGCCAAATTAAAAGAAATGTGTACAGGCGTTTTGATTAATTGCTTATAACTAAAAATGATAGTACATATTGCATTTAAAGAAATGTTTTCTACAACAGAATTAATCCTAGAATTAAAAAAATGTATAAATATACAGTGTGTGCTATCAGTTACCAAATTTCCAGAATAAACAATAGTTTGTTTAAACCCAGAAATTTTCAAAAGTCCAAATTGAGTAGAAAGGTGTATCCAGAGCTTAGGTCGTCCGTGTCTGATCTCAAATTTAAAGAGTTTTTCGTTCTTTGTATTCCAATCAGACACGGATCAGACACTAGATCAGACACTAGATCAGACACTAGATCAGACACGGACGACCTAAGCTCTGGATACACCTTTCTACTCAATTTGGACTATAACCATCAACGAGTGCTTGATGAATCGTCTATGAACTTAGGAGACTTAAGTGAGCTTGCGTTTTGACGTTTTGTGGTCGTTTTGTTGTTGTTTTCGTATTTTAAATTGTTTACATGTCATGCGCCTTTTTGAACGAAGGTTGGCACTCGTGCCTAGTTATTTTTTCGTGGCTGCATTCGCTATACACGGTTCTATTTTTAGAATACTCTGTCGTCACGGTAATGGCTGTTGTTTTGGTCGTTGACAGTTGAATGTGTTCAAACCATACTCGATTTGCTGTTTGTGCTTGGTGTTTTCTTGAATTATTACCGGTTGTTCGTCCCAGGTATTGTTCTGTTATAATTGGCTACATGTAAAGTTACCTAACAATTATTATTATTGTTTCAATTAGGTTACCTCCGGACGGACTCCTTTTTGTAGCGTTTTACGTCTCCAGTGTTTTGAACGTGATTATTGTGCTTCCTTGTTGCGTTTTTTTTTTCGTCACCGTTTATGTATTGCGTTATTGTTGACCGCTCTAACGCCGAGTTTCCGTCTGCTCCGATGATATCATATTTCACGTTTGTTTGACCACTATTCTAAGGTAAACCTTGTAGGTTATGTCTCTGTGCCGAGCCTTCATTTGTGTTTTGTGCTTATATTGTTTTAGTTCTTGAAGAAGCAACAAATGGTTTGCGAAATATTGAACAAGAATAAAAGGTCGGAAGAAATTTAACATCAAATTTTCATTTGAAGACCCTCATACCCAATATCCTTTACTGAATTAGTTGTTACGAAGGGCAAGAATTTACCAAAGAGTGTTATTAAAAATATATTTAAACAATAGATTGTTTAAAGCAAAATAACTTTTACTTGAAAAATTTGTTGATGTTGTTTACGGTTGGAAAATTATTTAGGCGTTCCGGTAATTTTGACTAAACCTGTATATGGCGTTATGGAGTATGATATAGAGTTTGATGATTGTATACATAATAATATTACATTTGTTCTTCTACGGTGGTAGTCGGTCCGGAAGTCACGTGGTAGTAAAATTCTAAATTATCACCAGTTACATACTTGAGGACTTTCTTTTAATATTATCTAGCTTTTTGATATTGGTATTCATATCGATTACTTCGGCGTATCTCAACAACGAGCTGAATGCAAATTACGGAGTTGGCGAATGTTTACCACTGATATCAGTAGAAACTAAGTTACATGAGGGAGCAAAAAAGCACTGTTCTGGACTTGTTTATTTAACCAAAGTATCCTCTTTAGGTCTATTCGATGGAATAAACCATAGTGAACATTTTGGCTATTTCAGTTCAAAATGGCCAATTCTGGACTTGTACTGTTTTCGAACTCGCCGATTCAATTATGAATAATAGAGAAATATACAGAACCCGGTTTTAACGCTTACCGAGTGATGGTAAGTTTTATTAACTGGTATTCAGAGATAACAAAGGAACACATTTATTCTACGAGACGTCACAGTGTTAATGGTAGTCACTTTATGTCCTCCCTCATTTGACTAAATGAGGATGCTCTTCCTAGGCCAAAACTTTTATTTTTAAGAAATAATTGCCTGTATTTATGACCATCAGTGGTGGATAGGAAGATTAGTTTGAGAATTGAGAATGATGATATACAGTCACTTCTATCATCCATTTGGTCCACGAAATTCTTTCAAGAAGTGTGAAATATTATAAAAATATATTAATGTTACCAGCAAAGCCCGAAATCGTACATTGTACAATTTTTTTGTACAATATTGGCAATGCTAGCCTTACCCGTACAAAGTTCGATATTTAGTTATTTGACGGGCTTTGTACGGTGCTACTTGTACAATGTCAACATTATACAGTGAGTCTTGGACAATATCAACATAGTACTGTTGCGCCTGTGCGTTGTTGACGTTCAGAAGCAGTGAGGACATGTTATAGTTTTTAGTGTTTTATTGTGGACGCAAGAATAAGTGCTGAGGACTTATTTAACGTAAAAGTGAGTGAATTGAAATGAAGTGTATCTATGAAGTTTCCGTATTAAATCCGAACATTATAGACCTATTATTAATGAAGTGATAGACGCTGAAATAGGAAAATAAAAACACCGACAGATTATATACGACTAAAACGCTATGATGTATTGAAAGTAGGTGAAACTTCAAAACTAGTTTTACCCATGAGTACAACAACTGACAATAACGTAAAATATTACGTTCATAAATCTGATTTATGTGATTTATGAAACAGTACAAAATGTTTATATTGAAGCTGGACATGGGGGTATCCACAAACTACAGCATAATTTGAAGGAAAATTATGTTAATATAACAAGAGAAGTGCTAAAATTGTTGTAGTGTATTAACTAAGAAATGTAACCTTGATTGGAGAATGAGAATAAGAAAACAATTTACAAAATCGATTTTTTTTATTAACAATCTTCTTTTTTAAGCTGTCACACATATTTAGTTACTTGTTCTTCCTTTATGCTTGCAATATTATAAAAATCTGATGTGGCCAGGCACATGACTTTATCGTACCATAAATAAAATTAATAGTTTAGCTGCATGGGATTCTATTTGATTGAGATCGGTCGTATCTGCATTAAAATAAAACTAGTTAGCCAGGATTTGACAGATATTTTGATTCTATTGACAGTGTAGGTATTGTAGGTCAAAACATCAGCGTTTGTGCATACTGCAACATTTTATATCAAAATATTAGCTTCGAAATTTCCGCCTTATTTATACAGTCGCACAACCTTTCGAACGGATATTCATTGTTTGGGGATGCGTTTCAGGGGCCTGGTGGCTATATCCAAACACAGAATGCCGTTATTCAAGCAAACCTTATCTTATAAAATATCCAAATATTATACAGAAATTTACCTCCATCTAAATATAATTCATCACTTCATCAGTTCAGAAGAACACTAAGAAATCATAAACTTTGTGAACAGTGTGCGGCTTGAGCTGACGAGTGAGTGGTGTATGTTGTGTACGTAGTATTGTCGTCTGTGGGTACGTGTGGAAGAATAGGTTATGGTTTTGCCATAACCTAAACACGAACCTTTTGGCTGGAAAACTATAGTTTCTAGTTCTGTATTGTTGCTTACTATAAATTACTGTAGTTAAGTTATTACTATTATTACATAGTATTACATAGTGTTATGAAATCTTTATGCATGTATCTTGTAAAAACCTGTTTGCAGTCAATAAATATTATTATTTAATTTTTAGCTTAATTTTTTATTATTATTCAGTATTCAATTAGCTTTGAAGAAGCGAGCAACATGGTTCGCGAAACGTCAGCATTAACAAATCTTGACACACGGCATAACCCGGAAACAGTTTATTTTCTAAATTATTATTATTATTGTTATTATTATTAGAGGGGAGGCGGCCTAGTGGATAAGGCGAATGCCTTCCACTATGAAGTCCAGGGTTCAAGCCCAGGTTAGGCAGGCATTTTAAAAATACTCCGTCTCCACGACCGCCGCACAGACAAGCCAACAGGCTTTGTGCACATGGCGACATCCCAAAAAAAAAAAAAAAATTAGGTATTCGTTTATGCTAAGATAGTATGGATATTGTAAATTCTTGCAGTTCTTTTTTTTGTTAGGTATAAAGATAACTTTATTTTTCATATATTTAAATTGTTGTTCCACATCTATCATAGTATTACGAATATACCTAAATTTTTATTGAAATATCTAAAGACGCCTAACACCTTTGGACTGTAGTTTATCAGAATTATCTTTTTTGCAAGCTGACATTTATGCACGCCCGGCATTGTACCGGAATTAAAGCAATAGCATTATTAGGTAAAAATTTCACAAATATAGTTTATGATTTACGCGAAGCGTTAAAGCAAAAAGTACAAATTTATTTCATCCTCAGGTTTCCATCCGAGAGTACAATAAATGCAAACGAAGGAAATCGTATGCGTATCAAACCAGCAAAAAAAGCTATTTGCCTGTAGTACAACAACGGCCGGGATCGATGTAAAATAGATCGCTAACAATAAACAAGAGGAATCACCTTTTCAGCGAGACGTTTTACCGAAGGATCCGCGTGATAACAGGTGATATATCGACTCGATTCCCACCGAGTACACAGCGCAACCCAACGCCACCCCTAATGTATTCAGGGTTGCAGCACTACAAGGTAGTCGTACCGATAATAGAAAACAAGACCGTTGTGGTAATTTCTCTACTAGCGCCATCTCGCTCCATTCCCGCCGCCTTCGCCATACTTTTTCCAATGCTAAACAAAAGGATACAGATATCCAGGAGTCGCTTTTGGTAGTGGAAAACCGAGTGAAACGATGAAATCGCGTAGTCGGATAGGGAAAAAAAGAAGTACGGCGAAACGGGGGCGCGCTGTTGGTAATGTAGCTCTCTCTCCCGATGGAATATCTTAATATCTTTCGTACACAGTCGTAACTTGGGCAGGTCTCCAACAGCTAAAGCTGGAGCAGAAACTCGCTACAGGCTAATGCATATGTTTAATAATTCGGATATGTTTGCTCGATCGATGTTGTACCGAATTTATATTCCATGTTGTAGGTATATAGATATAAGGGATTGGATAATTCCATTGAATAATAATGATATATTATCAGGATATCTCTGCGGTCGGACTGGAGGTTACTAAGCAATATTCTGTTAAAACTATGATTATTTGTTTGTTCTTGAAATATAGTTATCGATAGTCAAACAGAAAATTAATAAAATATACTAGTTTAGGTAATGGAAATATCTCTTATATCGACGCCATAGGTAAGCCCGTTCACTTTTTTAATTTTTGACGTTGGACGAATGAACGTTTGAGAAGTGTTAATACCGGGTGATTCAATTTCGAGGCTCACCATGGGGATCTCGCTTATTAGTGGAGATAGAGCCTATGTTTAAATTTGGCAAAGTTTCGTATTTTTGTGTTGGTCAATTATCTGAAAAGAAATTTAAGCTATCATTTTTCATTTTGAAGATATCCGCAAAAAACTGAAATGTTAAGCTATCGTTTTTAATTTTTTATTCAAAACCAAATGTAGCTAGACATTTGAAACAAAAACATTGACAAAAACAGTGACATTTTTTAATTTGAAATGACATCAAAGATGGCGGCGTAAATATGGCCAACTTTTGATTTTCTTATGGGCACCATGTTGAATTTTGGCATTTTCCGATAGTCGTGTTTTTTCTCATTTCCGCAATGTATAACATGTTAGCATTATTTTTTAAAATAATGGTGTAATAATCAAAAAACCTTCAGGTACCTAACTGGAGCTTGGTTACAGACCGCCGGACTCGTTGCCAAGCAACGTAAACAAAATGCAGTTGGATCAAGCGGCGCGCTCAGCGTTGGGTTTGCCATTTAACCAAATAAACCATAATTATGGTTGATTGTGGATGTAAAATGCCATTTACCAATAACGAAAAGCGTGATATGATAAGGGTTTATTATTGTACTCATAGAAATGCCCTATCGTACAAAATTCCTAACATTGGACAGAAATTTAGCGGACCATGAATCGTTTAGTAAATCCCGCAATTCTTATAATCCTCATGGAAATGATGAAAACGAACAAACTGATATTTTGGAAATGGCAGACGTTAGATTACCATAATTTGCAATGCGTCAACTACTGGTTTTTAGATAAATGACGATCCTCGAGTTTCTACGCGGTAAGTAGCCTATAATTTGGAATTGCCGCAAACACGTGTTTGGAGAGCATTACGAACAAAGAAATTGAAACCGTACAAACCCCACACAAGTCAAACTTTGCAGTTGTACGAAATTATTTGACTCAACAATTTTCAAATCGCTGCATTGGTAATGGTGGAGTGGTGGAATGTCCTGCTAGATCCCCTGATTTAAGTAACCTGGACTATTTTCTATGGGAAACTCTGAACGACTAAATTTATCACGAGACTCGCAGAAATATCGAGGATCTGCGGGATCGAATAACAAATGCGGTCAATGCTATTCCGGTCTGTAACCAAGCACCAGTTGGGCACCTGATAAGCACGACAAACAACGAGAAAAAGAAGAAAGTTTTTTTATTATTAAACCATTGTTTAAAAAATAATGACATTTTACATCCACAATCATCTACAATTATGTTTTATTTGGTTAAATGGCAAACTCAACGCTGAGCGCGCCGCTTGATCCAAGTGCATCTTGTTGACGTTGCTTGGCAACGAGTCCGGCGGTCTGTAACCAAGCTCCAGTTAGATACCTCGACTATCGGAAAATGCCAAAATTCAACATGGTGCCCATAAGAAAAACAATAGTTGGCTATGGTTACGCCGCCATCTTTGATGTTATTTCCAATTAAAATACAACACTGCATTCCTCGTTAAAAAGTCGCTGTAGAATGTTTTTGTTTCCTATGTCTAGCTACGTTTGGTTTTGAATAAAAGATTAAAAACGATATCTAAATTTTCAGTTTTTGGCGGATATCTTTAAAATGTAAAATGATAGCTAAATTTTCTTTTCAGATAATTTATCAGCATAAAAATACGAAACCTTGCCAATGTTAAACATAGGCTATATCTCCACTAATAAGCGAGATCCCCATGGTGAGCCTCGAAATTGAATCACCCGGTATACAAAAAATTCATTTTTATGTGATTCTCTAGAGGTTACCTCCGTTTTTTTTCGAAAATTAGGTCATCATTGAACTTTTAAATCTCGCCCTATTAGAATTAGAATTAGAGAGAACGTGAGTGGGCCGCTCAACCAGCCATCCACCGCGACCGCAGGGGTCTATTGTGGCTCACTTACTACTGCTAGTAGCTAATTGCTATACTTCACCGTCCAGGTCCAGTTCTCTAATGAGCCTGATTATCCTATCGGGTGGTTGGTTCTCCAGGTCTTGTAGTTTGATTTTGGCCGTGCCAAAAATCCTGACCCTGATGCCATCCACGGCTGGGCAGGAGCAAATAACATGCTCCATTTCATCATCCTCCAGGCATAGTCGACACTCAGCGGTATCGGTCAGTCCTATCTTATGAAGATGATGCCGAAGTCGGCAGTGTCCCGTGAACGCTGAACGGATTCAGTTCTGATTTTGGATGGTGATGTGGTCACCGCCAATCTCGCCCTATACTCTGAGCATAAAAACATTCTGAACATAAAAGACATATCGTTCGCAATTTTTATCACCAAGGCAACGAAAAAATAATTAATAAGTCTTGTTTGTTAATCTAGGTGACTATGAATACTAAATAAATTTTGGCCGATATTGTTTTATGGGTGCCCTCTATAGTGATTTTATTGTTTTTTGGGCAATGAGTCATTTTTCCTCATATACTTGGGTGCACCCTAACATTTTTCCGATTGCAGTGATACCAAATACGTACGTATTTTGTGAAAAAAGTTAGGTTAATGATCAAAATCTGCGTAGTGAGCAGTGGATGAATACTAACCACGGAGTAGGAAGAGAGGAGTTCGCAGTTACCGTACATACGATTTTAAATCTGACCCAAATGACTGCATGATAAGTACCGACCGAGAACGGCAAGTTTGTGGACATGCGCAGTGCGCATATATTGCTATCTCTTTTCTCTCATTCATAAAAATACCCATGTGAGTAGCGACGTTTTTGGCGACTACTGTCATTGTGTGGTGAGGTTATGTTTCTAAAAATTATGAACCGAATGTTAAAATGGTTGAAAAAAGTTATACAGAACTTTGTTTCACTTATTTTTTACGAAAACTTTACAAAATAGGTTTACCTTCTACGAATTGCGGCTATACGAATGGAAATAAAACAACTGTTGGTCTACCGTATTAGCAGAGAATAATGTTAATTTAGTTTTCCTGTTCGACGTTTTGCAGCCTGGCACACAGCACTTCATAATGAAAACCAGTGAAATCTAAATTTTATTTGTCGCTATCACAGTCGGTACGTATAATGTAAATATATAATAAAATAGTCGTATACACTAGACGACATAACCACCATAACCTGACAGCTGACAGCTGACAACCATACGTTTTGACAGGCCGATTCGTCGATCAAGTTATGAATGAGGGCAGTATGTGCTTACTGCGCATGTCTACAAACTTACCATTTTTAGGACATTGTGCAGTGATTTGGGTCAGATTTTCCATATACAGTGCGGTCTCCTCATATTCCTCCCTGATACTAACATCCGAATTTGACAGCTCTCTGTATTGTGCGTCACCATTTTGATGGGAGATAGTGTTGTATTTAGCAAAAGCATTTTTTAAATTGAAATTCAAACAACAAAAATCTCGATGTAAACATAAAATTAAATAAGGATCAACAATAACCAACAATTAATAACAAACAATAATTACGTTAATATCTAATAAAAAAAATACCTGGCAATAACTTCAAACAATAAGTATACAGAGAACTATCAAATTCGGATGTTAGCATTTATCCATAGTTAACTATGCTGACTTTGATCACTACCCCACTATTTCTATATCCCGAACAAACGACATTTTTTTCACTACTATTTGCAGCAAAATATAAAGTATTTGGTGTCATTGTAATCGGAAAAATGTTATCTATCGAATAATCAGGGTGTACCCATAAAGTGACTCATTGGACAACCATTAATACAATACTGACCAACATCGATTTAGTTAGTGTTTATTTGACAATTTTCGACAATTTTTACTAATTCATATCCACCTATATTAATAAACAAAAAGTTATTTTATAGTTGCCTTGGTGATACAAAATTGGCGATCGATATGTTTGTTTGATCAAAATATCATCCTCATTGAAATATGACAGGAATAATATAGAGTGTCATTTGAAATTTCAATGTTGACTTTATTTCCGGAAAAAGTCTGACCAACCTCAAGACTATCCCTAAAAATGGTATTTTTCGTTAATTAGCAGTTCTTAAAATTTTATTCGTCCTGGGTCATAAATAAAAAAAAAAGTCTGCTTTACGAGACGTGTGCTGATGTATCAACGGACAGTAAAAGAAATAAAATGACTGCTGATCTAATTATTACCGTCTGACAAAAATCGACAAAAGTAAACACATATTTCTATCGCGAACTTTTCCGCACTGATAAATATGTATCGCGTGTTGTGCAGTGTGTCGAAAGTTTCTGGTTTAATATTCCGGACTTTTTAATTCTGTCTGGTGCCGGGCTTCATCTGCATTCACAACGGATATCATCCGATGTCGCTGACGGTAACCGTGCTAAAATGGACCGAATGTTGTCTTCTAGGCGGGCGTCGTCACGCCGCCGTGTAACTGGAACAGTCCCCTACTATAGAGCTGACGCCGTCGTTCTCCCGGTACTCATTGATATTCAAATCATTATTTTGCTTTTATCTTCATTACGCCGCTTCCTCGTTCAGGTCGTGTACCGAACGGGGATTTATCGACGGAATGTGCACTTTTCCAAATAAAAGCGTCCCCGCACTCTCTCCGGAGCTCGCGCTCGCCAGATATCGCAGCAGCCAGCGCCCCCTCCAAATTGAATTCGAAATTTACAACGGATTCCATGACGACACTATCAACGCGGCAACGACTGAGCGAATTGTAAATGTTATATTCGGGATACTCTAGATCTGGTGGTGTTTGGATGGTTTTTCTTGAATACGAGATACAATTTGCAATATTCACATGTTGATTATGTATTGAAATCAGCGATTAAAGGTTTGTTCTAACACGAAGAAAACACCGACACCGTTCAGGTATCGTTTGTTGTAATGGACCAGTTAGACCTATCTCTTTCTATATAAACATATAGGCTGTTGCGTATTGCTAGCCGTTTATCGCATCGGTGAGTTTTCTGCTTTTTGTTGCTATAGACATCTCATCCAACGCACGCATCCTACCTGAACGGGATTTTGTGCTTGTTGAAATAGACCTAATGTTACCTATCTTTTGATCCTGTGTACGCTTCCAGGTACTCAACTACTCAGCTCTTGCTTATAATGACATTGACATACTATATCGAAGTTATTGTCGGCTGTTTGTTCTACGAAAGTTCTTATAAACATTGAGTCACAATTATTTTAATGTCCATAAATGTGCGTCTGTAGTGTACTAAGAAGTGTGTGCTGTAAAGTGCATCCAAAAGATGCCAGGTTTATGAAAATGTAAATGGAATGTTTTGGCGAAAGAGAACCAGGAGAGAAGTAAATTTAAAAATCAATTAAAAATTACGGTCAGCCCGGATTCGAACCGGAGTCTTCTACCTTGCCGGAGCATTGCTCTACCATTAAGCTACCGAGGCCAGTGACAGAAAATAGATAAGTTCCTCGTTTCAAGATAGTAAACAGGAAAAACATTTCTCCGACACAATGATACCAATTGCTTGATATTTTGCCGATAATCGTAGTGTGAAACTGACGTTTTAGGGTACTTCCTTCGAGTAGTCCATTGAGTGACTTTGACTTGTACGCTGACTTTGATCATTAGGTCAATATTTTTTTCGGTTTCCTTGCTTCTAACAATATTTGTACGCCACGAATTTTACAAAATATCAAGTATTTGGTATCATTGTAATCGGAAGATGTTATCTCGAATAATCGGGGTGTGGCCATTGGGTACCCGTGACTCACTGGCCAAAAGCCAATTAAATCACGCTAGAGGGCGCCAGTAATGCAATGTCGGCCAAAGACGATTTAGTTAGTGTTTATTTGACAATTTTCGACAATTTTCACCAATTCATAGCCACCTAGATTAATACACAAAAACTTTATTTTTGCGTTGCCTTGGTGATAAAAGTTGACAATCCATGTTTTTGTGTTCAGAATGTCATCCTGATTGAAAATATCACACAAAGAATATAGGGTGCCATTTAAAACTTCAATGATGACGCCATTTCCGGAAAAACCGGAAGTCATATTAGCCTCAAGAGTATTCCAAAGAATGGCATTTTTTGTTTATTAACACTTTCCCAAATTTCATTCGTCCAGCTTTATAAACAAAAAAAATAAACGGGAGTACCTATGCCGTGGGCCACCCGGTATATATATACAGGGTGTCTCACGGAACTGGTACATTAGAAGTTTCTCATGTCCTACTATTTCTGGATACTTAAAATTTTGGAACTAGAATTTACTCGATCTGAGCTCTTCAGCTAAAATATTCTCAAGTTAACTGTCACGTCTGGTCACCGGAAGTCGGTATCAACTTTGTTATTTTAAATGGAATGATATAATTTTTATTTTATTTTTGGTTTCTACGTATCAAAACATCATTTTTGATAATGTTTCCCTATACCTAAATATCACCATTTTTGAATTTTTTTGATTTTACTATTTTTTTGGTGATTTTCCCGGTTACGTTTAAAATTGAATATCTCGGTTATTATTGAAACTAGAAGTTTCATGATTGGTGGTCCAAAACTAGAAACATAACCAAATAAGACGATGTTTAGTTCATCTTGATATCTTATACAGGGTGTTCAAAATTTACAACACAATAATTGAATTTTTAAACGTAAAAAACTCATTTTTTTCAAATGGAACACCCTGTATACCGATACGCCATTGAATAGGAAATCGTATTCCCTATCAATCAATATTAGGATTCCCTATATCTATCTTTAATAGTTTTTGAGATATTGGCAGTATAAAAGAATGCAAACTAAAAACAAAACGATTTATTCTTTATTTATAGGAATGTAACAACTTTGGAACAGCAGGAAAACAGAAAAATATTGATAAGGTTTCTTAAAACTAAAATAATAGATTTGGGATGTCTAAGTTAAATTAAAACTTAATTATGTTGTTCGAAATGCTGCCCGTTCTGCTCCAAACATTTTAAAACACTTCGCAGTACTATGTACTGTCGTCGTCGCTCTTCGGATTTCTTGTTGCTGAAGTCCATTAATGGCGGCTACTACTCTGTTAGTCAATTCTTCTCGAGTATTAACTGGTGTGGAATAGACCTGCCTTTTCACATGACCCCAGAAATAAAAGTCTAATGGTGTTAAATCTGGTGAGCTTGGTGGACACCGCCAGGGTCTCCTATTTGCGAACCACCTACCGTCACCTAACAGCTTATTAAGTTGAATTGATACCACATGCGAAGAATGTGCCGGTGCACAGTCCATTTGATAAAAGCAGTCGCATAAAATATTGAGGGAAAGAGTATCGCAAAATTTGTTCACACATCAACGCAAAATTTCTAAATATCTATCACTATTTAAATTTTTGTTGTAAATTTCGTATCTAATTTCGTCCCCATTATTAAATGAGAGTATTTAAAATGGATTTAAAGAAAAAGTACCAATATCTCAAAAACTATTAAAGATAGATATAGGGAACACTAATGTTGATTGATAGGAAATAAGATTTCCTATCGAATAGCGTATCAGAATACAGAGTGTTCCATTTGAAAAAAATTAGTTTCTTACGTTTGAAAATTCAAATATTGTGATGTAAATTTTGAACACCCTGTATAAGATATCATGATGAACTAAACATCGTCTTATTTGGCTGTGTTTCTAGTTTTGGACCATCAGTCATCAAACTTCTAGTTTCAATAATAACCGAAATATTCAGTTTTAAACGTCACCGCGAAAATCACCAAAAAATTAGTAAAATCAAAAAAACTCAAAAATGGTGATATTTAGGTATAGGGAACCCTTAGTAAAAATGATGTATTTTGATACGTAGAAACCAAAAATAAAATTAACATTATATCATTCCATTTAAAATAACAAAGTTGATACCGACTTCCGGTGACCGGACGTGACAGTTAACTTGAGAATATTTTAGCTGAAGAGCTCAGATCGAGTAAATTCTAATTCCAAAATTTCATGTTTCCAGAAATAGTAGAACATGAGAAACTTCTAATGTACCAGTTCCGTGAGACACCCTGTATATAGATATAGATAAAATACCTGTTATAAATAATTAATCCTTAAATTAGAGGAAATTAAACTCTTCTCAATTTCGTTGAAACATTTCTTTTTGTCCAATAATGCGTTGAGTATTGTTTTAAATAGCTTATTAAGACCTTTTAAACCAGCACTTTTACTCATTATTCTTTGCTTTAAAGTTTCAGCTTTCTTTTTTCATTCCCAGCGATAATTTTAGAAATCGTCTATAGTAGTTCTATCTAGTTTTCGTATAAAATGCTTGTAGAAATGTCCGATTGTAATTTTTGAGTGTTTGACAGTTTTTAATTCCTTGACAATTCACGCCTGAAGATGGTCGTAGGCCAAAGTTGATAGCGGAATAATATTATTAAAAATACATTACTCTGATACAGAAAAAATGTTGTTGGATACATTTATCAAATGAACAAATTGATGTTTTCTGCTATTACCCTGTGTTTTTTTCTATGACAACACAGTTTATCTATTGCTTTAAGAGTAAAAAGCTAAGTCTTTCTATTATCATCAGTAAATTCGCGTATTTACGTATTTCCATATTTAGATCATAAGTAAAATGTAATGTTAAAAACGTAAAAATGACTGGATCTGTTTCATATGATAATTGTGAAGAATTTAATTATCTGTAATTTGTATATAAACAATCCATGAGCTTACTACCATTGTGATCTTTCCAGAAACCTGAATTAGGGCGTTACAAGATTACAATTTATACCAAAATATCAAGTTCCAGAAGTTCCTTCAACACTTTCCAGGTAAAAAATATATTACCTAGGCTGTACTATACCAAATACGTAGATACTTATTAAATAAAAATTCAATTATTATTACTGCAATACCGTCGCGCAAGTTATGCCGAATCATTTTCATGCGAAGCTGAACGCCGGAGGGGCCTTCCGTCTGCCATCTACAGGAGCGGAAAGCCAAAAGCGAGGCGTAAAAACCACGACCGTAACTCAATAATACCTTTTGCGGCGGCAGTCGCGACCTTTCGCCACCTCGGATGCCCGACTCGCGGATATTTCGGTCGACGTGCCGTAATGGCGGAGGCGACGGTATTCTGCTCCTCTACCGGCAAACGAACGAACGAGAGTCGTCTTTCCCGGTCCCCATCCGGCCGGTTATTGCATTATAAGGAAGAGTTATTTCGGTTATTTTCTGCTGAATAACGAGAAATAATTCCGGCGGGTGCTAAGTTACCTGCGGGTGAAACGGGATAGTGCCGAAATCTCGTAGTGAGCTGACGACGTCAGCGGAAGCGTTTTTGCGAGAGGCGGGAGGAGATTAGTGCTAGCTAGCGCTAATTACCGTGAGGACAAAGCTCAAATAGAACGTAAACTGTTGAATAAGTACCATTAAGTTTGCCTGGATTACTTGTGCCATAGCTAACGTGAGGGTATAATTTACCTTGCAAATATGAGTTGACAAGTTTTCTACTTGGGGTTCTCGTGCAAAATGGCTTTAAAACTTACATTAGTGACTTACATATTATATGGGAACTAACTAAATGAGTTTAATTTTGCTCGCAGGTAGTTTTGATCAAAAAGAAAATAATAGTTGCTTCACAAAGTCGAACTATACCTTCAAGTGAGTATACAGTATACACATTATTGAGGGTCTTATTTTCCAACTTAAGGTCAGTGAAATTTTTAGTCGATTAATACATTTTACATCGTGGCCCAAGGAGATTCAAATCGAGAATAATACTAAATAAATAAGAATAAAAAGAACAGTTTTATTTCGTTTTACTAATTTTTGAGTCTAGATATCAGTCTAGATCCTCTAGGGCATTTCAACTATTTTCAAGTATCTACTTAATTTGTCAAGAATGCAATAATCTAAGATGAGGCCAACAATGAATAAAATGGAAGTAAAAACTGTTCCTGGTACACGTTCTTCTGTAGATCTTAATCTGAAAGCAGTAATTCTACATAGTTTTTTAGCAAAAATGCATTTTTGGTTATTTATCAGTTTGTTTTGTCAGTGATTTTGTCTAAAACTAGACTAAAAAGATGACTGAAAGCTAGACTGAAAAGCTAATTTATTATACCCCGCACATTTACTGTGGTATGGTATATTCACTTTGTCACAACATTTGGAACACCCTTAAGGAAGCGTGGCACGTATAGACTTGTATATTTTTTTTGATCAGCATTCAAAACTGAATCGATCTATCCATGTCCATCTGGCAGTTTGCCCGTCTGACACTCTGTTCGTCTGTCTGTACATCCGTCTGACTGTGTACACTATAACTGCCGTAATTTTGAAGTAATTGATCTGAAATTTGGTATACAAGCTTATCTCTTAAAAAGAAAGTACAAGTTCGCGAATGGGCAAAATCGGCTAACTCCATTTATTTTTTATATTCCACACCGAAAATATTTTACGGTGGGGAGTATTTTAACTTCGGCCCGCTTGAAGATAATTTTCTTAATAGGTTTTTTTTTATTAAATTAAAGACTGTGGTATGTAAACTTATTATAGTAAAACAAGACAAAAGTGTTTTTTTTTATTATCATCAAATTAAACTTATTCGCGATAATGAACCCTTTAACACATGCTATTATTATATATGAATCAATCTCAAATTGTACAAGAATTAATTAAATATCCTAAGTAAAAATATAAATTTAAATTTCAACCTTTGAATTTTTACAACACGACAATGCTACAAAATACTTAATGCTTGCAAACTTGCAAACAACAACTTTACAGTATACGTTTTATTTCAAAACAATTCCAAACATGTCTAAAACCCTTAATGTCTAACACATTTTATGACAATTAACAAATATTGATTTTTTTATTAAAAGAAGGTAGGTAGTCGTACCTTATACCGTAAATATCATTTTAATGGGCTTTAGCATTAAAATGATATTTACGGTATAAGGTACGACTACCTACCTTCTTTTAATAAAAAAATCAATATTTGTTAATTGTCATAAAATGTGTTAGACATTAAGGGTTTTAGACATATATGACAATTAGTTTAATAGTCAGTTAGCTCTGAAGCAGCGTAACATCATGGTACGCCGAACGTTAAGTGCGACTTTATGTGCCGGTTTTTCTTATTTGGCGCAACCATTTCTGTGGAAGCGGCACCTTTTCAAAATGTGGAATGACCTAATTGGCAATTACAGTATATTATCTCATAATGTTAAATTAATACTTGGGAAGGCTAACTGCTGTCATACTTAATAAGAATTGATTATATTTAAACAAATATTAATTAAAAAAGATTTATTTGAATGATTAAAAAAATACTTCATCGTGGCATAAATTTAGAGGAAAATTATTGTTACATAGAAAAAAGTTTCAATCCTCCGAAAAATATTCCTTAAAAAACAATAACAATACTGTTCTATTTAAAAAGACTATCATTACTATTGGGTGTACTATTGCTCCTTGAATTTTTCTTCTTATAATAATGGAATAATTATTTACTGATACAGACAAAATACTGTAAACAGTGTATATTTCGCCGGTCACTGTCAATGTCGAAACAATACATGACAAAGCAACCAGATGGCGAGACCAGAAGTGACCATGTACTTCAATAAATTATTTTAAGAGACAGGTTGTTCCAAATAAAGACACCAAAATACGACCATTGGGACTGTGTCGATATGAGGGGCGTTCAAACATGTATATATACAACGGTACGTGTGAGTAACATCAAAATTAGACCAAAGTGCTATACTTTATTTCCCTATTTATTTAGATATTATATTACAAAACTGCACGAAGTTGTGGTGAATAGAGAACTTAGTTCCCTTAGTTTTCTCATTCAGTGTCGACTTTCCTCAATACCATTAATAAATACAAACGACCAATTCACTTTGCCCCAAAACACTTCCACTTAAACAAGCCTTTCAATTCTACCAGTACTGCAGTAACACTGTTAAAATTGCAGAACATTACCCCTCTATCGGGGAACGAAATTTACACTTCTTTCTCTCGGCTGCCGATCGATCTTAATTCGTTGCCAGTCAGCACAGGCCGGAGCATTGGTCTCTCCCCGTTCACTTGGATTGTCTGCGCGTCTCGCAAATTAAATCCTAAATTCTGGACCTGCACATCGATCTTACGTTTGCCCGTGGTTCTATCCACAACCCCGTCGACTAGTCGACGACAGGAGAACGTCTGTACAGGGGTCGATTCCTGCAATACCCAATTCCTATTGGCAATTTGCCAATTTATCAGTTGCGACTTTTTGTGTCGCGTATTATCTAAATTATTCTTTAGTTACGTACTTAAATAATTTTCTCTTTTTATTTTAATGAGTGTACGTATACGATGAATTATTTCTAATAACGTGATAGGGGGATTTTGTTTTTACATCTGGGTTACGCATGGTCTAAAATAATAAGATACATATTGCTGTTATTTTTTCTTTGTTTTTATTGTTAAGGGGTGGCTAAACACTTTAAAAGAAGGTTATTAGAGGTTATTAGACAGAAAGAGGTTATTAGAAAAGAAGGTTATTAGGTTATTATTAGAAATTCCATCCGTGAGGAGATCCGTGCGACGTGCCGTACTATCGGCCAATATCTCTCATATCAAATATATCCAAGATTTTTGAATATGCCATGTTGAACCGAATTCAGGGGTTTATAGATACACACAAACTTATCACAGATCACCAGCGTGGTTTCCGCAAGAACAGGTCCACGATAACAGCACTGCTATTCATAATAGGATCATTCACGATCTAGAACAGAGAAGGACGCCTGTTGGGTTTTTCTGCGACTTAACAGTTTGTAGAAATTAAGTATAGATGTGGTGTCGGATACGAAAGGGCGAGATCATCAATTTTACCTGTTAAGGTTGGTGTCCCTCAGGGTTCGGTGCTTGCGGACAGCTATGTCGTCAACTATACGGACGACACCACCATACTTATCTCGGACCATAAGAACAGCGTGCAACTAGCATCAAACACAGAGCTAAATAGAGCATTTTGCTGGTATTCTGCCAATAGAGCAGAAAATGACTGAGTTCGTGACAAAATACTAGCAGGAAGCCGACGGTCCCAGGTCACGTGGAACAGTATTGTGATGTGTTTTCGACTCGTAAATGTCATTTCTTAATTTGTTATAAACGAAAAACCTCAAAAAATCGTGTTGTTTTTCGTTCTCGCTTCTAAAAACTGGAGCAATGTTTTCAACAGACGAATTGTAGAGAATGAAAAGACGAAAAATACCAACACTACACGGACTCGATCGGAGGAATATTAACGGAGGAAATTCTGAAAAACCGGAAAAATCTGCGTTTTTCAAAAATTCATAACCCCGCCATTTTCAAAGTTGTAGCGGAGGCTTTTCGCGTGAAAGTTGCGATTAATGGGTTGAATGTGGACAACCTAGGCTTTGTCCGATGATTATTTTTTGCACAATTGCGATTTGAATATTTTTATGCAATATGTTTCGGTGAGCCTGGATGCGTCGGACGTGGTCCGATTTTAATTTGTTTATGTATTACGAAAGTAGAAGTATTGTGCTACAAAACGTCTATTCTGATTTTGCTTTAAAATGTTGCGAAATAGGTGAAAAATGCTTGCAGACATCGACCGACTACTCGACCGGTTTAGAGCGCGCGGCAGTTTGCGGTCATGTACACATAAAAATAACATTCTAATAATAATATAGGTAAGTTAAAATTGGAAACGGAAACATATAGGTCATTCTTTGAAACTTTATGTTTAATTGTTAGTAGATTAGAATATAACTCTTCATACTTGAAGGTACAGTTTCATAGTTGGAAACAACCTTCTATGCTTTATGACAATTGTATTGGATATTGTTGTTATTGTTATAGAGGAACAAAATTTACTTCTCATCTAAATTATTTATTACAATGTGGTGCCGGTAACGATAAGGGTACCATCTGGTTTGAAGTAATTTTACTGGCGCCCTTAACGGTATTACCCTTTGACTTCTGTCCCATTTCTAGTTTCTACAAAGGCGTTATATAAGCGTCTGCTGGTCGCTATCGTGGCGTAAAAACCTACGTATTTAGTTGTTTCAATAAGTATTAAAAAAGATACACTTACCTGTAAACGCTGGATTGAGGCTTTCAAACCCCCATTGTCGTGCAAACTATTGAAACAGAAAAGAAGACACTCAAGAATCAACGTACCCCTGAACGTTCCGATTGCGAATTGGTAAACAATGGCGCGGAGTGCAATCCGGCGCGGTGGTATTTTGATGGAGGTGGGGATGGTCGGATAATATAGGTAGGTATACATTTGGTATGAAAATATGTAGTTCTCACTACTGAGTAATGTAGTTCTCATTACTGAGTAATGAAACACTACATTATTATAACAGTTTCGAACAATTAATTAATGAAAATATCGAATTTGAAGCCCGTGTTTTCAGATGAGATTGTATACCATGAGATTTCACAACTGTCTTTTCTAGATTAGGTTAGATTTGGTTAGATTACTTTTAGCTCTTCACTTTATGAATGGTGGTTTGTTCTTCATACTGAGTTATATTACCGCTTAAAATTAATGCACTTATTTCAGATACATCATAATATGTCTCTTATTATGAAACTATTGTTAGGACTTTTTTACGTTAATGAGTTTCTTTTAAGATGTTTAATCGCACCTTGAAAATAAAATCACAGAACAGCCTGTATAGCATTTTTTCTACTTTGCGACATTTTACAATTTTACATGAATTTCGAAAATTGCAGTTGTCAAGTTACAATCTTACATCTTACAATCTAGAGTAGTTTTATCTTCAACAGTTGGTAGTTGTGGTAAAACTGACAAATACGATTGAGGCGAGCCAATAACGATTGAGATGTCAGCATTATTGGATGCTTGGAATCAGTATCACCAATCTCGGAAAACTAAAAGTTACTGAAAGGTAGTGCTCTAGTGTTTTCATAACAACACCGAAAGCGGGTTCGTTATGAGTTTATAACGAACGCAAGTAGAACAAAGCTATGAATGCTTGTGGAAATAATCAAATGTAATTCTGAAGTACACAAATAGTTCAATTGTTCCACATCGTTACCCACAACATACCAAACGTCAACTAACGAACGGTTTTGAGATTTTGCGGAGGAAATCGTTCATAGTATGCAGGCAACCCGTTAAAAATTCCGTCACCTCCATCCATATACACTACATCCGCTTGAATTATTGCATCTCAACCCCAGTACACCGATATAATTTATCCTGACACGTAAGTCGACCTCTTCCTTCCCTATCCAATTCCCTCCTTCTCCCTCTCGTACACACATTCTAACACTCACACACCCACACACACACACTCACACACACATTTACACGCAGACAGGCTACGCTTCATCTCATCCTAATCCAACCCCTTGCAACCCTCCCCAGCTCACTCGCCCCCTATGACTACTGCTTCTCCCAGGATAGCTCTCAGGGGGGAACATTTCAGATCCGACGAACGTGAGTAGGAGAAGAAGGAAAAACTGTAAAACACTCTGATGAATTAAAGTAACGAATGACTGAAATGAATGAAGGTATAATCAATCTTTAGCGTGCTGATTGCGCTGCCGCGGTGAGGACAGGTCCTGCAAGGACGTGATGACCGAGGATCGCTTTTTGATATAATATAATTTTGCCTGTGGGAGATCCGAAGGTTAGTCCCTGAGGGTAGGTGGTGCGGTTTGGGCTCAACCCTTTGGGATTAAGGGTGTGGCGATAAGAAAAAAACTTAGATAGGGTAAAGGATGCTTCTTAAGCAGTTGTTCGAGATTGTTTTTGAAGGAAGGATTCGGTATATGACAACTAATTGACTATTAGTCAGTATACAAATTTAATATACAAATTTTAAGACTATTTTTGAAGGCATCTTGATTTTACTTCTATAGAACACAGTTATAGCAATAGTCCCATATTCCTTAATATAGCTTTAATATACATTTAAAAATATATTTACAATCATCTTGAAATATTACAAAAATTTAAGAAACAAATATTCGGCACGTTCACCATTAATATTTCATAATATTCCTCCCCTTCTTGAGTGTGGTGTGTACTCGGTGTCGTGTGAAAACTGCAATGCCATCTACATTGGTCAAACTGGTAGATCTTTGGCAAGACGAATCAAGGAACATAACAATCAAATCTCTTCAAATTTATACCAACACAAAATTCAGTTTGGTCACAACATCGCTTATAATAATGTAAAGTTAATCCATAAATGTCAAAAGGGCTACCGTCTTGATTTGCTCGAGCAATTGGAAATAATTCGTCATGAAAAATTGCCTCAGGTTGTTTCTACTAAATGACCAGATTAAGTTTAACTATAAACCACTTTTCACCTTTCTCTAGTTCCTTGATTCGCCTTGCTTGTTTTGTCAGTTTTCCTGCTAATTGTTGTGTTTTTTGTTTATTTATATTTAGTTCGGCTATCAATATACCGTCTGCGTTGTCTAGTTTTTGTATTTGTCTAATATTGCCTGTATCGCACATGCGCCGTTTCGTCTGTTCTGCACCGCCGCGTTTCTTTTTGTTAGGTTATGCGTTTGACTGGCCTGCGAGCCGCGTGTGCTGTGCTTATTCGTTTCCACGGTTGATTCTTGTGTTTGGTACAATCACCTGTAGTCTCTCTGAATGTTCGATTGCGCTGCCTTTTGCCCTTCCTATGCGTAAGTCGTTGTTTATTGTTATCATTATATCATAAACCTTGTTTTTCTTTTGACAGGCTGTCCTGCCTGATTTCATGTATTCTGAGTTTGTGTTCGATGTCTCTCTGGATGTAGTATTTTTATGATTTGACTGTAAGATTGATCTTAATTATTGTTTTTTCCTGCGTTTACTTATTTCCTTTATATTGTAGATTATGCTACCGATTATGACGGTGACCCGTCGAAACTAGTCTAGTAAATTAAAGAATTGTTTGCAAAGAAAAGAGGCCTTTTTATTTGTTTATATACGATAACACTTTGCATTATGGACAGTTACTTATACCTACTTAATTGTTCTAGACTATTTTGAATTTATGGAAAAAGGGAGAAATAAAAAATATCCAGAATTTATATTAATTCTACTTATAACATATGTCAGTATGTGAATAATTTAGAAACGATGATTCATTAATTAAGAACTGTTATTGTATCGTATGCTATTGTTGACCTTTATTTCGTTGGGAGCAGGACAATACTGAATTAATTATTTCTGCCTACCTATATCTATCCGCATTTATTATATAAATTTATATATTCATTCAAAAGAATCAATAACTAAAAAATGTGTCTACTATCAACTAGTATTTATTGTCAACCCCACGTTTGAATTTCAAATTGTACCTTTTTTCATCAGATACATCAAAATTCTAGGAGTGAAAGCAACCTACAGCTAAAAATTGCATTTAGGTAAGTGACATAGGTAGGCAATGAGACAAAATATATGTTTCATTTATTGTGTCTATTGCACATTGGTTTTCTCCTGTGGTTTCTACGTGCTGACAAGATTAGTTTGTGAACGGGGATGTATTCGCATTGAAGAGCTTAATAACTCTTGAACGTGAAGCAAAAAAATTTCGTACACAAGATGTCCTTACTACGTATAAAGTGTTCCCAGATGAACCTAACTTTAAAAATTATTCTTTAATACAATTTTGGGTGCTTTAAAAAGACTATAGTAAGAATTTTGGTTTAGCATTTAGCATGGTGATAAAATATAAGAAATTTTTGCAATTGCTCAATCGTAAGCTATTTTTTTACATTGAAAATAAAAATGTCTAAAATTGTGTGAAATCTAGTTTTATGCTCAAATGTGCAATTGGAATGTTGTATCACAAATCTCACGTCGCGTCAGGGCGAATCTGTGTATCTCTCACCTCTATAATTACAAGTGATGTGTAATTTTGGAATCAGGAGTTAGACCAACTACTTTTTTTTGTTTCACATTTTTGTTGTGACGCCACAAAGCGGAAAATCTTTCTAAATAACATCTAGAATATTCTACATTACAGAACTTATTTCGATCAAAATAATCATAAAATAGTTGGGGGTGTATGCTTGTTGGGGGTGTATATCATAGTTACAGCAGTATTGCCCACTACTAGGCCCTTTTTTCCATAATAGAAACTATTTCGTCTTTAAAGGGAGCGATAAAAGTAGAATACTAAAACAGCACGTAAAAATTGTTATTTTGTTGACCATAACAAATTTTCTCAAATTCGTCAACTGATATTGTTAAATCTCGTTTAAGTCGATGTCATGAAACTAAAGTGAATATTCACAATTCGCATAGATTTCATTTTCTGAACTCAAATCCAGTGGCGGCTCGTAGCTAATATTAGTGGGGGTGCTGTTCCAGAAATTTTTTTGTCATTGTTTTAAAAAATATTGTGTAAAAGGAAAAAAAAAAGTATAAAACGAAAGTTTATTCAGAAACTTGATGAAATCGTAAAAGAATTTAGGGAATTGTTATTTACTTTAACCTAAATTGTTAGTTACATCCATTAATACATTTATGACAAATACATTTTCTAAAAACTACGCTTTAACAAAATGCATTAAAAATTAAAAACGTTCCATATTTTTTTATTATGTCATGCATTGTGACCAGAAGTCGTCCACATGCAAAAATTGAACTCGATTGGACAATGAGAAGTAGGTAAAATACCAATTACAATATTTGAACATAACAAACAAAGAAGTGATGTTAAGATAAGCGTAGCAATAAATTTATGTAAAAAATACACCTTTTTAAAAGTACGCTTGATGAAAAAAAAAACGCATTAGCAGTTAAATTTTGAAAATTGTGGCAAAATTTTCAAAAATTCTTCAATTCTTTTTATTCCTTTATGCATTGTCACCGGCAATCAGTCCACGTGCCAAATTTCAACTCGATTGGATATTGGTAAGTAGGTAAAATATCGATTACAATATTTAAATGTAGCAAACAAACAAGTGAAGTTAAGATAAGTGCAGTAAAAATTCAATCCATTCTTCTTGTTTTAATTTGCGCGAAAATATCAATAATTTCATCCTTGGTCTCTGGATAAAAACTGAGGAATCTTTTCTCCATTGAAAGCACTGCAATTGTTGTAAAATACGTATTGACTTATGATAAGCCGTCTGCAGTTTGTAAAACTACCGTCCACCAGTACGACAGGGTCGCCACGGTCGGCACTGCGGGAACAACAGTGCCATAACAGGCCGCTGCCTAGCGTGCAGCTTCCTATGTGCGCATGCGCAGAATAGCCAAACACCTCGCCTACTGGAACTGTGAAGATTATATTAAATGTTTATTAAATGTTATCCATAATATCAAGTGGAAATAATAGGGGGTGCTCAATCCATAGTCAAAAGTTTTCTATCACGTAATGTTTTCGAAACACGTTAAGTCAAAGTACTGAGACGCGTGATTTGCTTCGCCTGAACCGGATACCCTAAAAACAAAACTGACTTATTGTAAACCTTAAACTTCATTAAGATGCAGCGTAAATCCAGCGCAAATATCCATTGAAAATGTGTATTTATGTTCCAGACTTCATCAATATTTTCGACTGAATTTGTCGCGAAAACTTGATTATATAGGGTTATAAAATTCGTTCGATATCAGTAAGCAAATTAGAGCATCTATCAAAATTAATAAGAAAATAGGAAATTATCAATAACAATAATGTGTCTGACGTCATAAGTTGGCAACAATAAAATTGATTTTAAATCTAACGCTGCCGACATTATATTGCCAATTACAGGAAAACGGGCACTTATAATAGGCATTATGTCAACATTATCACTTTCAGTTTCACGTCAATTTTCTCGAAAACGCTCGAACACCACACGAACAACTTAACCACTTAACATGTAAGATTAAATTGACCATTCGCGAACTTGCTATGCATAGGACATAATACGTATATCAATCGTAATTCAATTTGAGTAGTTTGCAGGGGACATGGGGTTTCGGGGCAGGCTAGGGGTTATATTCTGTACCGGTCAACAGTTCCGCAATTTCCGATGGGACCCTGAGGGATTGCGTGGAGGCGCCTCTTCCAGTCGAAAATCATGCATAATCCCGGGATAATTCATTTACTCGGTGGACGTTCGCCCATTTGTCAGATCTGCGACCCAGGAGAGATGGAGAAGTCGGTCGGTCGTCTCTGTGGGACGTCCCGATGGTCGCACCCTGCCCCGCCTGAATTATTAGCCGAATTACCAGCGACAAATCATACGAGAATTCGATAGCGCGGATCACTTGGACCGGCAGAATTTAATAATGTGTCGACGATGAACCCGACTCGTGTTCAGTCGAGGTAAAATTGACCTGTGAATGTCGACGGAGTTATTTTGATATTTTCTTCGTCACTGTAACTGCCAATTGGGTATGTCTAAAAGTCGTGTAAATCATTCGAGTGAGTAATTGCCATTATTTGCGAGTGGTTATTATAGTTTTTCTACGACGCGACAGAGCAATGCAATTTATAAATAAAATCTGTTACCTGATACAAAATACAATTCTACGACCATTCAGTAACTATCTCGCCTTACCGTAGGTATAATAATTCTGCTGTGATTTGTTCTCAAAAAGCTGTGGGGTTTAAAAATTCAGAGTTGGTTCGTTATGATTCGTTCTAAACCCGTAAAAATTCTTATAATGTTGTGTGACTCACTCGGAGTCAGAAGTCTTACTATTAAAATCGTCTAGAATGCAGCGTTGCCGGGCGTTCCGTAGTGGTAAAAAGCCCAGTGTTTGAAGGCTCATAACACTGAAGCTACTTATCAAAAGTATATTAAATAAAGTGTCATATAATCTTGAAATAAGAAATTCAGATAATCTTGATAGTTGTTCATCTTTTTTAGAAATGTTTCAGTAGCAAAAGGCTCTTTATTTAAGGTCTTTCCGTTAAGTCATTTCAAAGTAATGAGCATCTTTGAGGCGAAGTATGTGAATGTTTTTGGTTTTTTCGAAGCCAAATATGCACTACAAAATTATAAGATTTTAGCATACTGAAACCGACAACTCTTTAAAATTGGTAATTTAGTAGTAAGACCACCTTTGAAAGCAAGAATATGCTTTTGAGAAAGAATTTCTTAGTATTACGCCTCGCCTTTCCTTGGTGCATGTTGCATAATATAATATCGATGATATTAAACAGTGAAAAGTGAACAAATCTGTAGAATGTGGACGATTTCACATAAAGAGAATCCGAAGAAAAGTACTACGGTGGAAAGCTACAGCAAAATTTATCAATTCATAGAAATAAGAAAGAAAAACAATTTGACCGGAATGTTCTCTGTCCACGCAATAAGTAAGCAACTTAGATAGGTATGTAAAAATTGCAATAGATAAAACGCAAATAATTATTTGCGTTAACGTAAATATGAGTATCTAACTGTACTTTATGAGCTACTAATTATAAAAACATGTAATGCTTTTTCCAGCCATAATGAGCATTCAAAAAGTGGTTTAGTATAAGCAGTTTATTGGCGTGGGTTCTGAAAATGTTTGTCAAAAAATGATTGAATTGCAACAATATTTTCTATTTTTGTTGTATTTTTCCAAATTTTTCGCATTCACGATATGATACAAAAACGAACAAAGATCAACAGATGAGGCCTATCTAAGCTGTAAATACAGAAAAAGAATCGCAGTGACAATTTACACCACGAGATGGCGTCAAGTGTTAACAAGCATGATTACACTACACTCTCAAGTGACTAACGTACAAGAGATGTTAATTACAAGTTTCGGGAAAAAGTAAAAGGGTAAAAGTTTACCAGTGAAATATTATTCCCTGATGAGCATTCTCTGATCGTTCCGCTTCGTTGACTGTGGGTGTGCTCCAGGGATCGATCCCTGGCCCTTTGTTATTTCTGATATATGTAAATGATTTGTCGTCACATCTTTCGATGGGCGATTTATATCGGTTTGGGGATGATACGACACTTATCACCAAGACCAACGGTGTGTCGGAATTATCGACGGTGGCAAGTTGCGCGGTGCGTAGTATGGAGGACTGCTGTGGAGCGAATAACTTGATCCTGAATGGCCAGAAGATAGCGAGGCTGCATTTCTCCTTGGACTCTCCTAGGACATCGCTGGTGGTTAGGTCAGCGAAGGGATCCATCCCTCGGAGGGCCGATGTGAAATTTCTTGGAGTACAGATCCAGGAATCTTTAAAATGAGAAGCCCATATTGACCATATTCACAGGAAATTAAACACACGTTACTATTCGATGTACTAGCTCCGAGAGAATGTTAATACGCACACTCTCGACAGTATTATTCGGCCAGCATCGAGTCCATTTTGAGGTATGGGATAATTCTTTGGGGATCATTAGCCCTGTCGCTCAAACTCTTTATATTGCAGAAGCGATACATTCGATGTATAAAAGGGCTTAAATATAGAGATTCTTGTAGGGGACATTTTAAGGATTTACGCTTATTAACTTTGCCCTACGTCTATATTTTTAACCTACTAACATTTTGTAGGAGTAACATTAATAAGTTCGTTACAAACGGCCACTTATCCGGGTCATTTCGGACTCGAAATTCTGCGAGGCTTGCAATTCTTCATCATACCACATCCGCATTTACAACCGGCCCATTATATATGATGATCAAGGTCAACAACGCCTTGCCTTCCGATCTGCTGAATGTGGAAAGTGCACCACTATTTCAGAAGGCGTTGCGTGATTATTTAGTTGACGGAGAGTTTTACAGCGTTGACCATTACATCACTGGCTCCAATTAAATGTTCTGTGTGATTTTGTCTGTATTGCTAGTTAATCATGTTCAATCGCTTTTTCTCTAACCATACACAGACAATTGTCAATATCTATAATGGATCTATGGCAAATAAAGAATTATTATTATTATTATCACTTCTAAGCACTGAACACCCACTGTTCGTCTAGTATAGACAATTAGACAGTCTACCTATTGGAGGCAGCGACAGAGGCTTCAATGCTGGCCGCGGGATGGAGGAAAGCCGAGATTTGCTATTTTATATTACATTATTTAGCTAGGAATTATTATTTTCTAAAATTAAATTTGAAATTTGAAATTCTTTCATAATTTTTGTTTACGGGAAATATTAGTTTTCATGTTTTTGTGTATTTTGTTATGCCGTCATTATTTTGGTTTTATGCACACAATTTAATGCATGAAACCCCTGTACTGGCCTGTAACCAACCTACAACTAATTAGACAATTAATACGTTAACCAAATTTTGTCATCAATTTAATTTATTAAGAAATCAGTTTACCTAAAATTAATATGCTCCATTCCAAATTATTTATTCTTTTATATTTATTTGTAATATTTTGCGTTGTTTTTTTTTTCAGAAAATGTTTGTATTACACTCGAGTTTGCATTCTTAATCCAAAATATATCAGAATGCAATAATGGTACCATGCGAAAGAAATTTACAAAACGGCGGCGGCGCCAACATATATGTTACCGTAAAACGGGGTGAGATTGACTTTAAGGGAAAATACGTAAAATACATTGATCACTCGTTGTATCCCTAAACAAATTTAAATCTTCGGCCCATTTTAACACCTTAAACCGCCATTTTCAGTCGTTTGATTGTGCGAATATATGTTGTTTTGAATCGGTACATCATTAAACCCCACGCAGATAGGAGGTGTCATTTTTTTGTGACTGAAAATAAACCATGAAGAAAGAGCCAATTTCTATACTCCTCAAACTTTTAGTTACTGGACCACTCACGGGCTATATTCAAAACGATGTATAAGATGAAACTGTACATTCATTCCTTGGGAAGGTTATTGTCCAAACGTATATGTTGTTATTGGATCGTACTGACCTTTGAAACACAACGGAGTGAGATTGATCATCGTTCTTGGTGTGATCAATCTCACGCCGGTTTATAGTCGATGATGAATTTAATTTTATAAAATAGATGAATTGCTTTATTGCTACAGGTTATCAACACAAAATGAGAAGGGTGTTTGAAATTACATAATTTCAAAATTTTTCAGGGGTTTAAATAGAGGCAAGAATTTTACTTGTTTGTTTGCGTGTTTCGTTCAAATCTTGTAATCGATATTTTACATACTTGTCCAGTGTCCAATCGAGTTGAAATTTTGCATGTGGACAGATTTCCGGTGACAATGCATGAATCAATAAAAAAAATGGAAAATTGTCCTGAATTAGGAAAAAATTTCAAAATTTGGAAAATATGTCCAATCGAGTTGAAATTTTGCATGTTCACATATTTCCGATGACAATGCATGAATCAATAAAAAATTGGAAAATTTCCCAAAATTTGGAAAAACTCAACATTTTTAAAATTTGTCCAAACGAGTTGAAATTTTGCATGTTCACAGATTTCCGATGACAATGCCTGAATCAATAAAAAATTGGAAAATTTCGCAAAATTTGGAAAAACTCAACATTTTTCAAATTTGTCCAAACGAGTTGAAATTTTGCATGTTCACAGATTTCCGATGACAATGCCTGAATCAATAAAAAATTGGAAAATTTTACAAAATTTGGAGAACTTCTCCAAATTTTCAAAATTTTTAAATTTGTCCATTCGAGTTTTGCATGTGCACAGATTTCCGATGACAACGCATGAATCAGCATTTGGAACCTTTTCCAAAATTCAGAAATAATTGCAAATTTTCTAAAACTTGGCCCATCAAGTTGAAATTTTGCATGTGGGCGCATAAATCAACAAAAAATGGAAATAATGAATCAGTCAAACGAATTGGAATTTTCCATAGTTTTTAAATAAATAAATATTTTTTATATACGTTTAGGTTTAGTGTTGTTATTGTATATACGTTTTTTTTAGTTTGTTATCCCGCATGACAAATATCATCCTGCTACCAAGTTATACCAATTCCAGCAAATTGGCTGGATAGATTTTGTTGAAATTGAGACTGACTGTTACTACAGCAATATAGCCATTATCCATTGTTAAAATGGGGTGATGAATCACACCCCATAATCAGGGGTGAGATTGATCACTCACTTTTTATTTATTTTTGTTGTTATTTCTTAATTGTTTGGTTTAGTATTTTTTATTTCGATATAACTACATATGTATCAAAGACCTGTCAAATATGGTTTATTTCACTCGAAAGGTAAAAAAGTTATTGATAATATTAAGTTTAAAATGATTGGTCATTTTAAACTTAATATCACCCCACTTTACGGTACATTACAAAAAAAAATAGTGTACACTATATCTAACATTATTAATAGAAAATTATCCTATTGTATATCTTTTCTGCATATATTTAGCAAAAACTACATACAGACATAAACAACAAAGCAAAATTGTATCTTTCACGTTGATTCACATCATTGATATTAGGAGTTTCTATCCGGTGTTTTATTACCGATAAACGGGAATGTTCTAAAAGAGCATACAAGTTCACCGCCTTATATATCTTGCAATTTTCAATTAAAACTTTCCCGCGCGTTCGTTTCATGGCATAGACCGGAGTCTGAGCTATTAATTCAACTTTAACGAGTTGAAGACCATCACCATTAAATTGCAATCCTGTTCGCCTGGCGAGGGTGAGGTAATACCATCCTGCACATTGTCTGACCTCTCTCCTATTGAAATTATAATTTAATCGTTCGTGCATTAAGACTTCAATTTTAAAAGAGAGTACACCTGCTACGAATAGAGAATTAGCTGAGTCAAATTTAGCAAGTGTAATTACAGCTTCATAATTACGTTTTCTGTTTAACGTCGGCTATCACTGGAAATTAGAAATTGGACCGTCGCGTCGTCATGATACAATAGACTACAATACTTCTGCAGAAATCTTATTGGCGGACATGGACGATCGAAGGCACAAACCTTTTATGTTTCCATGATATAGTTTGTTGAAATGTTACTTAGCAATCGATTTACCGGAAAAATTTTATGAAGCCAAAAAGTTGTCAATGGATGTGTTTTGTTTTTAGAATATCAGCCTGATTGAAAATATCGCAAGCAATGTGTAGCCGGCGCGGCAGTTTAAAATGTAAAAGATGACATTTTTTCCGTAAAGAGTAAAAAAATGTCAATTGATGTGCTTTGTTTTTAGAATATTATTGAGATTGAAAAGATTACAAGCAACGTATAGCCAGCAGTTTAAAATACAAAAGATGACGGAATATCCGGAAGCAGTAAAAATTGTAAATCGATGTGTTTTGTGTTTAGATATCCCCGATTGAAAACATCGGAAACAAAGTATGGCATGCAGTTTCAATTGCAAAATATCACGTTGTTTCCGGAAAAACCGGAAGCCGTAGAAATTGACAGCCGAAATTTGTGTTAAGGGGGTTCTCATGTAGAGGCCTAAAAAGTAGCTCAACTTTGGAACAGTTTTTGAAACAAATTGTAAGAGATATCAATATTTTTTCGTTTTCTATATATTTATTATACTTTAGAGTACAAAAAAAAAATGTGCCAGAAAAATCTATATGCAAGAAGTGGATACTGTTGTAGGAAGTATCAAGCCCTGCGCGGCGTGCTTTCCTTACCGACGTGCACGATAGCTCCTAAAAAAATAACCAGAAATCGAAATTTCAAAAGCGCTGTGAAACTAGATGAAATAAGTTGGAGGCTAAACCAACATTTGGTTAAAAAAGTTGAAAATTACCAACATTGTTGCTATTTGAATTATAAGTTCGATTTTCTACAGCTTTTTTTTCGTTTTGAAATCGGTATAAATAATATAATTATTTAAAAGTGTTACTTATTATGAGGTTCAGCTTCCAATAAAAAGTATTTTCTTTAAGGAAAAAAAAGAATAACTCGATCCGTTAAACGATTTAAAAGTAATCGCGGATGCCAAAGATCGTGTTTCTAGAAAACGCGATGGTTGTGTTGGTGTTGTTAATTCTACACCAGAAGGTAGAAACATTATACTTTTTAAAACTCCTTTTCTATATGAATTCATTGAAATGTAATAGTTTACTTAACATAAGCATCTAGATATATTCGCTCTCTATATTGTATACAAATTTCACATTCCTATTTTAAAATCGTCACCGGGAATTATCATTTGAATAGAAACATCGCTTTGCGCCGCCTTAATGCAGGAAGTTTCGACCGGAGAATACCATAGGCTATAAAACCGTAAAACGCGAGAATCAAAAAACAGTTTCAGCGGATTATTTTATACACTTCAAGGTTTCAAAATATGAAAGATAAAGAATATGATTTTTTTCAACCGATTACATGAGAACCTCCCCGTAATAATATCATCCGTACTGAAACTATCGCATACAGAGTATAGCGTGCAGCCTGCAATTTCAAAGATAGCGTCATTTTCGGAAATTAAGGTGCTCTTACACGTAGCCACTTTTGTTGCGCGAGATTCTATTGCGACACTATGAAAAGGCATGTTGTGTTCACACGTGAGATAAAATCAAAAGTTGCGCCACTTTCGACTAGCGCCAGCGCCAAGTGGCAGCCACACATTTTAAAGTTGCGGTGCTATTCACACAGTGCACGCTACTTTTCATTGCTGCAACTTGTAAAAGTGGCACGTCGGATGTCAAGAATTGCTCAATTAACGACTGCGCACCCTCGTACTTGTAGTGGTTGTGTTTATATTCTGCCTCATTAAGTTTGAAGCGGCGATAGTGATACTGTGTTGTTCTTTATTCCATAAAAAATGGATTCAGATTCTGATGCCGATGAGAGGACTAGAGCAGCTGCATGTTATGAGCTAATGTTAATGAGCTATTCAAGGCCGCTTTTGTAGGAAAAGGCTCAACTATACCCTATCGCAGAACTTGAGGTTAAAGTGCAGTAGACTTGTGGGTTTTTCTACTTTAACAACCCTACTGTACTTATTGAAATTTTAACGTTGCCGCGTATTATTGCATATTTTGTCGAACCTACAGGAAAAACTCCCCAAGAATGATAGGATGATCTAAATGTAGAGAAATTTCATTTTAAGTTTAACCTAACATTCCCATCAATTTCAATTTTTACGATCGTAAAAAATTATTAGCATAAAACGTCTCGGGTTGGGAATTACTTTAACAAGTAGAATGAACATTTTGCTAAATGTGCATTATGCGGAAAATATAACATCAGTTGTTTATTTACGAGGACTTTAGTTGGAATATTTATTGTAATATTTTTTTAACTGCTTTTTTTAGAATGACATATTTATTCGACATTCTTTTCAGACAAGAAGGATTTATTTTAACTTGTTTCTGTTGTTCACACTGGATGTTGAAATAATAAATATTTATTTATGTTCTTTTTTGTTTAGAGAATTAGTATTTATCGGTTAGCATACTTTATTTACAAAATATCAATTTTATAAGTTTTTTACTTTGTTGAAGTTCGATAGATACGATAGTATCGATAGTTTTAACGATACTATCGATAATATCGGTGATATCGATGATATCGATGATATCGGATACGCCAACTGTGGATGGTTAACCAACACTTCCGTATATACATCTACTAAATGTTGCGCCACTAAAGTGGAAGTGGACCAACACGTCGGTCCATTTCTGTGTGGCGCTAGTACCGTGTTTGTACCTGTTTACACGCAGCAACATTTTAGCTGTACGCAACTTTAAAAAATTGCGCGCTGTACTGAAAGTGTCGCAATATTTACGGTTGCAGCGTTGTTCACACATTGCAATATAAGAATTGCGCCATTTTTTAACTTGCGCAATACGAAAAGTGGCGTCGTGTAAGAGCACCGTTAGTCATACTATATAAATATATTATATCCCAAAAATTTTTAGTATATTATGGCTAATCCAAATTTAATTCATCTGGTTCTACAAATAACAGCGTAGATCACCCATTATTAATAGTGTCGATCACCCAGCATTAATTAGTAATTTCATAACCGTGAATCGAAATCAGTTTGACCTACGCAATAACAGTTTGACCTGAAGTATGCGTTACATACCGGGTTAAACTAGTTTGGCTTAGACTAAACTACTTGGGCCTAACGCGCTTCAGTGGAACTAGTTTGACACAGGACAAACTGGTTCTGCCTAAAAACGGATTTTGCCGGTAGCAAAAACAAAAAGCATACTTAAAATATGTATATCATGTTGACAAAATAGAATAGAACGGGGATTTACAATTTCCAAGTATTCATTCACTTACGGTAAGTTTCAACTTTAAGAATAAACGAATTCAACGAAACGAATATCCACTACTCAATCAGAACCAGATCCCTGAACTTATCTATACCAGGATATAACGATTATGGGATTAGATGATGTAATCCCAGAAAGCCATTTTTCTTCAAAGTACCTCCCAGGAAGATAATAAACCCCAAATTCCATACTAATCGATTTTAAGGGAGTAAACGGCGGAAGAGTAAGCAGACCGGGGGTTAAGTAAACCAAAGGCGGAGAAAAATGGCGGTCATTGTGTGCAAAGGTAAGTAGATTATTCTTCCGAATACCATTCAACCGGCGAATATCTTTTCACTTTCGGTCCTTATCATTGGCCTTTGTTGGATTCCAGATAGAAAGTTTCATTTACCGACTACAAAGGGAAACAATTCGTGCAGAGAAACCTTTGTCAGGACGAAGAGGACGAGGTGGACGGCCGCGGATGCCGCCGACCAGGACCTGCCTTGATTTTGCCCCATTCCCCCCTTCCATCCTAGTGGAAGAGCGTGACACCCGAAGAAGTCTAACTCTCTTAATCCTCGCACAATACGTGACGAATTCTTTGTGGGAATTCAATTGAAAAGTAACACGGAATTTACAATTGGTCTAAATGTTTTAAAAGTTTATTCGGTGTTTAGCGTATGGTTGATCTATAAAAATTGGTTTCGTTTTGTGACAAGGAATTTTAACGGCAAAAAAGAATATTCTCAATTGTACTGAGAACGAAGACGATTGTTTGTTGAAGCAACTAAACTCATTAACGAAATCACTTAATTAAAGTAGATCAATAGATTTACTTCAGTAAAGTTGAGCTGACAGGATTAATTAGCTAATTTATATGTAAGGAAAGATTTTCACCTAAATTATAACAAATATTTCATCAAAATCGTAAAGCATGGCGAAATTGTCATTTACGATTTTGATTTAATTTTGATTTTTTTTGGTATAAGTAAATTTTGGAATATAAGATTTGATTTCGAGATTTTACACCGTTGTTAGTTATACCTTTTACACCTAACTCATTTTTCTAACTTGGAAACAGTTCTCGGGAAGATATCTTACTAACCATTCAAAATACACACGGTGATTTACAACTGTTAAACAAAATTTTAAACCCCACATGCAGTATATTATTTTAAATTAAAATAATGACAATTTAAATAATCATTTTCCAGTTGTCTTGGTTTGACTTTTACACCTTTCAATATATTAATTATTGTCAATTTTATTTACTGTTCGAGAGCGGATGGAACTGATTTATCGCGTAGAGCGCAGACCATTGAACCATATTAAGGTGGTCAAACGTCTCACTTTTGGCGTGGAACAAACTGATGTATAATCATTAATCACAGCTTTATTTGGATGTTTAAATATGTTATCAACGAATGTTTCAGAAATTACAATCAATAAACACAACCACGAATCGGTTGCAGTGAAAAAAGGGGACATAATTTGGTGTAACTGTCTCAGCAAAAAAAAATGTGTTATGAAAATTATAGCAGGTAAAATTAGTTATCGAAAAGAATGCACACAGTATAAGTATACTACGGTCAAATTAGATTTTAACTTGAAAAAGTGGTGTTCCCCATTATCTTTACCATATTTTCTAACGCAGTCTAAAATTTTGTTTTTATGAAAATAACCATTAGAATTTATTTAAAAAAACGTGTAAAACGTCATATAAGGAATTTTTATATTTAATTAGTAAACCTTTTCCATATAAAATTAACAGTAATTCGGATCAAAGTAAGCATAATAATGAAAACGTGACAGACAAATTGCCGCATATCGTAGACAGTAGTATAAGAAGAAATGTTTCTTTCTTTGATTTCTCAAAGAGCAAGTTTTTGTCTCAAGTTTACGCTAGGTATTATTTTAGACTTAATTTCCAACCAAAACAGTGAAAGTTATATACTATAAAATATATTATTTCTATCACATCAACTTTGCAGACAATAAAAATAACACTACCAAAGAAACATGTCCCAGAATAAGTTGTTATTACTATGGAAACATAAATATTTTAGCCAACGGGGGAGGCACAGGATTATTTATTCTTGGAATAACTATGCTGTTGGTTATATGTAAACTTGTAGATCGGCCCTTAAAAACATTACATTTTAATGATAACTTACGGTTATTTCTGTAATAATTGTGCCAAGTGTAAGTCAGCATGGTAATGAATCTCATCTCATCTCTGCAAGTGGGTCTACTGAGTAACGTGCCGGTGATGCCCTGGCCAGGGTGATCTCTGTTTAATTCCCTGATAAAACGTTAACCTTTCTATTTTCTTTTGTTGGTGAGCGTTTAAATATATCGTAGACGTTTCAGATTAATGGGGGTTTGAGAAAGGAGATCTACTTTCAACAATCCTGTTCAATATTTTGTTGGAATAGTGGATTAAGGACAAAATGCACAATATATAGCCAGACGGCACTAGTTATGGCATATGCTGATGACATAGTTATTGTGACAAAAACAAAACAAAATTTATTGGGGGCAATGGGAAAACTAGAAGAGATTGCAAAGAACCAAGGGCTAACAATAAACACCACAGATTAAATAGATTAAAATATGAAAAAAGTATATGACAGTGAATATATGATAATCAGAACCAGAATCCGGAATCTAAGCTAACGATAGATACAGAAGATGGCGGGCAGTGTGATCTGGATAGAGTGGAGAGATTTATTATTTGGGAGTGACAGTAACAAGCAAGAATGAGGAAAAGTGGAAATAGTTGAGAGATTAGCAAAGGGTTGGAAATGTCTGGGATCGCTAAACAGCAATCTTCGGCCCATAGTTACGTACGGAAGCGAACTATGGAAGAAGCGAACTAAACCTGAAAGAGAGAGAGACAGAGAGAGAGAGAGACAGAGAGAGAGAGAGAGAGAGAGGCGTTGGAAACATGGGAGAATATTTGGAGGAAAAGAGTGGCAGATATCTGGATGATGAGAACAAACAGAGAATTGATGGAGCTGCATGGACATCCAATAATAAGGACGGTTGTGGGTGCAACGAATAAGATGGCTGGGACAGGTGATAAGGTTGTTGGAGGGCAGGACAACAAGGCAAGTTTTGTTGGGCGGTATCTCAGGAGGAAGTAGGAGAGTTTGACCACGGACAAAATGGATGGAGATGATGAAGAAGGACGTTGACGAGCTGGGAATTAGAGACTGGAAACGTGTGGTTCAGAATAAGGCGAAGTGGAGAAGATTTTGGAAGCAAGCCATGGGCATATTATCTTATACTGTTGATATATTATTATTTTCCGCTGCCTCAGTCGTAAGTTATTCCCCTCCTTGATTTAATCTCTTTTAAAATTCCATGTTTAGTAGCAGACTGTTCTTCTTATTGAACTTTTAACATAGCTCACAATATTTAAAACATCCATTCGTTATGCATTCTCAAATGTGAATGTTAAGTGCATGTTACATTCATGCGCTGTTTCCATTTTAAAGCTACCCAACCCGACACAGGATTGCACTCGCCAGAGGGTATTAGGAAAACTAGAGACGCGACATTTGTAACTGTTGCATATTCAATTTTCTAGGCTACTCAGCGGCTTGATTTTGGGGAAGCGACAAAAAGTGTTTGGGTCAAAGGGACTCCCACCACGTACGGAGTGGTGGGAGTAAGAGCTAGATCGCACCATCCATGAATATGCAAGGGCGACTACGATATTCCGCAAACCAACTGGGATGGCCTCAGCTGAGCTGTGCTATGCTGGTCGCAGTCGACGGACTTTTGCTCGCGAACTTTTGCTTGCTTTCGAATTAATAAAGGCTTGCCTTCATTAGCCGTGATTTATTCCCAATTTGTAAGCGGAGGGAGTGCCCCTCCCCATACCCTACCCGACGCCTGCAATCCGAACTCCGGTCTCTATTACTTCTTAATTTACAAAGGGTGGTAAGTTTTGGCGGAGGAGCCGGAAAATATTTAAGTTTACGATTTTTAATGGGTGATTCGCCAGGTGATATCAGCAAAGTCTGGAGGCTTATACATTATTTTTCATTGAATTATATACGAATTTCGCTTGAAAATTTATCTAAGCTCTATTTCTAATCGCCGACCGGGTTAGATTATACTGTGAGCGCGTAAAGTCTGGAAACATGAAAAAATTTCTTAGACCGTTTGTTATTTTAAAAATCCTTGAATACATCGATTTTTAAGTATTAAAATACACATTTCTGTGAAAAGTTCAATTTCCGACCATCAATTGTTACTGAGTTATGACGCCATCGACACTTTTTTTTTTAAATGGTGAACCCATTTTTTTCTTACAGATTTTGGTAGATCATTTAATTGTCTGAATGTTATCGTAAATATTTGATGACCCTACATAACAAAATTTTCGAGGAAAAGACAATTGAAAATTGTAAAATATTGATCACTTTTGGAAAATAAGCTTTTGTGACTTGAATATGAAATTGCGTTTTGATTACAATTAATTGAAAACAATTTCTACAAATTTATATTAGATGAACCCATTGTCCTAAAAACTTCAAAATGATCTCATAGTAAACCTTAATCTTTGCACTTTTACCTAAAATCCCCATAGTTGTTCCCAAATGTTTTTGAATCATTTACATTGATTCTTTTAGTAGGGTGCTGACGGCCCCATAAAAATAACCTCAAAAAACGCAATAACCTGACGTGATATGCAACTTTTGAACCGTCCATAAAGAAACAAAATTAGTAGTATTGAAATGCATGAAATGAAATGCTCTGATTTCTTCTCGATTATTTTTTTGATAAGATAGTAAAAGTATATAAATTTCATTCATTTTTCTTAACCTTGACAGCCGGTGGCGACTCTAAATCAACAAGCAGCGTGATTGTGTGCCTTTGAATTCAAGTTCTACTTCGTCTTAATTCGGTAGGGCTTAGCCCTGTTGTCTTCAATTCACATTTCACATCATTTATGAAATGAATCTTTTCACGGTACTACATCTTCAACTTCGGATTCCATCGCTGCTGACTCTATCGCGTTTACTTTTACCGGCTCCTGATTTCTTGGTTCTCGTTTTGGTGGTTTTCGTGAGTTGCTTTGTTCGTGTAGTTTTGGTTTTTGTCTCAGCTTAGAACGCTGAGAATATCTGCAACATTTTGAGAGTTACTAAATATTTTTAATCTCTTTTTATGGTGGTAGTTTAAAAATTGTAGGACATTCTGTTAAAATACAGATATATACACTTTTTTATCATATTTTGACAGTTCACCATAATATTACACATTTAAAATTTTCGAATCTAAAAGTAAAATGTTAAAACAAAAATTAATGCCACCACGTCAAAGAGAGTCATAAGACACCCAGATTGAAACCCTAGGTACACCAGGAGTCTCATTTATTCAGTATCTTGTTAGGTCATCATTTTGATTTATGTTTTATGTGTCGCCAGGGACCGTACATCAGCGCTCCACGCGGATGATATATTAAACAGAATCGCGTTTTCATATCGTGCGCACGCGCGCAATCGTCGACGGCAGCGCCACGCACCGTTAATAAATTAAATTATCGCGGGGCGGTGAAGTGCCGCCAGCCTTGCCCCAATATTTTATAAATTGCCCGGCAATAAAATTATTCCCCGAAAATAACTATCTGTCTATAAATTAATGCAGTATAAATTACGCCCAAATAGTTTTCGATGTGTGTTGTCGGTGGGGGTTGGGTCGGGTCAGGGGTTGTGGGGTGGGGTTGGTGTGTCGCCCCGTTATATTTTATTAATTGGAGGCCCATCCGACGCTTGTAAATTTGCGCATAAATTTCTAGGCAGATGTACTTGCCAAACCGGTGGACGGATGTTGGGTTGATTTTCGATACTGTCGGTTACCCGGTTTGGTTGTAAAGTATGTTTCTAATTCTCTTCCGTTTCCAAAGCCAACAGTAAAGGTTGGGTTTGGAAGCACTGAAGAGATTTTCACTTTTTCTTTGCAAACTGTTATTAATAGTGTGTTTATTATTTTAAAATGTTCGTGACGTTATCAAGGATAATTTTATCCCAATAAACGCGAGGTCTGATGATGCTGTTAACGTAGCAAAACCGATTACCTCGAGAATTTTGACTGAAAAAAAACTGTCGTTTTTTTCGGAGTTTCCATACCCAACGTAATAATACACTTGCAAAGAAATGGAAATACACACATATAATTCCTTATTTAATTTGTTTTTTTTTTAACTTATGTTTTATCATAGATTTTAGCTTCAAATATATAGCTATAAACAAACGAAATAAAAAATAGAAAGGTATTACTATATGCTAAACCCCGGAAAATTAATAAAAGATGAATAATATACAAATATATTGCACCTTACTTGTATACTTTGCATGTGAGTTTGCGATAGACAAAGTTCCAAGATATGGATGCATTAATCAGTAAGTACAAAATATTTTTTTACTTTATCATACGTAGTATGTAAAGTACTGTAATCGTGCCAAAAAAATTTTTTGAGATTTTAGCGGAAATATGTCTTTTTGGGTCCCCTGAACATTTTTGACCAAGGTACAAAAAAATGTGTGTGTGTGTGTGTACCCGTTTTTTGTGGCGACGATTCCGGAAACTAGTAAAAGTATCGGGACGAAACTTCATATTTAGAAGTTTCATGACCAAACTTAGAGCTGAAAAGCTTTCTGTTGAAAAGGGTCCAAAGGACTGGAGGTTTAGTCTTAGCATTTTTGAAAGATTTTGCAAATAAGCCGCCATTTATGGAATTTCGTCGAAATAGTTAAATAATAAATTAAAGTCGAGGAAATTCTGAATAATTTATGTCTATGACATTTTTTGGTACAATCAATAGTTTAGCTGCATGAGCAAATTCTATTTCATAGAGATCGGTCGCACTGCATTAAGACTAGTAGCCAGGATTTGTCAGATTTTTTTGATTCTAATGACAGTAGGTAGTGTCACGCGCTAATGTTTTGACAATACTCTGACAATACTCTGACAATACTCTGTCAATATAAGCTGCGTTCGGATATTGTACACAGTTATACTTTTTAACCCAATAACACGTAAGGCCGCATTTATACTACCTGGAGGCAGGCGATAGGTGGCGGGTGACAGGTGTCAGGCTACGTCGCCTGTATTTGTGGAACGTTTGTTGTTACGGAAGTGTTTATAGTTCTGACAGGTGCCGAGAGATGTAGGAGACGCAGCCCGGCTGCAACCCATAGCTGTCGTGATGAGACAGATTCGAGTGGCGTAGCCTGCCGTAGCCTGGACAACCCTGCATTCATTCTCTGTTTGCTGTAGGACGCACATGCAAAATGTCAATTTCTATGTGATCGCGAGATCTTAATCAGCGAATTTCAGATCCTGTCGGCAATTTGGAACCATGCAGACCCTAATCACAACTAGTAAGAAAATTATCTTCAGCCGTGCTGAAGTTAAAATACCGCCCACCGTAAAATATTAAAAAAAAATTGAACCGATTTTGCCCATTCACGAACTTCTCCTTTCTTTTCAAGACATAAGATTGTATACCAAATTTCAGATCAATTGCTTCAAAATTACGGCAGTTATCATGCACACAGACGGACAGACAGACAAACGGACATAGCTAAATCGATTCAGTTCACAATTCTGATCAAATCCATATATATATATATATATATATATATATATATATAAGTCTGCAGACATTCGTATAAAAACACAAAACTGCAGTGGTTATTTAGGTGACGTCACTCGAAGTATCAACACCGCAACTCTCAACGCCTGCAACCCGTAGCTTGCCACCCGCCACCTATCGCCTGCCTCCTGGTACTACAAATGCGGCCTAAGTGTCATTTGGACGGTGTACCCGGTGTCAACGGAGTACAATATCCGAACGCAGCTTTAATCGACATATCTGTCTAGTTCTACTAGTTTTATTTTAATGCAGACATGGCCGACCTCGATCAAATAGAATCTCATGCAGCTAAACTATTAATTTTATATATAGTATGATAAAGTCATGTGTCTGGCCACATCAGATTTTTTAAATCTCTTCTTAGTTTAAGTATAGAGAATTATGTCAAGATCTTAGAAGGTCTCCTGTCATTACGCGGTGACTTGATTTGAATCTTTGAATCATAATTCCTATACAAAAATTAGTATGGTTTTAAATTTTTGGAAAAAAGAGCTTTTTTTGACGGGGCCTTGCTTCAAACCTGCTTTTACGCATTTTTTTTTAAATTTCCTTTTTTATTTATTAAATTAAAATTCTAACTTAATTTAATTTTAAGTTGGGGATCTATACAACTATATTATAAACATAGCTGCATGAGCAAATTCCATTTAATCGAGATCGGTCGTGTCTGCATTAATATAAAGCATAGTAACCAGGATTTGACAGCTATTTTCATTCTAATGACAGCAGGTAGTGTCAAACTCTGATGTTTTTACAATACCTACTGTCCATAGTATCAAAATATGCCACATCCTAGCTTGATTTTAATGCAGACTACCGATCTCGATCAAATAGAATCACATGCAGCTAAACTATTAATTTTATATATACTATGATAAAGTCATGTACCTGGCCACATCAGATTTTTAATGTGTGGCATTGTAATAGGTTTTCCATTATTTGTTGTAGTTCGCAACTGATGTCGGGGTGACCCGAAACCGTTATTGTAATATTTTCAATAAATAAATTGTGTCTTGAAAAAGATTTCTCTTTACCCAATACTGTGATTTATAGTTAATAGTAATTTATAGTAAATAGTAATAATCAAATAATAACCATTATTTTCTGATCCATGTATTGCTATTGGAGATATAAAATTGCTTCTTCCATGTTTTCTTTTACATTTTGATTGCTATCCTTTGCAATATCCGAATATGCAGAACCAAATTGTACGTAACTTTTTGCTCTGCTATCGTAGTACGATTCCATCAGGAATATAAGCTAAAATATCAATTGATTGACTGAAAATTCCACGAACGTGCCCGTTTTCACTGGAAATTCGGGAACATAGGTGGAGCTAGTGTCAGCGGACGCATTGCACGCATTATTTTAATTGTGTACAGCTCAGCAGCCAACAATTAAATTGACAACGGAATGAAACATATCCGATGGCCGCGGCTATATTTCACGTCACCGGTTCCTCGCCTCTCACCTCACCTCTCGTCTCCCCAAAATTGTAATGTTTTATTTATACACGGCCATATTTCCGGCGCCATTTAAAAACGCGCAGGGATGTATGCGTGTATACGTTTTCAATTCCGTTTTCCGAGTACAATAATGCGATCGTTCGCAATGTGTGTGCTAACAAATGTCGGTTCATTTGCTCGCATAATTAACATTTACAGTGAATATTACACATTGTACTTAGTTTATGATACACCGCCTCTGATTTCCATAAATTCTACGAATTATTGTTGTAATTGTTTCTAACTGATGTTTATTTGTAGGTTTCTACATACCAGCTGCTTTGCCCGCGGCTTTATTCTCATAGATTTTGGCATATGTTTCAAATGTCTTAAAAAGAAACATTTATGTTCAACTAAAGCAATTTAATTTTAGATATTAGTCTGTTCCTATCATATATGTAAATCCACGTGTCTCTTCACAATTAAACATCTAATTAATTGCACCTACAGTGTGGATGTGCCTTATTTATACATCAGTGTAGTGAAATTTATTTGCACTTTCAGTGTTAACTGTCATTTATATAACGCATAATTTGCCCAGGCAAAAGCTATTTGCCGGGTGAAATAGATACGGAGAGTTTATTGATATTTCTAAAGCTATTTGCCTAGGAAAATGTATTTGCCAAAACCGATGTTAGGCAAATAATATTTTGTTTCCTATCGCGTTTGTAATAACATTATGTGCGGTTATGTGCAATCCGTACATGTTTGTTTTCAAATACGTGTTATGCCTGATTTGATGCATGATGTGGCAAGCGTCAATATCCATGTCCCTTCACATGTCCCGAAATAAAGAAATAGAACTGGCGATTGCGCTGGATAAGACGTTAGACCACTACCATCAAGCCAATGACGAATTAAAATTCTTTAAATAATTTAGAACATTACGTAAGTAAATAATAAAAATTTTAAATAAATTTTCGACAGGTACTAAAAACTAATTCTTCGATGATCGTAAATTCATAGTAGTTCGTTTGTGTAATTCCTACTAGCAGTTTGCAATGACCAAAAGTTGCTGTATGAACGGAAGAATCATGCGATTGTTGAATTTAGTCGTGGCTACTATACAGGGTGTCTCAACGATGCGATCTTGGAAGATTGTGCCTCTGTTAATGAAGATGTTTTAAAACTGATTTCACTCATATATATAGAACGCCGAGGCGCACATTTTAAAATTATTAGCGTGTATACAGGCTGTTCCATAAGGTAGTACCCGCCCAAACGTATATTTCTTTAAATGGAAAACATATATTTCGGCACAATTTTACGACAACAAAAAATAACATTACCTACCCTAAACTTTATACTTTTTGATTTATTGGCATTTTTAAGGAAAAACAGCAATCTAAGACAAATTGTATATCTCTATACCTGTTTTAATTTTATTGCGCACGCTTAGATTATGATTAAGTATGAAGCGTTCTATTAGCGTGATTACCTACCTAATCCAAATTGTGTACAGGTTGGTCATAATCTGCAACAAAATATAGCAAACAGTTTTTCGTAAGAAAGTTAATTTTTTAAAATGGAAAACCATCTATTTAATAACTTTTTTGAATTCTACGCATCGGTCTGCACAAAAAAAGTACCAGGATACACCAGCGCTAGAACAAACAGTTGCAAAGATAACTAGTCTTCTTCATAAAAAATCGATTTTCTATCAATAAGTGTTTCTACACCTAGATTAACCATTAAACCAGCAAGTATTTACCTAAAGTACTGTTTTCTCGCATGATTTCATCTTTTTTTAATAAATCAAAACATTTGATCACATCTGCATTGTAATATTATAATTTGAAATAAAAGTTTACTTATACCCTGTAGGCTATGAAAAATATGGCGAACTTTTCTCAGGAAGAACTAATTGACATGGTGTGGGTTCTTGGCGAATGCAATAAAAATGCGTTCTGCACAAAAAGTACTAGCACACACTAGTGCTAAAATAAACCCTTACAGAAATACCTTGCCTTCTTCGTAAAAATTTACATAGAATTACCGTTATAAATGTCTATTTCTTGCAAAACAATATTAAGTATTAATCATTATGGAAAAATAAATGTACAGTGCTTGATATTGAGTTGCGTTATGAATTGCTTTTATTTAAGATAAGTAAGTAAAATAAAGTGGTCTTTAAGAACAAATTTATATCAGCTTTATACCTTAATAACTTGTTCAGCACAGTATTTCATAGCCTACAGGGTATAAGTAAAATTTTATTTCAAATTATAAAATTAAATTGCAGATGTGATCAAATGTATTGATATAATAAAAAAAAGAATGAAATCATGCGAAAAAACAGTAATTTAGGTAAATACTTAGCTGGTTTAATGGTTAATGTAGGTGTAGAAGCACTTATTGATAGAAAATCGATTTTTTTTAGGAAGAAGACTAGTTATCTCTGGAATTATTTATTTAGCACTGGTGTGTGCTAGTACTTTTTGTGCAGAGCGATGCGTAGAATAAAAAAAAAATAATTAGATACATGGTGTTCCATTTAAAAAAATTAACTTTCTTACGGGCAACTATTTGCTATATTTTGTTGCAGATTATGACCACCCTGTATACAATTTGGATATGGTAGGTAATCTCGTTAATAGAACGATTCTTACTTAATCATAATTTAAGCGTGTGCAATAAAATTAACAACAGGTATTGAGATAAACAATTTTTCTTAGACTGCTGTTTTTTCCATCAAAATGCCAATAAATCAAAAAGTATAAGTTTAGGGTAGGTAATGTTATTTTCCATTCTCGTAAAATTTTGCGAGGAATTCAAAATTGTGCCGAAATATAGGTTGTTCCATTTAAAGAAATATAAGTTTGAGTTGGTACTACCTTATGGAACAGCCTGTATACACGCCAACAATTTTAAAATGTGCGCCTCGACGTTCTGTATATATGAGTGAAATCATTAACAGAGGCACAATCTTTCGAGATCGCACTGTTGAGACACCCTGTATATTTTATATTAAATTATGAATTATCGCGCATGGGTTATAAATGTTAAATTAAATGCTTCATAACTTTTTACCTGTTGACGATAGACCCACCGAGTTAAGCATTTTAGGAAAGCTGATTTATTGATCTTTCGAAGGGTGTGAAGATATACACATTTAGCAAATCTCCAGTTATCCGGGATGTCATAGAATCGCAAATCAATAATAACTGTCAAAAAGTGCGATACTTCTACAACATGAGTTCTTTTGTTTCATTATCGTTGTTAGTTACCTCAGATGATTTCTTGAAAAATGCATGTTTTTGACTTTAATTACACAATATCGTAGAAACACTTGATAATAGCCTAATACAAGACATTATCAAAACAATTAGGATACAAAAATTCTTCAAAAACTGCAACAATTTACCAAGAGTTCCATTTACACAAACAAGTTTGTGTTGGTACGTTGTTGTGGTACACCCCGTAAGCATGAAAAGGCCATTACTGTACTTTGTTTCTAACGCGGTTCATATTAAAACCATTAATCGAAATCAGTTAGACTGATTGGCCTACATTGAGAAAAATTGCTGTAAAATTACGCATAAGTCATTGTGAAAATTACAATAGAAATGTGATAAGTCTAAAAATTGCACGTAATTCCAATTATTTTTACACGTCTGTGTACTATTACGCGATATTGCTGCTTTATTTCAATTACAATGATGTTTTAGTAAAAACACAATGGAAATATACCTTAGAATCGTAAAATTACAATGCATGTTGTCATTTTACTATTATAATAGCGAGTTTGTTGATATTGTAACGCCCAGACGCATCAGTTGTTTTGCAAATGAACGCCGGCAAGCACACCATCGTGTGCAGTATATAGTTGGGCGCGTCGTATTTCTGTGTCTGGTAAGTAACAGTGATACAGTGAACTAATAGGTGTATGTTAAAATAGTATACCACACTGAGGAACAATTGTAATGTCTTTGTAGAGCACCAATGAGGACAACCAGCCACTATAGATTGATGTCTTAACGCCCTCCCTGGCAGAAAGGTGTAAGTACAGAGTCTCATACGTTTCTTTTTAAAAATTTGTTTTAAGATTGAAGGGTTTTATACCCACAGAAAGATAATGTGCAAATAATGTTTCCTTCTTCTATTACAGATGCAGAACATATTGCACCAAGTGTGTTTGTTAGAAACAGAGTGGACGAGTATGTGGGTTCATGACTGACCGAAGTGAATTTATATGTTTATCCGTGTGCTTTTTATGTTTTAGTATGTATTAATTGCTTCTCTATGGTTTTAATGTATTTTATGTGCCTCAAAGTGTTTTATACTTGTATGTACGTCTAATTTTGTTACAATTAATTTTATCTATACCATATTTGTATGGCCGTTTGTACTATTGTAACGTTTGACTGTTTGCATGATGTTTGCTTTCTGTATTATATGATAATGTTAATATCTATACTCAAGATGAGAATAACATTATACAAATCAAAAATACTTTATAGTTCATTGAATATTCCACTGAAATAGATGTGAAATTATTATGCATTACCTCATATTTCATGTAAAATTACATTAAAATTGATGTTCAATTATTACGCATTGCCCCATACATCACTTAAAATTACATCAAAATCGGTGTAATATTCCGGTCAAATTCTTATAAAATTACATTGTAAATATACAATGACAATGTAAAAATACAATTGAGATGTAAAATTACACTGATTATCGCAGGGCAAAAAAGAACCTACTACTCCTACTGTAAATTCACATCAAAATTTTTCTCAGTGCAGGCATCGACCGAATTAGTTAGACCTAAACGGGTTAGACCAAAACGGGTTTCGCCGGTAACATATACATAACATCTTTGATTTGCTCTCGTGTTCTCAGATATGCATCTCGTCATAAACAAAGAACCTCCAGAATTTGCATTCCTTGGATTTTCGCGTAATTGTAGCATTGGAGAATGGTAGCAAGTTTTAAGGAACTACTAATCACCAAGCTTCAGGTGTTTAAGCTTTTGGTTTTTGAGGTTTTCTTTTACTTTCATTAACAACAAATAACTCTCCTTTTTAATGCGCCTTAACTGTATCTATTTATTTGTTAAGAAGGATATAAATGCCTTTTATTTATTAAACAAATTTGAGCATCTTCATCACTATATTTTCGGAAAATTGCAGAACATGGGTTTTGTTATTTTTGAAGAAGTTTCAGTTACCAATTTACAAGTTTGTAGAAATTACAGTTACTGAGACAAAAGATCATAAAATACCATCACCACAACCCCTCCCCACTTACCTGCATTTTAGGAAAACAATCATACAACTGTTTCTTTATTTTTCAAGGCGACTGCAAACTCAAACATTTAGGTCCGTAACATACTTTGTTTTTGAGGAATATCTACTTTTATAAACCACAATTAATCCTCCTTTTTCCCTCCACTTAACTGGATTGTTTTAAAATGGGAAAATACGTATTCGGTTAAGAAAATAAACAAAAAATGCATGGTCGGAGAAACATCATCCCCATTTTGTCATTCCACACGTTCGTAATATTTACAGCTATTGTGATATAGGTATGTTCATAAAAAACATTACTGTTAATTTTACGTATCATGTATACTATAACCAACCATTTTCACCGTGTCCCCCACGCTATCTGCATTTCAGGAACTTGTTAAAATATTTATCCTCAATTTGACTCTTTTAGAGACCGAATATCCATAAATTCTTCCTTAGTGGATGCGTACGTTATAAGAACAATGCACATTCCAAATTCAAAGTTCCTTACGATTGCACTCGTCACCACTTGCACGAGATTTGATATGCCATCGTCACGCTTGCCTTTAGCCATAAAATTAAATACATGGCAAAGTCCTAAGGGTGAACTTGTGCCTGTAGGATGTGAAGGCACTAAATAGTACATACAATTTTATAATTAAATTTAATTAACCTTACTTTCGAGCACTTCTCGTGTGTGGTGCATTAAAATACAATAATAATATTACTTGGCATAAATTTTCTACATTATGTACATTTTAATACAGACACAGTAGTGTGGGAAGTAGCTGAGCCCTCGAGGGCATTGCGGTTATAATATACCACCACGTCAAAATTTAATAACAATTTCGGTTAAACTGATGTATCTAGGCGTATCGCTGTCCCCTCATTTAATTTAGATGCGTGTGATATGTGCTATGACGTCGTATCAGCAAGCGTACCGTTCCAAGGCGGTCCCCAAATCCTTTATAAATATGTATGGCGGTTTCCATTAACCACCCGAAATCGTAGCAGTTCCATCACGCCTAAATGCCACCCACCCACCTGAATGTCAACCTGTTCAAAATTCATAGCCTGACGCCTCTACGTACATATTCGTTTTAGACCCGGGAAGACTACTACCGTGTACGTAGTAGTTGATGTATCCGAGAAATATTTTGCGAGAAAGGGGATTTAAATCCCTTTAGGTAATAATAATAAACTTTATTTCACCAAAATACATTTGTAACAGGGAAATGGTCAAAAGAAAAGAAAAATGCACATAGAAAATAAAATGCACATAACACATATATCAATTTAAGATACAATAAAATTTAATCTATCTCATTTTTCATGTAATTCCTGAATTCTTACACATCGTAGAAGATTTTGTCGGTCAGCAGGTTTCTGAGATCTGCTTTTAGTTTCCTTGGCGTTTTACTCCTCCAAAGGGCAGGTAACATATTAAATAGCTCCAAATGTCGATGCTGGCTGGCAGTTGTATTTATACGATGGAAGGGGATGGTAATATCTGTTGCATTCCGTAGCATTCGGCTTGTTGTTTCACTTCTATCTTGGTGGTCTGATATAACACTCTTTGCATGTAATATTTGTTTAAACATATATGCAGATGGCAGTGGCATTATCTTGAATTTTCGGAATAGTGGCTTGCAGTGAGTAGACCAGCTGGCATGTTCTATTGAGCGGACAGCTTTCTTTTGTGTGCTATCGTTTGTGAAATATGCTATGCATTAAAATAACGCTCCACTAAAAATTCGTTACATTTCCAAGTTGATTTTGTCTCATCAGTAACACGATTTTTAGTCTGATTTTTGAGTTTTTCTTACAGACGCTCCTGAAATCCGGCGAAATGTTCAGGGGGAGGGGTCAGACAGGACTACATACCAAAATGGAGAAAATATGACAAATTGTTGCAAATATCTGACTGTAATTTCCAATCATATAGTACGATATAATTTGGTGACACATTCAAAAAATTAGAAAAAGTTCAGTAAACCTGTCTTCGAATATGCTGCATTTACGAATTTACGAGAGAAGTGAAAAAGATAATATGAAAAATCATCAAGGTTTATTATAATTATGCATATAGGAGTCTTTGATGATTTTTCTTAAGTCTATTAGCTTCCTTTCGTGATCTGTATGTGAATAAAAAAATCTGATGTGGCCAGGCACATGACTTTATCATACTATATATAAAATTAATAGTTTAGCTGCATGAGATTCTATTTGATCGAGATCGGGTTATGCTGCACTAAAATAGTAGAACTAGACAGATATGTCGATTAAAGCTGCGTTCAGATATTGTACTCCGCTGACACCGGGTACACCGTCCAAAAGACACTTACGTATTAATGGGTGTAAAAAGTGTAACGGTGTACAGTATCCGAACGCATCCCATATTTAATTGACAGTAGGTATTGTCAAAACATTAGCGTTTGACACTACCTACTGTCATTAGAATCAAAATATCTGACATACCTGGCTACTAGTTTTAATGCAGTACGACCGATCTCGATGAAATAGAATTTGCTCATGCAGCTAAACTACTGATTGTACCCAAAAATTTCATAGTCATAAATTATTCAGAATTTCCTCTACTTTAATTTATTATTGGTTTTTAAATTTGGTTTTTAAATTGGTTTTTCAGTAGAAAATAAATAATAAATAAAATAGAATCCTTGAGAATTTAAAACTTCTTTAACTCTTTAAACTGTGAAATGACTCAAATACACATCATGTTAAGTTTTTACTAATTAAAATATATTAACAAGTTAAGTCAGTGGATATATTATTAAGATAACGATATAATTATTAAGATAATAAAGTGTAAACATAATATGAATAGAAGATCTACAAAATTAACTTATGACGAATTAATTAAGTAATTTGTTATTACTGCAATAATAATAACTATTTCGAAAATGACATAAAACTTCGTCCATTCCATTCTATTGATACCAGTTCCATGGAAGAAACAACACGTATATTATAAAAACGGGCATCCTCGAAATCACTTCAAAGTTTTTTCCATTCGGGTGGGTCCGCAGAACAGCAAGAACCTTATTAAGGACCTAATTCGGCTAATTGAATCAGCGCAGATTTTTGCCTCATCTCTCACGCTTCAACTGTACGAAACAGTGTGGAGGGTTCAGCTGCTCCAGCGAGGGCGATTTTCTTCGAGATTTGTCGGCGCCAGAGTCGCCCAGTTAATTCGGAAAAATGGACACGCTTAAATAAGAGACACTTAATTAAATCAAAGCTGCCTCTTTACTACCGGGACAAGCTGCGGATATATTTCTGGATAACTCAATTCACGATTTTAATTAAATGCACGAAGACAGTTACGCTCGAACTTTGACCTGAACTTTAATGTTGTATTATGGAGAGGACTTTATTATTATGGAGATTAAATTTAATTTATGAATAGCTACGTTGTCACAATAACTGAAGTCAGTAACCTTTTATTGCTTAATAAATAAATAATTTCATTTAAAACAAACTAAGGACTGTATGTTTGAAGGTTAATTGACATTGAATAAAAGCTTTTTCTACCCTTACTACTATTTTATTCTAGTAATTATCACACTACCTAATATAATAAAACATAAGCAGTAAACCCACCCTAGACTAAAGTCTATATGTGACCGGCTCCGAAGAAAGGGGTCTTACTGCTAAATTATTGTTTTTGGGGTTCTGGCAGATTCAGAATGCTGGAATCTTATACTTTAATATGTCATTTATCCGAGATTAATCGCCTGAAATTTGACGAAGTTACGGGGCGATGAACGGAACTAGTTTTTCGCGGAAGGAATCAGTGCACTTGCATTTTACTAGCAAAACAAGTAAGCTCTCCCGGCGATTACCAAGCTATTTGATATTAGAAATTCAAAAGCAATACAACAAAATAAAGATAAATACTTATTTTTGTGTTCTAATTGAAATTTTGATATTTTTTCATTAGTTGTTCAAAAAAATAATCTGACCAAATATTTACTGCGAAAACAAGAAAAACATAAAAAAAATACGAACTAATAGAAGTAATATACGATATGTGTACGACACTGCACAAAAAAATCAATATTTGATTCCCTTACGAATTTGGCTTATATTATTGTTTACTGAAATCCGATAAATTATGCTATTATTTATTAACTTCTTATACATTTGAAATGAAAGACCATAACATTCCTGTAAAAATAATGATGTAATGTAAAAAAGTATTGCTTATTGTAATAGTACAGGATGAAATTATTTTTTAAACTATGTATAAATCTTGCATTTGTATTTTGTTTCCTTGATAGCGTATTTTCCCTTGAGAATTTGGCTTAATTATTGTTTACTGAAATCCGATAAATTATGCTATTATTTATTAACTTCTTATACTTTTGAAATGAAAGACCATAACATTGCTGTGAAAATAATGATGTAATGCAAAAAAGTACCTATTGCTTATTGTAATAGTACAGAATGAAATTATTTTTTAAACTATGTATAAATCTTGCATTTGTACTTTGTTTCCTTGATAGAGTCTTTTCTCGGGAAGCTCTTTCTGTGGCTTTTTTATGAATCATCTGCCTTCTTACGGTTTGTTACTAACGGTCGAAGTAGCACTAATCCAACTTGATCAAAGTGAGCTGTAATGCTCATACAGCGTTTCAGTGTTAGGTGATGTAAAAAGAAAAATATTTTCAGACATATTGGAATACATTGAAACATGTAAGATGTTTGTTGTAGTCGACTTTGACAACAAATAAGATTTTCTAGTTACTCACTTTGACCGGAAGTAAATTGTTTTGGCGGTTCATCTTGAAACGACATCACTGTACATTACTATATATTCCTCATCGCTACTGGGGGATTCAACTATCCAAGGATCGTTTTTATTTTCGGACGAGTAAAAAATTGAATCTACATCAAACTCATCCATAATTACTTAACGTATTTTTGTAGAATTGACTTACACCACGTGAGTCTTTACTCAATAGTAGATTTTCAAAATACTAATTTTGGAAACAACAGCTTTCCCTGCTTGTTACCACAATTGTCGAAATTTCCACAGAGCGGCACGGCGTGGCTTAATACTGAAAATGCTTTCGCGAAAACATGATTTGTGCCGTTAGAAGAAAAAGGTCTTATGAATAAATTATCGATTTTGAGGTATGCTGAAATCAACATTTTCTGGCCGTAGGAATAAATTTGAGAGCGAGGGAATTAAAAAGCCGAACCAGATTTTTGCAAACTTCTTTACACCCTTTATTACGTAAAACTTAAAAAATGCCAATCTGTAGGTGAGATTCTATATTTCAACCTATGAAAATTCGAACATTTTCGGGTAGGCAGTTTTTAAGAAAAAAAATCGGAAAGGTGAGTGCGAATTTCAAAGAATTAAAACTGCAAAACTCGGGTACCTTGTTTCACTTCTCTCGCGTTCACGCTTACGCCGAGAGCGAGAATATTTTGAAATTCATACATTTTATATAGAAATTACTAAGAAACATAACAGACTTTATTTCATTTCTTTTTGATAAGTAGTTTCAGAGTAATGAGCCTTAAAACACTAGGCTGCACACCGAGCAACGCTGTACTCTTTAAACGCGTGTATCTCGATAACTTGCTTTTAGCAGTATATATATATACGAGTCTGTCCCTGCTCAGCGCACGAAGATCATCAACACCCCACCACAGTTGTGCTGCAACTGGTGACAATACAACTCCGTTGGCTTCATATCGGTCTCCCTACACTCTGCCATGATGACTGCGGCGAGATTGAACTTTTACCTGAACATTATGTTGTATTATGGAGAGGATTTTAATATTATGCAGATTTAATTTAATTTATGAATAGCTACGTTGTCGCCTTAAACACTGAAGTCAGTAACCTTTTATTCCTTAATAAATAATCTCATTTAAAACAAACTAAGGACTGTATGTTTGAAGGTTAATTGACATTGAATAAAAGCCTTTCCTACTCTCACTACTATTTTATTCTAGTAATTATCACATTACCTAATATAATAGAACATTAGATATTAGCTAGCAGTAAACACTCTTTTTAACTTGAGACTCCTAAATATCTCGAGAAATATGCATGGGGTGACAAAAGTGTCTTAAATAAACTTGTAGGACGCAAAGGGGGAAATTAGATGGCGATATCAGTTTCATTGCAGATGGCGCTGCAATCGGTGAAAATGAGGTTAACTTCATTTTTTTAAATGAGAATACCCAACTTTTTTTTATCAAATTATGATTTCACGCTAAATAAGAACAATATTTTGTCTGAACATTTCGTAAGATGCATCTATCAAAAGTTATTGACGATGGAAGTTTGTGGCGTCTGCGGTAGTTACAACCGCTGCCACTGCATGGGATGCGCTCGCCGTCTGTCATACAAGCCACGACTGTCATGTCTGTATTATGGTACAACTCATGGTACATATTTTTATAATGAACTCTACACAAATGAAAATTTGAGTTAGGAGATTAATTTTCTTTATGCCTTTATGCCATAGCTCGCGGAAGTGCTACGCCTATGACAACATGTCGATCGCGGCACATTTTAAAGATAAAAGGTAGATCTTAAGTAGACAAAAGTTGGCCACCCCTGATATATAGCGTCTGTTTGCATCAATGTCATTTTGTTTTCCATACCTTCTACTTCATCAAAGGTTTCTTTCTCCAGATAAAGACCACTTTGGCACTTAGCGCACTATATATATATCCCGCCTTTGAGTGGTCAGTTTTGAAACTACTTTCCGCCATATTTTTGCACTGCCAGTAGTGCCTAGTTCATTTTAATTTAATAAAACATGTTGGTGAATGTTTAGCACTTACCACCATTATTTATTTCAACTCTTCAAATGGATAATATATTAAACATACACTTTAAACGTGACCTTTTTTTGTGGTCCGTTTATCCTTTTAAACAAAAATATGGCGGTCTGCGGTCCGTCGGAGGGGTTGAAGAGCAACACGGTGTGGGCGGGGCAAACTGACGGCAATAAAAACTGATATAATTGCTTCAAGGTCCGTTGAACAGTCGGATGCGCCACCTTCGCGCAAACAATTGAATTTATATTCGGCGGCTGCGGCGGAGGCGTCGCGCGCGCGGTCTGTTTATTACGGCTAAATTCTGGCCGAATAAATTCAAGACTAGCGGACCAGGAAATTGCGGACGGGTTGCTGTTTTTCGCCGCCCCGGGACATCCCCGAACTCTTACAACCAACCCCTGTGCGTACAATTTATTACGGTTTCGGTATTAAATTATTAAACAGATTCCGAATTTACCTTTATTGTGTAAGGGGTGGGGGAGACCGGGAGTGCTTTTATATCGGCAGAGCTGGCTCATGGCGCCCTCGCGATTAAGTTAATTATACGTGTTTCTGGGAAATATTAATTTGTTTTGCAGTCGTATTCTATATTAAATAACAAGGTGTTGGTAATTTTGGTGAATTATGGGACGAGGACGGTTTAAATTTATATCAGACATAATGTATCGTTCACTCAAGGTTATATACAAGGTTGTATTTCAAATTGTTTTCTACGCTTTCCTCAATTCTGTTGCGGTATTTGTTGGATAATTTGTGGTGAGAATAAGGTAGGAGATTTCCAAGCGAAATAAAGACTTTAGAAATGCAGCAGACCTGCAGGTAAGCTAAGGTAAGAAGCTTACATTTGATAATACTTCTAAATTTAATTTATGTATGCCTCAGATCATCTTTTCTGTTTGAAATACTGCTTGAATTGATTTGAATGAACATGTACCTCTCCTTTTTATTTTATATTGATAATTTTCATTCTTTCCATGGCTGTCATGGCCGCTAGAGAATGTGGTGTATTTAGCCCCAATCACACAGTTGATAAATATTTTAAAATAAGTGAATAATGGTTGTTTTAGAATGCGCAATTACAAGTCTGTTGCGTTTACTATACTGAGTTATTCCTAATATAAATAAAAACAAATCTCTCAGGCAGGTATGTCGTGACTATTGAAATATGTAAATAAAACTTCATTGAACAGATCCATAGAGCTATTGAAAAATAATCCTGACAACTGGAGATTTGGGTATAGTGTTCCAAGATAGTTGTTTAAGGTTGGATTCGAAATGAGTAGGTAACCAAATATACTTCATAATTTTGTAATCAGATTTACACCGAAATGATTAGGTATTTCCATACAAATTATATGTTAAAGTAAACTTTGAACCTTTGCTGATAATACAAAAATATCTGGCTCAATTCTGTCGAGTTTAGGTGACGTATTATAAGATTATTGGTGGTTATGTCGTAGTCCTCTTGCGATCAACTAAAAAATACCAATATTCTAATAATTCGTTACCTACAGTTGACAGAATTACGCCAATTATTTTTTTTAATATATGCAAAGGTACAATATTCAGTCTAACGTATATTTTTAATGCACAAACTTAAACATTCATATGTAATAGCCGAATAAAAATTATAACTGCATATATGATTTAAACGCCACCTTAATGGAAACAGCCTTGAACATACGATCCTCGGCCTTCAACATAATTGGATAGTCAGCGTTCAGCATCATTCGACCCTCGCCATCTCCAACAGCTGCTTCGTAGGCGACAAGATAAGTTGATTTTTCGCCCGAAGAGGTTCAACCACTGTCTAACGCGATAGCGCAAAAAAACTATCAATAAAATACGTCGCGAACCTGCAATTTTTACTGATAGCCCTCAAAAGGAAAATCTGCAACAAGCACAAGAAAAAAGTGACTAAGATGGCAATTAAAAAGTATGAAGTGAATAAAATGAAACATATTAAGAAGGTAGTTTTTCAAAAAGAAAATAGACATTCCAAGTCATACGCAGAATCTTTCTGTTTAGTTTGGTGTAAACAATATAGCGACAGCGTTCCTGTAAAGACAGGATTGAATGCTGAGTTTGCAAGAACATGAAAAATGCATTGCATTTAAGGAAAAAAATATTCACTTTGTAACAATTGTGATTCTAACTGGGAAAATGATTAGGATAATAGTAATATTATAAGTCTGATAAAATCATTAATTGAGAAAAAGAAAAAAATCCTCTTATTTTGGGACTGATATCTTGTATTTTAGAAAAAAAAATGTTTAATATTTTAAGTGATGTATTTTGGACAATCAATAGTTTGATTACTGATAATGAAAATGTTGCAATATACCTACCGTATAAATAACTTTATTCTATATTCATCCCATTTTCCACATCTGTGGGGCAAAAAGGGATATGTTCTTTCTTCATGATTCTTTCATTAAACGGTAATTTTTATGTAGTCAAATAACGGTACTTTCGGTTTCAATGTTGGTTTCTTTTTAGTCAATAAACTTCAACCATGTTTTCTCAATAACGTTTTTTTCGCACCTTGACCCCGTTTCCGTAGTCCTGGTCACATTTGTCAAAAGTACGGTCATCACAATTCTGCATTGTTTATGCAAACCGGGGGTTTGATTACTTTGTTCCGCCAGCAGATGCTTTTACACCTCCCGTAAAAATATTTTTTTGTTTACCATTGGAAATGGGTGTAGTTAGAACAGTACCACCAAAACAAAGTATTCAATGTGTGCTGTAAGTAATCGAATAGTTGCATTACTATACCAGCGCCATAAAAGAAAATGTTCAACCGAGCTATCTTCAATTGTGATTTAACATCATCTCGGTGTACATAAGAGATTACAAGTTCATAATAGGAAGTACCCATACGCCCCGCTATTAGCAGATTATGTTTAATGCAGTCGTTCGGAACGGCTTAGACGTTTGCACCAAGTTTCCCATTCTGCGACTATGTAAGTATAAGTGTGAGTAGTAGTGCATCACATACGTCCTCGTATAATTTCTCTCACCATCCTAGGATAATGCAGCAGAAATCATCCTTACTGGATTACCTAGTCTACCGCCTCGCCATTGCCTTGCACAAATACAATCGCTAATGGATCCAGCGGTAAAACAATTGACGATAATGTACGGTAGCGCCGCCTCAGGACGTACTATCGCATAACCTGTACCAGTCTCCTTATTACAGTTGACGTCCCAATAGCTACCTTTTGTTACGGGCATAAACGTATCTGTACCAGAGCTTAGCGTCGTCGGTATATGAATATGCATCACGTCAAGACGTGTATATGTGGCGCTAAGGGAATGATGTAGAAGGGGTTGAGAATCGCGAAACATTAATTATGTTTGGAGGGGCGCCGTAAACTCGGTGGGTAACGTAGGAGACGCACGCCAACCTAGTTTACTACTGCTACTGAGCCAGAGATTAAATTGAGACGTTGGCGTAGAAATGAAATTTCTACTGGCGATTTGATTATAAATTAATGAGGTGATTAGGCTTTATGCTCGGTTTCGGGATGTTGTGCAAGAAAGGCCGTGAGTTAATTGGTGTTGAGGGTAATGTAAGTGAAGCTTGTTCGTGCGCGTGTGTTACGTAAGCGTGTGTCACGTCAAAATCACTTGGCAATTTGCATATCAGACAAAGAGCCAATTAACAACTACTTAAAATAGATAGATTATGATCAAATATTTTACTTTGGAATACGTACCTAATTTCACCCCTTTACAAAATAATGATAAAACGCGTTACGTTTTATTGCAAATCGTGTACCTTTATATTCATACTTAATTCCTGCGAAATATGAAATCGATCAGTACGTTTTAAGAGGGGCGTTTAAACATATACCATTTACATTCAAAACACGGCCCCATAAAAAGCAGATTGGAGTCGAAACTATTGCACTGATGTGTAAAAGTAAGGTACTGTTGGAATGTGTAAGCACCGGGCATTGTTCCGGGATATTTAAAATTCAACCGCGTTTGCTTTAAGCATGAACTTAGTTGGAGAAAAGAAGCTAACTTTTGACACAATAATCTGTTTGATTTAATATGCTTTGATGGTGATTAAGCAAATAGCATTAATCCCGGAACAGGGGTTAATTTATGGACGACATTTTAAGACAGCTCTTAAAATTGACCCAGCCGTTTTCAAGTTGAACTGCTTTCTAGCAATTGTATATCAATAACTACGTTCTGTCACCGCGGAGGTCTGTAAAGAAGGTTTCTGTAATAAAGTTCACAGATCGAGACATGGGATAATAGTTGACAACAACTATAGTAGCTGCCTATTGGCAAAGGGCAGAAATCGGCTGAGCAAATTAAATAAGTATATTTGTTTATACACAATGACGAGTACAACAGTTCACCGTTAAATGGAACCACATCCTGGGCGTTCTACAAACTCAAGACCGACGTTGATCTCACTGGCATAAACGCCCTTGAGGTGTTCAAACTAGAGAATAAGTTGTTTAAAACTGTTTAATACAATACATTTTGCTTACTACAGTTATTAACTTCCAAAAACAAAATCCAAAAAAGAAATATTCATATGCTTTTTATTCTAGATAGAGCATTTGTCAAAAAAACCACAATCTAAGCTAAGTGACTATTTTGGCCAACAATGAACAAACTCGAACATGTGAACTGTTTTTGGTATGCCTTTATCCCGGACAATCTGAATCTGAAGGCAAAAATGTCTGCTTTCAGATCAGATTCCACAAAAAAAAGGATACCAGATACACTTGACCGATTTTGTTTATTTTTATCTTGTTAATAACTGGTATGTAAATTTATTCGAATATAATAAAACATATTTTTGTTTTATTTTAATATCTATCATTTAATTAAAATTTTTCTTGATTTTGAGTCCCTTAGGGTACGTTTTAATCTACAGGGATATTCCATGTCATTCTTCGGATGGCCAGCTCATGACAGGCCAGAACACCCAAATAGGACCTAAGGAAAAAATCGTGAAAATTCATAGATAAGTTTTACCACAGTACCACAGCTACAAAATTCAAAATTCTAATTTTTGTACGTAACCCTGAAGATCCTTGCTATTAGTAACAGTCCAAAATAAAATAAAAATAAATAAAAGTAAATTCTTAAAAAAAAATCTGCCGCAATTCAGTTTTTTCTTAGCTTTTTCTAATGTTTTTTTGTGGAAACCTTTTATTTTTATATTTTAGTCTGTCATCTTAAAACGAATTTTTCATATTCAGTGCCTACATAACAAAAACTTCAACGCAATATGTTCGTGAAAAAGCGTTATGTGTTTGCTCATTGATGTCTATACAAACACCGTTTTTTGTGACATTCGAAAACCTGTTTTTATATTTAAATAAACCGGTTTTAGATCCCAGTTTACAATTATAATTAATATCGAAAAATTGTGATAATGTATTTGATTAAAAATCGCGATTTTGTCTTTGTATGTAGATTATTGTTCGTATATATTATTCATTTCTGTTGTATGGAAATGAATAGCAGCCGTTTGAAATATAGCAAAATAAGGAAATAATTTTGTGGAACAATTATAAATAATAAAAATAAAAGGCACAAACAAATGAAGAAATCAAAAAAATCCAAGTTAAACTTATTGTTGATTTTTTTAATATAAATTTAGTTGTGAGTAAAAAGCTTTATATCAAGTTTTTGTTTTTTCATCTCCTTGATAAGTTAGAGCTGTTTAAAATACGGTTTTGTTAATATTTCTAAAGAAATGTGTTCATGTGAAACGTTTATTATCTGAAAAAATCTGATGTGGCCCGACACATAACGTTACCATTTAAAGCAGTGTCAAGTGGTGTCAAATTGTGTCGAACGCTGATATTATGGCAATACTGTCAATAGAATCAAAATATCTGTCAATCCTCTCTAACTAGTTTTAATGCAGACACGACCGATCTCGACTTGAATCTGCGCATGCCAAACTATTAATTTTACCAAACAATGTCAGACATAAATTATACAAAAAGTCCTCTACTTTAATTTATTATTTAACTATTTTGACGAAATTACAGTAACGTAGCAGTACCCGTTTTTAGTACCCGACGTGCCAACAAAAATATTTGAGATTTTAGCGGAAATATGTCCTATTGGGTCCCCTGAACATATTTGACCATGGTACAAAAAATGACTGTGTGTGTGTGTGCCCGTTTTTGTGGCGACGATTCCGGAGAAACTACTAAAGATATCGGGACGAAACTTCATATTTAAAAGTTTTATGACCAAACTTAGAACTGAAAAACTTTTTGGTCAAAGCAGTCCAAAGGAACTGGATATTTACTCAGCATTTTTCAACGATTTTATAAATGAGCCGTCATTTCTGTGATTTCGTGAAAATAGTCTATAATAAATTAAAGTAGACGAAATTCTGAATAATTTGTCTGTGACATTTTTGGTAAAATTAATAGTTTAGCTGCAGGAGCAAATTTTATTTCATCGACATCGCTCGTACTGCAGTAAAACTAGTTAGCCAGGATTTCACAGATCCAATCACAATGATTCTATTGACAGAATGGTCAAAACATCAGAGTTTGGCACATTTGGCACTGCTGTATAGTATGATAAAGTCATGTGTCTGGCCACATAAGATTTTTTGCTCTGTTGTCATGTATATAAAACATCACAACATTTATATTTTATACCAGAAAGCAGATATTTTTCAACCTTTTTACTTGTAAAATTCATCTACTTTGTAGTGTTGCACCAAATTATAACAAACCAGTGGCATGATAGATGACAAGCTATAATTATCAGAGAAATCCTCGTGAGATCAAAATTAATAAAAAAATAATTCATAGGGTAATTCACCAACCTGCGAAATCATACTTTGAAGACACTGATTGCGAAACTTTCAATATTTGACACTCCGAATATATGCTCTGAGAACAGTAAAACCAAGTTGTGTAGCCGGTTGGCATTTTCTTTATTTATTATATTATATGTTTAGCAAGATATAGCTGTACCTGATTTTGTTTATGCTCTTGTATGTTTTCGCAATGGAACGTCCAAAATTTGTTTTTGAATTTGCTTGAATTTCTTAGGGTTGCCGTAGTTTGATAATGTCGGAGATATTATGTCAGTTTTATTGATACCTGAAATGTAGTATTCTTAATTCGGATTGGTTTAATGATCCCCACCAATTTTGGACGTTCTCCAGCTTAACGTATAAAAGGGTAAATGGGGACCATCACTGTGCATGTTATGCCGTTCTTTTATAATTTATATGCATATATATATATATATATATATATACATATATATATATATATATATATATATATATGTCTAAAGGAGAAAGGTATTTGTCGGGCAATTCCGTCATACGAAGATCGAAGAAGCAACCGTATACACGTGTTTCGGACTATTAGTCCTCATCAGTACGGTATAGCCAAGGAGCAAGATGGACACTCAATGGAAAAACACTCAAATGGTTCCCTACAGGGGGTGACCAATGTCGCCAATTTGGTGCTTCAGTCCCAACATCTTTAGGATTCGAAGACAAGAAGTGACGTCGCGCCGGAGGTGACTGGTACACCCCAGGTACACCATAGTCCATGGCCCATGGAAATTAAAAGAAAGCTGGTTAATCGACGGTGAGATATAAATGAGAAAGGTATTTGTCGGGCAATTCCGTCATACGAAGATCGAAGAAGCAACCGTAGACACGTGTTTCGGACTATTAGTCCTCGGACTATTAGCACTTGGACGCGGACACTTCGGTCACTGTGTTTTATGACAAGATCTGGGCAATCATTGACGGTTTTGTTCCACATAAATTATTGTATAAACGTCGTTATCCGTCCTGGTTCTCTGAAGCCACCATTAAATGTATAAAAGAAAAACGTAAATTTCATAAGAGATGGAAAACATATGGCAATAATATAGATTATCTCACCTTTGGGCTCTTGCGAACACGATCAAAGCGCTTGATCGCTGATGACTATAATGTTTATATTAAGAAAATTGAGGATAGTGTGGTAATCGATCCGAAGCGCATCTGGTCATTTCTTGGTAACAGGCGTCGCGGTGCCTCGCGGGTTCCATCTACAATCATACATGATGATACGTCGGCTTCCAATGGGCAGTCTATTTGTGCATTATTTGGTTCTTACTTTCACTCCGTGTTTGTTGATGGTCCGCAGGCTGTTGATTCTATAAAACATGACGGCGCTATGAGTGTACCGACTCTGTTCACACGCGAGCAGATTCTTTCCTCTCTTCAGGAAGTGAAGGATTCGGCCGGTGCTGGGCCTGATGGGATTCCCGGGCTGTTCTTGAAGAGATGTGCCACGGAACTGGTTGAGCCGCTATATTTAATATTTAATCTCTCACTGAGGTACGCCCAATATCCGTGCATTTGGAAGAAGGCCTTTGTTATACCCATTTTCAAGTCTGGCAATAGTGAGCTTGCGCGGAACTATCGCCCTATTTCGATACTCTCATCTATCAGCAAGGTTTTCGAAAGTCTGATCTATAAAGTTATTTTGAATGACGTAAAAAATAAGATTGTCCCACAACAACATGGTTTCTTTCCTGGTAGATCTGTCGACACCAACCTTTGCTGTTACACTGAATTTATTTTGAAGGCTCTTGATAGTCGTACTCAAGTCGATTCGATCTACACGGATTACAGCAAGGCCTTTGACAGGATAGACCATGCTATCTTAGTGGAAAAGCTGAGGCTGATTGGGTTGGATGAGTTTCTTGTTCTGTGGCTCTCTTCATACCTCTCTGATCGTTCGCAGGCTGTTCGATTAAATAACTTTAGCTCTTCTTTTAGACACGTCCCTTCTGGAGTCCCTCAGGGTTCCCACATTGGCCCCTTACTCTTTTCTATTTATGTCAACGATGTCGCGAGTTGTTTTGTCCATTCTAAGTTTTTAATGTATGCAGACGACACAAAAATTTTCTTTAAAATCTCATCTCTCCAAGATTGTTACAACTTTCAGCATGACTTGAACAGATTGCACCAATACTGTATTGATAACAAACTAGTCCTTAACTACGATAAGTGCAATACTATCACCTTTGCTCGAAGTCGATACACCTACGACTATACCTACAGTTTTGGGGAGAACGCTATATCACGAGTTTCCTGCGTTAAAGACCTCGGTGTTATTATCGATAACAAACTTTTATTTAACTCACACTTCAAAGCAATGAATCAAAGGGCATACCGTGCGCTGGGCTTCGTCATCAGATCCTCTCAGTCCTTCAGCAGCCTGTCGACCATCAACAAATTATTTAATGCCTACGTTAATAGTGTGCTAAATTTTGCGTCTGTTGTTTGGAATCCGCAGTACCAGACGTACATTGATCAGATCGAGTCAATACAAAGGCGCTACGTTAGGTTTCTAAGCAGAAAATTCAACCTACCCGGTTGTTCTTACGAACAACGCTGTCTGGTGTTCGATCTTGTGCCGCTTTGGTTGCGCAGGCGTGTTCATGATGGAGTGTTTCTGTACAAAATCCTGAATGGTATCTTGGACTCGCCTGATCTGTTGCATTCGTTCATGTTATCCGTCCCCTCGCATCCCTCCCGTACTCATAGCCTCCTGTACCCTCCATCCTGTCATACAAATTCCTTCCAGAATTCTCCGGTTAACCGCCTGACTGCCTCTTATAATACCTTCCATAACTCCGTTGATCCCTTCAGTAATTCCCCGTACTCCTTCAAATGTAGGTTAAGACAGAATACTTTCTAATCTTTATAGATGTTTATTTAAAAGTTAACTTTTTTTTCTAATGTACATGAGAGTTTCTTTTCATTACTATTTTCACTGTTTTCTTTGTCGGCTTTAATAATGTTTATTTTTATTTTTTGGTTAGTTCTCGATGTATTTGTTTTCTTTGTGTGTACTACCCTGGGCTTTGCCTGTTTGTACACCACATATATAAATAAATATAAATAAATCAGTACGATATAACCAAGGAGCAAGATGGACACTCAATGGAAAGACACTCAAATGGTTCCCTACAGGGGGTGACCAATGTCGCCCATTTGGTGCTTCAGTCCCAACATCTTCAGGATTCGAAGACAAGTTTAAATAATAATTAAGTACAACCACTAACATACAAGATAAGCGTAATTAAAAGTCTCGCTGATCGAGCAATCAAACTCACAAGTCCAGAATATCTTAGTGAAGCTATACAAAAAACAAAAAGCATTTTACAAAAAAAAACTACCCCGAAAATTTAATTAGCAAGATAATAACAAGACAAAAGGCAATTAACAGTGATAATAGATTAACAACAAGGACACAACCTGCCACAGTTCCTGAACCAGACACAAATAAATACATCGCAATACCATATGTCAAAAACCTGTCGGAAAAAATAGGTCACAGAATGAGACCATTTAGTATCAAGATTGCCCACAAAAACACAAACAACCTCACGAAAATTTACACAAGACTAAAAGCCTCTACTAAAAACACCTCTACTAAAACAATCTCATTGTGTATACCAGATTCCGTGTAACGAATGTGACAAAGTGTATATAGGACAAACAGAACAATTAGTCGAAGAAAGGTTGAAGGGACACAAATACGCAAAAAACATTACAGCCCTTAAGAAACACCAAGAAGAAGCAGGACACTACTTTAATTTTAAGGAAGTGAAAGTGATACAGAAATAAAAGAACTTAAAAGCAAGATGTGTGTTGGAATCAATCGAAATATTAAAAAATAAAAAAGCGGTTATCGATAGATCAGATATTAACTTGGCAAAATGTTATAAATTAATTCTAGAGGGTACGAAAATATCTAAATTAAACAGAGATAAGGTTAAAAAATATTGAAAACCAGTTCAAAATTTCCACTTGCGACAAGTCTAGCAAGTTTGCATTCGTTCTCTCTCGGTTTTGTGGTTGTATTCGATGCGTTAGTTTTTCGTTTTAACACTTTAGTATAGCTGTGACCAAGACGCAAATACCGTCGAAACTCGTCACTTAAATGTATGTGTCTGATTACAAGAGACTGACGATTAGGAATTCGACCTTGAGTAGGGCATATTTTTTACCTAAAATGCATAAAGATGGTACTCCACTGAGGCCCATTATTTCTGCTTCTGGGTCTGCTACTTATGAGCTATCTAAGTATTTAGCTAACATTCTTTCATTGTCATTGCTGAATGCTACTAACTACAACGTCACTGACTATATATATATATATATATACAAGGGAAAATGGTTAATTACGTAAACTCGTCAGTAATGTAGAATAAACTAAAGAAGCGAATGATAAGCGGGAGAGCAGTCAACCGGAAATTGGAGGGGTCCTGGTTCAAATCCAGGCAGAGGTGCTTTTTCCAAAAGTTATCCTCACCTGGATTAATTATCATTCGCTTCTTTAGTTGATTATATATATATATATATATATATATATATATATATATATATTATAAATTTGCATAAGGTTTAATTGAAGATCAACATCATCGCAGAGGTAGGTACTATACATAAAAATGCTATTTTATCCAATACGATAATTTAAACTTCCATAATGACGCAGAAACGCCGGCAGCTTTGATCTTCTTGTACCCATTCCAATCTTTATGGTGCGAGTTTCTCTCCTTCATATAGTCTAACAGTCGATTGATACAACTCGTTTAGTTGTTGAGGGCTTTATGAATTGCCTTTGAGTTTGGCCCTATGGATCCAAGCACTGATTTCAGCATCAATGCTGAATATTATGGGATGAAAGAAAACTCCTTGTGTTGTACCTGTTGCTATTTAAAAGTTACATTAGTTAATAATTGTGCCGTTCAGATTATTTTTTTAATGCGTCCATGTTATTACAAAGGTGAATAATGTGGGAATACTATGGGACTTTCTTCTGTACTTTCTGATATTTACCTCGATCACGTAGAACAACATCACATCTTAAATAACAACAATCCTTTTAACTCTAATATCGTGAAATGGGTCAGATATGTGGACGATGAAACCGAATCAAACCTCAATTTCTTAACTTACATTAATAACATACATAATAATTTAAAATTCACCTTAGAAATTCAAAATAATGTTTTAAACTTTTTAGATTTAACGTTAACTAAAACTAATGACAATATTCAATATAACATATACAGAAATCCTACCACTTTACCAACTATAATTCCATTTGATTTCGCTCACAGTTTCTCCCAGCGATTGTCTTCCTTCCATTTTCTATTGAATCGCTGCTTAAAATACCCTACTAGTTGTAACTCCAGAATAGATGAACTAAATTATATCTTCGACCTTGCTTACAATAACTCTTTCCCCAAAAAACATATTAATAAACTTCTACGTCATACAATAACAACAAATGACCCTTTATATACAATCGAGAAACCCACTAATAGAATATATAGATATATAGAATTTTCATATAATAGTATTAACATAAAATTGAACAACATTTTACCCAAATTTAACATATACTCTGCATTCAAGAGTAATAACACAATGTATAACAATCTCTCAAATTTCAAAACCCCTAAATCTATTATGGAAGAGTGTGGAGTTTACCCAGTCAAATGTTCAGAATGTAACTCTATATATGTAGGTCAAACCGGAAGGAAGTTAGCAAAACGAATGGTGGAACATAAAAACAGAGCAACATCTAACTTATTTCAACATAGATTAAGCCCAGGTCATCATATTAATTATAATACACCCAAACTAATCCACAGATGTAAAAAGGGTTATAAAATGGATTTATTAGAACAATTAGAAATAGAAAAACACAAAAGAAATAATAACGTCACTTTGCTAAACGATCAATTAATATTTAATAACAAACCAATATTTTCTTACACTTTGAATTCCTAACTTTGCCCAACCTGTTTTCATCCATTACGCTGCTAACTTCACAACGGTCGTCTTGTCATTCCTCTTGTGTGTTCCGAAATGATAGACATGTGTTGTTGTGTACTGCGTGTTTTATTTCAATTGGACCGTCCGTAACGTATTAAAGATTTGTATGTGCTTGCCTAGATTAAGTTATATGTTTAGATATATTGTAGATTTGGGCTGAAGATGTCGTAAGACGAAACATGTACCCATTTAAATAATTTAACCAAACAAAGGAAAAGAGGTTTTTATTTACACATTCCCATTACTTTACATTATTGGTTCTTTTATAAGTTTGAACGATATTTAGATATTGATCTACTTAAGTTCCTAAAGGACGACTGTTTACAGAAATTTCAATGCAATCCTCAACAATTTTCAGAATCTTTCACACAATTTTTCTGTACATTTCACAGACCTACGGCACCTTAGATCTTCGAGCGTTTGCCCATCTCGGATTCGGTTAAAATGTGTACGTTCGGCGGCGTAAACGGTTTTAAGTATTGAAATTGCTCCATGTCCTCTCTACCGTGAAGGAGCGACGGAACCGGAACACGTGATTTATAGGGGTTGCATATGGGCGACGGGAACGCGCGCGCGAGAATATCCCCCAGTGGGGCATCCCCGAGCCGTTTCACATTCTTTGACCTGTCGCCCGGAAAATATTCGAGTGCATTAGATTTCCCAACGTCTCGACCCGACATCCGCTGCCTCCTCTACCGTTCTTCAGCTCTGTCGTACTCCACTGAATAAGAATCAAACTGCTAAAGACGGCACTGACTGTAATTTTGTTTGCTAGCCGGTGAAGCTAGTTTGCTGTTATAGGCGTGTGTGTAGTAAATGGTGATGAAAGGGAATGTAAAATGTCGAAAATATGTTTTTTTTTTGTATTTGTATTGAGACACTGAAAATACTTAGAATTACGCAGAGGTAATCACTTATTATTATTTTGTTTTGACATACACGGTTTTGAAAGATCAGTTATGTGGATGATATTTTTCGTATTTGGAAGGGTGACCTAACAGTTATCACCTATATGCTGGACTATATCAACAACTTAATACCTGCACGCAATTGCACTCTAGAAGTTGAAAATCGTTGACCGTTTCACGACATGATGATCACTTGCTTTTTACTTTATCATACGCAGTATTATAAAGTATTGTAATCATGCCGAAAAAGAATTTTGAGTTTTTAGCGGAAATATGTCCTTTTGGGTCCCCTGAACATATTTGACCAAGGTACAAAAAATGTCTGTGTGTATGTGTGTGTGTGTATGTGTGTGTGTGTGTGTGTGTGTGTGTGTGTGTACCCGATTTTTGTGGCGACGATTCCGGAAAAACTACTAAAGGTATCGGGACGAAACTTCATATTTAGCAGTTTCATGACCAAACTTAGAGCTGAAAAGCTTTTGGCTCAAAAGGGTCCAAAGGAACTGGATGTTTACTCCAAGCACTTTTCAAGGATTTTGCAAATGAGCCGCCATTTCTGTAATTTCGTCAAAATAGTTAAATAATAAATTAAACTCGAGGAAATTTTGTATAATTTATGTCTATGACATTTTTTGGCAAAATTAAGAGTTTGGCTGCAGGAGCAGATTCAAATTGAGATCGGTCGTGTCAGCATTAAAACGAGGTAGCCAGGATTTTAATTCTAATGACAGAACTGTGACAGAACTAATGAGATACTGTGTCATACGGTGATGTTTTGACAATAGCTCTGCGCCGGAACCACTTGACCAGCCTGGGGACAAGCGCGAAGGCAAACCGGATGCAGGACCTCTGCAAATAGATGCTGAGCGGGACGTCAGCGATGAAGATGACGTTGAGCCCGATCAACGAAGGAGACGGCGAAGGCGGTGGCGGTAGCTGCGTGTGCGTGCTGTGTGTGTCCATGTTTTATTCAATAATATTTAGATCAAAACGTTTTACGTTGTTTTAAATATTTTAGTAAAGCATTTTTATTGTTTTATCGTTGTTTGTTTTTAAAAATATAGCCGCCAAGCTATTCACTCACTGGCGGGTAAATCGTAAAGATTTCAAATATGTAAATACAATTTCGGATAAGCGCCCACGGCGCAAGGCACCGTTTGCTTTATATCATTTGAAATTATGTTAATTCATAATGTGTATTTTCTTTAATTAATATATTTGTGTTAATGGTTAATGGAATCGCATGCACCTAAACCATTAATTTTATATGTAGTATGATAAAGTCATGTGCCTGGCCACATCAGATTTTTGATATTTACAGAAAACCTACTTCCATTCCTACTATAATCCGTTTTGATTCCTTTCATTCATTTTTACACCGGTTTGATTCCCTCCGATTTTATTTTAATAGAGCTCATAAATACCCTCTTAGGGCCTTATTCTCTAAAAATCGCGCAACAGAATGTTATATAACAGAATTTTAAATAACATCGAAATCTAACAGAGAATTTAACAGAGCAACGCGTGAAAGCGATTCTCTATCGACCTCTGTAATTTCCGCCACTGCTCACTGAATTATTCGGACGTATCCGCAACTGCGGCTGTCACTGTTGTTGTCGAACGTCAAACTAACCAACCATATGGCAACAACCTTGTGTACAATACTTATACTTACGCACATACTTACGATTTGTATACGGTTCTCTGATACAAAGCGAAAGCGACTGACAAAAAAACTTATGCAGTCAATACGAGGAGTATTTGGCAGTAATGGAGACGGATGCAGTTTTTCGAACGGTCACAATAAACCTGAATATTGACCCAAAATATTTGAATAAGAAGTGGGAAGAATTGGCCGAAAAATTAAACGCAGTCACAAATCACAAATCTAAAATTTAAAAGAACATTTCTTATTAGTATTATTACATATTTTTACTTTATCATACATAGTATGAAACTATTAAAAAATTTTGAGATTTTAGCAGAAATATGTCTTATTGGGTCTCCTGAACATTTTTGACAAGGTACAAAAAAATGTCTGTGTGTGTGTGTGCGTGCGTGCGTGTTTCGGGACGAAACTTCATGTTTAGAAGTTTCATGACCAAACTTAGAGCTGAAAAGGTTTTTGTTCAAAAGAATTCAAAGGAACATCCTCTAAGCATTTTTCAAGGATTTTGCAAATGAGCCGCCATTTCCGAAATTTCGTCAAAATAGTTAAATAATAAATTAAAGTAGAGGACATGATGTATAATTTATGTCTATGACATTTTTTAGTAAAATTAATAGTTTAGCTGCATGAGCAAATTCTATTTGATAAAGATCGGTCGTGTCTGCATTAATATAAAACTAGTAAGCCAGGATTTGAGTGTCAAACGCTGATGTTTTGATTAACATTTTATAAAATTATAATTTGGTATGGCGAAAGGATTTTGGGTGTGCGATAGCTTTTTTCGTTTAATTCTCATATAATTTCTTCAATAAAAATATAAAATGATCTTCAATAAGTACACATTTTTGTTGTACCTTATTATGTACGATGTACCCACTATTTCTTTTAAATGTAATTGTAGTTAATTAGGTAATATCTCATGAATATTAACCAGCAGTTTGTATATAATATTGTACTCACAAGTGCATATTGCAGGTACTTACCTATACACTTACTCCTCTTAAAAATAAATAAATAAAAATAAGGATTCTGTAGTAATCCACAGAATTTTTGGTATTTTTTATTCCGAATATTCTTTCATTATCAACAATACTTCTGTATCACACTTCTACATTTGTACACATTTTGACAAATGTATACATCACATAACCCCAAACCGCCAACTACTGTTAGATAAAGGCGACAGTTTTGACGCTGTTACTGTATAGAGCTTTTATAGAGGTATTACATACAGCTGTTGTTAACATTGGCTTACGGAATACCAATTTCATAACAGTCTATAATTTAATAGCGCAACAGCGTCGTAATAGAATATAAAGCCTAACAGAGGCATAGAGAATAAGGCCATTAGTCTCGATAACAGGTTAAAAGATCTTAAGTTCATTAACGAGCTTGCTTTAATGACTAATTTCTCTCAAAAATTAATCAACAGAACACTTAACCTCGTTTATAAGAAAAATGATCCTTTATTTCGACATTCAGGTTTGCAGGAGAATTTTATCTTTAAACCGTTAACCTTTTTCAATAATCACTTTAAACTTCAAAAATTTTAAAAACCTATAGCATAATTCTTGCATTTAAGCCTAATACTCAAGTTGTTAGTAATCTTTCTAAGCAGCGCAGTATCCCTGGTGATTTGTTTCAGCAGAGTGGTGTGTATTTTGTCGGTTTTCGAGGTTGTAATGGTGCCTACGTGGGGTAAACGGGGAGAAAATTGGCAAAACGTATTCACGAACATAACAGCCGTTTTACACTACGCTATTAACGGCGTAAGAAGTTACTCTAAACCATAGAATCTCTAAACTTGAAGCAATCGAAGATTGCGTAGTGTCATACAGAAATTGCGTTAAAAGCTGTCTGGTGTTCGAAATTGTTTCTCCTGTTCCATTTCTACACCATTTTCTGGACGTGTCTTGCGCATTGCGCGCGGCCGTATGATTCGTAACCGCATGTCCACCATATGTCCACAACTTCGATCAATAGTTTCGATCGAACCATATTTACACTTCCACGTCCTTGATTTCTTCGCTGTAACCATTTCTACCATTTCTGTACTCCCACCCTTGTTAATTCCTTTGGTACATACATAATAAACGAAAATAATGGAGTTTGATCAACATAACCTACATGTATCTGTCTCTAAATACGTAGATCTGACAGTGACACTGTTGCCACACTGTTGCCTTGCCACCCAGTGTTGTCACATCCCAACCGTCTGTATTATTTAATCACCATTATTTAAAAAATTCCCACTTTTTGGCCTGATTTCCCACCCAAGCGGTTTTATTTTCAATTTTGTTCCATAAGTATTACACAATAATGATTTCTTATGCAAAAAATGCTATAGTAACCTAAATTTGACGGTGGCCAAATCTTTTACCGCCGCGCCGTGTCGATACAGCGGCGATAAATAAAATACTCTACCCACGGACAAATCAATGAATAATAGAACAACCATATGTCTCTGATTTATAATATAATATCTATTGCTTTATGTATAATAAATAATCCTATCTATAATAATAATAAAGAGTCACGTCTCAACCAATATTATACATTTGATACTTTGATACTAGGAGCTTGCAAACATATTATAATTTTCTCTAATACACAAAAAATCCAATTGTCACTATTTCCTTAAAAATTCCCTCCCATATGACAACATTGTTGCCATCCCGGTAAACCTATGTTTATGCTTTACCGTGGTTGCCACTTGCCACCATTGGAGGACAGCTTATGTAAATTATTGCGTACGCGCATGATCGCAAGTAATCCAATTTTTCAACAAACTGTGTCGTGTCACACACAAACAAATTAAAATGAAGTAACTTCTTGCTTAATATATTAAACCGTTTCTAATTTAACTTCTTACGCCGTTAATAGCGTAGTGTAAAACGGCTATAAGACACATCACAATTCAAACATATTTCTTCATAAAAATTTAACAGGACATAATATCGATTACAACAACATAAAAGTTTTAAAATGGATTTATTAGAACAGTATGAGATACAGAAACATAAACATGACCCTAATTAGCCCTAATTAAAAACTTTTTAAATGATTAAATTGATTTTCCACATAAACCTCTTTTTTCATACCTTTAGTTTGTTTGCCAATTTTCTCAGTTTGTTTTCTTAACCCGTTTTCATCTGAAAAAAAAATGTATCATTCTTTGGTTAATTTGTTTAAATTTATAATTGCTTTTTAGTGATTTTTACTTTCTTATTGTTCCGCTGTTTTGGTCGTTTATCTTTTGATTCTGGTCACGTGGCCGCGTCCTTGTCAGTCGTCAGCTGTTACTCTAGCAGACCACTTTGCCCGTTGTGCGTCCATGTTGTTTCGTTCTCGCTACTGCGGAATTTTGCTTTGAGTTCTTTGATATTTATTAATTCTTATATTCGTCTGTAGATTCCGTTTTACACTCTCATCTGAGTCACCACGTTTTTGTTTGTTCCCCGGGCTGTGAAACACCTACATCCTTAATATGAGGCTTTTGTTTTTTTTTACTGCGAGTTTGTTTAATTACATTTTAATGTGTTTTTATATGTATGTGATTTGTAGATTTCTACTCGGTGATGATGGGCTCATAACCCGAGAGGCGTCCGAGGTAAATTAAATTATATTTTGTAAAAAAGAGGTTTTTTATTCTATCTAAATAATGGGTTGTTTGGCACATCTGCCTTTAGAATCACCTCGACTTGGTTTGATAGTTTGTAATGTCCCTTAAGCCGCGTTTACACCAGAGCAATAGTAGGCAACATGTAGCATGCTACTCTCCATGAAATGTTGCCGGCATACCAAGTCAATTCCTTGCGACTTTTGGAGCATACGACAAACTGTTTGTACCCAAACATCAAAATTTCGTCAGTCTCCAGTTCGGTGCAACAGTTCTTTAGATGTTTGAAGCAACTGCGGTCTCAGCATTGGATGTATAAAATTGTTGCAGGGCGCAGTATGTTGCTCATAATGAAATAAAATACAAAAATCAGCGGTACTTACTGAAATTATCTAAATGCTAAGATAAGTACTAAGATATTTATATCCTAATTGTTATAGGTTTTAAGTTATTGACTTATTTATCGAAAATACGTGATTTCAAGAAAGAAATATAATACCAACTACATGAAATTTGTTGGAATTGGTTTATGACGAAATTCTATTTAGAATGGAAAGTATTATCAATTTCCAGACACATGACAACTAGTTTGCCAACATATATTGCTAGCAAAAAAGGCATTTTACGTCGATTATATACAAGCGTTGGTAGCATCGGTATAAACGGGATATAATAATAATAATAATAATTGTGTCTTTATTGTCCAACAGAATTCCAGTTACAGGACAAAAGTATTAAACATTCAATAAGATACAATAAGCATACACAATAAGATAAACTCAATTATAAGTTGAAAACACAACACATATACATACATTATACACATAAATTACTGAACAATATCATAATCATTTCCGACCCTCATCATAAGCGCAACAGGTGAACGGGCAATAACATTAGTATGGGCTCGCAAGGGACAAAAAGTAGTTGCGGGTCGAGTAGTTGTTGGAGATACCAACATAACAACTTGTACAGGGTATTCCAAGACAATTTGTTTTCATGGGGTGGAAATTGTTTAATAAATTTGATTAAGATGCTGTTTTTAAACAAATAAAGCAAAAACTCAAAACTGCAAAGTCTAGGGTAGGACTATGTCAGTACTTCATGCACTAAAATTTTGCAAAGAATTCAAGAATAAACAGAAGTATACACCATTCCATTTTCAAAAACTGTTAAAGTTGAACACGTTTACGACACGAGCGCGATTTATAGCAAAATCAGTAAAACGTCCTTGTGGACCCCTTCATCCAAGAATAGTTTTGTGTAATTTTTTTTTGCTCGATGAGTAGAATACTAAAAACAAATGCTAAGATTAAAATGGCCCACCATGTATATAAGCAATGCCCAAAATGCACCCATGAAGGTATTATTACCGCATTTCACAGTATTTTCTGTCTCTACACAATATTTTATCTGAAATACATAGTGTGCAAGAATGAGATAATATGGAACTAATAAGCAACAATTTATAAAAATATTTGGATTTTTACTAGGAAGAACAACTATTTGTTACTATTTTCCAAAACTCAATATGTAATAATAACAAAACGGAATAAAATATTTTTTACTCAGTTATAAACGAACAGCGCACCTAAAAATATGTACATATAATAACTTACATGTATGTATACGAAATAAGCATTTACTTTTGTTATAAATCAATAAAACGATCGAAAATACACTAAAGTCCCACGATACCGTTGCCCGTGTCTCCACTATGGATGGAAACGCTGGCTACGATGGATACGCATTCACATACACTCTAATTGGTCAGGTTCTAAAGAATATAATATAACAGAAAGGTCCCATTCTTTTTTAAGTAGCAAAATTCCATCCGTTTTCAAAACCGTCAACTTAGATGCATCAATGTTCAGCAATATCAAAATGTAACGTAATACATCGGCCCTTTGCCTATTCCAGAAGTTTTTGGAGTAGAAAAGTTTATAAATTTCCTTTATTTGTTTTATGGTCAGGTTTTTTAGTCAAATAACCCATGCGATAGTGCTCTATGAATGTTTAGTCCATTTGCCTTAATGGTAAAGTAAGTCTTCGCAAAATATTCTGAGCTGAGGAGCGTTTGTATGAAGTTCCGCTAATTACCATAAGTTTCACCGCATAAACGGATATATTTGCGATCCATTATAAGATTCATTGTTGCTTCAAAACTAAGTGCATTCTGAAGGCCGGTGTACAGTTTCAGCGCAAGCGGGAAACAGTATCGTATCTACCGAAGGTAAGCCAACCCAAGCCACCACGCTGGGTCCATTTGCGATAGGTTTTAAAAGTAGCAAGCAGCTTCGCTAATGCCCGGGCCCAGCCAGCTGGCCATTAGGGTATAATTGGAGGCACGGAAAAGCGTTGTATATATCCCGGCAGTGGCCAGGAAATGCGATAATAGACACGCACCGGTCCGGTAAAACATCAGCAAACAGATGTACGGTTTGCGTGAGGCATGCTTTCCACCGGTAGAGATAGGTTGGTATGAGGACGGAGCTTCGTAGCTTTTATATGTTGCGGGTTTTTGGGGGCGCCTGAACGGCCCCATTAATACCACCAGCAATTTCCGCCGATCATCATCATCATCGGCAACGTGCTCGCGTAGAAATCCCACTGCCACGACGCTAAATTAATCCATTACCGTATATTTGATTTCGCCGACGAACGAGAAATATCCAGGATTATTTATGACAGTTCTGTTCAGCCAATGTTCATGATTTAAAAAGTGACTAAGAAATGCATTTCTGGGTATTTCATTGCGCTGGGGTGCATGGAAAATTCTAAAAATTTAGAATTGTTATACTGCCGTGATAAGGAGAAATGTCGTATCTGCAGAATTGTTCGTTTTTTACTTTTTCCAACAAAATCATACGATGGAATGATTTGTTGTTCATTTGTTAGATATGAGAACGTGACAAAGAATTCGAAAACAACATATTATAACGCTTTTACCTGCGAAGTAAAAGAACAACACATTTCCAAACACAACATTTTACAGCTTTTCGCTTTCACACTGCACACAGTGTGTTGGGTAGCTTGATGTAAAATATTTAAAGCATTATAGAGGAAGGCCATTTAGAACCTATTGAACTAGATTTATTCATATGCAAAGTATAGCGGTTATCAAAGTATTACAACATTCTATAAGTCATATACCGGGTCATTATAAATGATTGTAGTAGAAGTAGGCCATGATATCAAATGTAAATATTTCTGGTTGCCGCTCTATATAAATTGAATACCACTGTTTTACAAGTAAAAGTTAAACGGCTTACATAACCTGCTTCGAGTTTGACAGTTGTTTGAGCATAGCGGCAAAAATGTATTAACATGGGCATGGCCTACTTCGACTACAATCATTTATAATGACCCTGTATAATAAGTTATAACAGCAGCTATAACAGTGAGCTTTAAGGTCGGGCGTCCACCGGATCGGGCCGATAAATATCCGACCGACCTGCGTCGAACGAAAGATATCGTGCACATGTACTTTTATTGGACCGGTCCATTGACACGATATTTATCAGGCATGACACACATCGTGTCAGTGTGACGCTTCCAATAGACATGCATCTCCACGATATTTATCATACGACTCAGATCGGGCCGTAATTTATGGGCCCGACACCGGGCATTAAATAAATAAATAATAAATAAATGCTTTATTCTATAAAACCCAAGAGTGTAGAACATGTCAACGTATATATGTACTCAAAATTCAAAATCATCACAGTCCAGGAACTCTCTTACTGTGTAGAATGTATGACTCAGGAGGTGTTTCTTCAGTATATTCCGGAATTTCGTACTTGGTAGTAGTTTATAGCAGTTTGGAAGATGGTTGTATATCTTCAGTGTCTGTGTAATAACTCCTCGGTGGACATTGGCAGATACAGTCTGTGGTATTTTCAGTTTGCTTTCTCTATTTGCCCGGGTGTCATGTCGATGATTCACCTCATACACTGAAAAAATCTCATTATAATGGATCTTAACTAACAAGGCACACTCATAGACGTATATTGACGGAACGGTAAGTATATTATTTTCTCTGAATACTTCCTTGCATGAATCGCGAGAGGTCATCTGGAATATACTCCGTAGGCAGGATTTCTGTACTTTAAATATTCTAGGAAGGGCCACAGAATTTCCCCATAATTGGATCCCATACCGTATCCTGGAATATACATACGCATAATAGGACGTCATTCCGGCTTCTCTGGACACTAACGTAGCTATCGTACGAAGTGCATAAGTGAAAGCTGATATCCGTGCACAAAGATCATCAATGTGTTCCTTCCAATCCAAACGTGCATCAATTACTACGCCCAGAAACTTTGTACTTTTTACAGAGGTAAGTTGTGTATTGTTGTGCGTAACATCAAACTTGTCTTCAGACTTCAGTGTAAATTGTACTATTTTAGTTTTTTCTACATTTAGTTTTAAATTGTTGTTATGGAACCAATCCGATAGTTTCTGCATGCTTACACTAATTTCCTGTATCATTGTGTATTTACATTCAGTTTGTATAATTACAGATGTATCATCAGCATACATTCCGAGTTCATACGAAATCACACAGGGGAGATCATTGCAGTACAGAATATACAGGATACATCCCATCATGGAACCCTGGGGGACTCCTTTCTTAACGAGTTGCCATCCCGAAGCAAGCTCTTCGCCTGACGTATCATGTTGTGCAATAACACGTTGGTACCTGTTACTTAGGTAAGATTTTATTAGTTCTAAGATTGGACCTCTGAATCCCATCATATCTAATTTATATATCAGCGTCCGATGATCTACGCTATCAAAAGCATTAGAAACGTCCAAGAAAACGCCCGTCACATTTTTCTTGTTGTTTAGTGATTCTAATATTTTACTCACTGTCAAGTACAGCGCTCGTGTAGTGGACCTACCCTTTAGGTAAGCACTTTGATTCACAGATATTAGGTCATTCTTTTCAATAAAACTCATTATTCTGTCTAGGATTGACTTTTCAAAGATCTTGGCTACCGTTGATATTAGTGCTATAGGTCTGTAGTTAGATATATCTGATTTTAGTCCGTTTTTGTATACTGGTTTAATATTAGTCTTCTTTAATTGCTCTGGAAAAGTCACAGTTGCGAAGCAATGATTAGGCGGACCCGCGTGAAAATTTGTTCACTTTCGAAAATTTTGCGCAAACAAAACAAAACAACCAACTATCAACAACTTTCTGTCTTTATTCTTTGAATTAAATTTGGTTTTCAAAATTTTTTCAAAATTTTCTGGAGAGATAATGCAAAATCGGGATAATAGGAATGATAATATGAGTAATATTGATAATGAATAGAAAGTGGGTTTGGAGGTGCTTTTACTAGTTTTCTCTTTGCTCTGAATAAAAATCCGAATCTCATACCAGCTTGTTGTTGTTGCATATTTGGTTTTTGTGTGTGAAAACATAAATCATATCAAAGAAAGGCCGTCTGAAAACTTTCTGAAGTCAACAAATTTTCACCATAGTTAACCTGAAAGTACAGGGATTAGTTTAGTAGTAATTTGAAGCTTTTAGGACCCGTGTTGTTTTGCCATGGCAAAAATGGCAAAATACACAAAGTATTATATAAAATTAATAAAATATAAAATTAAATAATAATTATGTTGGTAACGGTAATAGTTTTTATAGAGATAAATCTGGTTAACTAGGTTCAAAATTACCTCTTATATCACTCCTTAATGAGTTTGCACCAAACTACCAAATACCTGGAATGCAGAGCATTTAGTTAATTTGCAAATACCCCAAAACTACTAATATTCGGTGTATGACATACTAGATATAAATTGGAGCGAAGTAAATGGTTATTACAGCCAACACATATTATATTGGATGTTGTATTTAATAAACTCAAGAAAAAGCTAAATTTACTAAGTTAGAAATCCTGAGCAGTATAGTGTGTCCAATATCTTTGGATACTATCGTCTACCTACTGGTTTTGACTGTTGTCTGACATAGTTTAAAGGCCAAATCGGCGAAAACGTTGTTTTTACATAATATGTAAAAAGATCCTGCAATGGGCTTATTTTGGAAAAACAATTGAATATCTTAGGTACTATTAACGCTGTTAGTTAGCAACATATACGGTTGGATAAAATGGACGAGAATATACAGGACTTTCCGTTTAAAAAATGTACATACTTTCCGTCGCGCCTAAATGTAACACCCTGTATAAATGCAAATAATTTTACGTTATAGAAACTGGTGAGTCAAACAATTTTTGTACACAACGCTTTTTCTTCCTCAAACGATTTAGTGACTATCGAATGTACTGGGCTGGGATAAGTTGCGACTCTGTATATGTAGAGATATTTTTCATGTATGTTCGCGCATAATACCGTAACGGAGTGGTATCCAACCTGTGGAGCTGTGAGATTGTTGCAAGGGGGTGCGAAACTGTGTGAAACCAAATATAAATAAAATAGATACAAAATATTTATTGATACAAATTGCAAACTTTACAATATTGCAACATTCCGAATAAAATTAACACACAACAAAAATAGGAAATAATAAGCGGCAATTGAATCAATCATATGATATGATTCGGTTTAGCTGCACAGATACAAATTTTTGTTTAACTCAAATGAATATTTGTTTAACGAGAGGCAAAAATATATTTATTTGCCACAAATAATTTTTATTTGAGTTAAAACAACTTTACTCCAAACAAATGGTATTTGACTCATATAAACATTCTTTGTAGCAAATAAATATATTTTTGCCTCTATTCAAACACGCATCTATTTCAGTTAAAAAAAAATTCTATCTGTGCGTTCTTCCATCACACCATAATAATCACTGAAAATGAACAAAATCGCCTTGCATCTCAGAAAATAAAGCAAAAACATAATAAATACTAATTGTAAGTACTCTGTCATCGAACGCCCTATGCACAACCATATTCTTAAACAATATGAAAATTAATGAACAATTACTCACACCTGCCAATATCGCCCACCCTCCGCAAGCACGGCCAACCTCCAAGCCAAGCTCTCCCCCACAAACTACAACCCAAGATCTAACCCACCACTCACCGCCAGCCCACGAATCGCCCCCCCTCAACCGCCGCCCTGACACACACCCCCCGAACTGCCGAATAATTACATTTCCTGTTTTAAAAATTTGATACGTAAAGCTTTTTTTGAAAAAATGCGTGTTATGTATAAGGGGGTGTCAGAGTCCCTTTAAATCTTAAGTCCGAACGGTAACCCACCTTATTATGTAGGTAGGCGGGCTTGCAGTGTGTCAGGATTTTGCTATAGAATAAAGTGGCATGTAGGAGCCGACGAGACGTCATATTTAATGCCAATCAGCATCCACAAGTTTACATGAAACATAACCCCGCCTCCGCAAACCAAACAACAATCTCAGACACGAGTTCTGCACTTTTTGAATTCTCTGCCTCAAAGCGACCGATAGAAAGGGGCAGTAAAGGGTTGCCGCGTAGGTAAAATGTGATAGTACCAAAGTATCACATAACAATCTTTTTGTTTTAAGGTTTATAAACTTTCGGTTCCCATATATGAATTTTAAATTTATGTACGCCTTCTGAATGCACATCGAAATGTGCTGGTCAAATTGAAGTTTTTCATCAATTATTAAACCTGTTTTTAACTTTATTTGTTACCAGCAGTTATATTTGTCCTATCCCGAAACCTAGCCCTCACCCTCTCCGCACCAAAAAGAATCAGCTCGGTCTTTTGAGAATTTACACTTAAGCCATGCTGCTTCGGACACATTTATCAGTCATTTATGATTATTGATGTGGAATCACCTTTATTGGGCATTAGTTTGACTACCAGGAAATTACATACGCAACAAAAAGGTGGCTTTTAGTGCTTTTGCTAAGTTCATTTTAAAGATCTGTAAGTGTCTTAACCCCCCCCCCCCTTTCTGAACAAAGAGCGCGTTCTGAGGGAATCACCGCTCTACCTACTTCCCCAGATAGACACTCACGTAGTAAACCCAATTTTCTGTGTGCTAATAAAACAAATTCCCCTAAACAAAACCAGAATATTTAGCTATGGCACGTGATCAAATGAAAAGATAATAAAGAGGAGTGAATATTACGAATAGGACACCCTTGTTATGTACGAATATAGCACACAGAACGTTCAGGATCCAGCCGATGAAAGTCAAAAGAGATATACTCACTTACCTTTTGGGAAAAATTTACACACAATAAAATATAAAAAAAAGTCAAAGAAACAATCATTTATAGTTATATATGATTTATTGAGTTGTTTACTTTTAATTGTAGTATTTAATTATTAATCGTTGAAAGTAGGTATTTCATGTTTGTGGATGTCAAAATTTTGAAGATTTTATCTTTGGTTGAACTAGTTGATTACTGTCTTCAATAAATTCTTGATATATTATATTTGTAATTTCAGTTGTAGATAATATTAGTTTGTTAATTGGGGACTTTTCATAATTGTAAAACTGGTATTTGTTTTTGTAGTTTAGTTGTCTTGTTGTGTCATTTATGTTTACCCTCATATTTCATATTTGTAGGTTGAGATGTAGCTGGAAAAAGAACATTGTACGACAACACAAACTAAATATGTTCGACCTTCAAACATAAGTGTATAAATGAGTTGATAAAGCAAGAATAACGAAACTTATAAATGAAAAACGTGGCAGAGGTACTGACGGTGTCAGTCCGCTGGTTATAGCTTTTAGGTGCTTACGTTTTCCGCTCCTTTCGCCCTACAACTTTTCTCATTTGTTGTCCTCGTTATTGTATATGAACGAAAAACAACAATATTCAAAGGTCGAATGTATTCAACAACTGATAATAGCATTACCAACACCAAACAAGCAGTAAAGAACCAGGTAAACCCAGTTAAACCATATGTAAAGCAAGATAAATGTTAGCCAAACCACAAACAAGCAACAACAAACAATATAACTATATAAAAAAACTAACTTAAGTGGGGGCGCTCTAGGTGTCAAAAACCCCACAAAAACTTTATAATCACCTAGAACCCATTATGACTGTTATAAAATCTTTTCTCAAAACAAATTATAAAGTTAATACAAATAACAATCGTGACTCTGAACAAAACGACACAAACTAAATAAGAGACATATCAAGAAATACATTTGAAATAAAGGGACCATTTTGATAACGCTTATTTGTGTGGTCAACTTCGGGCGCGAACACAGATATCAATCCTGACGCAGCACAACTACCCGGTTAAACAATAAATACAAATTCTGAACTATGCCTTAGGATATGCTTACGCCGTAAGATACAGAAACAAGAGAAAGAGAAGGAACTACGACGCAGCAAATTCGTGTCCTTTAGACATGACGCAATAACGGTTCAGAGATGAAATTAATAGTGTAAATTACAAACTAACATGACCCAATACGTTATCAAAATAGGATAGACATACTATAACAAATATAAATGGTATTACCTGTAGCGAAACACAACACAAACTTTAACACCGAGATTTATTTCGGCGAATCGATATACGCAGTGCTACGTTCAACGGCTTCACCACCAATGATCCCCGATACCATGCCCGCTACCTTGTTCTATACGTCGCAGTCTGAGCTGGACTTCCCCTATTTAACTCACCTCGGTAAACATGGTTTCGCGCGAAAGATTTAAAATTTGAAATTGAATTGGGTTCTTACAGATCTCAAAAATTTAAATACATATTGGAGGGGTGGTAAATGTTTTTTACATTCATTGGTTTAAAATGGTGGAGATGCAGGTCCCCTGCTGTTTCTTTATATTCTGCATTAACAGAGCTCATTATGTTCTCATTCACAGCAACTTTTCGAAGATAACAAAATATTAAAATGTGATATCTAGATTGTAGACTTCCGCGGTCTGAGTCAATGATATATTGAATTCCGGGTGGAAACCGCGTTGAGGACTTTGAAGCAGTCAACTTTTCGCGCTCTGTTGCAAGAGGCATCTTCAGGACTAAGTTATCAAACCAAGTGCTAAGAAGATGAAACGTTGACTGCTTCAAAGTCGTCAACGCGGTTTCCACCCGGAAATAATATATCATTAAAATGTAATGTTGAATTTCGGGTTAATTACCTTTTCAGTTGTATTTTTTTTGTGAAGCAACTGGAAAAAAGTCAACATAATAACGTGACGTATCCACTGTGAACAAATACCTACCCCCTTCCACCTAAATAATTAAATTTTATTTCAGCGTTAGTACAGCACTCTTGAATTTTTAGGGCAGGCGAACTCGTACACCACTCGCTGGCGTTTAATCGCGCCAAATTAAATATTTTACGGGTACGCGGAGGGCGAGAGCCTACCCCGCGCGTTCAATTGTTATTGTTTAGCCCCATCTCACGTTCGGAAGAGTGTTTCCGCCATTTCTGTATCCATTCACCTCCACTAATTCCGTTAATTACGTTCAGCGTACGGTTGAAATTCCGGGCGAATTTGCTCTGTCCACGAGGTTGAAGAGGCTGAAATTCTGGCCTCTGCAGGCCTATTACGAATTTCTTAAATTCCTGCCAGTAATGGGGTCGTCCTGATGCAAAACTGGGCATGCCGCATAACAGTAACATAACAATTACATATCTGGGCCGTTTCACTGAATTCTTTGGCCTGCCGAGATAATTATATCGCACGCTGCAGGAATGTTGGGTTTATGCGGAGAGATTAGGATAAGATTAATTTTTGGAGATGGGGAATGATAATTAAGATAGAACGGAAAGAAGTGATAAAAAACAACAGGGAGGGGTATTTTTGTTTTTATTTTAGAGATTAAAGAGATTAGTGATTTGTTATGGATTATTGTCAAATTATATTTGATAATTCCATTTTCTCCATAAATTCACTACAATCTAGTCATAATAGACTGACGAGGCACTAATTATGTATGTCTTGTACTTCTCATTTCACTGTCATTTTTTGCATGATTGTTTCCAGAAGATAGCTTACTTTCTAACTTTCTATTGTCTCGTCCAACCATATCTCAGCTCTGAAAATGACATTAATTTCGTCCAAATGTTTTTGCTGCATGATATTAGCTTATATTTCCCTTCACGTCGTGCAATCAGGGTGTTAGGCCGTATTGTCTATGCACAGGGCCGCGTCTAGGGTTTTACGGGCCCTAGGCACACCTGAAATTTCGGGCCCCTCAACCTACATATCGTATATGATATAAGACAAATATTAAACATATTTTTTTAAAATAAAAATCACGTTTTTATGTTAATAGTTTTTATTAAAATTTTTGGTGAAAATATGTTATTTTACAAACCTAAAATGGTCATTTTCTGATTTTGTCTTCAATATATGTTTTGATGATATCATCATAGTAGAGTGTTTTTAGAAAATCCTTTTCAAGTTTTGCAAGAGCGTTGAGGTTTTTCTCCGAAAGTGTGCCGCGCAAATAATTTTTTACCAGCTTAAAACAGTCGGCATTGCTGACTGATCGTGTTAGAAATAATCTTAAAATTAGTTCGACATTAGGAGAGGTGGATTTTGTTATCTAAAATAAAATTTAACTTCCCGAAGCAAATCCTGCAAAAATCTCTGCGTTTTTTTATAATAAATAAAACTGTTCTATTTATGTTTTTTGTTCATCGAAGTAGGTATGGCGGCAGCATGGACGGCCTTGAAACAATCTCCAGCCAAAGGCCACGCGGCTAACTTCAGAGTGTTGCCAACTTCAGAGGTTGCCAACTTCAGAGTGGCCCCTTAGCTCTACCTCCTAGGGCTCCGCCCCTCGACCTAGGGCTCCGCCCCCAGGGCCCCCTCGTTAGAGCCTCCCAATTTTGAGGTTAGAATTCCCCTCGATGCACCTTTGAGATAAATCCCCTATATCTCGAAAAGTAAGGGGCGGATCGAAAAAATAATTGAAAAAACACCCCCCGCCACAGAAACCCCCCTGTCGGTTTTGACAAATACGAACAAAATGGCGTTGTTGAATTTTCCGAAAAGGCCTTAGATCTATCACTTTTGAAAAGTATGACTCATGCTATCGATGACGTCATTGAAGTCACGATCTCACTTGCACTTTAAAAGACGTTGGGAACTCGGCGGTTTGGAAATAAAAAAGTGTCCGGGTAAGGATTTGAACCCGAGACTGTATAATCACGAGTCGAGCTGTCTAGCCAATAGGCTACACAGCCTGTTGATACGAGAACGGTAAAATGGTAATGATATATCGGCGCAACGACCTCGATTCGATGGTTGAGCGGTGTACCGTTTATGGTTGCGGGCTAGTCTATATGCTTTTAGGCTGTATAATTTGGACGTCAATATTTCCCGCCTAAAGTGTTTATGTGTGGAAATGTGAGCTTGGGAGACTCAACAATTTAAATCTATCTATTTTTAGTTTGTCAAACGTGTACCAACATAAAATTTATCACCTAGATCAGCCATTTTGTCTCCACATCTAAAAAATAACTTCACAAATTTGGTTTGTGATTGAGGTTGCATATATGAATGGAAAAGAAAAATTGTCAAAAAGACGGTAAAATGACACCTATATATCGGCGCAGCGACCTTGGGATGAACCACCTAAGAGGTAGAAATTTAAGGGTGGGAGGCTCAACGCGATAAATCTATTAATTTTTAGTTTGTATTTACGCAGCGACCTTGGGATGAATCACCTAAGAGGTAGAAATTTAAAGGTGGGAGGCTCAACGCGATAAATCTATTAAAAGAATTATCCATATTCTTCTGGTAATGGTTTTAACAACAGCAGGAAATTTAATTCAAATCATAATAATCGAGGTAACAGACAAAATTCTTTCACAAATAACTATCAAAGACAGAACCAAAATTACGGAAATGGTAATACGCCAGCGAACAATTATTTGCAACCTCAGCGCGACTTTAGCAGAGGTCGTGATTCGCAAGTAAATGCTATGTCCGCAGAAACAGAAATAAATATTAACAATACACATACTTAATTGAATTGTCTTAATTGTGTACTGATTATTATTATTATTAATAAAAACTATAGAAATAATTATTTTAGAGGACAAACTCAGTTCAGATGTCAAAATAATTTTATGCGAATTTAAAATGATAATCGTTTATGCAAATAATTGCATGTACATTAAGAGTGGTTATTTAAAATTTTAGATGGTATCATATGGACTTATTGGTTTTCTCAATTGCTTAAGAAGTTAGAGCCGGTTAAAATACGGTTTCGTTAATAACGCAAACGGTTGTAACTTTGTTATAAATTGCAAAAATAACAAGTCCATATGAAACGTTTTACACAGTATCTCATTTACCATACTGGAGAAAAATTGCGGGGAAAAAAGTGAAAAATGAAAGAGTTACAAAGAAAAAGTTACAAAAGTATTATAAAATAGAATGTTCGACTAAATATTATGGAGGTAAAGTAAAACTGTTTTTGGTGCACAAAAGTTTTAATAATATAGAAAAGTTTATAATATTTAAACAAAAATAAATAGTATTATAACAAATAAACAAACATAAAACTATTAAAAATATATAATAAATGTATATTTATCGATCTTATATATCTTTCAGCTTTCATAAAATGTCTAACTCGGTGGTCTATCGTCAACAGCCAAAAAGATATTAAGCATTTAATGTTACATTTGTAACTTATGCACAATATTCACAAATTAATATTAAATATCCAGATTGTTCGATGAAATCCAACAATCTCTCAATTATAATAATTCTTCTTTTCATGCAGCAGCTTTTAGTAATAGCATTCTGCAATTTTGATTTATACAAACATATAATTTGTGATATTTAGTTTCTTCATAAACGGATAAATGGAGGCGCTAAGCGGATAAATGGAGGCGCTAAACGGATAAATGGAGGCGCTAAACGGATAAATGGAGGCGCTAAGAGGATAAATGGAGGCGCTAAACGGATAAATGGAGGCGCTAAACGGATAAATGGAGGCGCTAAGCGGATAAATGGAGGCGCTAAACGGATAAATGGAGGCGCTAAGATGATAAATGGAGGCGCTAAACGGATAAATGGAGGCGCTAAACGGATAAATGGAGGCGCTAAACGGATAAATGGAGGCGCTAAACGAATAAATGGAGGCGCTAAGATGATAAATGGAGGCGCTAAGATGATAAATGGAGGCGCTAAGATGATAAATGGAGGCGCTAAGATGATAAATGGAGGCGCTAAGAGGATAAATGGAGGCGCTAAGAGGATAAATGGAGGCGCTAAGATGATAAATGGAGGCGCTAAGAGGATAAATGGAGGCGCTAAGAGGATAAATGGAGGCGCTAAACGGATAAATGGAGGCGCTAAACGGATAAATGGAGGGGTCAAATGAGGGTCTCGGAGGGTCCAATGAGGGTCTCGGAGGGTCAAATGAGGGTCTCGGAGGGTCAAATGAGGGTCTCGGAGGGTCAAATGAGGGTCTCGGAGGGTCAAATGAGGGTCTCGGAGGGTCAAATGAGGGTCTGGGAGGGTCAAATGAGGGTCTCGGAGGGTCAAATGAGGGTCTCGGAGGGTCAAATGAGGGTCTCGGAGGGTCAAATGAGGGTCTCGGAGGGTCAAATGAGGGTCAAATGAGGGTCTCGGAGGGTCAAATGAGGGTCTCGGAGGGTCAAATGAGGGTCTCGGAGGGTCAAATGAGGGTCTCGGAGGGTCCAATGAGGGTCTCGGAGGGTCAAATGAGGGTATCGGAGGGTCAAATGAGGGTCTCGGAGGGTCAAATGAGGGTCTCGGAGGGTCAAATGAGGGTCAATATACAGGGTCTGTACACAGGGTCTGTTGTGATTATACAGGGTCTGAACCACGAATTTCTTATGTTTTATTTAATAAAGCAGTAATAATTTAAAAGTAAACGGTAAGTATATTAAACCACTGTTGATGGTGACGTCATGACGGTTTAAACTTTGAAATTTATCCTTAATGGCGCGAAAATTTTAATTTGGTCGGTTCGCGCATGCTCTGTAGAATTTTAAAATTAGACCGAATAAATTTAGCGCGAAAACTTGATTTAAAACTTTAAAATTTATACCGCGAGTAAATTTCAAGAGTTATTTTAACATAATCTACTTGTATTACTCTAAAATTCCGTAAGAAGTATAATTTTAACCTAAAAAGATGTCTGCTCAAGAAGATGACGTCGTTTAAAATATGACGGCTGGTCGGCATGCCGTTTTAGCGCGTGGGGTTGGTACGTCTGGGGTTGACGCGAAAATTTGAATTTTTTAAGGTTGGCGGGAAAAATTTGAATTTTATCGGTTCGGGCGATCGGTGCTCGGTCATCATCGGGTAAGATGGTGTGCGCGAAATTCAAATCCGTATAAATCTGATGCGAACATTTGAATTTGATCGGTTTGCGCTTGAAAATAAAAATCGCAGTGCGTTCTCTCTCTAACAACGACGTGTGAGTCATACACTCCAGGTTCCAGCGTTCGGGCGCGCTCGGTTTGAGTCGTCACGCATGCGCAGTATGGTGGCGTAGAATTTGGAGGGAAAATTTGAATTTTTTGGCGTTGGCGGGAAAATTTGAATTTTTTGGGGCTGGCGGGAAAATTTTAATTTTTTGGGGGTTGGCGGGAAAATTTGAATTTTTTGGGGTTGGCGGGAAAATTTGAATTTTTTGGGGTTGACGGGAAAATTTGGAAAATTTGAATTTTTTAAGGTTACCAGGGAAAATTTGAATTTTTTGGGGTTGGCGGGAAAATTGCGCTTTAGCTTGCTTTCTTACATCAATCTTTTCACATAACAATTTTGTGTTGGTATATAGTAATAAATGGTCTAATTCTAATTTTAATTCTTCTAAGTTCTCTAAGACAGTTTTAATTTAAATATAATCAAATACAGATTACTCTTAAAAAATTTTAGCTGTCTCTTCGCTATTTACTATCCTATTTGCTAAAATTACTAAAACCAAAACTCTGACTGTGGTTAGGAAGTTTTTGGATCATCGAAAACTTTGTATTTAGAATAACATTTTCTGGGGAAATTAAAACTCGCACACTGTATCACCAACCATTTTTTAATTCCCTATTCCCATTAATTTTAGCATAAAATTTTACATTCTTTATATATAAATTACTAATTCTTTAACTTTGAAGAAACTAAATATCACAAATTATATGTTTGTATAAATCAAAATTGCAGAATGCTATTACTAAAAGCTGCTGCATGAAAAGAAGAATTATTATAATTGAGAGATTGTTGGATTTCATCGAACAATCTGGATATTTAATATTAATTTGTGAATATTGTGCATAAGTTACAAATGTAACATTAAATGCTTAATATCTTTTTGGCTGTTGACGATAGACCACCGAGTTAGACATTTTATGAAAGCTGAAAGATATATAAGATCGATAAATATACATTTATTATATATTTTTAATAGTTTTATGTTTGTTTATTTGTTATAATACTATTTATTTTTGTTTAAATATTATAAACTTTTCTATATTATTAAAACTTTTGTGCACCAAAAACAGTTTTACTTTACCTCCATAATATTTAGTCGAACATTCTATTTTATAATACTTTTGTAACTTTTTCTTTGTAACTCTTTCATTTTTCACTTTTTTCCCCGCAATTTTTCTCCAGTATGGTAAATGAGATACTGTGTAAAACGTTTCATATGGACTTGTTATTTTTGCAATTTATAACAAAGTTACAACCGTTTGCGTTATTAACGAAACCGTATTTTAACCGGCTCTAACTTCTTAAGCAATTGAGAAAACCAATAAGTCCATATGATACCATCTAAAATTTTAAATAACCACTCTTAATGTACATGCAATTATTTGCATAAACGATTATCATTTTAAATTCGCATAAAATTATTTTGACATCTGAACTGAGTTTGTCCTCTAAAATAATTATTTCTATAGTTTTTATTAATAATAATAATAATCAGTACACAATTAAGACAATTCAATTAAGTATGTGTATTGTTAATATTTATTTCTGTTTCTGCGGACATAGCATTTACTTGCGAATCACGACCTCTGCTAAAGTCGCGCTGAGGTTGCAAATAATTGTTCGCTGGCGTATTACCATTTCCGTAATTTTGGTTCTGTCTTTGATAGTTATTTGTGAAAGAATTTTGTCTGTTACCTCGATTATTATGATTTGAATTAAATTTCCTGCTGTTGTTAAAACCATTACCAGAAGAATATGGATAATTCTTTTAATAGATTTATCGCGTTGAGCCTCCCACCTTTAAATTTCTACCTCTTAGGTGATTCATCCCAAGGTCGCTGCGTAAATACAAACTAAAAATTAATAGATTTATCGCGTTGAGCCTCCCACCCTTAAATTTCTACCTCTTAGGTGGTTCATCCCAAGGTCGCTGCGCCGATATATAGGTGTCATTTTACCGTCTTTTTGACAATTTTTCTTTTCCATTCATATATGCAACCTCAATCACAAACCAAATTTGTGAAGTTATTTTTTAGATGTGGAGACAAAATGGCTGATCTAGGTGATAAATTTTATGTTGGTACACGTTTGACAAACTAAAAATAGATAGATTTAAATTGTTGAGTCTCCCAAGCTCACATTTCCACACATAAACACTTTAGGCGGGAAATATTGACGTCCAAATTATACAGCCTAAAAGCATATAGACTAGCCCGCAACCATAAACGGTACACCGCTCAACCATCGAATCGAGGTCGTTGCGCCGATATATCATTACCATTTTACCGTTCTCGTATCAACAGGCTGTGTAGCCTATTGGCTAGACAGCTCGACTCGTGATTATACAGTCTCGGGTTCAAATCCTTACCCGGACACTTTTTTATTTCCAAACCGCCGAGTTCCCAACGTCTTTTAAAGTGCAAGTGAGATCGTGACTTCAATGACGTCATCGATAGCATGAGTCATACTTTTCAAAAGTGATAGATCTAAGGCCTTTTCGGAAAATTCAACAACGCCATTTTGTTCGTATTTGTCAAAACCGACAGGGGGGTTTCTGTGGCGGGGGGTGTTTTTTCAATTATTTTTTCGATCCGCCCCTTACTTTTCGAGATATAGGGGTTTTATCTCAAAGGTGCATCGAGGGGAATTCTAACCTCAAAATTGGGAGGCTCTAACGAGGGGGCCCTGGGGGCGGAGCCCTAGGTCGAGGGGCGGAGCCCTAGGAGGTAGAGCTAAGGGGGCCACTCTGAAGTTGGCAACCTCTGAAGTTGGCAACACTCTGAAGTTAGCCGCGTGGCCTTTGGCTGGAGATTGTTTCAAGGCCGTCCATGCTGCCGCCATACCTACTCATCGACATTTAAATCTTTGCCAGAAGTCTAGAAAATTAGGGTAACTGCAATAAAATATGTTTTGTTATTTCTATAAACATGTGGAACAATAACTTACTATAAGTATTTATTAAAACCAAACAGTGGCTTTATAAGCGAGTGCAGGTCATCTAAAGAGTTTGGCACTTCTAAAAACTACAGATTTCTTTTTTTGTCGTTTTCAGTTTTTTTAAAAGTCACTTAAAAGCGTTGTGGGTTCTGCAGTTTATGTCATAGTTTTCCTTATTTTTTTTCTCCTTAGCATTAGCATTCGTGCTACCTAAATAACCTAAATAATCTAGATAAAAAAAATTGAACATAAATCTTAAATATCCTGTATTTAAGATTTACGTTCAACTTCTTTCTCGTTTATTTGAAGGGAATACAAGAGTTAAATTCGGGCAAAAGCATTTTTTGCTGATCAAAGCAATTTCCAGATATCAAAAAAGCCAAACAAGAATGTGAATTTTCGTTATTAATTTTGTACATACATGAATATTCTTGAATGTACGTTTGTGTACAAATGTATGAAAATCCACCAGTTCCCATCATTACGATAGTTTTCTTTTAGATTTTAACCCAAAATCTCAAATATGGTATCAAAATACCAACAATCTCGTTTTTTGGTACTGCATTCTTTAGGTAGGCTGAAATGTAATCTTGAAACTTACAAAGAAGAGTGTAATCATTGACTATATGAAAGGTTATTTCATTATTGTTAAACGAGCGGAATTAACGGAATTCTGTTAGGTCCAATTATTCTTTAGGGAAACTAAAGTTATGTCAAACGAATTATTTTATATATTTAGTTTATTTTTCTCAAAAATGTGATGTTATGGAGGCTCGTCTACAAAAAAACATTGGAAAAATATTCCACGAAAAAAACTACTGAAATCACCGAAATCATGGATAGAGGGCCGCCGACTTCCGGACCGATTTCTGAATGCAGTCCCGACGGATTGATATGGTCAAAATGTAATTGAATTTGAGTTGTACAAATCGTATTATTATTGCTATAAAGTATTTTTGTTATATATAGCTTTCTAAAATTATATATAACTTCGAAGTCTAATTCTATGTCGATTTATTTATTATACAATTAATGGGCCCTAGCCCCAATTTTATTTATTGGCGAACCCCCCCCCCCCCTTTCGCCGGGCCCTAGGCACGTGCCTATTTTGCCTACTGGTAAACGCGGCCCTGTCTATGCACAAGGGTACAGAATTTTACTATTGGCTATCGAATTTAAAATGTTGTCCTTCTCGTGTAGGTGCATTTTGGAGACGCTGATATGTAAAAGTCAAAACCTTTTACTGCGGTCAATGGCATGATTACAACAGCAATATGTAAGCCTCTTGACAAATTCACAGGAAACCTTATTCTAGGGGGAGACTGATCTGTATATTACAAAAAATCTTTCATCCGCCCGTATTTATGACGAATTTGTTCTGGATTTGGACCATGTCCAAATTGTTCTAACGAAAAAATAATTATAAAAGAAATGAGCCCAACAAGTAAATATACATGCTGGGATACATTAAAACAAAGCTAGAAAATAGAATAAATCTACAAGTACCTACCAATCAATAATACTACACATATTGAAGATGGAACCCAGGTAAATCATTTAATGAATATCTCTATAACCCACTTTATCAAATCATCTCTATTATACAGCCTCATATAGGAGAACTTCTTTGGAGTTTCTGAATCGACACACGTAGTTTTCTAAATATTACCGATAATGTATACAAAGTGGCTCTGTGGTGTATCAAAGAATAACTCTTATAAAACCCAGGTATGTGTCGCCTAAATATTTTTTTATTTACGAACATCAAAAGAGTTAAGGGGCGTTTATGGTAGAGAGATCGGCGTCGGCCTTGCTACTGTAGTACACCCAGGATGTGGTTCCATCTTACGGTGAACCGATGTACTCAAGTCATTGTGTATAAACAGACTTGCTTAACTTGTTCAGCCGATTTCTGCCCTTTGCCAATAGGCAGCTACTGTAGTTGTTGTCAACTGTTAGTTATTATTGATCTGAGCTGTTGGTACCCTTCTCCCTTATCTCGGTCTGTGCAGAAACCTTCTCTATAGAGCTCCGCGGTGACAGTTCGTAGTAATTCGACACAATTGCATAAAAAGCAGATCAACTGGACAACGGCTGGGTCAATTTAAAAGAGCTATGTCTTAAAATGTCACCTATAAGTTGGCTTCTGTTCCGAGATTAATGCTATTGGCTTAATCACCATTAAAGCATATTAAATCAACCAGTATATTGTGTCAAAAATTAGCTTCTTTTCTCTAATTAAGTTCATGATTAAAGCATGCGCGGTTGAACCTTATATTTATCCCGGAACAATACCCTATTCTTACACATTCCAACAGTACCTTACTGTTACACATCAGTGCCATAGTTTCGACTCCGATCTGCGTTTTATGAGCCCGTGTTTTGCATGTAACTGGTATATGGATAAACGCCCATCTTAATGGTAACATGTTTTTATTTTCTAAAATTTTAACCAATGACTTTGTTATTAATCTTTGGTTTAGTAAAAAATAAACAACAGATATACACACAAACTTTATTGCAATAAAACTGAAAATAAATAAAAAAGTCGTCGGGCACAACCAATCAAGTCCCTGAGGGTTTTAGTGTACATCTATCCGTACATCCGTTAGGGCATAATTGAACGGCGCAAGGGCGTGATATAGTCGTCATTACGTACATAACTCGGATCGCATCGGTAACAGTTCCTTCGCGTCCAAAACACAGGGAATTCAAGAAGTTCCTGCCGACACACTTATTCAATTCCGGAAGAAACGCTTCCAATCCCCAGACGACATGGTAGAAAAAAGAAGAAGGACCACACGCCTATAATTCACAGCAGCAAAGATACACAAAAGATAAATTCTTGTTGCATATCACTACAGCCCACGATGCTCCAGCACCAGGAGATCTGATGAACAGCATATACCATGGATCAAGCTCCAAATGCACTCGGATGATCGCACTTGTGTCCACATCAGTCAGACGTTCCTCTCTATATGACATTATCGTCTCTGCAGGCCGCAGCTTGCTTAATCTAAAATTAAACAATCAACCAATGGAAGAGCAATCACATCCAACTAGAAGATCAACCTGTGTCGACATCACCCAAGTGTTTATTTCGTGTCTACAGGCCGCTTGTTATCTCAAATTCAAAGCAATGTGACCACTACTGAATATATTTTCTTTTATTTCCTGTCTTGAAGTCCCCAGCTCGATTAATGTCCAATTAAATAAAAGTATATGTCGTTAATAACAGACAATATTATCCTTAATTTTAATTATAGTAAATTTGACATTGTATGGTAATATGCACATCTAAGTATAACACGAAATGACTCACATACGCAATTGTTGCGCTGTACTACTTACAGGTGTATCTATTGATACCTGTGCGTCGCATAGTTGTGAAATGTGTATTATATATGTGTTAACCGTTCCAACAATAATTCTTTAGTAAGTTTTTGCCCTTCGTAGTAACTAAATCAGTCATCGCCAAACACTATTCTGATTATTATAATTATTTTACCACTATTTTTAAGATAAGGTTATGTTTCTGCCGCTATGTTTTTGTTCCTGATAAATCAAACAAATTGAATTGCAAAATATTGGAGAACAATAAAAGGCCAACAATGAAGAAACCGAACAGCCGTTGCGTGTTAATAGTGTTCCCCATCCCTATCGTGATCATAGACGTTTTATAAAACTCAAATAATAATAATAATAGCTATACTAATTTATTAAAAATTTTGATTTACACTTACTAAGTATTGCAGTTACTATTACAAACACAAATTATATCCTAAAAGATACTCGTTTTAAAGCCACTTTTCCACCTCTTTTTGTTTATTTAGTTGCACAATAATGGTTATCTGTACCACTTTGTGTATTAAGTACGCCTTGTATTAGTGGCAATTGTCAAAATTCGTAAAGTATTTCGTTATCTCACAATTAGATGAATACATTTTCAGTAATCTGCGAGCTAAATGAATATCTAGACCTGTTGTGTGTGGAAATAACAATAATTTCTTAAGGGTGGGTTGCAAAATTAGTACATTTTCCGAATGTCTGCGAATGAGTGCTGCCCATGCTAATGCCGGACATTAAAATTTTAGTGTACGCCATTAGGGACGTTGCGGTTACCTCGGAATGCCTGTAACGTTTTTGTACCAACCGCTAGATGCCTCTCCTAGCTCATCTCCAGCCTTCTCTATAGTACAATTAATACTAAACTCCCAAGAACTCTTAGCCCAATCCTCGACTACCAACAACGCGTTTTTCTTTTCTACTGGAGTTGTAATTATCCGCGAAACTAAATATTAATCGTGTGCGATTGTGCTTCGTGAATCCTGCGCTGATGAAGAGATTAAGTTGGCTGTTGATAATGTGGGCCGTTAGGTCGCTCTAATTCGCCATTCACGTAGATGATTGTGTCACATATATACATCGTTCAGGGTAAGGCAATTTTCCCGACCATGATTTCCCAAAGCGGTGTTAAGTCGTTGGCTTTGGAAACCCTTTACGTCGATCGATATGTTCCATGGTTGTAGCCCTCGTGTGCCGCTGTTGGCCAGATTAAGGGTTATTGGGTAGTGTATGAGCAAACACGATTAGATTTAGTACGATTTAAATATTTATGATAATTTGTATTGAAACTATAGGCGATTGAGATGAAGGTATATCAATTAACTGCATAAAAACGCATTAATAAAAATTAAGCCATTTTAAAAAATATAATCCGGCGCATCCACCATTTTGATTGGTATCCTCAAAATTTAATAATAAATAATTAAGTTTTAAATTAAATATTCGAGGACACTGCTCTTAATTCTGCAATCAATAACAAAACGTCATTTAATTATAACCTAGAGTAATGAACTAGAAATAAAATAGAGAATAATTAAATATAGCAATATACAAAAAAAATAAAATTATTAAAAGTGTTTAAATCACACAGATTAGAACAATTTATAAGACATTTTTCCAGTTTCTTAAACTTTTGTCCAGAAAATCAGTTAATTAAGTAATGTAATATATTACGAAGGTACCACCTTGGAACGCGAAAATGTTCAGTTCTGTGCCAACGCGTATAAAAGATCAAAGAAGTCAAAAATTATTAAGGCTCCGTTCTAAAAGCATCCAAACTACAAAACAAAATGTTTAGATTCGATGTTTTTCTGCCGGGGTCCGCCGTCTACGCCGTGGTTTACGTATCGATTAAAGCTTATGGAGTCAGCGATGAGCTGACCACACGTAACAGCCGAAATATGGCCATTGTTTACACATCTGACAATTATCGCATTTTTCGGTTAGCGGAAAAGTTATAATGTTTGGGCTGAAATTGTACCGAGATAAAAACTATATTATTGTATTGTGAGTTTGGCTAGGGGTAATTATATTTGAAAAAAGATACAGATGTAAAAGTAAAATTCATTTGTATCTTACCAAAAAAATTATTTGTGGCCTGGCTAAACTCCTTATTTATCTAAGAATTTATACTGAGAATTTCATCAATTTTGAACCATAAATAACGCCGTTAATAGAAAACGCGTTTTAGCAGAGGTTGAACTGGGTCTTAATCAACAGTGATAGTGTTTTTCGTAAGAAGGCAAATAAACGGTTAAAACTCTTTTTTTAAAAAGAATGACATTTATAGTTTTACAAATTAATAATTTAATAATTTTAGACTCAAACGTTTTTGTAAATATATAACATGGCTTTAAATAAAAAAAAATATTACAAACTGCTGTGGCCACCACACGATCGACCATGTTTATTGAATACGCATATATTGTACATGAACACACACACACACACACACACACACACACACATCCACACATACAGGGTTAGCCAAAATTACCGGAACACCCAAATAATTCTACAACGGTAAAAAATTTCAAAAAAAAATTCAAACAAAAGCTTTTAGACTTTAAACAATCCATCGTTCAAATATAATTTGAATATACAGGGTGTTCATTTTATTATAGAAATCGCGTAAATCTTTTGTTTTCAAATGGAACGCCCTGTATCTTTTTACATTTTATAATTTTAGGACTAATTCTGGACATTGTTTATTAAAATAATTCTTTTATAAAATGTATCATTTTTGCGTTTTAAGCAATTAATTAAAATTAGTCAAAATTACCGCAACACCCAAATAATTCTTCATCGGTAAAAAAATTTCAAAAAACATTCAAACAAAAGTTTTTTTACTTTAAACAAGCTATTGTTTAAATATATTTTTAATATACAGGGTGTTTATTTTATTATGGAAGTATGGAAAACTTTTCCTTTTTCTCATTAAACGTCCTGTACATTTTTATTTTTTAATTCTAAGAATTTCTTTTCAAGTAGGTTTTTATAAATTGATTCATTTTTCAATTATCAGCAATTAATCAAAACTCCAAAACATTTGTTTTAGCCGAACGGAAAAATAATAACAATGTGAAGAAAAAATAACAAAACAATTAAATTAAAGTTTCAAACTGCCATCCCTGAGCGGCTTGACAATGCCCCAACCTATCAACAAATTCCAGTAAACAGTTGTCTAAATGATCGACAGTAATACTCTGAACTTCGTCCACTATCCTCTGCTTCAACGCATCAATATTTTGCAGCCTATTGGTGTAAACCTTGGACTTTAGGTGGCCCCAAATAGAAAAATCCAGTATTTGTAAATCCGGCGACCTAGGTGGCCATTCAATGGATCCTCTCCTTCCAATCCACCTCTGCGGGAAAATTGAATTTAAATAATTCCGAACTTGGACACCGTAATGCGGCGGTGCACCATCTTGTTGAAACCAAATATTATTCAGATCTTCGTTGAATATAACTAGGAGATGAGGTATTACTTCATTTTATGCTCAATATTCCAATAAAACCGGAAGAAATCACTGAAAGGACAATAGTTTTAATGTGGTAAGCTATCCCACATTGCATCCTTCAAATCAATTCTTAATTTGAAGTTCAGGAGTTTTGACTAATTGCTTATAACTAAAAAATTATGAAATTTATAAACAAATTATTCCAATAAAAAATTATTAGAATTAGTCTTAGAATTATAAAATGTAAAAATATACAGGCTATTCCATTTGAAAAAAAAAAGTTAACCAAATTTGCATAAAAAATGAACAGCCTGTATATTAAAAATATATTTTAATGATAGCTTGTTTAATGTCAAAAACTTTTGTTTGAATGTTTATTGAAATTTTTTTACCGATGGCGAATTATTTGGGTGTTCCGGTAATTTTGACAAATTTAAATTAATTGCTTAAAACTCAAAAATGATGCATTTTATAAAAAAATTATTTTAATAAACAATGTCCAGAATTAGTCCTAAAATTATAAAATGTAAAAAGATACAGGGTGTTCCATTTGAAAAAAGAAAATTTGCGCGATTTCTATAATAAAATGAACACCCTGTATATTCAAAATATATTTGAACGATGGATTGTTTAAAGCCTAAAAACTTTTGTTTGATTTTTTTTTTGAATTTTTTTACCGTTGTAGAATTATTTGGGTGTTCCGGTAATTTTGGCTAACCCTGTATAAACAAATTGGGGCTTGGTTGCGCTGCTATTTACTAGCAGCGGCACATTCCTATGCTACAAATTCTATATCATATTTCCGCAAATCATACAAAAGATTACGACAGCAAAAAAATATAATAATAAGATGATCTAATACAAATTTTTAATATGACCGAAACATTTTCTGAGCATTTCCATATTAATTTCAAATTGTATGACGTGATGTACAACTTTGAGGTTGAGAGTTGCTGAATGAAAAAGCATCACATGCCCAGTACATATTGCACCACTAAAAATGTGTCACAATTTTGATGTGTTGATGTTAATTTTCTCTCGAGCTGCTTTTCCAATTTTCCTCTACTGGTATATTTTGTATCTTGTGGACGGATTATTAAAAGAGTTAATGGAATGAATCAAAGGAGAAAAAGATTGGTACGTTTACGTTTCACTCCACTTAGTTCTTGTGATTGTAGCTGGTACAAACCACAGCGTGTTACACATTCCCACAAAAAACTTGTCCCCATTCTTGCACCATACATATGCTCAAAACTTAAATTTGTATAAGCATTTTACATTTTAACAAAAGAAAAATTTTATCAAAATCGTGTAAGCGGTTCGAAATAGAAATTCGAAACGAAAATTAATTGTGCCAAATTTTTAGTGGTTTATTAATTTTGTCACGAAGTGTATGTAGTAAATATTGGGGTTCTAGTTAATTTGTTGTTCGTTTTGTTGTAGTGGTCAATAATTGCATTAATAAATGCATTTTTGCGCATTGTCCATTCTTAAGATGACCGATTTCGGCCAAAGTTAATCAGCTCATACAAAATACGTTAAAAACCAGTGCAAAAAATGTCATATCATAAGGTGCAGCCCCTTTTCCGGAAATTATTACGCAGTCCCAGGTCACGTTATTATCAGTTTGATAAATATTACAACTATCTTCTTTAATAAATGACAACATAAGACAAGTGACACTGCTGTCATTTGGTACACGGGTACAGTATGTATTAATAATACCCTTACAAACAACCCATTTGGTTTGTACACATAGCCAACCAATTCAACATCCCTAATTAAACCATAATTAATTCAGCCGTCTCGTGCAAGATTCATAGAGCCGGTACGGCCGTACCGCGAAATCGATTACACAAGTCCGTACGAACGGCCTCAGATGTCGCTGTGAGCGGCCGGCCTCCGATTTTGATCCAAATCTATAATTTCGGACGTCATTTGTTACCCATCGGACACATCCGATCGTCGGTCCGAGGCGCGCGCTCGCCGGTCACGTCACCAGAGATGGATTAAGGGCAGATTCCGCGCGGCCCGTTTCAATTTGTTTCGACGCCGCCGTCCTACCCGCCGATGGCACTATGATGAAAGCCAAACGGATAATCCAGGATACAAATTGAGGTCACCCACATCCTCCTCTTTCCTACTGTCCAGATTTCGCTCGGGTAGCTGCTGAGGGGTACAATTAAGGCCTGTTTATAGTCGAATCCGAGGGATGATCAGTATCGGATTGAATTGGAGTTTGGTCTGGTGTTATATAATCGAAAAAATTAAAATGTGTGTTTTCTTTGACCTTGTAAAAGTTACCAGCACATCATACAACAACCATTTATAAAGTTTCCGCTTGAAAATTAACCTGGTGCCCCACGCCATAGGTACGCCCGTTTATTTTTTTTTTCATTAAACATGTGGACGAATAAAATTTGGAGAACTACTATCACACCAAAATTTCAATTTTTGATATACTTTAAGTTTAAAGTTCTTTATTGTTATAACAAAATACTAGAATTATAATGCTTAATTATATTAGATATCACTTCACTTCGTGTGCATTCATTCTGCACGAAAGGAAGCGACGATTCTCCCTCTATCTTCACCTCGGGGTCAGCAGGGCCTTCCTCGGGCTAATGGTATTGAGGGTATTTGGTTGTTGGTATTTGCTGTTGCGGTTGGCTTATTTTTCAGTCTTATGTTACGGCGGTAAGAGCAGCGTTTCTTAACCGGGGTTCCGCGGAACCCTGAGGTTCCGTGTGATGTCGTCAGGGGTTCGGAAAAATAGTAAGGGGTCGTCAGGGGCGGAAAAATAGTAACAAATAGTGGAGACGGTCGCCGGTTCAAGGGCACATTATTCAGTGTTATTTTTTTGTATTATTTTAGCATGGGATTATTATTTGAAATATTGGAATAATAAACAAGGGCAATCCATGAATAATTTTGACATTATTTATCTTCAATATTTTTGCTTTTCCAAAAGTGTGACAAAATAAACCTATAATTTGAATCTGCTGCTCATAATGGTACTTTAGGAGAAGAACAGAGTTGTAGGTGGTGGATTTCTATATGATCTTACGTTCCTGATAAGATAACTAACCTATCACCAGACAAGTTCTGAGCTTCTATGTCGAAAATATTGTCGGTCCTCATCATAGAAAATTAATAAATATACAGAGTGAGCTGCAATTATAGACGAAAATTTATGCGGACAAGAAACTAAAGTGTAATTAAGTCAACAAAAAATAATTAAATTAAATTGAAGTAAGTACTAATTTTGACAATGAAACAAATTTAAAAGTGCTTCACATGTTTTTATTTATAATTTCGTATGTTTTTGCATTTAATTTTCACATCGAGTAGTAAATTACCTTATATCAGTTCTATTTTCTCTATTTGTGTATGTATAGAGATCATCTGTTATAGATACAATTAGTGTGTGCAAATATCTTCTACTTGGGTGTTTATTCCCACATTTTCTTTCTCCGAACGTAATTATTGTTCTGACTAAAATGTTTCATAAGGACTTACTTATTTTTTCAATACCCTAAAAAATACTGATTTTTTTTTAAATTTATACTGAATTTATTTATTTAATTATTTGTAAAAGGTCCTTTTTGGATTCTTCGTTTTCGCATTGTTTGATTAGTATTTTCTTCTCCCTTCCTTTGGTAATACTTGAAGGAACTAAAAAGAACAAATAACAAATCTTCTACTTGGGTGTTAATTCCCACACTTTCTTTCTCTGATTTTTTCTTTCTCAGATAATAATTGTTCTGACAAAAATGTTTCATAAGGACTTATTTATTTTTTGAATACCTTAAAAAATACTAAAATATTAATAAAACAGTATTTTAAATGGCTCTAACTTCTTAAGGAATATTAACTTGTTATCAATAGGTCCATATGAGACTTTTTACTCAGAATAAATGTTTCTTAATTTCTGTATTTTGACCAATGATTTTTTTAAAATTTATACTGAATTTATTTATGTAATTATTTGTAAAAGGTCCTTTTTGTATTCTTCGTTTTCGCATTGTTTGATTTGTATTTTCTTCTCCCTTCCTTTGATAATACTTGAAGGAACTAAAAAGAACAAGTAAGTTTGTACCTAGAGAGAAATATCTGCAATGTTACAGAAAATGAATGTAATATTCTACCAACAAAACTGTAAAAGAAGAATTAACTGTAACATCGCTGGTTATTGGATACCAGCTAAATTTCTGTATTATTTTTACAGAATTCACATACTCCACAAACATATTCCTGTGAAATTAGCACAGTATCACCTTAATTTGACAGTACATTTTTTAAATTTTACAGGAAAAGTACTTTAATTTCATAGTAGTAAGTAATATTCAATCATTGAACTACGTTTCTTCACAGACTTGAATCTGGTTACTTGAAATACGTTACACATTTTTCTGTATGCAAAAAATACTCGAAATGCCTTGGAAAGGACATTGTATATTCTTTTTTGTTGGGGTTCCGCCAGGTTCAAACCCTATTTAAAGGGTTCCGCAAGAGTAAAAAGGTTGAGAAACGCTGCTTTAAAGGTTAGTATGACTCCCGGTTTTTCCGGAAATTACCTCATAATTGAAAGTTTAAATTGCACCATATATCATTTGATGATATTTTCAAACAGGTTGACATTCTGAACACAAAAACATTGATTGTAAATTTTTATCACCGAGGTATCGGAAAAAAAATACTGTTTTGTTCATTAATCTAGGTGGCAATGATTGGTAAAAATAGTTCAAAATTGTCATCAATTTTGGCCAATATATTATTTCTGGTGGCCTCTAGCGTGATTTAATTTGTCTTTGGCCAATGAGTCATTTTCTTCACGTGCTGATTATTCGACAGAAAATATATTTTCCGGTAACAATGATATCAAATACTTTTTGATATTTTGCTAAAAATCGTAGCGTCGAAATGTCGTTTAAAGCAGGGTAATCGAAAAAATTATTGGGGTAATGATCAAAGTCAGCGTGTGTGATCAAAGTCAGTGAACAATGGATAAATGCTAACATTCGAATTTCACAGTTTTCCATATTGCTTATGGCTTGCTGTATGTTATTCTAAGTAAACAGTAATAACTAATTACTGTTCATTGTTAATTGTTGCTTATTGTTTATTCTTATTTAATTTGCTGTTTATTTCGCAATTAATACCGTTTGAACTGTAATTTTAAAATTGCCATTTCTACATACGACACCATTTTTCAACAAGCCGCAGGGACGGCACGCAATATCGAGACTTCGGATTTCCAGTTCGCTGGATTTGCACCAATGGGCAAATTAGATGGCCGGGTAGGTCGCCGGATATAACACCAATGGATTTTTGGTGTGGTCTTTCATAAAAGAAAAAGTATCTGGCCAACATTCGACCACCGAATACACGTGAGGAACAGGAGTTGCGTATAAGAAACTCCATAGGTCATATTGCACCCTTCATTTTGCAAGTATGCGTCAATAATGCAAAGAGCTCTCAAATTTGGATGATAGCATTCATCCACAGTTCACTACGCTCACTTTTATCATTTGCAAAATATTTTTTTTTTTTTCGATTTTCCTGTTTAACCGACATTTCCACGTTACTTTTTTCTGAAAAATATTTGGTATCATTGTAATCTGAAAAATCTTTTCTGTTGATTAATGACAAAAATAATATTGTATGCCGTTTAAAATCAAGTCATCAAGTCATCAAGAATATCCCAAAAATTTGCATTTTCGTCTTTTAGCACTCCGCCAAATTTTATTCATCTGGCGTTAACAATAAAAAAATTAAACGGGAGTTCCTATGACGTGTGTCACCCGGTATGCTACCGCAAGTACGAATTAACTTCATATTAAAATTACGTAGTCACTCTCAACAGTACCTAATCCTTGTAGTTTAAGTTTACGAGTAAATTATAATTAATGCTAGGCTAACAGTATGAGTGAACATGGGTTTTTTTTTCAAAGCAGTCAAGCTATATTTGAAATGAATTACAGTTGATACACCAATAACGAAAACTGTTGCAGAGAGTGCAGTGCGTCGTCCAATAAGTCTTTACGTAGAGGAAGAATTCGACATTTAACGCAAGAAAATATATAAAAATAGATGCAATTGCCTCCTAAACCGTAACAGACATCAGGACTGTAAGGATACACAAATTATAAATTTTGATTCAAATTTTTAGAAATGAAAATTTCAGATACCGTGCCATAAAAAAGTTTAAGTCTGCTACGTCATTTGACACCCTTGCTTTGCAGACTAATGACTGAATCTCATCGCAAAATATAGTTAAAGTGCCCATTTGCTTAGACAGGCAAGAAGCACTAAGGGTGATTAAAATCAATTTCATTGGAGCCCAAAGCGGTTTGCAGTTGCTGTGGGTGCCTGTTCACCTGCGGTGGGTGTTGGGCATGAAGGAATCAAATGAAATGAAACTGCCGATAGACTTGTAAAGCAGGGATCTAAGGCAACATTTTACGGATTAGCATTTCTTTGGCATGTCAACCAAAGGATATGGAGTTGGGAAGAAAGAGTCAAGCTATGTATAGGTGACCAGGTCCGAAGAAATGACGGTTCGTCATAAAGTGCATTTTATAGGTAATTTAACTTGAGATTTGACCTTGTGACGTCATAAGGTCCCTTTCGTCAGAGCGGGTCACATATGCATCTTGCATGTTAAACTGCCTATGCTTACGACTTTGCTCGCGTGCTTACTTCAAGCCATGTTCAATAGTATTGGGCACAATGCATGTTGTGTTCGTATTCGCTCCTATATTCCAGATTTTACTTGTGTTTGCGCTTGTGCTCGTTTTTAAATCATAAGTTTAAACTGTACACAAAATGTATTTTGCGAATGAAAAGGATTTTTTCAAGGATTTTTTAAATCTGATCAGTTCACCGATAGGGTAATTTAGATGTATGAAAAGTTTCAATGAGATCGGTCCAGTAATTTGTGAGTTATTGCTCACACCGATTTTTCAATATCGGCGTGGGCTATCCTGTTTTTAGAGAAACCGCATCTGATGTTTCGATAAATGACAACACAATGCTTTCAATGACTGCTCTAGTCGCGATTCCAGGGCCACAATTAGCCCTTCAGCTTCCTCCAAAAGTTTCTCCATCAGTGCTGTACGTTCTTTAATGGTCGTTAGTGGGCCGCCCCACTCCTGCAAGTCACATCGACGATCACCCGGTTAGCATAACTGTTGGAATGCTTTCAAATAATGATATGTTAAACCATGACCTGAACTTATGTAACATGTTCACCTCTCAAGGATTTAATCTGTCTGTACTTGGCTCGTGTTTTGAACTGGCATTAAATAACTTGCTTAGACAGGCAAGAAGCACTAAGGATGATTAAATCAATTTCATTCAAGCCCAAAGCGGTTTGCAGTTGCTGTGGGTGCCTGTTCACCTGCTGTGGGTGTCGGAGCATTAAGGAATTAAATGAAATGAAACTGCCGATAGACTTGTAAAGCAGGGATCTAAAACTACATTTTACGGAATAGCATTTCTTTGGCATGTCAACCAAAGGATATAGAATTGGGAAGAAAGAGCCAAGCTATGTATATGTGACCAGGTCCGAAAAAATGACGGTTCATGTATATGTGACCAGGTCCGAAAAAATGACGGTTCGTCATAAAGTGCATTTTATAGGTAATTTAACTTGAGATTTCACGTTGTGACGTCATAAGGTCCCTTTCGTCGGAGCGGGTCACATATGCATCTTGCATGTTCAACTCGTGTTAACTCGTGTTAACACGTCATCAGACTTGAGCAGTGCAGAGAAAATGGAGGTCATCATTTAAGTGCTGTTATTTTTGCTTCACAATGCTTTCTGGATCTTTTTGTATACATTTTCAAAATCAACTTTATTTTTTAGATAAAAAAAATAATAATGACATCTGAACATTCATTAAATTATTCCATTTTAAAAACCGTCAGGTTTCATGGCTAGGCATCGGGGGACACTAATTGAATAGCGGTAAATAAGGAAAGCCAAGTGACCCGCACAGCAAAGTAACATAACATAGGATCAGCGCAAAAGATGTGTTCTAATTTCCTAATTTATTGTTCCAACTCTGAACAAAATCGGTTCAGAACCACATTTGCTATTACAAAAACGATTTTTTGTTTTTGAAAAGGTCGTTGGTCCACTGCTGGAGAATGGCCTCCTCATACTTATCCATCTAACACGGTCCTGCGCGAACTCAATGAGGTCTATTTTAGGAAATTTGACGTTTCAGTGCATATTTAGGTCTATTTACATTAAAATACAAAATATAAATAAACAGCCGTGTTGTTGAAATATCAAGCCTCCGTCCTTCAGATTCGAATAAAATCAGCCCTTAGTGGAATCCCTGGGCTGTGAGAGAAGTTGATATACTTAAAAAAAATAAAAAAGGGGTGAACGGAATGATTTAATCTTTGCAATTCGGATTTCTTTTTTCGGGTTGATGAAAATTTGTTTGTAACTTTATGATTCATTGGTGTATCACGGGACTATAAACAGGCCTTCAGTACGGGATAACATTGGATAATGGGAGCAGTTTGTTCTGTCAGTAGCGCTGGTGGTGGAAAAATCACGTCCGATAATGGGAAACGAGACGGCTATGATAGATCCACATCGGTTTTGATGCATTGCCCCATAAATCCATTACTTGCCAGCGCCGGTTCTGCATGCTCACTTGTTATTGGTGGTGTTGACAACTGCGGATCCCGTGTCGATGGTTTCGAAAGTTGACTGATCTGCTTACACAACTGATCAAGACGAATTGCTAGGTAAAATTTTTGTTTTTGTATTTATTCAAGAGCTAGAAGCTGAACAACGTGTTACCAGATAAGAGAACTGGGTGTGCTTACGACTTTGCTGGGGTGCTTATGTCAAGCCATATTTATTATTGTGCACAATGCATGTTGTGTTCGTATTCGTTCTTGTGTTCCAGATTTTACTCGTGTTTGTGCTTGTGCTCGTTCCGGCTCGAATAGCACTATCGCCGCGCCGTCTCGCTTTTCGTTTCACGTTTTACCTCATCTGAAGAAAAATAAGAGAACAACCGAAAATTAAATGAATGCATCGATTTTAAATTAAAGTTTAAACTTTATACAAAATGTTTGCTATATTTTGCAATGAAAAGGATTTTTCAAGGATTTTTTAAATCTGATCAGTTCAACGATGGGTAATTTAGATGTATAAAAAGTTTCAATGAGATCGGTCCAATACTTTGTGTTATCGGCTCACGCCGATTTTGAAAATGCTGTTTTTAGAGAAACCGCGTGTGATGTTTCCATAAATGACAACACAATGATTTCAATGACAACTCTAGTAGGCGATTCCAAGGCCACAAATTAGCCCTTCAGCTTCCTCATAAAGGTGTTCTTCCTGCAAAAGTTGCTCCATCGGTGCTGTACGTTCTTTAATAGTCGTTAGTGGGCCGCCCCGCTTCTGCAATCTGCAAGTCACATCGACGATCATCCGTCGATGTTGTTAGCATAAGTGTTGGAAAGCTTTCCAATAATGATATGTTAAACTATGACCTGAACTCAGGTCTCAAGGATTTAATCCATATCTGAACTTGGCTCGTGACTTCAACTGGCATTATAGAACTCGGCCAGAAGCAATTCAGTTTTTACCTTTTTCCAAAAAGAATCATATTTTTGATTTCTCTTAACCCTTTCGATGCTCTCGACCGCAAAATTATGAAAGCCGAAATTGTTGACTCATTTACCGTATGTGATTGGAATAATAATATTTATTAACGTACAATTTATTCTAACATCAACAAAACTAACAATTAAAATATTTACAATTTTCAAATAGTAATAAATATGAATAAAATACCTGAGGAGAGCGCAACGGGTTTCGCTAAGAGAAAGAAAGCGTAGTGCACAGATAAGAGCCGAGTTAAATATGCAACCACTGGGATCGTTCATAGAGGAGAGACAGCTGAGCTGGTGGGGGCACGTACAGAGAATGGACAAAGACAGGGAAGTGACACAGATGTGGGAAGCAAGAGTACCAGGGAAGAGAAGTAGACGGAAGACCAAGGAAGAGTACCAGTCACCTCCGGCGCGACGTCCCTTCTTGTCTTCGAATCCTGAAGATGTTGGGACTGAAGCACCAAATTCGCGACATTGGTCACCCCCTATAGGGAACCATTTGAGTGTTTTTCCATTGAGTGTCCATCTTGCTCCTTGGCTATACCGTACTGATGAGGACTAATAGTCCGAAACACGTGTATACGGTTGCTTCTTCGATCTTCGTATGACGGAATTGCCCGACAAATACCTTTCTCCTTTATATCTTACCGTCGATTAACCATCTTTCCTATATATATATATATATATATATATATATATAAGTCTATATCTGCCACGCCGCCTTAAGGGAGTTACAAATGTTGTGTTGAACTCAATATACCCTCAGCACATTAAATGTGGGGGTATAATGAGTATAGCTCTGGTACACATGTCACATAAAAAGTTCGGAAAATATGCAAACATTTTGAAATATATTGATGTTTTGATAATATATACTTTTGCCCTCGTCTACAAATCATCCACATGTTATTTGCGGATTTATTAAGTTTTATAATAGTATAAAGCTGTATCAAAAATGAGCTTGTCAAAACTACTTTAGTAGGTGGTACACAAGGTCTATAAAGAGAGAGGTTATCCAGTTTGCTATCTTTCCTATAGTACACTTTATATACCCCCCTCAGATCCCTATATGCTCTACTTTCGTGACGTCACTAGAGTCCCGGCACACTTCGCATCACGTCGCATACATCGCTCGTTTAGTTTGTTCAAAGATACGTTTAATTATTGCCAGCTCAGCTCGTTATAGGTTTTTTAGTGAATTAGAAAGGTTACTTTTGTTCGTGTTTAATCGTTACTCTGCGTTTATATTGTTATATTCAATAGTTGATAGTTTTACGTTATTGGTTGTTTTATTAGTGTAGTATTTTATGAAGTAATTAAGTTAGTAAAGGTAAGATATTAATTTATATTGGAAATTACATTATTCTAAATCATGTATCAATTTTAGATGCCTATGGTTTGCTCCGTACCGGGTTGCGGTATGAGGTATAACATTTCAACAGTGATTGGATTAACAATATCATATTTTACTTTTCCACGTGATCAAAGTTTAAAGCAGAACTTATCCACAATTGGGACATTACTCATACGAAGACCAGCAAGAGCACCCATACTCCCTTCGATCCTGGATACGTCATTTATCTTTTGACGGCCTAAGAAATCCGTCGGAAGAATTTAAACGCTTGTTTAATAAAATGAATTAGCAAGTTCGAAAGACTTACGGGGGATGGGATTAATAATTCGTAAAGAATTAGCAGTAAATTAAGAAGAGAACTTTTAAAACAAGATCCAATTATTGATACCATAGTTTTGAAAGCTTTTGTCGAGCAAAGAATATATGTACGGATAAATTTTTTTAAATTTTACTTTTCAACAGCAAAAAAGATCTAAATATTTAACGAAGAGTAGCTGATATTAAAAATAAAATTACAACAAAGATGAGAAAATTTGTACAATAAAGCTTCTTACTGATTTTTTATTTTTTCTTTGTACGTATGTTCTAACCAAACATTGTAATCAGGACAAGCCAATGAGTGGTTTAATAAGCAAGTTGTACCAATACTACCAATACTGATTTAGTTATAGTTTTTCTATTTATTTATTTGTAGAGTCGGTAAACCAAACATTCGACTTCAATTCCTGATAATTTTAGTGTTTCAACCCCCAATTTGCATGGTTGCAAAAATATGTGGTTGCCGTTATACCACCTTCGACTCCGGCTCTTGATTTTGTTTGTAGGTTGACTCCACTCACTGAATTTCTGCTAAATTTTGATTCCAACTGCAGAGACCTGGTTTAGCACAACACATTTCTTTAATCGGACATACATTACATACATTACTAATGTACTTATTCAGCATTATAAACAAATTATTGAAATAGCATGTTGTGATAATCACATTCATCAGTTTTTTTTTCATCCTAATCATTTAAAAATGATCACAATAAAGATGCATTTATTTTTTCAATATAATTATGCACCTACTTAACCTAAATCATACAACGAAATGAGCATTCAAATTGGTGGCAGCGCACGACTCTAGTGACGTCACGATCTCCCTTTACCCCTCAAACTGAGAAATCTCGTACTTGGATAACCTTACTACTTTATAGACCTTGGGTGGTACATAACTGCTAATATAAAGAATTCAGCCCAATTAAATATTTGACAAATTAGGAAGGTTTTGAAAGTTTTATTATATTTAGATTTATATTACCGCGAACAACTATTATGTCAGATGCTTAGAGGAGCTATCACGATATACCAAATAGGTGGTGGCATGTACAAAATTTTGTGGGCCCAGAAAATCAAAATACACACACACACACACACACACACAGACACAAAATGAGGAAAATATGAGAATGCGCGCAAAAAAAGAGCTTCGGAAGCAATTCGGTATATCGAGACCGATTTTTCCCTCAAACATATTTAGGAATTCGTTTATAGAAATAAATTCCAAAATTTTCGGAATTTATACACAAATGTATCTTTTTACTTTCTGTATCACATTAATGATTTTCGCCGCAAATAAATTTCATTCGAGTATTTTCAATTCGGTAAAAAGTTAGATATAGCTGATGAAAATATCAAAACCTTATTTTAAACGGCTACAATTTCTTAAGCAATTGAGACAAAGTCCGAATGAAGCTTTTTACTCGGAATGACATTTAGTTTCTAGAAGCAAATCGGTAAAAGGTTTTATATGGATTTTATTTCGTTATTTTTAATATTATTACTTAAAGATATTTACTTTTTATTATTGTAATGGGTATTGATTGTGTTATTTTTTCGTTTTCGCATTGTTAGATATGTATTTTATCTTTTATTTTTGTAACTTCTTAAGGAATAGAAAAAGCATATAAGCCCATATAAAACATAATACTCAGAATGACATTTGATTTCTAAAAATTAATTTTGCAGAAAAAAGGGTAGGCTGTTAGTAAATTAAATTTTTTCTAATTAACGTTATTTTTTAACTGTTATGCAATAATCGTTTTAATTTTTAATAAAAGTGATGCTCCGCGAATTTGTCTTATCATCAAAAGTGCTCCCTGACTGAAAAAGGTTAAGAACCACTGCTCTTGACGAATGCACGCACCAACTGGGCCGGACGAGTTTTGTCCGATATCATAGATAGAATAATGTGTACCAAACCGAGAAGGTGCTTTATTTCTGGGACGGGAAAACACAGCTGACCCATATGTGAGTCTGGACTAGGGATGGGCATTCTCGGTCATTTCAGTGAGCCGGATCAGTCGAACCGGCTCACAAAAATGACCCGTTCAAACGGACCCGTTCAAAATGAACGACTTTCATATGGACCGACGCGACCGAACCGTTCAAAATGAACGTATTTCATATAGGTTATAGATGGATCTAGTGAACGAACCGTTAAAAAAGAACGAGATTCACGACGCGGGCATTGCTGGTATCTTCGTTCAGTCATCGCAGCGGCCCTATGTGGCAGGGGGGTCAGTTTTATGAATATACCGACGCGCGACGGCCTAACTCCTGCGAATATTGTTTTTCTTTGTCAGAACTGGAAGTTTAGATCCTATAAAAATGCTACTAAGTCAATGGTATTTGCATATATATAATTTAAATTAATTAAATCTAATTTTGATCTTTTAGCGATTTTCGAAAGCTGATTTTACGGAATTTATACTATACTTTTCAATAAGTTCTGTATGGTTAACTAAACAAATCGTTCAATTTTACCGAAAAAAATCTCATATCTTTCATTCTGCTTTTTATGCTTTTTATATTATTCCTTATATATTCTCAAACTTTCATTTTCTTTAATAAATTATATTTATTAAAATTAATAGTCTTCATTATCAACTCCCGATTCAATATAATATCCCAAAAATATTTAAAATAAATACAGTGTAGATATACGGATCTCAACAATTTTAAAACGCAAAGAAAATGTTCGGGCAGATTCATAATATGTTAACGAATCTTTATGCATCAATCAAACCAGAAATAAACGAACGAAAATATTTTATATATATATATATATATATATAACGTATATACATATTATGTACTTTACGCGGCACTGGAAACACGTGCATCAAAGACACCGCCGCGCCGCGCCGGCTGGACTGTGTCTGCTTTGAGCCGTCTATGCCTTGAACAGAAATGAGCCGAGAGCGTAAACGCCGTAAGCGAACGAACTACTGAACCGGATCTCCTACTGAACGGGTCAGTTTGCCAGGGTTGAACCGGATCGAACGGTTCAGGCATTTAACCCGTTCATTTTGAACGGTTCGTTCGCGAACGACTCATCCCTAGTCTGGACACTTCTCGAGACCCGAAAATTAATTTGATGGCCTGAAATCTAACCACGAAGTCGGAAGTTGATGGACTCCCAAAGTGGACAAGGCAACTTTTTAAGACAGTATTTAATAACGTATTAGGCGGAAACAAAATAAGTCCAAAAGTATTAAACAATATAGGTTCTAATATGAACCGTTTCAAGTATTTTGGCGTGAACCCACCTTAGTACGGCACGTTCTCCCGCTGTAATACGCACTCAACATTCCAAAATAAACGTATGTGCTTAAAGAAAGTGCTTCTAGAAAACGATGGCAATATATCTTTCTCTAAATAGCGAAGTGGCCTCTAAAACTGTTCCATCTACAACAATAACCCTCATTGTCTTCTTGTTGCTTCCTCGTATACACGTACGTTTACCCTCAAACTTCCACCCTTTCGAATCAGGCTAACATAGGTTTGGAACGTGCCAATCGTACATACCGAAGGCCCTCCACAGACATTCGGTTCAGTTATTGGCATTGGCGTGCAGGATTCAATATGCAAGCAGTTTTCCCGAAGACCATCGTCTGCAGTCGTTGTCTGGGCTTGATAACCGGCAGAGAGACGTGTATAGGTGGTAGGGGTAGTCACCCCTATGCGGTACTGAAATCGTACGTGAACGTACGTATGCTAGAGATAAGTCCACGCCTCGGTTTCGCCATTGAGAAATCCATAAATACTAAGCTATCTAACGATTTCGGAACGGTGCGAGATCCATACTAATGTTGTCATTAGGAGCCAGTTTCACCTTTCGGAAAACGAAATTGCTATTTTAGAAGTTATTTGTCTAACTTTGTATACATTTGATAATAGTATTTATTGTGACTATTAAGACTTATTTTTCGTCGATTTATATTACATGACATTGTTTAGTGAATAGAAAATCGTTTATTGAACCGCTGATCCGGGCATAGTAAGCTTCTCTAAATTCGTACGAGATAAATAAAGATTTTCTAACAGAGAGACACAGCGTAAACAATTGTTCTTGTACCTCCGCGCCAATCATTCACCTTGACTCGTTCTCGACGATACGGAGAGACGACGAAGATCCACAGAATACGTCGGCAGCAACATAACTAATTCATCAAGACACGTCTTGTCAATTCACCTATATATATTTCAAGAAGACGGTTGGACGAAGCCACTTCTTACTCACGCTTTCCTCATTCAACTTTAAACATCGCGTAAAACCGCACAAATCAAGATCGGCGTCGTGTGCGGTCTTTACGGGGGTTGTCGAGGGTTGGAGGTGGTTTCTGAGGGGTTGGGGTCGTATTGGTGGTTGTGTAAGGACCTGACAGGTAAGGTATAAACGGGAACGATTTCTCCCATGAGTTACCAGTCAAGTGCATCTGCATATTTAATAGTTTTGTTGAGATGGGGTTAACCCTCATGGGGATGGCCTAAGAACACCCCTTAAGTCCTTGTTTTGCTGCTCGACGAGACTTTCGAAAACAGTCGAGGTTACTTAGTGTCTCTTCGGTGTTGGCGCCCTGTTTTAAATTGGATTGGAACATTTTAAGTGGGGTGTTCTCTTGGGGTGTTTATGGGTGAAGTGCAGTGTGAAACTTTGCGGAAAATACGGTATATCGATTGTCACGCTGTTGTTCGAGGGTAAAATTAAAAAAATTCTTATGAGTGTTGCTACTGCATTGGACTTTATATTGAATGTTTTTTATTATCTGAAAGTTGTAGACATAATTAAATATTATTTATGCAATTTGGGAAGAACGTTTAAGTTTAGTCAATAATAATAGCTTTTTTTATTCTACGAAGTTGAAATGGTCGTTCATTTAATCACATTCTCATCCCCAGCTGATTGTTATTCTAAAGTATCTGTTTTTTGAAAGTTTGAGACCAATTTATTAACAAATCTGAGGTTATAAGATTTTTGGCTTTAAATTTCGCAAATTAAACTGAAAACGAACTCCAAATAATCTGTAACACATTTTGTACCAAACTCTGTCTCGACCAGTCATAACGATGATAGCTAGTGACAAGATAAAAAATCAATTATCTCCAAATCGATAGACTGATGTGTTCATACTTTCTTGTGTAAATAAATACGTAGATTTACAAATGTAACCAACCATATACAGGATAAATATTTTTTTAAATCGACAATGCCAAAATTTGTTTACAAGTTGTCAACAACCGAGTGTCACTTGCGATTTTAAGCCTACAGAAGTCGTTTTTTTGCAGGTTATCTTTACAGTATGAAATCGGTGAACTTTAATCAAACTGGAAGGGACTCGCGCTTTACATTAGCTGGAGAGAATTGAGACAGGCGCAAGTAACAGAGACAGAGCGGTCATGTGGGGTATGTGTCACTGTCTGACTACCGCAGGTAGATAGCAGAACGCTGTAGTGGTTTTTTAATTGAAAACGATATCTCAAATAAAAATGTAATGTAAAAATGTATAAACCGTTAAACCGCATACGGCCAGGGCACCGTCTGGGATAGAAAGAGATGGCTACCCCACATCACTGCGGGTTGCATACCAAATGGAGTTGCCTCAGTTATTCACCATGTCCCGTCCTTTATGCTAGCTCCAGACTGAGCACGAATAAATCGGCGAAACGTTCGGCGAGGCTGGGTGATACATAGCGGGAAAGGAGGGCCATCCACATTCTCGGGGTTCGGCTCGTGCATTCAGTGTTCATCTGCGGGTGAGGTAGAATGGACTTCGCTGAATTAGCCGCTGCCTCAGCGTATAGTGTGTATGCATACTTTCATTGAACTTGTGGTTATTATTAATAAATAATTAATTAAATAACGTAAATAAAAATTTCTTAAATGCTATTGATTTCCTATTCTGATTATTTATACATATTAGATACCATATATGTACTAATATAAGACATAATAATACGATTTTCCATAAAACAAAATTAAATATTTGCATAATTATTATTTTGTATAAGTAATGTATAGCGGTATAAATCAAATATTATAGTGCATATCAATTACAACTAAATAATTCTCCAACCGTAAAAAATAAAGAAAAAGCATTTTTTTATTTTAAGCTAGCTATCGAAATTTGGTAACATTTTCTTTTTCAAATAGAACAATCCTGTAAATTTTTACATTTTTTAATTCTAAGATTATTTCTAAGAACTTTTTGTAGGAACCATTTTTTATAAAATGCATCGTTTCCAGTTATCAGCAATTAATTAAAACTCCTGTTTGAACATTTAATTAACATTTAATTTTATTTTTCTATTAATTGTTCTGTTATTTTTTATCCGTTTACTTAAAATAAAAGTTTATGATTTTTTGATTAATTCCTTTTAACTAAAAAATGATGCATTGTATAAAAAATGATTCTTACTAAAAATTCATGGAATTAATCTTAGAATTATAAAATGTATATGTGTTCTATTAGAAAACGGAAATGTTGCCAGTTTCCATAATAAAATAAGCACTCTCTATATTAAAAATATATTTAGACGATAGCTTGTTTAAAATCAAACAACTTAAGTTTTTTTTTTTTTTAAATCTTTGCGGATGGACAATTATTTAGGTGCTGTGGACATTTTGATCAACTCTGTATACTGGTATGTAACAACGATATTATCAATCAATAACTTAGTAATTGCCCTATGTAGATCGCAGTCGTAATTTAGGATTATAGAGAAAGATAAAACAAGAATGACTGTTGAATGTCAGTCGACAGTGAATAAATATTTTTTTTCGCCAATGTACGAGAAGTACCTGTGCGACATTCCCCTTTAATGAAGGTAAAATTATACCTACTTACCAGGTAGTTCTCAAGAAATGTACCAAAACGATACAATAGATTCAGACATCATAGAAAAATAAGACTGGAATAACTTGGAACTGATAAGATTTAGTTATAATTAATTAGGTAAGACTTAGTTTTAATTAATTATTGATTTAATATAGCTAATAATTTTAATTTTCATTAGTAATCTTATAATACGGATCGTTAATTTATTGATATGCATTTGCATTTATTCAATAATATAAAAATAAATATAATTATCTGGTGTATTTTACATTTTAACTTTGCGTATGTGATTCGCCGACGTCTCAAATAGAGAAAAAAATACTATCGGATATTAAATTTTATATCAATGTAAACTATTTGTATTTTGCATATAAATTTATTGTGTTCAATATTTTTTAATCCTTTTATTTCAATACTAAATAATTATTCCATTCGTTACTTACTTTTCGGGTGAATTGATGCTCGAACAGCCCCTTCGCCGCACGTGTTTGATGTCATAAATCGGACCCCTGTCGTAAATGATACCTTCGGGCACACACAAAAACTGCTCGAACCGCGTCAAAAATCCACATTGAATGGATCGAAGAGAATGCGTAGAAAAGAAGCGAACCAGTCGCCGAATGCGTGATTTTTATCCGACTATCTGCATCCGGAGAGACTTGGCAATTCGAATGTTAGCGGATTTGAGTGAACCCACACTCCCGATTCGCGGTCTCTCGCTATGCCTGGCGACAGTCTGGAAGAGGTATTACAGGTATACGTATGTATTTACATTTCACTGTATGAAATAAATACAGTCGTCACTGCTAAGCAACGCATTGTGTTAAAATGAAGCACATTTACATCATACACTGGTTTTGTGACGAAATTTGGCAAATTATTAAATTAAAAACGCTTAAGGCCCTATTTTTATCCAAAAGGGTAAGGGGTCTAAGCACATGGTAACATCAGAGCGCGAGGTTTAATTAAACATTGTTAAAAGGTACATTTCGTAAGTTTTATTTATCACTAATATTATTATTATTATTATTACTTTTAAGTAAAATGTAAATTTTATTATTACGTTCTTTTATTTCTTATATTGTAGAACACGCACGACTTCTAGCCGTTACATAAACATGACAGAAACTGGGAAGCAAATTTAAAGCCGCTTTTGACAAACAATTCAATTTACATGTTAGACAAGTAACCAACAACTTGCTAACTGGTAAAGTGATATATTATACGCAAATTAAGATATAATTTGCAACTAATAGTACTGATATTGCAGCTTGAGCCATATTTACCACCAACGTGTGCCAGGGGATGGAGTGACATTAAAACTCTTACATTATTCCTCACGCAAGTATTAGTTACTACGTCTATAACAGATATCCATTAATTTGTATTTATATTACAGGTTTTCTTACCATTAGAACTTAAGCAAAGAAGAGGTGCAACCTTACCTTTTCCGGTGGACAGTTAAGACAGTTATTTCTGAATACTACAATGACACTGAACAAAAGAAAGGATTGATATCTAAGTTTTATTTGCTATGTATAAATTCAAATATATTATGTAAATTAATAAAATTTCTGTGTTACTGTCACTGTCAGCAAAAAACAACTAATTACACTCTTGTTTCTTATTGACTAGTGACCATAACACAGAATACTCATTAATTGACATTATGTTTTAATTTTTGCTGGCCCCCATAATTTGCTCACCGTTTGGTATACATTTAACTTCGTATCCGATAATTCTAACACCTGCGGTGTGAAAACATCCAACTCCCTAAAGATATATTTTCGACTCCTTGTAAAATGATAATTATTACAAAAGTATTTAACTACATGCGCAAATGGTGGCGAGAGAAATACATAGCGGAGATGAATCGCTGCTAAAGCCAACTCCTTATTTTTATGTGTGTATGCTAAGTGGAACAAACCTACTTTCAAACGGTTTCTGCATTGACACAGAAACACAAAAAAATTCTACACCACGTTCTTTTTTTTTTAATCTCAAAAAGCAACATAACCTAAAAGGAAACCGCAAATCCAACCGCACCGGCACCGCTTGGGTCACGATGTAGGGAATGCCTTCCGCGTTCTAAGTACCAAAACGCCGCTGGAATCCGGTCTAGGACCTTCAGCAGCCATCCAACCCCAGGGTTCAGTCGTGGGGCCATTTGCGGCCGCACAGCAGTTGTTCGTAGGTTAGGGCAGGAACCCTGCCAAGCCGGCGCGACCACTTATTTTATTTCGCTCCGTGCCCAGAGTACCGAGAAAACGTGGACTGCTATGGGGTAAACAGCCGAGCTGGCTTCAGGTGAATAAATACGGTCGCATCACGACGCAAACTGGAAAAGTTTACTTAATCAAGAGCTGTGCAGTAATGCTTAAAAGTGTAATGTCTCCTACTCGGGGCTAGACTTTGCGAATATCGTTCCGCGTGAATAGCAAGTTTAATTATGAGGGTAGATTGCACGTGCTTGTAATCCTACTGCGGGAAGGCAAAAACGAACAAGTGCTTCTTAGCTGTACCCTGCGGGGCTCGAAATAGTCGAATGGTGTAAGAAACTATGTACCTAACTGGGTATCAGATAGTTATAGGAAAATGATCCAGAAATTGCTATTCTGCATTTAGTTTTAATTCGTCACATTGCGTTGTTTTATTTTTAACGTTTAACGCCTTTTCCGAAGCATCCATACAAAAAAATCGAAAAGAATCGTCAAAATATGTTGTCCACCCATATTTGCGTCGATAACTCCAAAAGTATTAAGCTTGGAAAAAAATTATACACCATATTAAAGACGAAGGAGTGGTTACATGAACACTAAGTCGCGTATATCTCGATCTACATACTCCGCGATCAGCTGAGCGAGCCGTGTGAAGCCCCGTGTTTGCGTCGTTCCCGGTTACCAAGTCGAGTTTTGATATTTTGTGTGATCAAAATGAATAATTTCACCAGTACTGACTAAGATGTGATGCTCATTTAGGGAAAATGTGGGAATGTGAGAATGTGTACTGCTGCGGTCGCTCGAAGACTATGATGGACGTTAGACACCGCTGTTTAATTGCAAAGTGCCCGTACACAAGCGTTTTGGAAGCTTGTCATTAGTTTAAATTTTTTACATTCCACCCAAATTATTGCATTTATTTCGCATAGAACCCGTATAAAATCAATAATAATAATGATTGTGTCTTTATTATATTCACCAGCCGTGTCGGATCCAGCGCTCTGCGCCGCAGTCTCCTATTCCATATGACTCCCCATCGTGTACGAAGTCTTACGCCCCCAGCGACCCCCTCCCTCCCGACTCTCCTCGACGTTTCGCAAATTTTCGGAATTAATGTTGACCAATTATCCATAATTTGGATCTAACGTTTGTGGAAGATAACATTAAAGATGGCGGAGAAGTCATAGACATTTTTTTTCTCTTCGGAAACCATATTTGTTTTTAATATTTTTAATTCTTTTTATTTCTAATGCCTACATTTTTTGTTCATCTTTCAGAATTTTCTGCTATTTTGTATAGAACTTTTCTTTGTTTGAAGTAATAGTATACAGGGTGTTTCAGAAATAACGGCTAACCTTGAAGGAGCATATCCGCCAAGGACAAAAAAGCAAGTTTGGTCAAATAATGTATAGTCGATTTCAAACTTATAAGTACCAACAAAATTGTATTGTAGAAATTGTCCTAAGCCTGCCGTGGTGCATAGCCGATCCCGCATGTCGGTTGCAAATACCGTTGCAAACGTACGTACGAATATTTATCAATTGAAAATTAGAGAGATTAGTTCTTACCTAATCCAGAAATGTGATGCGGGTTTGCAAAGTTTGTGATTGCAAAGCGATATCCGTCGAACAAAACAAACCGACTTAATACAGCAATTGCGTTTTGCGGCAGATCAAAGTTATGTCGCATTCTAGCAATACAATTGTCATCCATCCGTGCCTGGTGCGACACAAATCACTACACAAACACACCCCATTGTGATCCCACAATCCAAAAGATTCTGATTGTTGATAAGCCAACAAACAGCTGATCACTATCGTACGTAACATACGTTCGAACCTGGCGAATGTAGGTCATTGTCGGTGTGAGCGAGAAAGGCCGGAGTGGACGGAGGCCGATATGTTGCCGGCGGCGTTGATTTGTCACCAGTTGCAACACAACTGTGGCAGTGTGTTGTCGATTTTCTTGCGCTGAACAGGGACGGACTCCGTGTTTCTTTATTAATTTTCTCACGAATGCGTTAAGTTAGACCATACGTTATTTGACAAAACATACTTATTACGTCCTTGGGCATATGCTCCCTCGAAGTTATTTCTGAAACACCTGTGTTAAGTATTTGGTATTATGGCTGCGTTTGTTTAACGATCATATATCGGTTGATATTGTTCCTCATTTCAAATTAAGAACATCGACATACCGGATGTCTTGCAAAGGTCGTGCTGGCTAGACACAGTTTCCCACTTGAACTGGAGTGAACCGGATTTGGTTGTTATTTCTGAATATGAATTAATGAATTAGTAGTCTTTATTTTACTATTTACATTTCGTGGTCTACATTCGAGACATCCCATGGAGTAACTAAGGAACACTGGTCAGATTTTATTATTTTATTTAGCTCAAAATCAACACTTCTGTAGAAGATAGACAGATTTTACTCGTAACTGTATCTTCTGCAAACATTCTAATATTGGGATGAATCAAAAACTTAATGTTGGGAATATTCAGATGCGGTATGGATATAAAACAGATACCGGTTAAATTCCATAATTACCCCATAGGGTGTCTCAAACTTTTACCACCAAAACATCAATTTCATTCTTCACATATAATAATTTTTAAGACTCTTTCCAGTAATTTAAATGAATTTTCTTACACAATGATGGTAAAATCATGAAAAGAGATCGTAGATTGCAAAGGATATTGAACGTCAAAAAATAAAATTGCAACGTTTTCTTTGTACTTGTATATCTTTGACGAACCTTCAGATATTGGGAATAATCTAAAAACAATATGTTGACAATTCATATGGTTTCTTTTAACTGAGTTCTTGAGAACCTGCCCAAGTCCCTTATTATCACAATATTTTACTATTTATCGCCACTGAAGCAAATTGAAAGATGTTGTTTCTGAACTACAATCACAGGAGCTTACGTTGAAAGCAAAACAACAAAAATATTTCCTTTTAATTTAGACAAACTATATCTTTCCAGCTATCACCCCACTAACCCAGAAAGAGACGCATCTAATCAAGCGAAAATAAACGATCGACCGTTTATTTAGGCAATTTTGGGACCCCTCCGACCCATTATGCGCCAAGGCGAATATCCCCATCCTTTAGTTTTCTTTTTTATCGGCGAGCATCAAGCGAGAATCATAAAAAAGGGAATCTTATAATACCTTTCGACGTTTGGCGGACGCGCTGTTCGGAGAGTAGGCTCTCTCTTTCCCCTACTTCTCTCTCTCCCACCCTTTTCGAACAACCGAACCGTTCTGAAGGCATTCATACCGACATAAGTCATAATTCTATGAAAATATTTCCTCCGGTCGTTTTTATCTTTTATGGTACATAAAATTTGCCGCCTCCGGCGAACGAACTTCTCCATCCTCTACCGACGACGATGTCGACGACTTTGGCAACCCATCGCTGAAGTTGCCCCTTTCCTCTGAGGCGTATGGAGACTGCGTTACTAACAAAGTGTATCGGAACGTAAAGGGTGCGTATAGATGACAGGAAGGGATGAAATATACTGCTAGGGTATGAGGTAAAGTTCGACTGAGGCTATGTGAAAGAATTATTAAAGGTGAATATCCACAAAAATCTTCAATATCGTTCATATTAAGATTATTCTGAACTTGAAACTGCGTACATAAAATATTGATACTGTCGTACGTCAGCTTAGTGCACCAAATGCCAATGTACAATTGCGAACGTTGTTGTTAGGAAGTTTGAAATTAATAGGGAAGTTTAGGGGAAATATTGTTAGCCATAATTTTTAACCTGGTGGTTGGAAATAATAATTAAACAGCCACTGCTTTCTAGTAATCATACTCTATCATAAAGCGTTAACGTGGTCTACCTGTTCAGGTTTCCTAGCAAAGTATGTTGACCGCAGGCACGAGACCTCTGTACACTCTATAGTATAGAGTCTATACCGTATGAATCCCCATTGGGGGCGGGTTCATAACCCGGTCTCTCCTCCCATCCAACCCCCTCCATCGAGTGGGGGTTGAGGAGGGGGCGGGGGGTTTACTCCGTACACGATAGGGAGTTATATGAAATTGGGGATAGTGGCGCTGGGCGCTGACTTTGAAAATAGTTACCAGATGCGAACTAATTTTATATTTAATTTTACTTTCGAAAAACTATTTCTTTTCCAGTAAATTGAAATTATTAATTACCGTTATTAACAAGAACCAAAAATCTACACGATTCAAGGGTTCGAATGTTTCCGAAGCATTATCTAAGCAAAGAGTTAGTAATAAAGTTTTTTCGTTTTTGTAACTCAATATAAGAATGTACTGTGTATTCTTAATCTGAATTTAATAGGTTCATATGTAATTTTGTAGGTTGCGACCTAATCGTTCAACGTACATTCATGATGAGATTTAGTAAATTATTACCCAAGAAATTTTGTAAATGAGATGTCACCATTAAAAGCAGAAATTATTATTATTGGCAGATGTACGTAATTGTCGTAAGTTAGTAAGTAGAAAGTAAGTACATTGTAGGATGTTCGAAATATCCTACAATAGTTCTAATACCAAACTTTGATAACTGAAAATTGTTAGAAGAAACAAAATATAAACATTAAAGCTCTCTTGCTTTTGAATTTTATGCTGAATTTAATATTTCACTGTTCGCATTTAGTTCAAAGTTACTATGAATCTAAGTAGTTATCTTTTTGAATGCGAGCAAGCTTTTCTTGTAATATTTAACAGATAGAAAAACGACAAAAATCGTCTTGTTTCAGTTGAAGATGAAAGCAGGGTATGTTTACCTAGACGTCAAACCCAAATTAAGTAGATAACTGTAGCACAAGGCAAAGACAAATCAATTGACAAATGCATTTTTACTGCGTAGTGCATTTTGCATTTTTGACATTTGTATGCAATATTGTTCGCTTTTTTTATGCATATTACTGTAGGTAAACAAGGAATGCATCAATTAAATACTAAAAACAATAATGGTTACAATTCTTCCTTGTATCTTATGATGTCCGAACGCCCCTTGTTTCTTAAGTAACTATTTCTACTTTTGATTTAATAATGCACACATTGCTTTTGTGTGTGAAATGAGACGGGCCGTAACATACAATTTCATAATTTCGGTTAGTTGACACGTTTTCATCAACTAAATCGATATCATTGTACGAACTGATATCTAAATCGATCCCATCGTGTGAGAAAAATAGCTTTTTCGGATCGTATTGATCCAAGAGTTCATTTTCTTGTAGTTTGGAACCAAAGAAGTAAAATAAAAGTAAATAGCAGTAAATACCAACATAATACAGGTGAAATAATAATACGTAATTTACGAGTACTGTGGCCCGTATTTGCTCTGTCTAATAAAAGAATATAAACCCAACAATTTAATCGGTGAGTGGAAGAACAGAATAACTCCAAAATTTGACATTTTAAACTAAGATAGCCATTTTCGAAAATATGGAAAAAAAATCATATATATTACCAGTACTGCTGTAGAAGCACCGTACTTCACGCAATGACTGGACTGGACTCTGTTTTCCACTCATTGCATGGAGCGCGGTTGTTTTTAACAGATGACGTTATAGAAATTTTTTTTAAATGACAACCCTATTTTTTTTAATGAATTTGACAGATCTTTTAATTGTCTTAATGGTAGCATAATATTTTTATGGCCTTACATAAGAAAATTTCCGAGAAAAAACAATTGAAGGTTATGAAATAGAAGTGACAAAATCTCCGGAACGGCTCGACCGAATTTAACGAAATTTTGGAATTAAGTATTTTGCAACATTGTGAAGTCACTGGCGTTATTATCGTTGATACAACGTTTACAGTTTCTGAGATATTACCTCAAACTTTTGATTTTGAAATTGAACACCCTGTATATTTTGACACTTTCTGTTACAGTCTTGCCTTACCTATTCAAATCAAATCAAATCAAATCAAATCAAATCAAATTTATTATTCATAAATAAACACACTTTTTTACAGGGAATAAGCCCATATCATTCCTCAGAAGCGGTAGGCAACTTAAAACTTATTATTAACAGAACAAACTTAGAAATTAACTTAACTAACTTAGAAATAAAAATTCATACAAAATAAAAGAAGCGCAAGCCAATAACAGAAGCCTGTCAATGCTCATACCTGACGTCCTACCACGATCTTTAAAATGAGTGGGAGTCTTTTGAACATGGATACCTAGGCAAGCCTGTTTGTATCCTTGTGGTATTCTTTGTTAATTCTTAAGTAATAGCCCCGCATGAACCACACATACCCCACCGAGTAGAGCTCACACAACCCCCGAGAGATGGCCAGAGGAGAGAGTATATTATGATAAAATAAAAATAAAAATAAACACAAAATCAAAAACAAAAACAAACACCGCACACTCATCAACATAAGACGTTTATTTGTCCCAAAAATGCAGATAAGTTCTGCCGTACGTACTCTTTAGCTAGAGCCTTAAATACATGTTTACTTTGTATCATCTTAATAGGTTGAGGGAGGACTCTATAAAACCTTAGACCTAAGAAGTCTATGAATCTTTGTGTAGATGAGTAGGTACATCTGTCGGACTCCAGATTAATAGATTTTTTTGATCTGGTATTGAATGTATGATTAACTCTAGTGAATCCACGGTTCCCATGAACATACATGAGGGAGTCCAGAATATAAAGTTGACGGATTGTGGAAAGTCCAGACCCAGAGAAAAGCAAATCACTCGGGTACTGTCTGTTAAGATTAAACATGGTTTTTATTATTTGTTTTTGAGCGATGTTGACGAGCTTCAAATGCTCATCGTATATGCCTCCCCAAACAATATTGCAGTATCTAAGTCTGGACTCCACAAGAGCTTTGTAAAACATTATTAAAAGATCTTTTGACAAAATATTTCGGGTTAAATAAAATCTGTAAGATATATATTTTAGCTGTTTTTGTAGATAAGTAGCGTGCTGTTCCCATTTCAGTGCACTGTCTATGAAAATACCTACATATTTTATAACTTTTGTTTCTGCAATGTCTGGACAGTAGCAGCCGCCCTCAAGATCACAAGCCTGATGTATTTTAAGGTTTGACAATTGGTCATTTGGCATTATTGAGAACTTAATGAACTTAGTTTTTTCCATATTTAGCAGCAGACCATTTTCTTTAAGCCAAGCATCAATTTGTGTAAGACCCGCGGTAGCATTACTTTTGACCTCATCCCATTCCCTTGCGTGAAAAAGAACAACCGTATCGTCTGCGTAGGATATGGTCTTACCACGACCCGTCACCTGACTGATATCATTGATGTAAATGAGAAACATTATTGGCCCCAAAACCGTGCCCTGTGGAACTCCTCTTTTAATTGTTAGTGGTTCACTCAAGACATTCGATATTCTCACCATCTGTTTTCTATTTGAAAGATAATTTTTAAAAAGATCTAATGTCACACCTCTTATTCCAATGCGTTCTAATTTTTCTAGAAGTAAACCATGCAAAACCATATCGAACGCCTTAGCCAGATCCAAAAATACGGCGAGAGTTTTCTCTCTCGCATTTAAGCTTTTATATATGGTATGAACAAGTTCATAAACAGCACGCTCTGAGCTCATTCCCGATCTAAAAGCAAATTGACTGTCGGAAAGCACCTGGTAATTATCTAAGTATCTCGTAAGGCGGACTTTTACACATTTTTCAAAAATTTTGGCAAAATGATTTATTAAAGAGATTGGTCTGTAATTTTTTATATTTGTTTTGTCGCCGCTCTTATATAAGGGTGTAATAATTGATGTCTTAAAAGAGTCAGGAATTATTCCCGTCGAAATGATTAAATTTATTGTGTGAGTGAGCGGACCGACAAGGGCTACTTGATTTGTTTTTATTAATGCGGAGGAGATACCATCAGGACCGGCAGAACTCCCGAGCTTCAGGGTGGATATATGTCCTCTAATTTCTTTTGCGTTTACTGGCATGAAATAAAGTGAGTTTGAAAAGTTTGAATTTACATTTTGGGTGCTTGAGGTCAAAAGTGCGGGCCCAATATCGTCGCATATATTTGTAAAGTACTCATTAAAGCCGTTAGTTTTGTCCTTATTGTTTCTGAGTTCTGTGTTATTATGAAAAACAGTTGTGTCTGAAAGACTATCTGCATTTCGAATATCCCCTGAAACTTCATTGATTATCCCCCAGATCTTTCCAATATTGTTGTCTGCTTCCGCAAGTTTCTTTTTATAAAAATTTTCTTTAGTTGACTTTAACAAACTGTTAAGGGTATTCCTATAGGTTTTAAACTCAGTTCGCAAAATTACATCATCTTTATTACTCAGAAGTTTTCGTTTTAGCTTGTCTCTTCTGTGAATTGATGTTATAAGTCCATTTGTGATCCAGGGTTTAATTTTACGCATTTTGTTCGAAGTATGTATTGTTGTCTTTGCTTGTTCTATTATAAAAATTGATGGTACAAACCTCTGGATCATCTATGGTCAAAATCTCATGCCACCGCTCAGTTTCCAGTTTTTGCTTAAGCTTATCGTTATCAATTTTTGTCTTTTTAGTTGTTTCTGTTTGCATTTTTGGTTCCTTATTTGGTTCCATTATACTTAAGATTGGTGTATAATGGTCGGTTATGTTTGTTGTTATTATGATTGGTCTGAGTACTAAGTCTTTTATGGTTGAAGGCCATAAAAATACTGCATTTATGCCAACAAAAGCAAACAAATACGACCCTCGCAGCAAACTTAAGCCCTTCCAACATAGGTCAATTATTCAAATTTACAAATGTCTAAAGGTTACAAGAATTCACGTACCTAGTCTTTTTCTGCCACTCCAAACTATATACATACATCAACTGATTCAATTAACCATAATATAATGCATTATACAATTCTCGGGAGCACCTCAAAATCTCTTTGCGATGCTATGGAGTATATCTTTCCTTCAAAGTTTAAACATATGCGCCCGTGGTTAGTCCACACACTGTGGTCGTCATAGGCGTCACGTGTTTGCTTTAGTAATCTCACTCGCTCCTTAGTAAGATCCTCCGTTATAACAACACCACTATTTTTCAAATATTTCTTATTTTTGAACACCAACATTTTGGTTTATGAGACACAAACTTCACAATAATACCTCTGCTTCTGTTCGCGGTTGATCTTCCCACTCGATGACAATTATCTATCTGCTCTGCAGTCACAGGAATATTTAATTTTGTCTTAAATATGTTCAAGACCTTCTCCTCACAGTCTTCGTTGCGTTCCTCTGCAATTCCAAATACCCTAATGGAATTTTTTCTAGTGTACTGTTCAAGGGTCTGGTTACGCTCCCTCAGTGATTCAATCAGCGATTCATTCTCAATTCTCATGCCATCTAATTCCTTCCTCATGTCATCCACTTCTTGTTTATATTTGTTAAGATCTTGAATTTCACTTCTTAAACCGTCGATGGTGGTAGTGAGGTCTGTTATAGCAATCATAAACTGCGCCTTAACACTTTCTGTAATGCCACTGGCTATTTTATCTATGAGTTCTTTTTTATTTAGGCACCTTGATACAACTGTTTCAATTTCCTGCATTTCGGCTCTTGTGGGCATTTTAAAGCGATGATTTCTTCACTAACGCCTCACGACACTATTAACACTTTGCTCTTCACCAAATGTTGATTTAATTTATATGATAACTTGTAAAACTTTATGAAAATAGAGCGACCGACAACACCACGTGTATTCAGCGACCTTCGAACATATTTCAATGTTATTCAATATTCAATCTTACTACGCTTGTATTATATATTATATCAATAGTATTACAATATATTAACAAAAACCTTTATTACTTAGGTCTAAAAATTAACAAAGAAAAAATTGATAACAAAAAATAACAACAACAAAAAATAAACCGATCAAATTTAAAACAATGTGTTCTTGTCAATGGTTGAGAATCCTCATAAACCAACTAGACTAGTTGCACTAGAAAATGTAATAATGTTTTGTTATCACTGTAACAGAAAATGGCAAAATATACAGGGTGTTCTATTTCAAATTCAAAAGTTTGAGGTTATATCTCAGAACAGTAAACGTTGCATCAACGATAGTAACGCCAGTGACTTCACATGGTTGCAAAATACTTAATTCCAAAAATTCGTTAAATTCGGTCGGGCAGTTCCGAAGATTTTGTTACTTTTATTTCATAACCTTCAATTGTCTCTTTCTCGAAAATTTTCTTGTGTAAGGCCATACAAATATTATGCTACCACTAAGACAATTAAAAGGTCTGTCAACTTCATTAAAAAATATAGGGTTGTCATTTAATAAAAATGTTGATAACGTCATCTGTTAAAAACAATTGAAGGTAAAAAAATTAATTTGATATCATGAGGTGTATTTTGATAATTATAAATCGACGTGTTCGAGGATTTTTTAAAGAACAAACCGTTCTTCAGATTTTGTCATGTTTCCATACTTTACGCGCTCACTGTATAGGTGGCTACACCACCCATACTTTCAACTATCAAAAGAAACTAAAAATCATCACATACTTCCAACAAAATTACTATACAAAAACCCAATACCTATTAATATTATTATTTACCTAATAGCTAACTTAAGAACAGTGATGCGCTATTTATAAGGAGAAGATCTTGAATTTTATTACCATATTACTTCTTGGGAAACATCAAATCATGATGTAGACTAATGACAAGTTTAATAATGTTGTTTTTTTTGTTAGTTTTAATTTTGTCTCTATTATTAACCTTGTTCTTTTGTCTTTATGCATTTTTATTTACCATTTGTGTTAATAGCATAATCTTTTTCAACAAATGAGAGATCATGATCGATAAGCGTGTCCTTGGCTTGAAGAACAGAACAAGTATAGCCGATTTTATCTAATTGCTTATTTATTATTGTCTTTTGAACCAAAATTTACTTCCAGAACAACTGCAAATGAAATTTAGTAACTTTTCTGTGCTTACTTATTTGTAAAATACACAGCTGCCGAATTATACAGTTTTTTTTTAGTTTGCCACAAACACCTGATTTAGACTTATTCTGTTCTTCCACTCACCGATTCATATTGGAAACATTATTTTAAATTAACCTTATATTGTTATAATTGGCGAAAGACGCATTTAGGTACAAATAAATTGGGTTTAGTCAAGCCGGGAATGCCAAATTAAAAGGTAATATAAAGGAAATTTAATATGAGTTTCACAAAAACGTTTCTCTGGAATTCTCTGCAATATGACGCACTTGAGCAGATTTTTATTGTGTGGGCGTTGATCAACCTCTGCACAATTCCTCCGCCTTATTCCTTCATTTCTTCTCTTTTTGCGCAGGAGACACAACCCCCGCGCAGTACAGTATTCCTCTCACGTACCGACAAATTACTGTTTGCTAGTTTTTAACTTTTCCCGGCAGGCTCTAGTTACCCTCTGCTCGCCCCTTGTAACGTTCGAGCAACGCAGGTCGTGGGCAGGGTTCACGTGTCTCTGACAGGCGGACAGATTGGCCGAGGTCAACCCGGCGGCGTTGTGTTATATATTTTTTCTGCGGCGGTATCCGTGGGAGACATTTTCGTCAAGACTCCGGGTCTGACGTCCCATTTTAGGGATCTCACCCATTTTACACCGGTCAGTGGACGAGACGTAGGTCCTTCGGCGATCCTGATGCCACTTATCGCGATTGGAGCGCACGGATAGGGCACTGACAGGTCCACTTAAGTGCCGTTGATCTCTGGGATCGTGATAAGCGCGTCGTCTTTTGATTTTAAGTTTTATGGTACGAGGCCGATATTATGTAGGTAACTGGTGGAATGAAAAGTATGTTCTTATCAGTATTTCAGCAGTGTGTCGATGATACATCCATGTACGAGTTTTTTCTTATTCTCCTCGGACGCTCGGCCGGTAAGCGCAAAAAATTGTCCGTTTACGCTGTATACTCGTATATCGGAAATATATTATTTGAGTAACCGTGTTCGAATGCTTTAAATTGGTTTATAATGATTTATATGTTTCTATTTATTAGCTTAATATAAGATTAATTAATGTAATTCCTACATTGCAATGTAATTGTGTTTTTTTTATTAATTATAACGATAATTTTATATTAATAAACATAACAGTTTTCGATAACATGAAATGAAAATCTCGATTGACTGTATTAAAAATATAGCTCGTATTATATCATCCTAATAGATTACAGTTTAAGAAAATTATTTGCTATTACTTTTCAAAAAAAAAATGCTTTATTTCTATTAAAAAGCAAAATTAAAATTGAATTTTATTCACGTCCTATCACGTGATTGAAAACGCTCTGTAATTGGCTCAGTCTCCAATGACGTCATTCGTTAGTACGCTTCTCCCGTTTGAATTTAATAGCACTAAAGTGCCATGTAAGCATAACTTTGTAGGTTAGATTAGCCCTAACCTTAAGCTGTCAGATCAGATTATATCTGGTTCGAAAATACAATAGATAACTTATTCTAGTCAGTTTTACTTATGTCGAAGTAATCTTCACAACAAAAAACATTTGTATTGGCCGCTATTTATTTCATTTGGATTTCTACGAGCCAACCACTTTCTTCGCAGTTTCAAATCTTGCGCAACAGCTACAAATAGTTTATCCGGAGTTTTTATTGACGTATTTCTGCATTGTGGATTTATACACCATTTATAACCCATTTTTATGTAGAAATTGTGAAAACAACACATCATACAACACAATTACCAAACGGCGACGATGCCGATGCTGACAGACCATATGGGCTGATTTGACATCTACTATCGTGTGACGTCACACAACAGAAAGTATCGTTTTGGCGGGACTTTTTGTGATTCAATTTTTAACGCTGATTTTTATGAAATATTGAGGAAATAATTACGAAAAATAATGCATTTACAATGTAGAGTGAAGGAATAAACACACTAAGATGGTTTTCCAATAATAATCAAATACCCTATTATGTATATATCACTAATTTACTAAAATTTATAATAGCTTATGGAAGCAAGATCTAAATTTTCGACGAATTTTGGCGGAATATAAATGTGTAATAATTATTATTAAAAAAATCAAAAAGAACGTTTAGACAAAATAGTAATTATTATTGCCAATAAAGGAAATAATAATTTATAAAACAATTCATAAGTCAAAATGTTATTTTTAGCTGATTGTCGTTGTTAATGCACGCCTCTTACTTTATTTAGAAATTTAGAAACAAAATTTCCTAAAATGTTCCTGCTAATATATTGTAAATAATAAATGTGTGCTTATTGAACTAGAACTATATTACAATAAAACTTCTGTAGCGTCCGTAACAAGTGTGAAGAACGCTACATAAGTTTTATTGTGATATATTGTAGTTTTATTGCACCATTTTATTATTTAATTTAGAATTGACTTTATAAATAATTATAAGTAACACATTTTTTAATATCCAGGTGAATTAGACGTGAAATTTCTCTTCAGATTGTGTACCTAATGTGTACCTAATATTTAGCAGCCGAAATTAAACAAACCCTTAATCTCCACTAATAAGTGGAATCTCCTGGTGAGAGATTTCACTTGAATTTAAATCAAGCCGTACAGCCTGACTTCCTATAAATAGATGCAAAATTGACATTCTAGATCAGTTAATAACAATTATATTTTCAGATCTGATCAGATACCTATTTTGGAAATATTTCTCTTCCATTTCTTTACAGGTTTTTGACCGCTTTTAAATTAATAAACAAAGAAAAGTTATTACCAATAATAATTATTGCATATTTATATTCCATAAAATGTTCGATACTACGTCACGAGCTCTAATTTAAATATGTCACCGAAAAATAACTAAAAGTGCAAATTAAATTAATAATAATTAAACATTATTTGGTATTTTTTACAAAAATCTAAGAGAGAAATGCAAATATAAGATTATTATATAAGATACATTATATGCAGGGTGTCCCACTTTTTTTTTCTGCAAAATTATTTTGTACAACATCATTCTGAGTAAAATATTTTATATAAACTTATTTGTTTTCAATTCTTTAAGGAATTACAGCTCTTTGAAATATAAGCAAAAAGAAAAATTAATTAGTTATCAAACAAAGATAAACCATAAATGTAAATAAATACCTATAACAACAATAAAAAAATATTATTTTTAAGTAAAAATATTAATAAATGGAATTCACAAATGAACAAAAATATAAAACGAAAATGTTTTGTTTTTTTTTCTAGAAAGTAGAAAGTAATAAGTTTAAAATGACTGATTGGTTTTCTCTGTTGCCTCAGAACTTGGGGCTGTTTAAAATAAAGGTATTGTTAATAATTCAAACGGTTGTAACTTTTTTATGAACTGAAAAACTAAATTACTTTCTGAAAAAATGTTTTTCAAAAGAAACGTGGGACATTATTGCGATAATTTTAATTATTTTGGTTGACAAGCGTGTACCTATAAGAAGTCATGAAAGATAATTGAAAGATTAACTGTTGTAAACTAAATACATAGGTATATAATATTTCAATAAAATTGTAGTGATGCCTTCATACAAAATACATGCTTCATCCTAAATATAAATTTAAATTAAATTTAGAGAATTTATTTACTTTAAGTGAATATATTTTAATATTACAATTCTGAAATAGTCTACCTTCATTGATAACTTAGTTCATTAATGTGTCGTGATATTACGCAATATTTTAATATGACATTTTCGTATCATATTATCAAAAACTTTCATGTTTATTGATAGAAGAATAATTCTATATTTAATTACATGCATTACCTACTCGTAAACTTAACTTCAGTGGTCATATTACATTTATTGCATTGCAATGAAGGAAAATATATTTACATTACATTAAGGAAAATAGACTAAATCCTGTTACATTGCATCCATCGAAAAACCACCTCGTAACGGACAATGTTTTTGAAGCGGCCGCGTCGAGGGAGACCAGTACACGAATATATAACCGACATACTATTTTCAAAGCCTGCTATAGTGCTACGAACAAACTTAATTCCATGAATGTACATTGTTTCGTTGAAATCGTTTAAGAACTGGTACTCGACATTGGAGTCACGCTCCAGGTTTTAATCGATAGGTTTTAGAGCAATCTGTGTGGAGTGTTTATACTAGGATTTATTAATGCAGTGATGCAGTGTTGGTATAACCAACAATCTCGATTTGAGCGGGACTTTCCCAAATTTTTACCCGGTGTTGTTATTGTTGTATGTTATTGTAATGTCCAGAATTGCCAAGACACCTCAAGACACATCAAACGATCGATCTTTTCTTTCATAAACGATCTTTTCGATCATATGGATCTCGCAAACGTCAACCCGAATCGAAAGTTGCGCTTTTATTGGACATACACTACTGTCGCTGTCTGGTAGCTATTAGTATCTTTCGTATCCCCATGGAGACGCGAACACAATATTTTCTTATAGTGTAGGATAAAAATAATTACTACGCAAATAAATAATGGCCATTCCGATTACTATTGGCTATGGTCACCAATGTCAGTTTTGTTAGATATTGCCCTCTCGTAAGAGTTCCGAAAGATAAACTGTGCTACGGTGTCGTCCAAAATGATCATGTTTGTTTGAGCTTTCATTTAATCGTAATTATTAGGTTCCATTACTTCGCACTTTTTTGCACTGCTGGCCACTTTGTCTCAAGTATACTGGGTGTTAAAAAAATACGCGCAACATGTTGAAAGGTGTGCTGAATGGTCATAATATACCAACTGTTGATGTCGAACTCGTGTCCAGAAACACACCGTTTAGAAACTGCAGAGAGCCGGAATATGGTGCCAACTTTAGAACCTGCATTAGAATTGAATGTTGTGTGAATAGCATTTTTCATAGAATAGCTATTTTAAACCCAAATAATTTGCATGTGAAACTTAGTTTATTTAATACTAAAAGAGAATTAAAGATAACCCGATATTGGCTGAAATTGCTTCCAAAATTACAAAACTTCGGTTCCCATTAACACCTGACATAATAATTAAAAAAACATGAAAGTTATTTGGTTTTACAAGCGCCATCTTATGATATATGACACTACTTTCCTTATGCTCTTTGTAAAATTGCTACCCTCTTCCGACTCTCTTCAGCATCCAAACAATACATTTTCGGACGCAAGTCTACTATAGTCTGTATGGTCTGTATACCCTTTAAACACTTTACCTTGATTTTCTATACAGCTCGTGCATAAAGCAACAATTATTAATTAATCAAATATATGTTTAATTATTTATTAGTTGACCTAATATTGCCGCCTTGAAATAAACTTTTCAATAAACGTTTTCAATAAAATAACAATTTTGTATTTTGTCGTTGATAATGCTTATCACAGAATTTTGAAATGTGAACACTTCTCTTCTATATTTAGTCATTGTTTCTCGTTAATGCGGTCAATTTTAAAATAATATTGTAAAATTTTTATTTTTTATTAATTTGTTAATCAGAACCTCGATTGATAGGATTATACATTTATCAACTTGGTCCCTGTTGTGCCTGAATAGCTCTGTAGGCGGAGAGTAGTGTTGGCTTGGTATCACGCGTGTTTTCACTATCTTAGGAGGTATGGCGTACAATTTTAGGGAACTGCGACCACTGTTAGCATAGTATTTAAGCTGCAGAAGCACGCAGTGCGTATTATAGCGGGTTTGGGATATAGAGACTCCTGTAGGGAGACTTTTCGGACGTTGAGGATTCTCACGGTGTATGACACCTACATATAAGAACTGTGTTGCTTCGTGCTTAAGAACAGATCAAGGTTTGATATACCGAGCACACATTAGTATGGGACGCGAAATAGGGATTACTTAAACCCGGGTCGCCATGCGACATCATTTTTCCAGAAGGGTGTTTATTTTAATGGCTGCAAGTTTTATAACCGCCTGCCAGATGACAAAGTCTAAAAACATCGCCATTTTTAAAAAATTTCTGAAGCGTTTCTTGTTGGACAGAACTTGTTACTCCCTGGCGGACTTCTTTTGATTTGAGTGTATTTTATGACGTGTGACACAAATCTGTGTCACTGATTTGTATTTTTCTGATTTGTTGCATCAATTGAGCATTTTTGTTTTTCTAAGTACATTTTGTGTATTATTGAATTGTATTGTATTGACGTTTCGGCATACCCTATGCAAATAGGCTATGTTTTTTAATAAAGTTCTATTTCTATTTCTATATTCGGCCTTAAGCACTCTCTCTCTCGACAACTGAGTGAATCATGTCTTTGCATCGTTCATTAATTTGCTATAAGAATTGTTATCAATATACAGGTCCCATAAAAATTTCGACAAACTGTAGGGGACACCTAAACAAGCCTAGAGCCTAAACAGCACTTTTCCGGACACGACTTTATTGACACAAATTGCTTGTTTGGATTGATTAATCGATTATGAATGGAGACCAACTGGAGAACCAAATCATACGATTATACGAATCACTCGAATACTGATAATCGCTTCTTGAAATAATACGATTATGCCCATCACTACTTTAAATAATCAAATCTTTGTGAACCAGCGCACCAATATGACACCAAGCAAATGAACTGTTGTTTCTACTTCAAACTGATGTATGTAGTTATTTTTAGTCGCATGTTGACTCCAGGAGACACGACTTGTAGACAGACCAGCAGCCATGACGGATGTACAAATGTGAGGCCCCAGACAGTACAGGATGTGGAAGCCCCTTAAGTTAAACAATATTTTTGACATAATTTTATTTAGGCAATAGAAAAACGATTGTTTATCAAAAACAAACAAGGTTCATCTAACGCGTTATGTTTCGAGAAACAGCGATTTTTTTGCAGCTAAATCAGAAATAAATTCTTTGAAATCAATTTCTTGAAGCAACTCACACTCTGCTGAGCAATGAAAGGTATACCAGGCGTTTCTGCGTCATTGTCGTGCGCAATCTATTTTTAATAATTTAATGTGCCCTACGACGTAAGAAACATTTTTTGTCAAATAACGTATGGTCTAACAACGCATTCTTGAGAAAATTAATTATGAAAAACGGAGTCCGTCCCTGAATGCGAAAGCCAAGACCAAGCGCGCCCCCCGTCCTCCCATACCGTACTGATTTGGTGGACTCAAAAATCCCACTATTTAATACTCCCCACTACTTGATAGCTGGGAACCAACACACTACCGCTTAGTTTTCGTGTTACTGTCGGCTTTTGATATTGCCAAAATCTGTTTTGACGGTTTATTAAGATGTTTTCTAATGTGGAAATAACTGACTTTGTGTTAATGTACGGGGAGTTCGGCTATAATGTTCATCGCACGTGCGAAGAGTACGCGGAGAGATGGCCTGGCAGAAGACCCGAATACGAATACAGTGTTACAAAGAATGCGTGATTCGGGTAGTCTTCAATGTAGCTATGAAGGCCGTGGCCGTGAAAGACCACAACACATTGTCAACGCAGAAATCGCCATCCTGAATATCGTAGAGGGACAACCTGAACGGAGTACCAGAGAAATTGCTAGGGACGTCGGTGGTCCCTATCCAAGTGTGTGGCGAATTTTACGTGAACAACTCCTTCATCCTTATCATATTCAACGTGTGCAGGCGTTAAATGATCGCAACTTTCAGCCGAGGGTTCAAATGTGTCGGTGTTTCGGCAAAAATTGGCACGACAACCTAATTTCATCGCTAGCGTTATTTACGGACGAGTGTTGTTTCACAAGAAACGGAATTCTGAATTTTCATAACACTCATCATTTTCAGCAACAGTTTTCCGTGAATGTGTGGTGCGGAGTCTTTAGGGATATGTATGTTGTTAGGACCCGTAGTGTTGGACTTTTTTGTGTGGGAGTGCATGAAACAGAGTGTGTTCAGGACTGAAGTGGTAAGTGCAGTTGACCTTTACGAACGCATATTTGCAGCAGCAAACTCAATTCGCGAAATGCCGGGAGGTTTTGCTCGAATGCGAAATAACTTTAATCGGCGCTTAGAGGCCTGTACTTCAGCAGGCGGAGATCACTTCGAACAGTTTTTTTTTGTAAATCAGTAAGTACCTAAAACCTACATTTTTTCAACTGATAAATGTTCATCTCGTCGCTGCGCGCTCTATGAACAACGGTATCAGATGCGCCATGCGCGGTATGTAACCAGGGTCGGCTCCAGACGACTTTTGTGTTAAAATTTTTTTGAAACTTAAACCTTTGAAATAGGCCATACGGTATTTGACAAAAAATGTCCTTGGGCACATGCTCCTTCAAAGTTAGCCGTTATTTCTGAAACGCCCTCTATATAAACAAATCCAGGTGTTACCTGTATCAGATCACCGGCCGCTAAAAAAAGTAGAAATAGTTCTTATCTTCATGTACAAAAAAAAGGATACAACAAAGTTCAATTCTTCTTTCTTGTTGCACCGATATGTTACACAATAACTATGTATCTACCAAACCGAGATTGGCTTTAGTTTGTGCTGTTCTAGGCTTATTTAATTTGAAACTTTTATTAAGGTATTGTTTCGTAACAGATGATATTTGTCGACAAGCAGTGCTTATAAAAGTAATTGAGATGATAATTTACTAAGTATGTCTTCTGCTACACAATCTAGAATACAGGTTATAAAACATGCTTAACAATCCCTCAGGATAACACCGAAAGCACCTCATCATCCTGCGCCTCCAGCTAATATAAAAATCCGTCATTCCCTCTCACCTAATCGGATGATTTTTACCGGGTTTTCGCCTCCACTTAACCGTATCCGGTTACAGCGTCCTTTAATTTAAAACCAGCCTTGGGCCTTCAGTTAGGATTTTTAAAACTGGCAATTTCGTCCTGGATCCGTCAGATTATCGTTAAGGTGCGCGGCGCATCGTCTTTCCACTTGCTGCCAACCAAAAGCTCGTTAACTGCTTGGGATCATGACGACATTGGTAATCTGTAGACGGCGCACGTTCGACCATCCAAGCTAATGCTATTATACGGAAAGGACAACACCACAGAAATCTATTATGGTATCATAAAAATTATATTACTTTATCATACGCAGTATGTAAAGTATTGTAATCACGCCAAAAAAAATTTTGAGATTTTAACGGAAATATGTCTTTTTGGGTCCCCTGAACATTTTTGACTAAGGTACAAAAAAATGTCTGTGTGTGTGTGTGTGTGTATGTGTGTGTGTGTATGTGTGTGTGTATGTGTGTGTGTGTACCCGTTTTTGTGGCGACGATTCCGGAGAGACTACTAAAGGTATCGGGACAAAACTTCATATTTAGAAGTTTCATAACCAAACTTAGAGCTGAAAAGCTTTCTGTTGAAAAGGGTCCAAAGGAACTGGTGGTTTACTCTTAGCATTTTTCGAAGATTTTGTAATTGAGCCGCTATTTGTGTAATGTCGTCAAAATAGTTAAATAATAAATTAAAGGAGAGGAAATTTTCTATAATTTATGTATATGACATGTTTGGTAGAATTTATAGTTTAGCTGCATGAGCAAATTCTATTTCATCGAGATCGGTCGTACTGCTTTAAAACTAGTAGCCAGGATATGTCAGATTTTTTGATTCTAATGACAGTAGCTAGTGTCAAACGCTAATGTTTTGAAAATACTACTGTCAATATAGGCTGCGTTCGGATATTGAACACCGTTACACTTTTTACACCCACTAACACGTAAGTGTCATTTGGACGGTGTACCCGGTGTTAACGGAGTACAATATCCGAACGCAGCTTTAATCGAGATATCTGTCTAGTTCTACTAGTTTTATTTTAATGCAAACATAGCCGATCTCGATTAAATAGAATCTCATGCAGCTAAACTATTAATTTTATATATAGTATGATAAAGTCATGTGCCTGGCCGCATCAGATTTTTTTTTTAGTATAGGTAAATTATCAAAATCTACCTTTTCACCACATCCTAAAAGTTATGGTTATTTTAATTAGTAATTTTCGTAACACCTCGACAATACCCGGGCCTAGTCCAACCAACTCTCTGAAATCTGAAAATAAAAAATTAACTTTTACTGACCTACCCTATGACGTCACCGATTCCTTTTTAATGGTGTTCCTTCTTAGGAGTTTGAAAGTATAGGCCTTTAAAAATAATTATTCAGCCCGACAATCATTTCGATGTTTTTCATTTATTACAAAAATAGTTCCTTTTGGTGGAGGATCCGGGATCTATGCATTCGAATTATTCTGAACCATAAGGTTATCGTGATCATAAAGCATAAAATATGGTTCAAAACGTTGCCCTTGAAACTCACATCCCGGCAACACAAATTCCAAGTAGGGAACTTTTAAGCAATTGTGTAGCAGTTTATTCGGTGCGGTCACCTGTGTGTTTCTCTTCTTTATTGAGTTGCACATGTAGTAGTTGTATTGAACCGACCAATAACTTTTGGCACAAACTTGCATCAGGGGCGCAGTTAGATATGGGTAACCGAACCTAACCTCTGCTTCGCGAGAAAACGGCAATCTATTCTGCCATATGTCGGCCATTGCACCCCCCCCCCCTAGAATTTGAAAAACCTCTACAGACGTTCTACTATTAATAGTATATTGTGTACCAAGCCAAGAAAGTGATTGTTTTTCGAGGCTGGGCACTTTTCGAGGCCCGAAAATCTTCGCGTGGTGCACACAACATTTTTATACTACCTAATATTATCGTGATAAATTCACCCGTTTCTAAAGACGAATCACTGATAGGGGTGAGTGACATATTTGCGCTCAGATGGATCTTTTGATCATCGATCAGATCGATTTTTTCGATCATGATCGATGTTTTTGATCAGATTGATCTTGCAAACGACAAACCGAGTCGAACGCTATGTTATTATTGGACAAATAGGTCAGTCGCCGTCTGGTAGTTATATTATAGGAACGCGGCAAGGCTTGAAAGTTATGCATTATACTGGCAATTAGCATCTTTCGTGTTCCCGTAGAGAAGCGAAAATGACATTTTCGTATACAATATACAAAATAAAAATACAAAAATTTATTCAAACTCTGTACAGAATGTGATCAATAATATAATACTGTATAATGATAATTTCAAACTATTTGACATTTCTTCTGTTCATGTTCATGTTCTCTTCGAATTGACGCATATCGTATGGAGCTAATTGCAGCAGGTGCTCCGTCGGAGTTTTGGAGAACGCTGAACTTGTTGTTATTTTCCATTCTGTGGGCAGTGTGTTGTAAAGTCGTGTTGGTAATCCTTGGAATGAGATTGCTGACAATCGTGAGCACTCAGTTCTCAGTAGCTCCCCTCGTCTCGTCTTCTCTTTTCTTTTGTGTGTTTCTGATTGTGTACCTGGCACAGGCAACAGTATAGATAAGGGGCTGTCACAGTCAAGATATTGTTTAACAGTGGTTTGCAGGAGGTATCCACTGGTTCCTTCGTTAGACTCCTCACTACTCTTTGTTGTTGAGTTAGGATGATTCTTGCGTGGTTGCTGTGTCCCCACACTTCAATTCCGTACTTCATACGACTGTGCCATAAAGAATGGTACGCTATTTTTGCCGCTTGGTACCTTGTCGTTTTTTCAACTCTCTTTACTGCATATGTACTCTTTGATAGTGTTTTGGATAGCTTCTCAATGTGCTGCTTACACGTGGATCAATGTGGATGCCAAGAAAGCGCACCGCATCTCCCACGCTCTCCCATCGGTCCATTTGGAAGTGTACTCGATCTGTCTTGTCCTCATTAAGGATCCTCATTAAGGATGTTGTGACAGTAGATTGTTTGTCGTTAAGTACTTCATAATCCTCTTTTGTAGTATTTGCTCGAGTATCTTAGAGAGGTGGTAGGATAGCTATAGGCCCGTAGTTTCTGCATTCTGACGGGTCTCCTTTTTTGTATATCGGCGCTATTCTTGCTATTTTTAGTTTTCCTGAGAAAGTTCCTTCTAAGATAGCTTGATTGAAGATTTCAGATAGTGGAGTAGATATATCCTGCTTCACGTCTTTTATAGTGGTATTCAATATGTCCTCTGTTGTCTTACCATGTTTCCGATTAGGGCTTCTATCTCTAGATGGTCCGTTGGCTCCAGGAAGAGTGATGTATTGCAAGGTAGTCGTGCGTGTATGTTGTTGGTGTTGTGATTGTTTTCGTTCTGTGTTTCCTTTGCGTAGTACTCACTGAATTCCTCACTGGATGGTTTCTGGTGCTTGTCCTGCTTTTTCCTGCCTATTTCTCTGTTTATGTTTTTCCATATGGCTCGTGGTTTGTTTTCTGCTTGTATCAGTGCTGTGAGGTTGAACTGCTTGTACTCCTCCTCAGCATAGTTGATGTAGTTCTTCTGGTACCTCTTTAGTATATGAAATGTTTCTTCGTTTCCTCTTTGTTCTGCTGGTTGATGGTGGTCCTAGGGGGCAAGCGTTTTCATAATGGGCCATGAGTACATACATAAACGTGTCCATCTTCTTCTCCGCTCTTTTTTGCTGTTTGACTAAGTCCCAAGATTCTAGTTGTAGGCTTGCTTTAAGCCTTGCCTTATTTTTTGCTGTGTATTGCCTTTTCAGATTCCTTCGTGGGTTGGATGTTGTTTGGTTCATTGTGATGGTTGCAATAAGAGCTTTGTGGTCACCGTATCCTGGGTTTGTTATCTTTTTGGAGCCTTCCAGTATATTCATGAAGATGTTGTCGATGCATGTACGTTGAGTTCTTCCATCAAAACTTGTGAACTTTGTGAACAGTGGGTGCAGCCCGAATGCTGATGCCAGATTCAGGAGTTCATTCTTTTCCTTACTTTCTATTTTTAAGTCGATTTTAATGTCCCCTGCCAGTATTATTTTTGTAGTGCTTTTGGTTTTTATTGCTACAGCTGTCAGTGCTGCCTCTAAGTTCTTTATAAATGCATGTACGTTTCCTACTGGTGATCTGTAGATGGATATCACTGCCACATCATGTTGTTTGATGTATATGCTCACCATTTCACACTATCTCTCAAGTGATCATTCTTCGACGTATTTTAGGTCTTCTGTTTCCATGTTTTCATCTATAAGAATTCCTACTCCTCCGTTTTTGTGTTCCTTTCTACAAAACCACGCGGCAGACTTATATTCATGAAGGTTGTATATATGTTTTTGTTCTTCTACAAGCTAGTGTTCTGATATGCAGATAACGTTAGGGTTTTCTCCTTCTGCTAGTATTTGCAAGGGTCTCAATTTGTTCCTTAAGCATTGCACATTGGTGGAGAGTAGTTTTATTTGTCTCTTCTTTGTTTCCGTGTGCCTGGCTTGTTTTGCCAGTTTCCGGTACCGGTGGACCGTCCCTTATAAAAAAGCCGATGCTTTACTCCTTATAAATTCTTGGTGTCTTCTGAAGTCGAATCGTTTAACACCAACGTTTTGAGGCCAAAAGACAGGATCGTATAGCTCATCCTTCCTCTTATATGGTGCGGTTACTACAAACCTCTTTAGTTGGTCTTCTTCCCCAGGTTTTTTTTTTAATTGTTATGGCTTCATTCTTAAAGTTCTCTTTGCTTTTTATGTACGCCGTTATTTTCTGTTCGGTTGCTTGGTTCTTAATTCGGTATATGTATAACCATACATTTTTGTGCGGATCTATAAAGTCTTGGTTTTCTACCACTGCAGTCCCGAATTGTTTTTTTTCTGTTGGGTTGGGTTTCAGTTTATGTTTTTCCTCTCAATATTTATTATGTCATTTGCTACCGCGTTTGTTTGTGCCTCGTGTATTGCGTATTTCACCTGTTGCTCTGAGCTGTTCTGAGTATTGTTCGTTGGATTCTCTCTATACAGCTTCCCTTCTGTATTTTGGTGCGTGACTTTGGCCCTTATTGTTTCATTTTTTTTTGTTTTCTATCTGTGCATTTGGTTTTTGTGTTTCAGCATGTGCCTTCGCTTTCGTAGCGTAGGTCATGTTTCCATGTTTGGTGATTTTCTCTTCAAACAAGCTTATTCTTTTATAAAGTTCCATTAGTAATTGGTCCTTTACTGCGATTACTTCATTTTTCGGTCTTAGTTCTCCATCTTTCGCCTCAATAAGTTGTTTTACTATTTCTGTCGAGGTTATGTGATCGATTTTGGTGCTCTCATTTTTCTCCTCCTCACATTAAACCTCCTCCTCCACCTCTTATTAAACCTCCCTTTAGCCCTTCTGCATCTTTCCAGCTTCTCTCCCTACAGCTTGTGTGGTATGCCTCACCACAGGATATGCAGCTAACCGTTTTAGGTCTTTCTTTCTGCAGCTCTTATCCACTCCTTCCACATCTTCCGCCATCTTTCATCATATTATAGTGTAGTATAAAAATATTCCTAGACAAATTATGAGTATATCGGTTACAATCGGCTATTGTCACCAATGTCAGTTTTATTAGATTGTCTGTGTCCAGTTTTTGTTATGTTTGCGATTTTGCTTCTTCGTAAGAGTCGCGAAAGAGTCATAAGATAAATATGTGCTAAGTTTACCTTCCTTTAATCGTACTTATTAGGTTCTTATTTCTTCGCACATTTTTTTCTGCACTGTTGAGGCGTTGATCTAATATATACCGGGTGTTAAAAACAGGAGTAAAATATGGATAGGGAGTACTAAATAGTCAGCTTTTGATAACAGACCAACTTTTGTCAACGAACTCATCTCAGAAACACACCGTATGTGAAAAATTTATTAGTTTAACGTCTCTAAAAAGAATTAAAGATGGGTTATCTTATTTGCTAAAATTCCTACCAAAATTACAGGTTCTTATTAACGCCATTCAAAAACATTAAATAGTAAAAGCAGAAGTTATTAGGTTTTAAAAGTGCCATCCTATGGTACATGTACCAATTTACCCTATGCTGTTTGTAAAATTGGTATCTTCATCCGACTCTCCCCAGCGTTCAAACAATACGTTTCCGGACAAGAATTCCTTCAAAAATTGGTCTACAATGGTCTGTATGGTATGTATGCCCTCTAAACACTTTACCCTGATTACCTTTACAGCTTATATCTATATATAACAACAATTATTATTAATTAGTTAACCTAATATTGTCGGTTGTCAAGTGTTTACGTATAATAGTAATACTAATAAAAACACATTTTTATTTCGTTGTCAATGTATGATCCTTATCACTAAATTTTCAAATTTACCAAGTTGTTATTAAGACTTTTTATCGGATTCCTGATTGACACGATTATAAATTCAAATCAAATCAACGGAATTATCAATTTTGACTATTTTGGGCCTGTTTTTCCTTTTTATCAGTCTCCCTCTACAATTGATCGTTCATTAATTTCGCATCGTTTATTAATTTGCTATAACAATTGTTAGCTCGTGTTTATCGAAAGCAGTAGAAAGGCGACAGCATTAGTTAGCATTCACTCGAGTTATTTTGAACACGAGCTAGTAATTCTTATAGTAAATTAACAACAATTACTCCTAGCATATTAACAAGTAATAGAAAGGCTACATAATTGGTTAAAAATCAGAAAAAAGTTTTAATTCTAGGATAAGATTTCAATCATTCAATTCAATTTGAGTATAACTAACAATATGGGCTGTATTTTTTTTTCATGTTTGCTTGTCTTATTTTAGAATAGTAGCTAATAAGAATATAGTTACACTCTTATCAATGTTATTTTACAACACATAACACAAAGCGAAAATCTTACCCTCTGGAACGTTTTGCAACGGCTCCCCTGACTTGCATGCAATTCTTAAAATATTTTTTCCTGATGTGTTTTACAACATTGAAGCTTGTTCAGATATTATAAAGAAATTCAACAATATTATGAAAAAGTTACATGTTCCACACTTTATAATCACTGTGTGGAAGATTTTAAGTAAAATTTTACATTGCCTGTAAAAAGTATCCATTGAACACAGTTTTGTACACAGTATTGTACACACACGTTAGTAAAGTAACAAGTACAATTTGACGTTCACTATTTTAATTTAATTTTCTACTCATCGGTTTATCTATTAACTTCTAATCATAACTTTAAATTAAATTATTGCTCGTATTAAGAAAATAGTCCAATTCTCCAAACTAAGTAACAAGTGTTCCAAGGTTTAACCCCTTTTCAAATTGCAATGGTTTACTCTAAATTGTCTCCTACTGAAATTCAGGTATTGGAATGAATCAAACAGCAAAATGTTGAGAACTATAAGAATAACTGTCAAGTATTAAACATGTGCATTACGCTTACTGAATATTACGACTTTGCAATGTAAATGAAAAAATACACCTGCAGCCTTCAGTTACAGCACACTACAAGCAATCTATTCCGAAATGCATTCATCGACAGCAAATCAACATTTGCACACAATCAAGGCTTGCTCAACGCGCAAATAGAGCGCTCTGGGTGCAATTTCCGTCGTGCTGATCGACGCAACGACCGACGACGGCGGCGACGTCGGCATCGGCAACGCAAGACGTTAATCTGTCGCAGCCAGTGATATTGTCTACCGATCGGTTGCCACGCGTCACAACGATGTCATCCCAATCGATTATCATCGCCCGGATTTAATGAGAAACACACACGTTGCCGCACAATGCTCTACCCCTCATCCGTGACGTTTTGTTCTGTTAAACAGGGCGTTCAATAGGCGCGTAACCCGGTTCGTGCCCCTTACCCCCGCGGACCAAGGGGGGAAGCGTAGTGTTTGCGTTGCCACCGGGGATTAAGTGTCGTCCTTTCGGGTAATAGCATTAGCCTGGGCGCGGGCGGCGCTACGTGTGAGCCACCGACCGACTGCCGATCGTCGTCGTCATGATCGTGTAAAGTGGCGTAGATGTGGCACGATGTGCATTCTGTGCAAGAATGTTGAAGAACAACCAAATATTACATAACTATGATATGCTATACCGGGTGATTCAATTTCGAGGCTCACCATGGGGATGTCGCTTATTAGTGGAGGTAGAGCCTATCTTTAAATTAGGCAAAGTTTCGTATTTTTGTGCTGATCAATTATCTGAAAAGAAATTTTAGCTATCATTTTTCATTTTAAAGATATCTGCAAAAACTGCAATGTTCAGATATCGTTTTTAATTTTTTATTCAAAACCAAACGTAGCTAGCCATTTGAAACAAAATATTCTACAGCGACTTTTTAACAAGGAATGCAGTGTTATTTTTTAATTTGAAAGAACATCAAAGATGGGGCTTAACCATGGCCAACTTTTGTTTTTCTTATGGGCGCCATGCTGAATTGTGGCATTTTCCGATAGTCGTGTTTTTTTTTTCTCATTTCCGCAATGTATAACATGTTCTCATTATTTTTTAAAACAATGGTTTAATAATAAAAAGAACTTTCTTCTTTTTCTCGTTGTTTGTCGTGCTTATCAGGTACCCAACTGGTGCTTGGTTACAAACCGTCGCGTCGGCGCCGGACTGACCAGAGTGCATTGGATTAAAAACATTCAGATTGTAAAAGAAGCAAGTTTATACAACAAAAAGCTTATTTTTTAAATAAATGTTCAAATTGGTCGCCATTTTCTTGAAGGCATAAAACGGAGCCAGCTTTTCGACTTGTTATGCTCTTCTAACTGTTCTTCCCGGAATAGCATTCTGAATAATTTATGACTATGACATTATTTTGTACAATCCATAGTTTAGCTGCATGAGCAAATTCTATTTCATCGAGATCGGTCGTACTGCATTAAAACTAGTAGCCAGGATGTGTCAGATATTTGATTCTAATGACAGTAGGTAGTCATACGCTATTTTTTTTTGAGAATACCTACTGTCAATATAAGCTCCGTTCGGATATTGTACACCGTAAGAACGGGTTCGGATAATCGGATAGGGTACGGTGAGAGTGACTAACGTCATACGGCGTTTATCTGCATATAAGAGAGAGACAGCCGACCCAGGTTATCTGAGCATTGCTCTCCCCGTACCCTACCCTGACAAACTGTACGCGCTCTTACACTTTTTACACCCAATAACACGTAAGTGTCATTTGGACGGTGTACCCGGTGTCAACGGAGTACAACATCCGAACGCCGCTTTAATCGACATATCTGTCTAGTTCTACTAGTTTTATTTTAATGCTGACATGGCCGATCTCGATCAAATAGAATCTCATGCAGCTAAACCATTAATTTTATATATAGTATGATAAAGTCATGTGCCTGGCCACATCAGATTTTTTATATAAATATTTCTTTTCTATTATTTGTTTTTGATTTCACACTACTTCACTTTCTTTATGATAACTGACATTTATTTTAATTTTATTTCTTTTACAGTTGCTAGTTATCTCCGTTAAAAAAAAACAAACGGTCATATTGTTAATTATTTTTTTTAAATTTTATCAATAGTTTCACTTACAGTTTCTAATTTTAATATATTAAACAGTACAAAATTCCAAGTGCACAATCAGAGGTCATTCGTGAACCGGTTTCCAGCATAATTACGAAAACTACACCTCCAACGAGCAAAGTGACCAACGAAGAAAGGAACTCTCTTAAAACCGTCAAAACAAAACATTAACAATTCTCCCTGCGGGTAAAGGGTATGCAACGGTAATTTCATAATACCGTTTTTGCAAGACTGTTATACTTTTGGAGAACATCCCTCGTAAGTGTAATCATATATATGTTTCTTTTAGTTGCCACGAGTCAGGGTAAAGCATGGACTTTGAAGAGTCTAAGATGTTGGCAAGTGGGAATAGTAATTATGGAAGGCTTCCTAGGAAGGCGATAGACATATATGATCATCCCAATAAGATCAACCGTGAGGACATCAGGACGAAATTTGTTCTAATGAAGCGAACCAGAGCGGTAGCTACAGATATATACAGCAAGGTATAAACGCGATATATGAGACCGTGTGTAGGTTTCTCAGTATTTAGTTAGCGTTGAAGCAACCAACAATTACCAATACTAGATGCAAGGAACAAACATGAGACGATATCAAAAGTGCTAGGGGATTGAACCAAACCTAGTTTGCTGTTATTTGATCGCTTATTTCGATATTTCCGCACGATCACACCTCTACCACTTTTAGCACTAATTGACCGCACACGGAGTAAATGAAAAGCCAATAGAAATAAGCAGCTTCTAGCTTTTAGCGGCGCGAAGTGAGTAGGGCAGCGAGGCAGCGCGGCAGCGCTCCCTTAATAAGAGTCTTCGTGAGTACACTCCGGGAGATATCTATTCCGGATCCATTTCACCCCGGGTAGGAAAGTTTTCGCAAACCCCGTTTCCGCTTAATGTCGTTTCCTGGCTTCTGGGCCGGACGTCAGCCGAGAACGGGGTTGGAAGGGAAGGAGACGAAGAACTGGCAAGGACTCTTGCGCATGCGCTTCAAAAAACTCCTCTCCTGATTAATGCCATTAAGAGAGTGAAGAGTAGCGGCGAGAACTGTGGAACCCTCTAAAAATAACAACGACACCACCGCGTCTAGCGCCGACAAACAAGTAAGCGAGAGCTCTCAGGGACGAGAAATACGAATTACTTTTATGCGGTTGGTTGCTGTTAAAGTGCCCGAGCTGGACTTGTGGTGTAAATAGACGCAAAAGGGACGAAATGTTACGATGCTGGAAAAATATGTTGACGTTAACAGTTACTAGGGAGTAAATAAAGCGTAGGTAGGAGGAAACTAAAGAATTTTTGTAAAAAAATGTATCAAATGTTTAAATGATCTGGTAGAGGTGGTGTTTGCTTGATGCAAAGATAATAAGGTCGGAGGAGCTGGAAAAAAAAACTTAAATTCTTTACTCACTGAGCAACTGTGCGTGTAAAAGACATGTTGTCAGGCATCGATGAAAAATAGGTCTTCTACATGTTGTAGTTGAACTGAGTCGACATCATTTTGGATAAATTTAGTTACCTTAATAAAAGTTCTGTAACAAGCTATACCATCCAATAAATATAATTTATATTATTATTATTATTATGACACCGGATAACTATCGTAGAACGGGGTGGTGTTTGGTACTTTCAGTGGCGCGTTATACCATGGGCAAAATGGGCATTTGCTCAGGGCCCCCAATAACAGGGGGGCCCCCAAAACAGTATTTTGGAAACTAATTTCCGTAATAGAGTACCACACCATGCCAGTCCTCATTAACGTTACAAGCAGATTTAGGCTCCTTGCAGTGAGGCCCCAACTAATAAACTTTAACTAATTTATTACCGTCTCAAGAATAGTGAATGTTATATTTGCGCTCCTGACGGTTGGGGACCAAAATCAATCTTTTATAAACTATAAATTGATTAGGTAATAAATAAATTACCGTAGTAAGAATATCAATATGACTTTACGCTTTAGGGTAGTTTTGCCTATGGGACCCCAAAAAGAGTGGAGGTAGTTTTAGCAGTTAGACTCATGTTTTTCCTTTGCTATAAAAGAAACTATATTTAATACTGTAGGAGACTAATGAGAAACCCTCGACTAAGCTAGAAGAGAAAAACTGTAAGAATTCTTTGAAGATTTTCAGTCGACACATTTCCTTTTGTGAATTCTATTTTTGAATTCTATTCTGTAAAGATGAATTATCCAAAAGAGTCCGTAAAATAAAAATTCCGATCTGCAAAATGTTGTAAATTTTTCAAAGTCCCTATTATTACACAATGTGTAGACAAAAGAAACGTAACCACTCAATATATTCGTTTCTAAAAAGTTGACAAGAAAAAGATTCCAATAAAAGTTTTAGGAAATTGCTTAAGCTACAATTTGAAATGCCAAGAAATGAAACACACTTTCAAGTCATTTTCAAAAACGACGATCTATTGGCATGGTAGAAATCCTTTTAACTTTGTTTAATTGCTTTCTTTTAACATTTTACCGTCTTGTTATATTTACACCACTGACCTCAGAGACATGCGGTTTTCACTGTTCAATTTGTAATTCAAAAGAGTAAAAACACAGCAAAAATATACAGGATGCTATATTAAAAAATGGAATTTGGTCTGCTTCTTACAAATACATAACCCTGTATATTCGAAAGTCATTGAAGTTTCTAGCTTAAGTCTTTTCCTAAACTTTTTATTTGGTTACTTTCTTCTAAAGTTTAAGGACCAGATATTGACACGTTACGTTTCTTCTCGTTAAAACTGATTTAGCAGAAGGCATGCGGAATAATTGTATTTTTTTGATGATATGGAATCGGAATCTTAGATAATGTTAGAAAAGGAAATGGGAAATTACATTTTATTAAAAGCAACCTCTCAAAAAAAACTATGAAACTGCTGCACAAATGTCCTCTGAATATGTAGTTATTAAATTTGTGGAGCAGTTTTATAATTTTTTTGAGATGTTACTTTTAATAAAATGTGATTTCCTATTTCTTTTTCTAATATTAAGTACATATGCAGAGGACATATGTATATATTGATGATGGCGTATTTAAGAATGAACCTTCGCAGTTTTTGAAATATTTAAAATATTAAATATATATTTATTTGTTAATAATACCCTTTATTTATTAAGATACTATATTTTATTTGCTACAAATTTAACATATTTTTAATATGTTAAGCTAGTTATTAGTTATTTTGAAATACTTTAGAATAATCTGTTGTTACTTTAGGTAATTATGTAGGTACTTATATTAAATATCGTTGCAAAAAGGTCAATACCTTACCTACTATTTATGATTTTTGTTAATTGTTCCGAAATGTTGTATCAGTATTATTAGTATATGTATATTATTTTTGTATAAAAAAGTAATTCTTCTTAATTCAACATTGTATATGGGGGCCCCCAAATTCAAAATTGCCCAGGGCCCCAGGATGGCATAACGCGCCGCTGGCACATCACCAGTATGGTACAATTATACGTTGTATAATATTTTGGGTTAAGTTGTTAGTTTGTAAATGGTTAGACATTTAACCAGTAAGATGGCGTTGTGTTTAAGAAGGTATTCTATGATGTAAATTCAGGTCAAACCGACATTGAAAATTGTCAATCGTGGCACGTATTTATATAGGTCTACCAGCAAATGATCGAGTTTGGTGCGTATATTGTTTCTAATTCTGGAAATGCGGACTGGCAGGCGTGATAGAGAGAATGTAAAAAATATATTGTTCAATGATATGCTGAAAATGTGACGTGTATTGGGTGATCCACTACCAGGCCCATACGTGACCGGACCGACAATTGTCAATGCCAACTGGAGATGAGTTGACATTTACAAATTCAAATCAATTGGATGCGAGCGTGTGGAGTAAGCGCGTAAGATCAGTGACATCAATTGGCAACAACTTTTTGAATGTTTTAAATTAGGCTATTGATACTGAAACACAGACTAATCATCTACCCAATGCTACAACAATATCGATCAGGATAGCAACAATAAAACATGTTAAATGGTACAAGAGTTTTATTGAAAAATTGCAGTGGTGTATGAGCCTTAGTAGAACTGAGTGGTTATAATGTTTAATAAACCACTATTAATCTGATAATTATAAAGGTTTGCAACCTGTCAACGGGATGAATTCTCTGGGTGTTGTATTAAGTTAAACATTTGTTAATTGCAATTAATAACGTGAAAAATAATTATAATAATTACGAATTGTTACAGTAAATTAAATATATTTGTTAATTAATAAGGATAATTTGCACACAAATAACATATATAAAAATTTTAAGAGTGTTGTATTAATGATATTGAAGAGATCGTTCTAATCAATCTAATGTGCTAAACTTTAATTTTATACAAGAATATTATCCATTAACAAAATATCCCGTAATCAACGTCATTGAAGAGATCTATTAAAGATCTTTATTGTCTATTGACGACGGCACCTGAAAAATTTATTGCTTATTTATTTATTTATTAAGGGGAAGTTCACATGGAAAAATCATTTTTTTTCTTTCATATTTTGAAACCTTGAAGTGGTATTCTCCGGTTGAAATGTTCTGCATTAAGGCGGCACAAAAAGTTGTTAATATGTTGAAATGTAGAATTTTTCAATACCTTAGAGTTTACTACACCGATTCAACCGACGCGTTTTTAAGAAACACGTCTTCGCACTGGCATGTGCGATTACTTAGTTTCACAGCGCTTTTGAAATTTCTTTCTATTTTTATAGGAGCTATCATGCACGTCGTTGAGACAATCTGATACTACAACACCACAACAGTATCCACTTTTTACATCTAGTTTTTTTATGGCACATTTTTTTTGTACACTAACGTATAATGAATATCTAGTAAAATAAAAAATATTGGTATCTCTTACAATTTGTTTGAAAAACTGTCCCAAAGTTAAGCTACTTTTTAGGTCTCTATATAAGAACCTCCCCTTAATCTAACAATTGTGGTATCCAAATGTATGTACTTTGAAAATAAAGAGCAACCGGTCGGAACCCCTAAGTATATTCTCTTTTTAATTATAAAAGTACCGTTGATATGAAAATCACAGTACTGTGCTACTGCCGTACGCTGACGTACAACTACAGCAAAACAATATAAACCTAAGTACGTAGGCTTTCACGGCCAGAATCATTTAGAAAATAAATTCCTTCAGTTATTCATAATCCAGCTAGCTCTGATGAAGCGAGCAACATGGTTCGCGAAACGTAAGAATTTATGAGTTTTGACACACGGCCTAACCCGGAAGAAATTTATTTTCTAATATAAATCTAGATACTTGTACACTCTCCTTTATGCTGACGATACAGCGATAATCTCACATTCCCGCTCCCTCGATTTAGCTCTCACAAACCTTCAATCCCTCCTAAATCGATTCGTCTCGCAGTTGGAGGATAAAAATCGACCCGCGAAAAACTCAATACCTCATCCCATTTCACCGTATCCTCGATACCTCCCCCACAATCTTTTTCAACAATATTTCCATCACACCATACCCATCCTGCAGATATCTGGAAATCTTTATAGACATGAAATTAAAGTTTTCTGGGCACACAATACAAACAAAAATGAAAGCCAAATGCAGAGCAGCTTATTTCCGAAGTCTCACCTTCAGGAATAAAGGAATCAGCACCCAGGGAGCGGTGCACATATACAAGACCATATGTCGTCCGATCCTGGACTACGGCTGCCTTCTCTTCAACCATCTTCCTAGACCTTGCTGCCTTAGACAACATAAATGTCGGCGAAAGAAGCGCACTTCGCAACATTACCCGTTTACGCCGTCCTAATAACCCCCTCCATAACCCCTCCAATGAACTCCACTATCAAACTACCAACATTATCCCTATGTCTACCAGAATTGCAACCCTTTCCTTCTAAATCTCCAAAAAGTTCCCTCCAACACTTCTTCACATGTTCCTTCACAGAGATGGTACTCCAAGAGACGATTACCTAACACATCCTAACCCCACCATTTACGAAACCATACAACATCTACAAATACATCCAACATAGAACCCCCATAGAAGAGAAATCCTCTTGAAAAGGCAAAAATAAAGTAAAGCAGGGCTGAAAGACCCCGGCCTATGGCCATTTCAGGAGAATTATTTGGTGGACATGCTATTATTATTTTATGCAGATATTGTTATTGTAAAAAAGAATACTTTTGGAATAAATTAATTCTAATCTAATCTAGATACTTAGCCGCAGTTTGGTATTTATTATAGCAACTGTGTTAAGACCAAGTTCAATTCCTCTGAAAACGTGTTTATTTATTGTTGATAAATTAATAAAATTGTCAGGTTAACTTCAGATGAATAAATAATTAGGACTATTTAAAAAAATATTTTTACTTTATCATACGCAGTATGTAAAGTATTGTAATCATGCCAAAAAAAATTTTTGAGATTTTAGCGGAAATATGTCTTTTTGGGTCCCCTGAACATTTTTGACCAAGGTACAAAAAAATGTCTGTGTGTGTGTGTGTGTGTGTGTGTGTGTGTGTGTGTGTATGTGTGTGTGTGTGTACCCGTTTTTGTGGAGACGATTCCGGAGAAACTACTAATGGTATCGGGACGAAACTTCATATTTAGAAGTTTTATAACCAAACTTAGAGCTGAAAAGCTTTCTGTTGAAAAGGGTCCAAAGGAACTGGTGGTTTACTCATAGCATTTTTCGAAGATTTTGCAAATGCGCCGCTATTTGTGTAATGTCGTCAAAATAGTTAAATAATAAATTAAAGGAGAGGACATTTTCCATAATTTATGTATATGACATTCTTTGGTAGAATTTATAGTTTAGCCGCATGAGCAAATTCTATTTCATCGAGATCGGGCGTACTGCTTTAAAACTAGTAGCCAGGATATGTCAGATTATTTTGATTCTAATGACAGTAGCTAGTGTCAAACGCTAATGTCTTGAAAATGCTACTGTCAATATAGGCTGCGTTCGGATATTGAACACCGTTACAGTTTTTACACCCAATAACACGTAAGTGTCATTTGGACGGTGTACCCGCTGTCAACGGAGTACAATATCCGAACGCAGCTTTAATCGAGATATTTGTCTAGTTCTACTAGTTTTATTTTAATGCAGGCATAGCCGATCTCGATCAAATAGAATCTCATGCAGCTAAACTATTAATTTTATATATAGTATGATAAAGTCATGTGCCTGGCCACATCAGATTTTTTACTTTATCATACGCAGTATGTAAAGTATTGTAATCATGCCAAAAAAATTTTTTGAGATTTTAGCGGAAATATGTCTTTTTGGGTCCCCTGAACATTTTTGACCAAGGTACAAAGAATGTCTGTGTGTGTGTGTGTGTATGTGTGTATGTGTGTGTGTGTGTGTGTACCCGTTTTTGTGGCGACGATTCCGGAGAAACTACTAAAGGTGTCGGGACGAAACTTCATATTTAGAAGTTTCATAACCAAACTTAGAGCTGAAAAGCTTTCTGTTGAAAAGGGTCCAAAGGAACTGGTGGTTTACTCATAGCATTTTTCGAAGATTTTGCAAATGAGCCGCTATTTGTGTAATGTCGTCAAAATAGTTAAATAATAAACTAAAGGAGATGAAATTTTCTAAAATTTATGTAGATGACATTTTTTGGTAGAATTTATAGTTTAGCTGCATGAGCAAATTCTATTTCATCGAGATCGGTCGTACTGCTTTAAAACTAGTAGCCAGGATATGTCAGATTTTTTTATTCTAATGACAGTCGCTAGTGTCAAACGCTAATGTTTTGAAAATACTACTGTCAATATAGGCTGCGTTCGGATATTGAACCCCGTTACACTTTTTACACCCAATAACACGTAGGTGTCATTTGGAGGGTGTACCCGGTGTCAACGGAGTACAATATCCGAACACAGCTTTAATCGAGATATCTGTCTAGTTCTACTATTTTTATTTTAATGCAGACATAGCCGATCTCGATCAAATAGAATCTCATGCAGCTAAACTATTAATTTTATATATAGTATGATAAAGTCATGTGCCTGGCCACATCAGATTTTTTTAAAGAAAGAGCAATGCAATTTATTTCTACGTATTTTGTTTGTCTCAGATATAGTTTGAATAGTTCATCTTACACCACAAAAATAGATTTTTTATCTTGGGACATTATCAGCCCAAACATTATAACTTTTTCACTATGCTAATAATGCCAGAATTGCCAGACATTTCACTAATGGCCATATTACTGCTGACATGGGTAGACAGCTCATCACAGACTCTAGAGCTAGAAGAAACTTTAGCCGAGACATAAACCTCGGCATGGACTGGCCCCTCGAAAGAAAAATATTGTTCCTGTATATTTCGGTTTATAGTTGCGATGTTGTCAGCAGGGCTGTGGAGTCGGCGTCGGAATCGTGGAGTCGTAGTTCAGACAAATTTCAGAGGAGTCGGAGTCGGAAAAAATGTACCGACTCTGACGCCGAGTCCAGGTTTAATTATTGTAGAAAAAGAAACATGCGAGATGGACGTTGCCTCAGTAGACAGTCAACAAAAAAAACCAAAAATTCTATTACGTCTTTTACAAAGTACCTACCTAATCAAATTACCAAACTCTCCAAACGGAAGTGAAGCCTATTATCAAAAGTAATCCGGCAGAAATTTATAAAAGAAAATTTGAACAAGAGAGTTTAAATGAGGTTGAGAAGTATGGCAGCAGTTCAATGTAGTAATAATGATTTATTCAGAAGTTATACCTGTTGCAGCCATAATTATAATTATTTATATCTTTGAAAATAATTAAAAATGATTTAAGTCATCTTTGCAGGAGAATTAGTTCCAGGTATTCTATTCCTCACAACAATTTTATAAACGTATTTTGCACGTATTTTGTCTTTATTAGAATGAATTTTATTTCGTATTATACACTCTGTCTGGGTGCTTTTGTTATTATTAGAGATAGAAAGTTGGTTAAATGGACAAAGTAGTACTCATTTGTATGCTCTCTAATGAGAAAACAGTTTCATACTATAATACTAAGGGAGGGTTTTTCAATTGCGGTTTAGCAGAGTTTAACTAAAACTACCGTTCGGCTCAATATGCGCGCTATGTGGAACCTAACGATACTTTACTTAAACTTCGTTAAACCGCAATTGATAATCTCAGAGATATTTTGAATAAACAATGATATTACATTTTATAAATATGTGGTCATACCTTTTTTATTTGTGGTCCGATGAATAAGTCTTTTCAATATCTTATAGGTCGTTTTGTATTTTCATTTAGATTGTCAGTTTAAATATTTTTGTCAACGAATGCGCTGGACACAAATAAAACTTCTGTTTTTCTAATGTGTTCAGAGTTTGTTTGTGAGTAATTTGTTATGTATTTGATTACTAGAATAGAAATTTAATTTATTAAATTTGTTTCTTTTATTTCCATTTACTGCTTTTGTTTTCAGAGCAATTTTAATATTGCTCGGTTTTATTATTCCGTCAAATTTGTCATTATTTATATGTAAGATTTTTATTACACAGAATTGTTCGAAAATATTTTTTTGCAATTTTTCTGGAGTCGGATTCGGAGTCGTAGTCGGAGTCAAACCATTGTCAGAACGGAGAAATCCAGTCTTACAGAATTGACAAATGTTAGTCAGTTCCTACAAAACTTGTTCAAACTTTGGCTTTGCAATCGACTTTTCAAATCCCTTTTGTGAAGGAATAAACGCCAGGGGTGAGATTATGTCTTTACCTCTGAGTTACGAGTTACGTTACACTTTGAGAATAAACAAAGACGACAAGAATAGTGTGGCATTAGACAAAAAGAAAGCTAAATAAATCCGTCTAGATAAAGTTCCACATATATAAGTTCAACAAGTTGGACTTACCGGTGTACTAGGGCTGCCAATCCCGGACAATATACTGATCCCGGGATTTCGGGATTAAAGATTTTGTAATCCCTGGATCCCGCTGATCCCGGGATTGAAAACAGCCACAATTGACGGATCAAAACGCCTGGGATGCCAATAGTTACCAAATCCAGTCAGTAAGAAACGCCTAAAATACCGAGTGGTCTTTTTAAGTTGAGACTCCTAAATATCTCGACAAATATGCATGGTACGACAAAAGTGTCTTAAATAAACTTGTAGGACGCAAAAGGGGAAATGAGATGGCGATATCAGCTTCATTGCAGATGGCGCTGCAATCGGTGAAAATTAGGTTAACTTAATTTTTTTAAATGGGAATACCCAACTTTTTTTATCAAATTACGATTTTATGCTAAATAAGAACAATCTTTTGTCTGAAAATTTTTTTCGTACGATGCATCTATCAAAAGTTATTGACGATGGAAGTTTGTGGCGTCTGCGGTAGTTGCAACCGCTGCCACTGCATGGGATGCGCTCGCCGGCTGGCAGTCAAAGCGACGACTGAGTAGACACTCATGGTACAACGTAGGAAGGTATGTGCATAATGGGGACACGTTTTGGTATCTCGCGCGTTGCCCCGTCATGCGCATAGGGTTTGTTTACGTACGAAAAAAAATGCATCGTACGAAAAAAAGTCTCAGACACAAAATTCTTCTTATTTAGCGTAAAATCATAATTTGATAAAAAAAAGTTGGGTATTCCCATTTAAAAAAATGAAGTTAGCCTCATTTTCACCGATTGCAGCGACATCTGCAATGAAACTGATATAGTCATCTCATTTCCCGCTTTGCCTCCTACAAGTTTATTTCAGACACTCAAGTTAAAAGGACCACCCGGTATACCTGATTGAACGATATCTTTTACCCCGAAACTTGATCAACGTTTCCAAATTTTACCTTACAAGTAGAAAACCAAAATGGTCGGTTTAAAATGTAAAAGGTGTCAAAGTGTGGGTATTGAAATCAATAATAAACAAAATTTAAACTCTATTAGATAATCTAAAATTTTACATTTTTGTAAAATGTTTCAAGAATAGTTAAGGCAAAAGAAACTGTTTGAACGAGTCAAATTTTCAATTTTCTATATTAATCCCAATTAAACATTTTTAAAATTTTTGTTTTTTCTTCAATATAGGTACAATTGGATAACTTTAGAATTCATACATCATGGATGTTTAGTATGCAAGTAGACTAACTGTTTGCATTTTAAATAGAACGTTTATTGTTTACAAAAACATACAGGTATAATAACTTTAAGACCCAGTTCTAAACGCTTCTTAGAACTTCTTAGAATATTAAATATTCAATTTCTAGTCATGACAAAAATTAATATTACTTGCCCGTTTTTCGATTTTATCAAATATAGTTCAAATAGCCTAACCCACACTATAAAAATAGATTTTTATCTATGTGCACTTTTTCAAGAAACTTTTTCACTAAAAAAAGGCGAAAAAAGCGACAATTGTGCGATGAAGAAATGTTAAAAATGACCATGATACCGATGGCACAGCTCATCACAAACGAGATGCTGGCACCCCTTGACAGAGAAACTTCGCACCTAAATACCTGATTCGTTTTTTAGTGTAATGTAAAATCATTAAACTTGACGAAATTTTAAACTTTCGTTCGATTGGAGGGAACCATCGTACGATTAATAGCAAATCATTTTTTGGTACAATTTGGTTTTATTAATATTTTGTGTTCGCTGTATTTTATTACCTATTAACTAATTTTATATTATGTAGTATCTACATCATTGAATACAGGTAAAGAAATCTGGCACTAAATTTTGTATCTTTTACATTTATGCTGATTTTTCTGTTTTAAATACAGCCTGCATTTTTGTTGAGGGTATAGTATCTAAAAAGACTTAACAAGCTGAAAAGATTCATGTTTGCCTCCATATTGAATTATATCTACTTCTTGCAAAATCTGTTCTTCCTATTGTAGCAACATGTTGGTGTAAACGAGATTTTATGCTTGATATTTAATTTAATCAAAAAGAGTGCTGTTATAGACTGAATTTCATACTTCTCGTAGATCAGTGCCCCACATTTCGCCAATTAACAAACAATAAGAAAATAATTTCGATTTAACTTTTTGGGGATCCCGGGATTTAGATTTATAGTCACAGGATTCCGAAAAAACTCATTATTTGTCGGGATCCCGGGATCCCGGGATTGGAAGCCCTACTGTGTACATACAACCAGTTTAGCATAGTTATAATTGAGATATGTATAAATTCCGTAGTGCATTACGTGTACATTCAGATATCATTTGACCAATTGAGCCGCTATAGGCGAGTATATTAGATGGTGGCACAAGTGAACTAATAATATTATTGGGTCAAATTAACAGGTGTGCACAGGGAGTTGAGTGTGTGCGCGCGTGTAGGTACTACTGAATTATTATCGAAGCACGTTACAGTTGCACGATTTGCAAACATTTGCCGGCAATTTGATTGCTAATTTGATAAATTATGACGTATCAAAGCGCGACGACCAAAATAGGGGCAGCAAACGTATTGACTTTGCGGCAATGTTCGCTGCTCACTACAGCCCACACACATCACAACAGTAAATTAGCGTTAATGGATTAAGTTTACCGTTCGACATATATTATATGTTTTCACTGTAGGTGTTAACTATACAAAAATATGATTTAATACAAGACTAACTACACACTTTTTCTGAGATAACGTTATGCCCAAATGCGCTAAACAATTTATCAAAATTTAATTTTTCAGAGAAACAGCAATAACTAATCTATCAATTTTCTTCATTTAACACTACCGCGTGTTGAAATCTCATTCAATCAATACGCAATTTAAAATGTATCTCTTCTACTGGTGGGACACCAAACCAACACAAACCTGTAAAAAAATGTTGTTTGTGGCCCTGTGTTAATGGTGCCTAAGCCAAACTTTTATAAATTCATTTCTGTAACAAGAATACCGAAATTTTAATTTGGAGCACCCTTTTTTTTTTTAAAAAAAAGGCGAGGGGAGGGAAGAACCCACCACCACCCCGCTGCACGGCATCGCCTGAAGGGCATGCTTCCTGCAGCGACATCTCCCAACATTTCTCCCGTCGCCTTTCCGTTTTGTGGCCTACTGGCTCTTTTACTATTTATTTTAACCACAAATACAGATACGACATACAAGACTACCTACTTACTAATAACATACTACTATGCTACTTATTCTACTACCTCCTAATATTACTTATTCTACTACCACCACCTTTTCGTGCTCAGAACGACAGTTCTTTCTGGGACGCCGCCACCTAGACTTTTCTTCTGGGACCACGGTATAACCACTGGTCCCTCGCCTGACTCCGGTCGTCCTGAAGTCTGGTCCGGATTTCCAGAACCCTAAACATTTCTTGCTTCGGCAGTTCCGGAAGCTTTCCTGCGCCGGTTTCCGGACGCTATTCTGCCTTTCTCGCTTTTGCCCTCTCCGTCCCCGGGACCATCCCTACTCCTTAACAACTAAGGCGTGGGAGGTCCTCTCGCTTCATCACGCTTGTCGTCCTCGTTCTTGCACTTTAGGATATCTCCCACGGTGTGTGCGATCCGCCGCCACTCCTCCGGTCCCTGCAACATGCGCCGTACCATTCTTTCCTCGTTGAGGTCTTCCTGATATGGACACGCGCTTCTATGTGCTGCCCATCTTTCGCATCGAAAGAGAGTATGCCCAGGTGTGTCCTCCTCCCCGCAGTACCGGCATTCTGGGCTGTCCCTTCTCTTGAATCGGTGCAGGTATGCCCCGAAACATCCGTGGCCGGTTAGAGCTTGGGTGAGCTCATAGTTGACTTCACCATGCCTTCTATTCACCCACCCCGATAGGCTGGGTATCAGGCGATGGGTCCATCGTCCACATTCATCCTCGTCCCACTCCCTCTGCCATGCCTCTATTGTTGCTGTCCGATCTGCGACGCGGGAACCACCCTCATGTCCTCTTCTGTCATACCGTTGCCTTCTTTCCTCTACTTTTAGATGTAGTGGCACCAGGGACGCAATTACCAGGACCGCCATGGTAGATACGGTCCTGTACGCCGACGTCACTCCGATCGCCGCTCTTCTTTGAACTCGTAGGAGCCGCTGCCTTCTGTTTGCGAACTCCATGTCGTCCGCCCAGACCGGCGCCGCATACAGCATCACCGACTCCGCCACGGACGCGAGAACTCTCCTCTTTGCTGCCGTCGGGCCCCCCAACCTTGGCATAAGCCTCAGGAGAGCCCCTGTTGTCCTCTCCGCCCTTGCCGCCACCTCTTCCACGTGCTTTCTGTACCTGAGGTTTCTTTCTATTCTCACTCCCAGGTACTTGACGCTGTTCCCGGGCTTGATTAGTATCCCGTCCACTGCCAGTGTCACCGGCTCACACTTCCGTCTGCCGGTTAGGAGCACTGCCTCGGTTTTCTCGGCAGCCAGCTGCAGTTGTCTGTCAGCCATCCACGCGACGATTCCCGCGATGGCCGCGTTCGCCCTCCCCTCGAGCTCGGCGCAAGTGGCGGCGGTCACCACCATCGCTAGGTCATCCGCATACGCCACCAGTTCCACTCCAGGAAGCTCCAGACGCAGCACCCCATCGTAGAAGACGTTCCAGAGCGTTGGCCCCAAGACCGATCCCTGGGGAACGCCGCTTGTTATCCTCTTCCGTGAGGCCCTCCCGTCTTTATCCTTTAGGATAATCCATCTGTCCTTCAGGTAACTCCTGATCATCCTCAGTAGGTACCGGCTGATGCCTCTTGTTTCCAGCTCTGCGATTAGGTGTTCCCATGCGACGGTATTGAAGGCATTTCTGACGTCGAGTGTGACCAGCATGCAGAACTGTTTTTTCCTCCTCGTTCCTTGGTTCGCCCTCTTTGCTTTGTCCATCACGCTCCTCACCGCGTCCACCGTAGACCTTCCTTCTCGAAAGCCAAACTGGTTGTCCGCCAGGGGAGCTCTCTCGTCTAGCTCGGTTTTCAGTCTACTCACCAGCACGTGTTCCATTAGCTTGCTGCTTGTGTTCAGCAGGCAAATGGGCCTATACTTTGGTGGTTCTCCTTCCGTGGCCTCTCGTTTGGCCAATAGGAGGAGGCTGGACGTCTTCCACTTTTCTGGGTATTTCCCTTCCGTGAGGATTGCGTTCATCACGTCTGTGACGTACTCTCCCGCTACTACGACCATTTCCCTGATCGCCTCCGGAGGCACTCCATCAGGTCCCGCGGCTTTCTTAGGCTTGATCTTTCCTGCCGCTGTCCTAACTTCCTCTACCGTGAGAATATTCGTAACCTCTTCCGGTTCCTGCTCGACTTCCTCCGTGATGTCATGTTCTGGGAACGTCAGGTTCGGTGGCGGTAGTCTGGCTTTTAGCCTTTTCGTGACTATCTTGTACCCCTGCCCCCACACGTTATTTTCCACTTCTTCAATCACGCTGGTCCAGTGGCGTTGCTTGGATTCGGCAATTGCTATCTTCAGTACCTTTCTAGCCTCCCTGTATCGTACTGTAAGGAGTGCTCGTCTGTCTTCATCTCTGGTTTCTCTTTGGGCGGCCCTTCTAGCAGCGTTGCTCACCTTCCTCAAGTCCGCAATCTCCTCAGTCCACCAGTATACTGCCCTATTGCCCGTGCAACTACTCTTGGGCATGGCTGCTTCGCATGCCTTTGCGAGTGCTGCCTCACATGTTGCCACATTTGGTGGTTCTCCTGCCGTTTCCGTTTCGAACGTCTCCCTGAACTTGGTGCGGTCTAGTTTCCTCGCGTTGTAACGCTTGGATACGAACTGCTGAGTCTCCTCCCTCGATTCTCGAATGTCCCTCAGCCTGTACTCAATATACATATGGTCGCTGAGGGTTTCTTCTTCCACCACTCTCCATCCTTCCACCTGTCTTGCGACGTTTGCAGTAGCGAAGGTGACGTCTATCACTGATCCTCCTCCCCCTCTCCTGAATGTGTTCGCATTTCCTTCGTTCAGGGGAACCAGACCATTCCTCGATGCCCACTCACTCAGTGCTTCTCCTCTCCTGTCGGTGACTGCCGATCCCCATTCCTGTGATTTTGCGTTGAAGTCACCAGCCACTATGTACTTGCCGCTTCCAGATCTCATGCCCTCCTCCAGAGTGTCCAGGAGGTTCTGGAATTCCGGGGCTTCCATAGCAGGGGAGGCGTAACAGCTGTACATCGTCACCGTTCCCGTGTCCACCCACGCGTATCCCTGTCCTGCTCCCTGTCTCGTGACGTGAACCTTACGTCCCCTTATTCCGATGGCCGCCTTCCGGCCGATGTCCTGCTTCCAGCCTAGTATCTCGGTCATAGCTCTATTTTGTTCTGAGACCAGTAGAATGTCAGTGTTTTGTCTAGCCGCTGTTGCTATTAATAGCTCCTGAGCGGATTTTCCCCTTCCTAGGTTTACCTGTATGATGGAGGTGGCCATGGCGTATGGTAACGTCTATCGCTCTCCCGTATCGACTGCAGCCTCATGATTCTGGACGATCGCATATAAGATCCCACTCGCTCTAGGTCTTCCCGCGCCAGTTCCTCTGTGATTCCCATTCCTCGCATGAAGTCGAGGTATATGGCTCTTAGTTCTTCGCCGCGGGGCAACCCCTCGGACATAATCTTTATCTCTGAGGAGAGTTTACTTTCTCCAGAGATTATCTCCCCGTCTTTTGTGCTCTCGAAGTAGCCTAGGTGGGTCCTCACTAGGTCAAAGAGTGTTCGGTCCCTTAGTCTCTGAGTTGCGTATCTTACGCTTTGCCTGGTCATTCGTACTATGGGTGGGACCGCCGAGTACCACCCGGGTTGTCCATCCATGCATTGTTGTTCGTCGCCATCCGCTGCGGTGGGCACGGTGTCAGAGTCTCCACCTTCCCGCAGGGATACCGGATACATGCCTTGGTCTCCGTGCGGAGCACTTCGCCCGCCACAAACGCGATATATCCCTCCTTCTTTTGTAGGTGACGCTCCAGTCTTTCCATGTCCCTTTTCCTCTTTGAAGGAGGTCTATTCTTCTTTTGTGTAGGGGGTTGGCGCCGTTCCCTCACTGGTAGGTCACGTTCCCCTGCTCTTCTTCCATCTCCGCTGCTGTGGGTGTTAGACATTTCTGTCCTGAGCACCTTGTCGTCTTTCCTCGTTACGTTCATATATTTTGGGCATCTGATGGTATGTGCCCTATGGCCGTCCTTTTCGCATACTGGGCAGTGAGCTTTCTCCTCGCACACCTTTGATAGGTGACCTTCTCTACCGCAGTTTCTGCAGAGTTTTTCCCTGCTGGGTCCTCTGCAGTCCTTCGCGATGTGTCCCGTTTCCCAACACTTGTAGCACGTTTGTGGCTGTATCCTTTCGCTTATTCTTCCTACTGCCCAACCCACTTCCAGGGTTTTCATACGCAGAAGTGCCACTGCCGCGTCTTCCGTGAGTTGTAGGGTGGCCGTCCTAGTTTGCCCGTATGCCTCTCTCAGCGACTTTACCGTTACTCCTTCATTTAGGTTTCCCAGAGCCTCTTTAAGTGCCTGCTTTACCTGCTCCTCTGTGGCAGTTGCCTCGAGCTCTTTTATCGTCAAGAGCTTTTCTCTGCCAGCTACTCTGGACTTGAGTCCCGAAGTCTCACTGATTTTTTCTTTCAGTGCCTTCGCGCTCTCTCGGTCCTTAACGGTGATCATGAGGTCGCCGTTTCTCGTCTTCCTGGCCCCCTTGATGTTGAGGCTACCTGCGCCCAGGTAGCACCCAGTAATATTCAAAATCAGTTAACGCAAAACTTCAATAATATTGTCAACCAAAGAAAAATTATCGTGCTTTCTGTCAGCTAATTTACATTATGAAATCCGGCTTACAACAATTACATTTTCAACTGCAAAGTATGGTCCTCGTACTGAGTTATATCACCCCATTTAAATTAATTCACTTAAGTACTTCGGATACGCAAATCAAAAAAATAAAAGAACTAGGTACTTTTTTTAACATAGTTGACATTAGTATCAAAATTTTTCCTGATCTACAAAAAGAAAACTACATTAATAAAGATAAAGACAACTATATCAGTTCAAGTTTAATGTATTTGGATCTTAAAAGCCCGATTTGAGTTTTTCTGTAATTCTATTCATTAACGTTACATTTAAAAAATAGTTTATTCTCTGATATCTCACACGACCTACTTTGTCTACATTAGTAAAGCATTTCAAAATGGGCTTGTCAACTATTTGTACACTTTTGCACTTGTCAAATTGACCTTATAGCTACAAAAAGAACGTCATAATAAAGTGCGTCTAACGAAACGAAAAGGAAAAGGTCAATAACATTTTGCGTGTATCTTTTAGAGATTTAATAAGTTTCCAATATCATAATTTGTGAAAAGCAAAAAAAGCTATATATCAACACTGGCCAACCACAACATAAAACTCCACATCTGACATCAGTGCTTTTTCCGAAGAATGAAATCTGAACGATGTTTTGCAGTAATTTTCTTGAAAACAATGATCTATTCTGAATTTATTCCTTTACATTCAGACGATTCTGTTTTTTATCGGTAGGTAGCATTATATTATTTTCCGTCGATCGTTTATTTATGAGTCAGTTTAGTGAATAGGAAATCGTTTATTAAACAACTCTATTAATGCACGATTTCTATTAATGCATGATTTGTTATAGCCAATCACACGACGTAAAGACGTCGTTTGATTGGCCAATCTAACATATGTGAAATGAAACCTTCCAATCAAAACTTACCGCCTCTAGAACTGTCAGTGTCAAATTACATAAATTGTCATATAACCTAAAAAGACATCGGCGAAGATAAATCTATGTAGACGACGCTAGAAGAATACGATCGACGAAAAAATTTTGTAACCAACTCGAATATTAAACGGCGATTAATGATCTCGACAATTAACGCTCTCTCTGCGCTCGAGCGTTAAACAGTCTCGATCATTAATCGCTCTTTTAAATATACTTGTTGGTTAAATAACTATTATTATGTAGCTGCTTGAGTGATTCCTTCCCTCATAATATTAGAAGTATACGCTTCAACACAAAAAAAAACCAGTAAAATAAAGATGCATAGACAAGAACAAAAATAGTACAATGTATAACAAACACTTCTTGAATAATAATATCAGAGACATCTCAAAACACAACAAACTATTTAATCGCTTAAACGCCTCGTATCCGTATCAACCTATTATTCCGGAAGGTTTATCATACGCTCTCAAACTTTTCCGTAGGACTCGTCCAATTATAACTTTTAATGTGGCCGTTTTATTGTTGACTCTCCGCGAAACTTTTTTCATTCCGATCCTTGCCCTCGGCAGTGGCGGCGACATTAATAACCTGAATTACAGATGTTCCTTTGTTTCCGAATTGTTCCCTTTAAGCTGATCGAAATATTTTTGACGACACGAGAGAATCAAGGGAAAGATAATACTAGGGACACCCTTGATAATGTTAGCAGATTCCTATGAAAACACTCATAAGGGACTGGTAAAACGTTAGATGTTTCCGTTATAATTCTGCATCTACGTATTATTATACCTGTCTATAAAATTCGTTAGTTTTTACTTTATCATACATAGCATGATAAAGTATTGTAATCGTACCAAAAAAATTTGAGATTTTAGCGGAAATATGCCCTTTTGGGTCCTCTAAAAGTGTACCCGTTTTTTTCGTGGCGACGATTCCGGAGAAACTACGAAAGGTATCGTGACGAAAGTTCGTATTTAGAAGTTTCATGACCAAACTTCCAGCTGAAAAGCTTTTTGTTCAAAAGGGTCCAAAGAAACCAGGGTTGTTATAAAAAACGTTTTTTTTTTATTTTGAACAAAACAAACATGCTTTTTTTATAAAATATGTTTTTAAACACTTTTCAAAACAACTTTTTAAACAACGTTTTCAAAACAGTTTTAAACATGAAAAAAATACATGTTTCAAATCACACAAAAAACATGTTCTAAATAAGGAATAAAAATTGTTTTAAACGTTTTAAATCACGCAATTGTTTTATTTGTAAACATTTTCATCGGCGCTTTTCTTAGTTCTCCGTGGAGTTAAATCTGTTGTGTGAATGACTTTTTGTTGGTTTGCTTCACACTTGTTGAGAATGTTGAGGCACGGACCATCAGCTATATATCTAATTATATACGACAGGAGAAACACCGGTTTGTATGTTACCGTACTCGGTTTATGTTATCCTACGAGTTACTTTTTCTTACATCGGCGTCCGCACAGAACACAAGGAAGGCGGCAAACGCAAAGTAGTTTACTCATTAGGCAAAATGTAGTTTATATGCGAACTGATTATTCGAGGAAATACGTTTTTCTGACACAATGATATCAAATGCTTGATATTTTACTGATAATCGTAGCGCGAAACTGACGTTTAAGGGTACTTCCTTCGAGTAGTCCATTGAGTGACATTGACTTGTACGCTGACTTTGATCATTAGGTCAATATTTTTTTTTGATTTCCTTGCTTCTAACAACTGCATTAATATAAAACTAGTTAGCCAGAATTTGACACATATTTTCATTCTAATGGCAGTAGGTATAGAATCTCAATAGAATCTCATGCAGCTAAACTATTAATTTTATATATAGTATGATAAAGTCATGTGCCTGGCCACATCAGACTTTTTTATTATAATACACGTTTACTATATTTTGTTTTGAACGATTTGAAGATTAACAGTTTCAATATTCACCGTCGTGAGACCAATATAACAGGTAAAGGCAAAACCGGGAGAGGTGAAGTTGACTCATCGCTTAAAATCGTATGAACCAAGATATGGACGTACCGCTCGGATTGGTTCTAGTGCTGTGTATATTTGGTTGCCTACTAGGTAGTTCGTTAAAGATTAATACATATTTAATTACCAAAAATACTATCATTGGTCATTTAATTGTGATAATATCCTATCTAATTTATATATCCATCACTACCATGTTTAACAGAAGCAAAGTGAAAACATACCAACTAGCCCATTTAAGACAGTGTATTTGTGTGGTTGGAATTAGCTCAGAAATAATCATTTTGTGACTGAGTGCTTAAACTTGGAGTTTCTTTTCTGTTTGTGCAGACATTATTAAATATGTTTTGAAATACATTTCTGAATATTTCAGGATAAGTATTTCACAAAACGGTGGTAAAGTTTGTTGTAAATGTGAGGTTATGTTTTTAATACGTGTTTTGATAATGGATTAAAAGAAATATGAACTGAAAATTACTTTATTTTGATAAAATATATAACATATATACATAAATAATAATATATATTATATTTTAAAAAAAACATGGTCTTCTTCGACAACATTGTCCAGTATATACAGACATAAATAATAATAAAATATATATATAACAAAATACTGCAGCAGCTCTTCCTTACGCCAACTGGTAGTAGGTTGTTTCTCTTTCAATCTCCAGTGGTATGACGCATTATCAAGCACTATCAAACTAGGTCTCTCTAAATTTGGAAGGAGCTGTTCCATACACCATTTCTTGAAGAGATCACCATTCCTGTTGTCATGATAATCGGCCTTTTTTGTTGTGGAGGAAAATACTAATTCTGCCTCATTAATAAATCCCTCGCTGTTACCGGCATGCAGAACTATATACCTTAAAATAAGTTCAATTTAAATTTGTTATAAACTATATTTTAAATCAATATACCTTTTTCCTTCTCCCATAGACTTTTTTCTAATTGATTGCTTATCATTGTCATGCCAGCTCCTTCTGGGGGACCCTTTTGCAAAAATCCATGTCTCGTCTAAAAAAACAGGATCAAATATCTCATCTTCCTTATTTCTTATATACCCCCGTAAAAAGTTCGCTCTTAATGCGACAATATTTGGCTGCTCCAGTAATCCTTTTCGTCCGTCATCCATACTATACGAAAATCCAATCGATTGCAAGCATAGTCGAAGGCTTGTCACGGAAAAATCAAACACCTCATCTTCCCGAAGCTCCTGTGCAAGACTTTGTACAGTAACAGGAAGTACTACAAAAATATTTGTTAATCATGGTTTCTATTATTTTAATATTCTTAAAGCCTTGCGTATATACCAGCAACGGAGCACAGATTTTGTACCGGGATAAAACACAGCATTCCGCAATATTCATAATTTATGTTACTTACGTTTCTTATGTTTACTGTAAATTTTGCGACGTATAGCAGCTTTTGTAAAATCGTCAACATCGACAGATTTAAACTTTGGTCGACAACGTCTCTTCTGCGGTGAAGATATTGAGGTACCTTCTGTTTCTGCTGTTTGAAATCTTAGTTTTGTACGATATACTGTTGAAACGGTAACACCACAAGCATCAGCAGTCCTCTAAATTAGTCTTTTGAGGTAACAACTTAAGTAAAATGACTTACTTCCATAAGTATTGTCTCGCCTACATTTTCAGACGTGCGACGAAAATAATTTAATACGTTCATGACCATTACCATCGATTTCGTATTTAGGGCCTTTCCTTTCAACGAAAACATTTTTGAACATTTTGCTCACATTTAATTCACACGTTCGCGCTGTTATTATAATAACTGGAGGTTAGGTTGCAAGTACCGCTGTCATCTGTTCTAAGAACAGACGTACTTTTTGGTCTTGCCCATTTAAATTATACAGCAGACGTATGAAAGGGATGCTATTTCGTTTTAACACACGTCAATATTTAGAAATAATCTGTAACGTATGTCGAAAATAACAGCTGAAATCGATGAGTAATCTTCACCTCTCCCGGTTTTGCCTATACTGACTAATTGTAATGTAAATTTCAGTATCGGCCTGTTTATAGATTAATTAATAAAATCCTTAGAACAAAGAATACTGTTGTGCTTTCCCGCAACATTTACAAATTGTATTCTGAGTTCCCCATAGGCAGAACGTTTGAGAGCCTATCATCATTTATTTTTTTAATCAACCAACAAAGTTATACTTTCTTTTATACTGACCTGTTCATTGTAATGTCACTGAGACGTAAAGTCACTTATAAAATGAAATTCCGGTCAAATTCTTGCTGTCAGCACCTTTTCTATTGCAACAACGACGTAATGTACATCAGAAACTACTTAAAATGATGAAAAATACTACATTATAGGAGTATCCAATGACATAAATGAGGGAAAAAATGTGCTATATGTTAGCACATATGTCGCCTCTCCACTTGTACTATTTTAATGATCGTGTCACCACCTATGCATATCTTGGTTTTTCTATTTTCTTTGTAATGTGTAAATGTTAAGTTATCTTTAATTTGAAATGCCCTGTCCGTTGGAAAAATAAAGTTATTATTTGTGTTTGTCGAAATGTGTCCTAAAGTCCGGTCTCTAATCATCATTTAATATGATATATATGGATTTTAAGATTCTCTAAACAAATAGCTGAAAAAACCCACAGAACGTTTACTGTTTGCATAAGCATGAGCCGTTGAGACAAGCGTCTCAACGGCAAACGCCGTAAGTAGCTTTTGTAAAAAACATCAGAATTCAAAATTTCAAAAATTGATGGAACGAGATGAAATTTGTAGGAGATTGAACATTTAAGAAAGTTGCAATTTTAAGGATAGCGCGATTTAAATTTTTGGTCAATTTTTCAGGCTTTGTTTTAAGTCGTTGTAAAAACTACATTTTAAACTTACCAGTGGCAGCACCTTCTACAGTTAGAGCGTCAGCCAATTTGAAAGATTGTGCTTCGAGAAAAATTTCTTTTCTATATGAATTCATAATAAGTTAGTCAACAGAAGCACGTAGATATCTTTTTCTGCATTGTCCAAATTTGAGCTCCCTACATCGAAGAGTTGCCAAAAATTATCAATTGGAAAACACTAGTATTTGAGCCGCCTTAATGTAGGAAGTATCGACCGTAGAAAACGCGAGGATCGAAATATCGTTCCAGGGGCTTATTTTGTTCCTCCACTTCATATTTTAACATATGAAACGGGAGAAATTCAATCGTTACATTAAAAACATCGTCTTAAAGCAAATAAAAAAATAAAAAAATACACTAAAATAAATATTGACAATTGGTAGTAGCGGGCTGGAGGTACTCCCTTTGCGGTCCTAAGTCTACAAAAAAAAATTATTTTTATGAAATAATTCATATACTATAAAAACAGTTTACTTACAGTCATTTGTAAAACTGCCAACAAACATTAATATCTGAAATACTATGGTTAGTTATGTATATGTCGTAGGCAAAAGTTATTTCTGGCAAACGGCTTTTGACTAGGCAAATGCTATTTGCCATGGCAAATAGATATTGGGTCGTTATTTATATGTTTAAAGCTATTTGCCTAGGGAAATGCATTTACCAAAGCCGTTGTTAGGCAAAAAGCATTTTTTGAAATGTGCGCGTTTAGACAAACTTGAGACTGCAGTGCGCATAGTCAGCATACTGTTGGATTTTCAAATTATGTGAGGTTATGTGACTGTTGACAGTCTTTGGTTGGCAACGTTATTAACTTCATCTCCGTTCCTTATCACAACAATACGTACTTGGTTCGGTTGTGTTTTGAACATCGCAGTGACCTTCGCAGCATATTGGTGAACCATTATGAAAACAAGCAAAAACGTTTCAACACACCAAATGTTCACTGAGTTGTACATTTGTTCCGAATGGTTTTCTGTGTGCAAAGTAGTTAGGTGATATCATCATCTGCTTCAATGCGTCAAATCGCCCAGTCGACAAGAATTCGGAAATTTATTGTCAGTCTTTAGTTTTTCAGTCTAGTATAACGTTTTTCCTTGTAAAAGGAAAACTAAACATTCCTAACCTAAAAGTCTCGTTTTAGTGGAATAAAATCCATATTGATCCATATGAAAGCGTATCTCTGCACTCATGAGTGTTGACGCTTGTCACAACAAAACAGGCGTAACTTCATTAGAACTTGGATGATTAGAATACGATATTACTCAGAAGTAATCAACGGCTAAATATTAATTATGACGTATTTGAGAACAAACATTCACGGATTGCATATAACCTCACATAGTTTTAAAATAAACGCGATTAAAAACAAAATGCTATTTGCCTAACAACGGTCTTGGCAAATACATTTGCCTAGGGAAATAGCTATAAAAATATAAATAAAGCTTTCATATATATTTGCCTAGGCAAATAGCTTTTGCCTAGACAAAAGCCTTTTGCCTAAAATAACCATTTGCCTATGACATATACATACAAATAATAGATGTTATTATAATTATTTACAAACACTTGTACCTCGTTGTGAAGTTATGTATGTCATTATCAAATCAAATATACATATAACCGATATCGGTATCGACACCGCCCAATGGAAGAAATAAGATATATGCCCTTTAAAATTTTACACCCGGATCGGATTTCCTATAGCCAATTTCAAGCTGGTAACGTAAAAAGTGGAGAGGGTTGGTTGGAACGTAACCCACTTGTGTGCTGTAGTGGTGGTAACGCTGCACACACTGCAACACGCCGCATATTGGCAATAACGCGGCAGCGGTCGAAACGGCAGTAAAAGCGTTGAAATTTAACGGGGAGCGTGCTCATTTCTAGTGTCGAGTATGGACGTTCCAACTGACATTAAGTCGCAACGTTATAACCGAATAACATTCGGCAATACTCGTCCCGACCGGTAGTAGTCTAGTTGCCGTTATGATGTTTGTATTTTGTACAAACGCCCCGTCGAAATGAGAAAATGTCTTCCACGGTGAGTATGCGGATAGGTTTCGTTTATCCACTTTCCACCATTACAGGACCCTGGTGTGAAAGGGTATGTCTCCGCACGTTACTATGCTATATTATAAAGGAAGCATTTTCCATCATTTAGTGCAAAAAAAACGTCGAAATTTTGTTTGATTTACAGCATGTAACAGACATCAAGAATTTTTTCATGTACAGAGGACGTCATAGAGAATCAGGAAAAAAAAATTAACATAAGATAACACACAGAGGAAAAAAAGGATAGGGGTATCGGACCTTTATTTTGATTAATTACGTGTAACGTCTTCAAGGAGTTTTATGCGAATATTCTCGAAAGCAGAGTTTTGTGATTACAGATGACTTGACAGAATAGATATTAAATATTATTCACTTAATATCTTGGTTTTGAAAACCCCTTTTTAACCTTCTCCCCAACCTACATCTGTGAATTGAATATGAAGTTGCGTTTTGGGTAGAACTAATTGCCAAAATTTACTATCGCGTAAGGTTATCGAATAATGTAGGGTCAAAATGTCAAAATGTGATTTTGTTAATTTTTACAAATTTATACCAGCTGAACCCATTGCCCAAAAAATTCCAAAATGGTCTCATAGTAAACCTTAATCTTTGCATTTTTACCTGAAATCCTGAAATTGCGTTCATAATAGTTTTTAAAGCATTTTCAGTAATTCTTTGGGTGATGTGCGACGCCTCCATAAAAGAAACAACAAAAACGCAATAATCTGACATGATATACAACTTTAACCCTTTCACTGCGGCTATATTTTTTTTGTTATTTACTAGTTTCGTGGCGTATGATCATTCCGATCATATTTTTACATGAATTGGGAAAAAAACTCGTCCGTACCATTTGGCGAATATATTCGTCAAGAGCAGTGAACGGATTAAAGCAAACAACTAGCACTAACAAAAATTGTCAATCAATTTAATTAGGGTAATCCCTTTTCTGATGTAAGGCCGTAAATTACCTTTAAAAAAATGTATGCTGCTGGCCATATAATTGAAAGAAGAAGAAGAATAAAATTTTTATTTAAACCAGATTTTACTTTAACTAATTTACCTGGATAAACATGTGCTTTATTCGCAAATATCTACATTTGTTTGATGTAAACTAATATAGTATGCTTGAATAGAATTAGTGATGTTATTGTTAATCACATCTCTACGCACTATCGACACTCGACGCACTATAAAAAGGGAGAAAAGTTGCTGGAGTCTTAGATCTAAGGAAAGCGTTTGATAGCGTTGATCACGAAACACTTCTGCAAAAACTTGAATTAATGGGATTCAGGTGCCAGATACAATCGATTATTAAATCATACCTGAGCAATAGACAATAACGAGTGATCACCGTAAACCAAGAAACTGGAGTGGAAGTTGCATCAGAGTGGAAGATGGTGAGAAAAGAAGTACCGCAGGGGTCCATTCTTGGACCGGTCTTATACATCATGTATACAAATGATTTGCCAGAAGTTCTGCAACATGCCACTGGAATGTATGCCGAGGATACATCTATGATAATTACGACTGGAACTGATGCTCAGCTTACCCAGGAAATTGCAAACAGCTTGGAAATGTTGGATGCGTGGTTTCAACAGAATAGCATTTCCCTTAACGTTGACAAGACAGGCATTGTTAAATTTCAAAAAACATTATCAGTGCCTTGTATTTATATACTCAAATGCGCATGTTTTGTCAAGGATTACTATGCGGAGCTGTTCCAAGAATTTCAAACGGACCACCTGTATGCCACACGAGGTAACCGGAGTGCGATGTTGAAACTTCCTCAACGAACTTCAGCAACGTCCATCGTGCAGTAATGATTCAGCTGATAATAATTTACAATAAATTACCAGAATCCTGCAGACAAAAAACGTCAGAACATTTTTAACACACAAGTGCTTTTATGACGCAAAAGATTTTTTTGTGTGTGTGGATTTTTCAGTTATTGTGTAATTGTATAATTGTAGTAATATCCAATGAGTTGTTTGTTATTGATCTTTTATTGACATATTCAATACTTTAGACCAGTGCTCCGCAACCACTGTGCCGCGGTACAATTGTGCGAAATGGAGCTATGATGCTATCGTGAGCGGGAGAAGGACATCGGAAGAAGGTTGCGCAGCACTGCTTTAGACTCGTCTGAATAAATGTCTTTTCTTTCTTTCTTTTTGACTTAAAAGAAATATATAATTTACTTATTGTTATTTTATCTCTATCATAAATTAGCCATCGATCTGAGAGATGGACGTCACCATTCTTGATTACAACGTCACGTCATCACTGGAGGGTTAGTACGTATGGGCACTTGAAAATGAAAAATCTACAGAAGTAACATTAATCAATTTATTAAGAATATAATATAAGAACGATGTTTATAAACACTGCAAACAAAATTAGCAAATGTTCTGTTACAATTTACAAGCTATCTTTGACTCCCACTGATAAGTTTAGATCGAAGCTGACTCCACTGATTGAAAGAAAATATGTTGAACTGTTATCTTACTTTTGTCCGCTTCTTATTTCGTGTTCCATTGTGTGCCACTTCTTTAAACATAAAATAGGCAGAGAGTATTCGTATACTCTAAATACAATAAAATATCAATGTAAATTCCATAAAAGTAAAACAACCGTGGATAATATAATTTTTACATTTTTATGTGCAACTAAAAATAAAATTTATTAGCTGAGAAATGTTGGAATTGCATTGTATATCTCCTGCGACATTAATAGCAATCCTATTCATACATGCAGACTATACTTGCCAGAAAACTATACCTTTTCGCATTATTTTGAGTGTTATTCGTGCATTCGCTTGCTCCCCTGCATTCGTTTTACAGAGCAGTAAAGGGTCTTATAAATAATTGTAGTCAAATTAGGCCATGATATCAAATGTAAATATTTCTGGTTGTCGCCCTATTTGAATTGAATACCACTGCTTTTCACACAAAAGTTAAATAGGTTGCATAACCTACTTCAAGTCTGACAGTTGTTTGTATATAGCAGCAAAAAAAAATTACAAAGGCATGGACTACTTTGACTACAATCATTTATACTGACCGTTCAATTTTGTATTATGAATATACAACTAAAAGCAGTAAACATGAAATACAATGTGTTGGAATAATGTTGTTGAATGGTGTTTTCTTCGTGTTGGAATAAACCGCTGATATTACGCATGATATAATAATTAGAAACTGCAAACTACATACTAATACACAGCAATTTGACACAACAATAAATTAAATAATTTCAACTTGGGGAAAATTATGTCAGCACACAAAACTTAACATATTCTGTACACGCTGAATAGCATTTTTGGAGGCCGCATTCTTTTATAAACACAACTATGTTTTAATATACAAAGATAATAAAGATTTGCTCAAAAATAAAAATTTATTAGCACGAATTATTTTGCAATACCAAAAAATACATTTTTGGACTATTAACTTAAATTTAAAATGAACTCTTGTTAGATCATTGTTGAATACATAAAAAAAATTCAAGCGTCTATTGGCTAAAATATATCTATGATCAAATTGATACAGTAATACGGTATCTCGTTTATATGCTTTTAAAACATATTTCAAATGTAACCAAATGATCAAAATAAAAACTCGCGATAAAAAATTGCAATTAAATACCAAACTTTAGTTTTATGTGCATTTCAAACTGTGAAAGATCAATCTCTAGATTTATACAATTATATATAGTATAATTTACAATAGTTAATTTAGAAAAATATCGGGTCATGAAGGCGTATTATTGTACTAAAATTGATAATAAATAGCGAAATAAATCGGCAAGGAACCGTACAGACATAATATCACTGATGCTCCATGTAGCGGCCGTAGTAAAGAAAAGGGTGGTATTTTTCGGCCGGACAGATTAGGGGTTTGCACGGCACATTTCGGTACCTTAACTACAAAATATGCGTTTGAACGTCAATATATGTGCTTTAACGACAGAAAATGTAAACAAACGACATAATATATGTTTTAACAACTAAAAATATAAATGCACGATAATGTATATATTTTAACGATAAAATTAGCAATGAGAAAATATGGTTAGCTGTGACTACCATCGACGCAGGCAAACTTACAAAAGGTACTATTTTGTCGACTCTCTAGTGATGCCATCACTACATGTTTCCAGCGTAAAGAAAACCTCAACCTATATTCACTAATTTATTTGAAACTACGGTACAACGAAGTCATACCTAAGTCTACTTAGCCATATTAAAATAAAATCCACATAATTGTTAAACAAATAAACTCTACAAAGTGCGTGGTTCTAGTTTCATAACAATTCCGGTCCTGGAAGCAATAGAGTTTTTTAAGAACAAGTCCAGTTCATGTTTAACAGACGGTGGCGACAATTTAAAGTTTCGTAGAATTTGGGATAAAGTCGATTTCATTTCTAATTGCGCAAATCTTTGACCTAAATCGAAATAAAATATTAGTAAAAGATGTACACTTGCGGAAAAAATGATGTTAACTCGAGGGCAGCTGACCTACAATACATTTTAAGAGACAAGAACACCTGTGAACTTGTTGTGAAACTACAGTAGCCAATAATTGAATTTTGAAATTACAATTGATATGTGTAATTGAAAATAACATAAATATAGATACAATGTGAATTTCAAGTAAATGTAATTTTTATAATTTCCGTATTGCTATTGATTTATTTTTTATTTAATAATTGATTTAAATTTTTTATAATTAAACTATAAGGAATTGCGGTATACATAAAATATTACAATGTATATACTGCAGTCTGCAGTGCGTATCTACGACAAATAAGAAACCGAGAAAAACGAGTTTGTATTTGTTTACTTATAAGACATTCCTATCTAGAATTAATTGATAACCGATACAAAAATATTTACCAACGGTACAGTTAATAACAATGTTTAGTTACGAACAGCAGTTTCGCCCGTTCCGGATACAAAAGCATCTAAATAGACGAAGTTCAATTTCATTCCATTTACATAAAGTAAAGTAAAACGAAACAAAATAAAAAATATCCTTTAGCAGGTATGTATACAACGACCGACAATCTCAGACCTACGTCTCCTATAGACCAGCAGTCCTCAAGTAAAGATTATTTCTTCTAGAAGTGTATGTACATTGTACATACACTACTTGACTTTCGACTTACCAATACAATTCCTTGGACCAGCGCTAAAAGGCAGATAAGCAAAAGTTCCACCAGCTCTATCCTTGCCATTTTCCGGCAGCCATCTTTCAGGGTAGAATGCCTCAGGATTCGCAAAATACTTGGGATTACGTTGCGTACCGAATGGGAAAAATATTACGTCTATACCCTCAGGATATGTTTGAGTTCCTAAAGGAAAAATATTACGTGTTAATGAAAAACTGACTTAAGTGAGGTTTTGAATTACCAATCACAACTTTTTCCGTAACTTTCCTCAGAAACATTGGCACGGATGGATGCAGACGTAAACTTTCTTTTATTACCAAATCAAGGTACTTCATTTTATTCAGATCTTCAATGCTTGCTGGCCTATTAGTATCATCAGCAAATATATCCTGCAATTCTTGGTAGACTTTTTCCTAATAAAAACTAAGCATTATCTTCACATCTTTACCTCATTATAATACTATACATAACATAGTTTTAAATTGTACTGTTAAATTGTACTTAAATTGATATTATTTGTTGACAAACCACACACACTGCATAAGTTTAAACACGTGATAATGAAAGAAATCAGAGCGATCGACCCGATTATAATGCACGACGTGTTTATATGACTAAATTAAATTCATTTGCCTGAAGAATATTTTAAAGTGAACCTTGAAATCTGCAGTTTGTATAAGATAATTGTTTGTGTTTGTAACTTTCCCACTTAACTTAATACCTCACGAACCCTGTATAATATTTCCTGCCTACCTGAATATCAGGATGGTTGCTCAAACTATACAAACAAAATGAGATAGCAGCTGCAGATGTATCATGACCCTGTAAAAATTTAATGTGATATTGCCGATAAGATAAATTTTATAGATGCCACCTCAAATAAAAGCATATCAACTTCTTCCTCAATCTCTTCGTCGGTAAAATTCTCACCACTTTCAACGTAGCCCAAAAGCAGATCGAGGAAAGGTTGATGTTTTGGTCGATTTTCGGATGATTTATTGTCCATCTTCTGTTGTCTCTTTCGCTTTATCACATCTCGTACATATCCGTGTAGAATGTTCAAGTGTTTTCTCTCTTCAACTGCTGTCTTTGTGTAATTATATATGAAGTCGTACTTAAGCAGAGGAGAAAATATCCTCTTAAGTAGAACTTGCCCCATAGAAGCAGTTGCCTTTACATATTCAGAGTCAACATCTGTTTGAGCGTTAACCGTTGTACCCATGGTGGACTCTATAACCAAACGTATGTATTTATAATAATTATAGAATCTCACGTGAAATACAGATTTTTAAAATTAATGTTGTAAATAGTAGGTTGAAGTGGCATTCACATAAGCTGACGCTACGCTGCGGTGCGCTGCGGTGCGCTGCGCTCGCCTGCGCTCGACTACGCTCCAAACGCTGGCCTACGCTGGCCATGCGCTGGCCCGCGCTATGAACGCAAGATGCCAACGTAAGTATTTTTGCGCCTGGCCGCTACTGTCAACAAAATTTATACATAACCCCTAAACATACTGCAACGGGCGATCATCTCGCGGCTTTTCGTAAAGAGTTTTGGTGTATATTATGGAATATTTTATAAATACATATTGGAACGTGTCTGAAGAATGCAATTAGGTATGCGTACATGTTATTATTATTTATAACACATTTTAAATCAATGTTTTTATTGTATTTTAGGATTGAAGATATGCGACGTGGTTAAGTGGTTTCGAGAAAGCAGTACATAGGATATCTACAAAGAATGAGTGCACCCACAGTGCAACTAACTATAAAACTAACGGAGGATATACTTTTGTTTACCAAGAACATAACAAGATTTAGGTTGAAATAGGTACGGGGTAATTACTTTTGTATCATATTGAACACGTTTTATTGGAATGAATTACTAATTTTACAGTTGTGTGTTACCTCATTTGAGAAGAGCTCAATCAGTTGAGACAAAGATAGAATGGAACAGAGTCTATATAAGAAGAAACATATGGAAAACCCTATACCCATCTACAACAAAGGTCCATAACTTATGGATCATAAGGTATGCTTCGAGAAATATCCAAAACACCTGTAGTGTAGGACAGGAATTTCAAGAGTGTCTCTTACAATTAGACATCGAAAGATGATAGTATAGAACACAGTGTACTATAAGAAGGCATACACAGAAGATCCCATCACTACCCTTAATAAAAGACGATAAGGTTTGCTGCAACGAAGAACCACACCTGTAGCGTACCACAGGAATCGCGAGAGTGCCTTTTATAATTCATCAAAAAAGGTTTTACCAAACGTTTTGTATGTGATTGTGCAATTTGTGTTAATTTAAAATGCATATTTGGTTGCCTATCAATATACAGTAGTATCTATACAGTAGCATTGTATTGATGAACACATTTTTTTTTAATTCTTATCTTTTAAGTTAAGTAAAAACTTCAAATCCCGATTGCTCATAACTTCTTTGGAGGCAAGCTATGCTGAACATATGTAAGTTTCACTATTTTGGGCAAGTGCTTTGTTTCTCCTAGATATTAATATGTGACCCCCAATCGCCATATTATATATTTTTGTTATTTTATGTAAGCTTCTTTCTATAAGAAAAATTCAGTTATCATTAATTACTTTACTCAGGTTTTGATCTTGAGGATCACAATATGCATCGTCTAATTATTTGATATTTCCTATAAACAAATGTAGGTAATTCAGGACTTTGTATTTTTTTTTCTGTTTTCGGCTAATAAATAACTTTACCACGATACTATTCTATACTTACTTATTTACAGCACTTCTTTTCCTCTGGTTCACATAATTTATAAGTATTCCTTTTTTTAATTTATTTTCATTGTATTCTTTGTATTTATTGAAAATTGTAGCACCAAAACTCATTACAATACTATGTTAGCTTTTTTAAATAAATAATATCACAGTAAATGTTAGTTAACTGAAGCAGATAGGAAAGTAACTAATAGTAAGGCTATTTAGAAAATAAATAAAAAAAATCATATTTGCTGACGTTTGCAAACTGTGTTGTTCGCTTCTTCAGTTCTACCGTTTGTATTTATTATTGGTATCACTAATGAATATTATTTTAGTAATTATACTAATAATTCTTGTATTAATTATTCATGAATATAAGTAGGTATTTTAGTAATTATAATTTTCAATACATTGGATTATAACCTACGTATATAAACCAATAAGTAAACATAGTTTGTAGTTCAGTAATTTATTTTTACAATTCCAATAAAGTAATAACCACCAGAAACTAGCAAAATGTTTGTTATCCTATGGTGCAATAAGTAAAATAATAAATATTATTAGATGCATTAACAGCATAAGTTGCAAATGGTCTAACACCACCTTGTGAAAAAACAATTGGCTTTTAATCCAACTGCTTGTTTAAAAAAGGGAACTGTTTCAAACAGTGCAAAGTAAGCAGTGTTTTTTAGTTACACCATTTCTATCTTAAATATAAAATACTTAAAAAAAAACAATAATCAGGAATTTCGATGAGACATGCATCTTTGTTGTTTGGCGTAAACTCCTCGGATTTATCGTCCTTCTTCGTGGTCCACTATCATGTATCAGGAATTTCGACGAGACATGCATTTGTGTTGTTTGAAGTAAACTGTTCGTATTTATCGTATTTCTGCGTGGTCTACTATCAACCGCAAGCCACAGCAAGATGAAACAACATTGTAGAATGTCCACACAATTTTACTATTTGGTCACCCAATCTGGAAATATATAATTTTACAGTCTTAAATATACAATCTTATAATGCATATTATAGGGAGTATAAAGGACCTTTGTGAGTCAGGTCAATTATTTGAAATTCAATGATGTTTTAGCTTAATCTAAAAACTAATAATCTATTAACGTTCAAGTCTATATATCAGAGCATTTCACATATTTCCATGTACGTAGTTTGTCAAAAATATAATAATAATCTAAGCTAAATGACTATCCTGACCAACAAAGCACAAAATGGGACAAGTGAAAACGGTTTCTGGTATGCTTTTTTCCGTACAACCTGAAACTGAAAGTAGGAATTTCCCAATTCTATCTAGTTTTTCAGGGAAAAATGCATGTTTGGTTTTTTACAGCTTTTTAGCACTGCTTTTCTGGAAATATAGACTAAAGTCAAAATTAGACCTCCCATTCTTCACAGCAGATCACATAAAAATTCCACCTACCATTCTGAACATAATATTATCCACATATTCTATGCTACCAACAAGCAAGGTTCTGTTGGAATATTGGTTTCGTGGTTGTAGATTATCTCAACATAAGGCCCCAATTAGTTTATGCTTTTCCTGCTATAAATAAACATATATGTACTTAGTAAAAACAACAAACTCACCAGATATTCTACTTACATCTCTATATCCATTATAGTTTCTTCGCAAACAGACGTAGAACAATCTAGGTTCTTTCTTGAACATGTTGCTATAAAGAATTCAATAAAACGTGGTTTCTATTGCACTGATATGGACTATAATTTATACGATAACCTCAAAAGCATCTCAAAACTGACGTAAACCGAACACGTGACATTAGACGGAGATCCTACCGTGGCAAGCGCTACGAGCGCTCCAGCTTTTAGGTGAGCGTGGGAGAAACTATGCGAGCGTGGACGAGCGTAGACATAACGGCGACGCTAGCGCCAACGTAGCGCCAGCGCAGCGTACAGTTGCGTAACTTGCGCGTATCTGAACGTACCATAACTCCTAAATATGTTGGGGGATTTAAATCTGGACTCATGACTTAGATTTCTTGATTTGTTGGGATCATTACTTCTTGTACTTAAGCCCTGTCTACTGTCTAGTTCTCCTGAGACATCAATCTCTTTTCTAGGTAACAATGGCACGCTCTACAGAAGGCGCAGGAATTCATTTGGAACTGGTTTGCCTCATATCGATAGAGTGACCATCTTCAAGCAAAGCACAAGCCAAGCCACTTCAACATCACTTAAGGTGAGTGCTTTGAACGATTGAGCATTGAAACAATAAAAATGATGACTGTATACTTACCACACATGATGTCCAAAGCGCATAAGCTCATATAGGGATGTATATCAACGTCGGTATTTACCACATCTTTTAGTTTATTGATTAAGACGTCTCCAACAGAATGGAAAACTTTAACGTATTCATCTAAAATCTTAAAATGAAACGCGGGAGTTATAAATTTTCGGTGTCTTCTCCAATAATCACCTAAAACAAATTGTAGGTTTATTCACATTTGGAGTATGTCCTTAATATATTTTACTTAGCTCACTAATATTGACTTACCATTACTAAGTAGTAATCCATTTCTAAACCAATTCTTCATTAGATCATACTGACTTGACTTATTTATCAGTTTGTTGGAAGTAACAAAATACTCGATAGCTTTTAAGTCATTTACTATTATCATTGGTGTAGAACCAAAATAGTGTTTTTGATTGTCCCCTTTACATTCCTTGTACATTCGAGCAAATGTGCCGAGGTTATCTAGAATGAAAGAATGCAGTATGTAGAAATTTTCGGGGTTTCAGTCGAATACTTTTGTTAGGGGTACCTTAATGCTATCTATATACAGTCAATTCCGCAGTACCGCAATACCTACTTACAATGTTACAACTACTAAATAATTAATAGGAGTTAAATAAATTATTACTAAGGAAATACAAGTAATTTAATTTTTAATCAGTCATTTATTTTTCGTCATAGAGTTTCAAATATATTGGTATTTAGATTTCGAAAATAATATTAATACCAAACACTTGTCGCTTGGCAATGCATTCAGGGCAATCGCAATCTATGTAGGATGGTTGGCTTTAGTTCTACTTGTTGTACAACAGACGTAGAACAGACGCTAGAAATATGGGCAAATTAAAAAATCAGCTGCCTTTATGTGGCCCGCGTTCTAAGAAAACTAATAACTTGCGAGAGTACCTGCGGTAAGTGTATATGTAGATATTATACGTGTAGTGTAATTCTTCGCTAATTAACTTCGCTAGTTAATTTGGGCAATACTCTCTTATAGGCGTAAGCGTGCCGGATTACCATATATGGCAAAAACTTTTATAAAGGTCTAAAATGTTTGAACATGTATCTATATAATATATAATAAATGACTTATACATATACATAAAGCTGCCTGTTTTATCGATATCGCTATTTTTTCTCATACCTACAATTGAAATTGAAGTACGTATACATGTGGACTAGGACCTTTTGTCCCCATTAAGCGGGACCAAAAAATACAAGATTAGTGTTTTTTAATATTGAATTTAACAAATGAAAAAATTATCCTTGTTCTCGCACCATGTATATGTTCGAAACTAATACACCAACAAAGATTTTACCACAGATGAATCACAGAATACCGAAAATCGGAGTAAGACAAAATTTTTTACTAATTTTAACATATTACTTAATTGTTGTATATACTTATGGTTAATATTAAAATGTAAACGAATTACTATGTAGATTCCTTATTATTTGTTTATTTAAATTGTCGCTACGTTTCGTGTCATTCTAGACATCTAGACACTTCTTCAGTAGCGCCTCGTATACTTAAAATGCATTTTTCCTACTTAAATCGACTTTTAAACATCACAATTGAAATTAAATACATTGACAACTCTAGATTACGTAGGAAATCAACTAAACAAATAGAAATGGACAGACATTCATTAACAAAGCATTTAGGTCTTTAGACATTCTCATTAAATTAGTCTTTATAATATTCTAAGAAGAACAGCAATGAAACAGACAAAATAAAAAAATAAAGGGAGATCGATTGTGTAAATACCAAAAACTATTTATTTCTATTTTGGTAAATGTTCAAAAACATTGCGGTTTTCTCCTATACATGTTTTGATACTTTCTGACTTATTATTGTTGGTGCGGCTCCCGTAATAGAGTTAGCACATAACTCATTGAACGGAGCTCAAAGTCTTGCACGTTCTCGTTAGTTCCTATAGTAGGTCCTCATACACTTTGTGTTTAATATGTGGTATCGGTGGGTATCTGTATGGCATATTAAGCGTAATCCACATATCGTCAAACTGACTTTAATAATGAATTAAAAACCTTGTTCAATGAATTTCTGTGTATTTATAATTGTTCAGTTGTTTTCCAACGCAATGTAGATTTGGCGATGTTTGCAATTTCTTTGCTATGTTTAAAAATCGGTGTCAGTAGGTAAACATGCATTTTAGGTATAAGACATTTTACACAATAATAGTAATACACATTTCTAGTTTTATTTTACACAATGTCGATCTAAAATTTTCTTTAAAATTACTACTTTTCACGAGTTCAACTTTGATCTTATAATTTGAACAACCTGTATAACTTTTCGAAAAACTCTGCCGATGTGTCGATAATATGTTACCTTCACAATAATTTAGCCAAATAACTTTTCTCCAACGGCCACAGCGCATAATTTATAAATAATTTAAGGCAACCTTGAAGCTGTCATTTTTTATTAAAAAAATTGAATATCTCAAAGATAACACATGTTAGGTATAGGATATGTAACATACAACTGACCTAAAATTTAACAAAGATTTAAAAAATGCTATAGAATACATAATCGACATAACACAATCTCGTTTTTACACTCTAACCTCTATTCTTTTCAAAAGTCTTGCAAGAACTATCAGCAGTAATTCATATTGAACGTATTTACTTTTAGCTTTCCATGCACAAAATCCATGTTCTCTAGAGTTATCGATATTTTCCTAATTATCAAATGTTTCTTAATTTTCTTACATTCGTAATATATTACCATTACGACAATGAAAGGGTTCATTTAAAATAACAAACGAAATAAGGTGTTGCTATTTAAACAAAAAGTTGGTGACGTCATGAATCGAAAAACAATATTTATTTAAATAAAAATTGACGTGTCCGAAGAGTAATAGTTATTTATGTACCAAGGGCATTAAACGGATGTTTATGCCCCAAGTGTGACCGTTCTCGGGCCTCGAGCTTTTTAAGTCGTCCGAGGCTATAAACATCAAGTAATGCCCGTGGTACATACAAAATTGTATGTTTAATAACAATACAAAGAATTCGGATTTGAGTGACAATGCAGACAATTAATTGTCAAACAGAAGAACCTTAGTCGCCAACAATTGACATTGACGATTTAAAATTTACAATTTGTATGTCAAATATTTGATGTATCTGACATGTAAACCTTGGCAACGCTTAATGCCCGCCCACGCGGGCGTTAAGAATCCTTAATGCCCTCGCGGGCATAAAGTAGCTGTTTTCACCCCAGTAGATAAGATGTAAAATGTCACGTTTATACAAAAATTTCAATATTGTGACATGATGGTAACGTTTTTACAAATACTATGAGTTACAAAGGTAAACATATCCTCTATCTCCGCTAATATGCGAGATTCTCAGGTACTTATTGTCTTGAAGTTGAATCAGTCAGTACATATATTAAACCTACCAGTGGCGGCTCGTACTCATAGGTACGTACCACTTTTGTATCAGATGTTTTATATACAAATATCTATCTTTTCACACTAAAAAAGAACTCTTTTTTAATTCTCTAATTTTCATTATCTTTGACTGCTAGATCCCCATGACCCTCGAATCCCTGTTGTTATAGTTTATTACATATTGCATACCTAATTTAAATTTATAACCTTATACATTACATCTGCATGCATATAATAACATTAAATAACTTCTGGCTTTACTTTATGCCTAAACACATTATAGCTTATTTAAAGAGACTCCATACGACGATTTTTAGAAGCAGCAAACTTTTTTAACATCAGTATACCTTTTGATTAAAATCGCGTATGGTTTCAATTAGGTCCTTTTCTTGAGAAAGCATGGCCAAAGCAATGAGTGTTTTTATCCTTTTGAGGATCGAAAAGCAACGTTGTGCTTCAACTGATGCCATGGGAAATGTCATTAAAAATTTTTAAAGTGTTTCTAGTTCCACTGAAAGTCTTAGATTTTGTTTTCATTATTCATTATGCAATTTGACCATCGGCATGTACTGCCCAATTGTGCCTCGTCGTTTACCGTTCCAAAAAGTGAATATTGTAAAATAATTTGTATGTGATAGCAAACAAATGGTTCAAATCTGTAATCCTAGTTTGTCCACCAATCAACTGCGGGTGGTGATCAAACATAAAAAGTGATCAATGTATTCTTAAAGGGCAGGTGCTCACTGCTCATACCTCGTGTAAAGTTTCTGTGTGTTTTCTGTTGAAAATCACTCTGTATTTTAAGCTTATGTTTTTGAAATAATATAGTTATTGACTATTGTCTTTTCTAAATAGCGCTCTATCTCTTCTTATAACAGAAAAGCCCGAAAACTTCTGGACGAGGCGCGTTTGTACTTACCTTTTAGGTTAGAAAACTCTAACAACGTTCCAACAAATGGCAGCACTCTTGGCCCGTGAATGGTCTTCAAGTCCTTCTCATACCACCAATAGTTAACATACCACCAAAGAAATGGCAACAAAAATAATACTATCCACCAAATCATATTGACAGTAAAATACGTACTATCTACGTTGTACTTCACTTTGTGTATCGAGTGTATGCTCTTGGACTTACAAATCTGTTCTCAAGGCAAAACGCCTTGAGCGCTAAAGTAATTATTGTTGTTTTGTCGAGACGCAAGTCACTGACATGACAAAGCAACCAAACTCAATCCTGCCTCTGGTCACTCTTGTTTGTTTTGGATGAGAGATACATATCATCATGACGTGTTATGTAACTCAGAAAATATTTCAATAATATTCATATTATTTTATTTATCTGCCAAGTCACTCTTATCGTCTACACTTATCTTTTTTTGATTAAGTGTCCGTCTCCTAAAAACCGATTTTATTTCACGTAGAATATGCAATACACTATAATATTATACGCTGAGTTCTATTTAAATTTATATGCATATTTATATTTACATATGCTTGGCATGAACTGAGACTACAATTAACATAAAATGCCTTTCGTTGGGATATTGTATGTATTCATTATTCATTAATCATTAGTACTTGTACTATACGAGTATCAATAAACAGATATTATTTTAAACACCAGATGTAGTGTATCATTTATAATAACGCGCCCACGGAGACGCACACAACCATACAACAATACAACATTATCATAAATATGCATTTTCAGCGTTCCCTATGATTGTTTTTCCCGGGCACGTACAGTGGTCGATTTTCAACGTATGTTTGGTGCTAAGTTTCTAAAACGGTGTGTGTATGATAACTACTTGAAAATAGAGAAAAAAATAATAAAAAAAAATCTGATGTGGTCAGGTCATGTGCCTGTTTATCATACGATACAGCAATGTTGCCCAACGTGGGGCCTACTCCCCACAGGAGTTAAGAGAGACTTTGTAACCACCAAGATGCGCGCATGTTTCTCCTAGCGATTGTTGCGCGCTTGTTCCTCCTCGTCATGGCAATCTCGACGCATTTGCGTGTTGAATGTGTGTTCAATGCAAACGCTAATATACTGACAATAGTGTCAATAGAATCACAATATCTGTGAAGTCCTCCCTAACTAGTTTTAATGCAGCACGAGCGATCACAATGAAATAGAATCACACATACACACCCACATACATACATACACATACACATACACATACACATACACATACACATACACATACACATACACATACACATACACATACACATACACATACACATACACATACACATACACATACACATACACATACACATACACATACACATACACATACACATACACATACACATACACATACACATACACATACACATACAGATACACATACACATACACATACACAAACACATACACATATTCATACACATACACATACACATACACATACACATGCACATGCACATGCACATGCACATGCACATGCACATACACATACACATACACACACACATACACATACACATACACATACACATACACATACACATACACATACACATACACATACACATACACATACACATACACATACACATACACATACACATACACATACACATACACATACACAGATATTTTGTTGTACATTGATCGAAAATGTTCAGGGGACCCAAAAATCGCTAAAATCTCAAAACTTTTTTTTGACACAATTACAATACTAATAGTAATAATAATATAATTTGTCATACTAAGTATGATAAAGTAAAAACGAAAAACATGTAGGCAAAACTTAATCGTCTCCAACGAATGGCCAGAATGCTAAACTAGTTTGAAAAATATTTTCTTGTTTCTTGCCATATTTTTTATGAATCAGGTAATATGAGATTACTACTTTACTAGATTAGAAAACACAGTTTCGATGCATTTCGTAAAAAACACAACCTAATTGTTTCATCAAACACGTTTAACTTCTCTCGTATGTAATGCTCTATCACGTCTTAACATTTCTAGACTCAGTAACTTGACATTTCTATACCCTGTATAACACAATTAATTGAAAGAAAACAAAAATAATTATTATGTGAATTGTCGTTTCTCACAAATTTGTTAAAGAATGATGTTTAATGCTTACAAAAGTAAAAATTTTTATTCATACATAAAATTTTCCTGCAGTAGCTCCATATGCTGAAAGCAATTTCGTTTGAGGGGGGATTTTTTCCGTATTCAAGTAATATGTCCTCCAATGAATACATAAGACTACGTCGAAAATAATACTTTTCTTGAAAACAGAGAAAAAAGGTGATACTTTTAATTAAATTTTTAATTAGAATTAGTTCATTCATTAATTAATTTTAATTTATTTATCAAAAATAACACAATATTATTAGTAATTGTATATAGTAATTGTATGTAATTGTATGTATACTAATAGTATCATTAGAAATTGTTCACAGGACGGTTTTTAACACAGTTTTATCACAGATTGTCCAGCGAATTAATTGATTTTAGGACTTGGTTACAATTAATTTGCTTTTTCTTTTAAATATAACGAATTGTTAATTAGAAACTTTTAGCTTTACCCCGTCAATATTGTTTAGTTTACTACTTAATTATACTGATTTTGTCCTAACCATTATACCCTGTATTCGGCCGAAATAATTCCACTGACGTTCCTAATTACTTATTCCAGTGATTTTCAACAATAGCATTTGGCATTTGACACACCTTGAATATTGTTTTTGTTACTGCATTGCTTGCCAATTATATCTAAACATTATTTATAACTCAAGAAAGTACCTTACTTATTTTAAATGATTGAAATATTATCACTTGCACAAAGGCATAAGGTTGCTTCAGTTGCTTCATTCATCGTTAAGTGTAAGTAGAATAAGTCTAACAGTATATAAAAATTTGTTTCTGTTCAATGTTATGTCAAAAATATAATCCAAATTAACTGTCTCCTTGCCATTAATTACTGGCCATCTTATCATAATGAAAGTATAATGACCCATCGCAAAATCTCGTGTCTTATGGATCGTAAAACGAGGCAATATCATCGTCATCAAGGAAATTATTGTGTGTACATTCTTTGGTCCCCCATTTCGGCTCGTTTTTATTGCAGTCTTGTCTTGAGCTCGTCAAACGGTGCATTATGTAATACGTCCAGGGAAATAATAAAAAATTTAACGACCGCGAAAGTGCTTGGGAAAATTTGCTTGGGAAAATTTCAGTAATTGCCTGAAGTGGTGGGGAGAAGTTGACTACCGCCGTATGGCGGTTGTTTTTACAACGATATACCGCTTCTCGTACAGGCTTGTTTATGTTGTTTGGTTTATTTTCAAAACACAAGCACCATAATAATATGGTAATTTAATAATAAATATGAGGGTAGAGTTTATTAACTCGATAAGGTAGATAGATTGACATTAACTCATGTATGTGCTTTTCCCCGCGGTTAACTGGGGATTAGGAAAACCTTTTAACTCGCATGTATTGCTATATTATCGTGTTCGACGGATGCTGGGCCCAACAACTTTTACGTATACTCCAAAACATGGCGGCGGAAGATCTCAAGCTATTGCCTGGGTGTGAACCCTGCAGAGTAATGATCAACCACTAGAGCTATTTGCCTTATCAAACCATATCAAATCAAATCATTTTTATTAAACTCAAAAATACAGTCCATGTCAAAAAATGCAACTCAGAGTAAACTACAAGGAAAACTATCAAGAAAATCATACAATTTATGAACAATAAAGGAATTCCAAGAAGTTGTAGAATGCCTTCTGTTGGAGGAAGCTTTTTAACTTTTGCTTTAGCCTCTGAAGTTGTAGGTTTCTTATCTCTGAGCAGTCTATTGTAGAGTTTGGCTACCATTGTTGTCGTATCCGACAAGGCAATTAAATGGTGTTGCTAAATGGTTATTGCTTCGAATGTTACAATGGTGTATATCACCACGTCTCGGATAATTCTGCCGATGTAGTGCACAGATGGCACGCATAATTACCTCAGATGGTATGGTAAGTATACGGTGAAAAAGCAAAATGAAAATTTTTGAGGTGTTTTATGTTGAAGCCCCATAGTTGCCAGCAATATGTAATTAGGGAATGAAAGAGTGCGTGGTAGGCGAGGCCAGCTGATTTGTTGACACATTGCGTAATCTTCTTAGTCGCAAAACAGGCTGACGACAGTGTTTTTGCCATCATTTCGATATGTGATAATCAAGTGAGTCGGGAGTTCAACGTTACACCAAGGAATTCTGCGCATTGTGTTTCCAGGTTCTGTCTTCTAGTTGTGAAGAAATGCACTGTGGTGGTCTTTTCTCTATTTAGGGCTAACTGGTTCGCTTCAAACCAATTCTGGAGTTCTGCAGTGGCTTGATGCACTGGTTATGAACGTAGTGTCATCTGCGTAGAGGACCAGCGACCCTATTCTCGTCATCTTTTTGAAGTGGGGGTATCAGCGGTTCCACTCTTGAACGTACCTATGAGGAAATTAGGGCAACCGCCGATATCCCCACTCTCACCTAACCATTCGAGAAAACTCGAAGTCGCTTCAAAAAGATGACGAGAATAGGGTCGCTGGTCTCCTTGCTGTATGCTGGTTGGTAGGTTGTTCACATACAGAATGAACAGTACTGGACCTAGTAATGATCCCTGGGCAACAGCATGCTTCACGGGCAGGAGGTTACTTCTTTGGCCATGGCATTCCACTGATTGCTGCCGTTCTCTTATATAGGACTGGATTATTTTTAGCGCTGTACCCCTTACCCCAGAGCATGCCAGTTGTTCTACCAGGATATCGTGTGATGCGCAGTCGAAAGCTTTGCTGAGATCATAAGAGGATGTTTGGAGTCCCTCCTCAAAGGTCGCCCGAATCAACCGCACCAGCTGCTCAAGAGCATTTAACGTTCCTTTACACTTTTGAAATCCAAACTGGTGGGGAGTCACTGTCCACTGAGCGTTATGTAGTTTCTGATTCTTTCCACCAGGATGTTATCAATTATCTTGCCAAACACTGGTGGGATGGTGATCGGTCGGTAATCCGAGGGTTCTTCACGGTTGCTTTTTTATGGATTGGGACCACTTTTCTAATCTTCAAGCATAGAGAAGGATAGAGAGCACGAAATAATTTGTATGGATGGCATGTTTGTAAATATAACAGCTGTGAAAGACTGGAGAGGACTTCCTTAACGGGGAGACCGATGAAACTTATCACTTTAATAGATCCATTTAGGTTTCGTTTCACTCAGTCTATAACATGATCTTGAGCTCACCACGTAAAGATGGCTGCACATCTAGCTGCTTCCTTGTTGTTATATACATGTCCATGGTTTTTGTTTATTCGATTCTAAACTACTCCTGTTGGTAATTTACATTTAGAATTAATTAAGAAATAGCCTCAAATTAATGTTTCCGTTTTTAATTCAACTAAACAATTTGAATTATGATTTTGAGTTAAGTCCGGCATTTGCATCTACACATGTAGGAAATCCTTTAGAACTGTTGAATTCGATTATTCCGGCGGAGAGAGTTCTCTTACCCGCTGTGCAAAGAAGGTTGGTGGAAAGGTAGGAGTATTTAATTTTTATTTCCGACTGCGCTCGACCCGATTAAAGGTAAACAGTGAGACGCGGTGTACACACGAAATTGGAGAGAATTAAATTGTGGTGCGGGCTGTCTGAACCAGTAGTCACGTACGAAGATTCCACTAAACCAAGAATCATCGCTTTGCTGCATCGTTGAAATTGCGCAGAGAAGAAATTCGTTTAAAAGACCTCCATCAAAAATTTTACGTTGCACGTAAAGAAAATTTTTAAAGTAGTTGAAACAACAAGCATGTGTTAGATATATCTTCCGACTTTCACCCGTTTTAAATATTCATTTATTGTTGCGTGTTTGTAGTGTACAATATAAGAAAATGATTTCACCGACCAGAGAAAATTGAAATAATTCTTTATAACTCTCCAAGGCAAACGGAAAATCAACAATTATATTACTGTAATTACTGTAATGCACGAGTCAGTGCGACACGTGCATTGGTTTGCAGGTTTGCGCAACCCCCAAAAATAGTAAGGAAACAAAGAGTTTTATTTTTTTTTTTTGGGATGGTGACATGTGCACAAAGCCTGTTGGCTTGTCTGTGCGGCGGTCGTGGAGACGGAGTATTTTTAAAATCCCTGCCTAACCTGGGCTTGAACCCTGGGCTTCATAGTGGAAGGCATTCGCCTTATCCACTAGGCCACCTCCGCTCCCGCTTGTATGTAATAATAGTCTAATAGTCAATATGCAACGATTTATAACGTTTAATTTTACAAAACAGCGAACAATTTCTCGCGAATTCCAAGTGCTAGTCGGCTAAACGGCCTATAGTTGCAGCGAGGCCGCAACCGTCTGCTACCGCTACAATACGTATCGACGCCGCACAGTGGTCGATTTTGCACTCTTAGCCGGACAAATTATTTTTTTTCTAATGCATTTAAAGTCTTTGATAGATAACCGGAAAAATAGTAAAGAAAATCTAAACCTTAAGGGGGTAGTTTTTGCGGGGGTTGCAAAATGAATTTGAGTGTTAAAATTTAGAAACCTTGATAATATGCTATTATTATACTTAGGAATACACAGTAAAAATGGAAAAAATATCTAAGTACAAATTTTGTTTTTTTGGTGCGGTTGAAAATAAATTTTGTTTTAAAATTCTGAAACTTTGTGAATGTGCTACTATTATTCCTACAAATGCGCAAAAAAGGGAAAAATCAAAAGTACTTGTGGGCTGCATTTGAAAGGGGTTTGAATAATAAATTTTGTTTAAAAATTTTGAAACTTCGTGCATGTGATATAATTATCCCTACAAATACGCAAAAAAGGAAAAAGTCTAAGTACTTGTGAAGTGATTTTGGAAGGGGGTTGATTAATAAATTAGGTTTGAACATTCTAAAACTTTGTGCATGTGATATAAATTTTCTTACAAATACATGAAAAAAGGGACAAAATCTTAAGTACTTGTGGGGTGGTTTTGGAAGTGTGTTGAATAATAAATTTGGTTTAAAAATTTCGAAAGTTAGTAAATGACAATATTATTGCTATGAACATACGAAAACAAAAATTTCTAATGGAGCGGTTTTAAATAAAAATTGAAAAATTTAATACTCTTTAACTTTGTGACTGGAATAATATTGTACCTGAGATTTGGGAGTACATGACAAAAAATCTGATGTGGCCAGGCACATGACTTTATCATACTATATATAAAATTATCAGTTTAGTTGCATGAGTTTCTATTTGATCGAGATCAGCCATGTCTGCATTAAAATAAAACTAGTAGAACTAGACAGATATGTCTATTAAAGCTGCGTTCAGATATTGTACTCCGTTGACATCGGGTACACCGTCAACATGATACTTACGTGTTATTGGGTGTAAAAAGTGTAACGGTGTGCAATATACGAACGCAGCTTATATTGTCAAAACATTAGCGTTTGACACTAACTACTGTCATTAAAATCAAAATTTCTGACATATCATGGCTACTAGCTTTAATGCAGTACGACCGATCTCGATGAAATAGAGTTTGCTCATGCAGCTAAACTATTAATTATACCAAAAAATGTCATAGTCATAAATTATTCGGAATTTCCTCTTCTTTAATTTATTATTTAACTATTTCGACAAATTTCCAGAAATGGCGACTTTTTTGCAAAATCTTTGAAAAATGCTAAGAGTAAACCTCCAGTTCCTTTGGACCCCTTTCAACAGAAAGCTTTTCAGCTCTAAGTTTGGTCATGAAACTTCTAAATATGAAGTTTCGCCCCGATACCTTTAGTAGTTTCTCCGGAATCGTCGCCACAAAAAACGGGTACACACACGCACACGCACACGCACACGCACACGCACACGCACACGCACACGCACACGCACACGCACACGCACACGCACACGCACACGCACACGCACACGCACACGCACACGCACACGCACACGCACACGCACACGCACACGCACACGCACACGCACACGCACACGCACACGCACACGCACACGCACACGCACACGCACACGCACACGCACACGCACACGCACACGCACACGCACACGCACACGCACACGCACACGCACACGCACACGCACACGCACACGCACACGCACACGCACACGCACACGCACACGCACACGCACACGCACACGCACACGCACACGCACACGCACACGCACACGCACACGCACACGCACACGCACACGCACACGCACACGCACACGCACACGCACACGCACACGCGCACGCGCACGCGCACGCGCACGCACACGCACACGCACACGCACACGCACACGCACACGCACACGCACACGCACACGCACACGCACACGCACACGCACACGCACACGCACACGCACACGCACACGCACACGCACACGCACACGCACACGCACACGCACACGCACACGCACACGCACACGCACACGCACACGCACACGCACACGCACACGCACACGCACACGCACACGCACACGCACACGCACACGCACACGCACACGCACACGCACACGCACACGCACACGCACACGCACACGCACACGCACACGCACACGCACACGCACACGCACACGCACACGCACACGCACACGCACACGCACACGCACACGCACACGCACACGCACACGCACACGCACACGCACACGCACACGCACACGCACACGCACACGCACACGCACACGCACACGCACACGCACACGCACACGCACACGCACACGCACACGCACACGCACACGCACACGCACACGCACACGCACACGCACACGCACACACACACACACACACACACACACACACACACACACACACACACACACACACACACACACACACACACAGAAATTTTTTTGTACCTTGGTCAAAAATGTTCAGGGGACCCAAAAAGATATATTTCCGCTAAAATCTCAAAAAATTTTTTTGGCATGATTACAATACTTTACATACTGCGTATGATAAAGTAAAAATCTGATGTGGCCAGGCACATGACTTTATCATACTATATATAAAATTAATAGTTTAGCTGCATGAGATTCTATTTGATCGAGATCGGCTATGTCTGCATTAAAATAAAAATAGTAGAACTAGACAGATATCTCGATTAAAGATGCGTTCGGATATTGTACTCCGTTGACACCGGGTACACCGTCCAAATAACACTTACGTGTTATTGGGTGTAAAAAGTGTAACGGTATTCAATATCCGAACGCAGCCTATATTGACAGTAGTATTTTCAAAACATTAGCGTTTGACACTAGCTACTGTCATTAGAATCAAAAAATCTGACATATCCTGGCTACTAGTTTTAAAGCAGTACGACCGATCTCGATGAAATAGAATTTGCTCATGCAGCTAAACTATAAATTCTACCAAAAAATGTCATATACATAAATTATAGAAAATTTCCTCTCCTTTAATTTATTATTTAACTATTTTGACTACATTACACAAATAGCGGCTCATTTGCAAAATCTTCGAAAAATGCTATGAGTAAACCATCCGTTCCTTTGGACCCTTTTCAACAGAAAGCTTTTCAGCTCTAAGTTTGGTTATGAAACTTCTAAATATGAAGTTTCGTCCCGATACCTTTAGTAGTTTCTCCAGAATCGTCGCCACAAAAACGGGTACACACACACACACACACACACACACACACATACACACACACATACACACACACACACACACACACACAGACATTTTTTGTACCTTGGTCAAAAATGTTCAGGGGACCCAAAAAGACATATTTCCGCTAAAATCTCAAAAAATTTTTTTGGCATGATTACAATACTTTACATACTGCGTATGATAAAGTAAAAATGAGAACAAAATATACATAAGTACCTACCAATGGAATGGTTTTTAAAGGAGTATATGTGGACGTTCTCCAGGTGGTAAGGTGCATATGGATGACTTTACCATAACAATAACTATTTGTTTTAGCTTGCGGCTGCAACACCGCATTGTAGTCGATTTTGAACTTTAACCCAAACCGAATAATATGTGGCGTGAAAATATATACATTAAATGAACCCACACACACTGCAGTCGGCCGAATTCTGGCAACAGCACTGAGTTTCAGAACGTTAAATATAATCATGTGTGGTATCATTGCAAATATATTTTCAAACAAACGACTTCTGCTGGAAACACTTTCCATATCATGCGGTTTACGAAATAAACCATATGACCTCGGGCTATGCTTTGTTGGACAGGTGACTCTCCAAAGGTGACTTGTTGGCTTTAAGGTATTGTCATCAAACGCGCTAAAACTTTAGCTATCAACATACTATCACATTGCTTCACTACTAACAAAATAAAACATGAATCCGTGAATTTTTGTCTGATTACAGCTTATACAGACAAAATAACATCTTATGGGTTCTTTTGTGAACCGTATGGTTTAGACAATTTTCGTTCAAATAAAAGTGTTTAAAATATCTATGCAATGATACCACACACGAGCTACGTTCTCGTTTGAGATTCCAAATCCGAATGCAGTTATGACTACTTCCGGTATGTTCCGGAAATTATAATTGATACCATAAAATACGTCAGATAGGATGGCCGTTATGCCATTTTTTTCTCAACCTCTATGACGTCATATAATAAAGAAAAACACATGTATCTGTATTTGTAGAAGCTCTCCAGATGACAAGGAGTTTCCGGCAAAAAGTGGCACGTACCTATAACATCGAAAATCAGTAATAGAACACTTAATCCAGTAGTACTTTTTTTATAACCTTATGGTAAAAGTTAATTTTATAAAGCGCTAAAAAAACCTCAAATGATTACGCTTCCAGAAAGTAGTACGCACCACCACACGTCTCCTTCATTGTAGTTATTCAAAATATTAGACAAAAATTAACGTAAACATGTGCTCACACTGACCTAGATGAATTTGCGAATGGTTATGCACTTTGGCACTGAGCGTAAAGTTCAGTTTGTGATGGTGCCACTCCCGCGCACTTGAAATATTGACGACAAACTTGTTAAGAGACTGATCTTTGACTATTTCTCTTAATAGTTAGTGCAGTTTGAATTACAAAAGCGCGATTTGATTTTATATTTTTGTTCAGTTAGCGAAGCAGAATCGACCACCGTGCGCCGGCATGCCAGCCTGCAAGCGAGCTTACTACGTTCACGCCGACTGGTTTATTTACTCTGGATTGGTTGCAAATACACCGTACACCAACAACTACCGGAGCACGCCCCCAGTGGTATCTACTATCGATTGCAAAATATTGACCCCTGTGTTTGATTGCTCATAACTCTGAAACGACTGAACAAAAAATGAAATAAAGTGCGTTATACTCCCTAAACATGTCCACATATCATGACTGAGTATTAAAAGTCTGGGCCTAGCGGTTTAAACATGATCGCGAGAGAAGTGTAAAAAGGTACCTGATTTTTACGCTGAACTTTCAGATTTCTTTCTCCTAAACCGCTTAGCACAATTATTTCCATATTTGCTCAGGTTACATTTAGAATCGCTTCTATAGATTGGCGCTTTTCTTTTGTCAATTTTATATGTAATAAAGTTTGTAAGGGAGCTTTTTATGGACGCGGATATCTTAGAAACAAACGATAGCAGGACAACGCAGTTTTCACGTAAATAATCCTTATTTACTATGATATGCATCCATTGAATACAATAACATTTGGGCTATTCGTTAATTTTTGTGTATTCGATGTACGTTTTCTTGCAATTTTTAAATGGGTCACCGCATGTTAAAATTAGTGCGCACCATTGTGGTGGATACGCACAGACAGTTAAAAACCGGTTTGTATGTTGGTCTTTTTAAATATTGATATTTTTACAATAGCAGACGTATTGTTTGTAATTTGTATGTATTATAGTTTGGTTTCTAAAATTTCAAAAGATTATTTTTTTTTATAAAAAGATTGGGTTATCATGATGATGTACATAGAAAGAATTTTTGCTGTTCAATGTTTTTAATAGGGGAAGACATGTTTAAAAACAGTCTTCGTTTATACATATTTATGTAATCATTTTGTGAGTATTTGGTTATCATGATGATGTACATAGAAAGAATTTTTGCTGTTCAATCTTTTTAATAGGGGAAGACATGTTTAAAAACAGTCTTCGTTTATACATATTTATGTAATCATTTTGTGAGTGTTTAGAAAAAATCACCATACCGAATCCACAGTCGAACGTATTTTAAATCGTCGCATCTCAATTGGTTGCGAAGATTATCCGGTTGCGGTCGTCTGCGGCCTTTCCGGAGGGGTTTCCAAAGGGAAAAGCGGTTTGCCGAATTCGTGCATCGCATAGCCCGACAATACCTAAAAGTCCATTACAATGGGCGGGGAGCAGATATTGGACCGGGGATGGTAGTATTCGGGAAGTGCGCGTCCGCGAGCTCACCCTACCTTTATAACCGCCCGCCGCCTCCGAATTCTATTACTTTTTTTCCGGTGGCCCCCCGTGGACTATGAGCAGTGGCGTGCTTTCGATTTATGCTAAAGGTGTGCCCTACAGCAAACGTACAAAGTTATTGAAGGTATAAAATATTATGAATTGTAAAGGAACAATAATGTATTGCGAGGTCTGGAAATATAGTTTCTAAAATAAATGCATTGAAGAGACAGAGAATGCCCTTGCCCTTAGAGAAATAAGTTTTGCGTATGGTCCCATGCATTTAGTCTGGCTGCGGCGACTAAAAAAAATGACCAGTTCTAAAATTTTTAATTCAAACAAGCAGTAGAAGATAGAAGCACATTTGTGTCATCTATTATCCTCGAAATTTCAGTTGTTTAATTGTTTTTTATTTGTGATCAAGTCTGGTAACTTATCACGATACATATAATATAAAATTATTATATGTATATATAACAATATAAAGATAGTAACTTAACACTACAATAAAGTCAGTTCCATGCAAGCTGTAATCGATAACATTAAAGATCCGTTAAATTCACGATACACGTTGTTTGAGATACACATCAATTCTATATAATTTGGTGATGCTCTATGAACCCACGAGCTTAGATTCAAGTTAAATGTGTTCCTACAATAAAAAATCAAGCTTAAAGCAAAGCATAGCGCAAGTAGTTTTAATGCGACATTCCATTTTTTTTTATATTTCTTGTAACTATCGCATTTTTCGGATAGTTAATAGCTATAAAGGTTGGTCTAAAATTGTACTTTGATAAGAAATCTAGTTTTGTAATGTGATCGCACCTATATATGAAAAACAGGAAAGACGTAGAACAATAAATAGTGCTTTTATTTGAAAGTGCGTTTTCGGAAAGGGAGAACAGGGTCTTACGTTCATCACATAATCAGGTATGTAAAGTTTGTGAAAAACTATTATGTATGCGTTAAAAATTAAGTAGCTGTTCTCTCATGTATTTTGGCTTTAAACATAAGCAAAAGTATCTCTAATCAAACTAAACTGCGATGAAGTGACCCTGCATATATCTTAATTTCATACTTATAGTTTATTTTTTGATAGTTGATCCAACATATTTTTTTTTGCTCAGCAACTCTCATTATTCGTAACGCTAGCTTAATAAAAACGATGTTTGGTGTAGAGTTTGAGACTTGGTTTCAATTTCCATAAGTAAAACTCGACTTTTTGTTCTTTACTGATAGGTTACTATGTCGTATGGTAAAAAATACTGCGCATTTTGGGTACAAGCCTAATTACGTGCGTATATTTGGTAGTCTTATCTGAAACATGCCTAATGTCCAGCCGATTAGTTTAAGCGTATAAAGGATCGGAAAAGTGAATACAAAAGTTCATTTTGAGGTCCTAATGAAAATTCATAAAGTACAGGGTGACGCATAATAACGAGCGATTTTTCAAAAGCTGTTAAATAAAAACACTTGGTTAAAAAAAATTTATCATCATTTTAAAATACATCAATAAGCATTATTAAAACATCGGTTATTTTTTGAAGATAACTCCGGTAAGATGGCGTCCGCTCTGCGAAGTTACTTTTACAGCATTGCCAAGGCCATCATCAAAAAAGTATGGCCCTATGATAAAAAATATCAGTGGTATGTGCCAGAAAATACTGGATATCCTGAAACAACTTATTCGGCAACTACCAATGGATGGATGGAGACAACGGTATTCGAAAATTATTTTCAAAAAAGTTTTTTGAAAGCTATTGGACCCGGTTTTAATAATATATGATGGTCATGCCACTCATATAAGTATCAGATTGATAGAAATTGCTACCGAAGCAAATGTGACAATACTTAAACTACCTCCGCATACGTCACGCGCTGCAACCTTTAGACATAAGTGTCTTCAAACCGTTAAAAACTTCAGAGATCAGAGATTAGTAACGTGGCAAAGAAAGAATATTGGAACGAAGCTTCCAAAGAGAGATAATTCTAAAATGATTGGGGAAATTTGGCAAGATTTAAATGAGGATATCATCAAGAATCGTTTCTGGAATTTGTCCATTTTCTAGGAATGTCGTTCCGGACTCCATGTTCATCGCTATTTCTCTGAAACAATGGAAGGAGCTACACGCAAAAGCAGAAAAAGTTCATACTGAAATGGATCAGAACGAGGACCCAAATGTTTTGTTAATGGAAGAAGTTGTTTTGCATTCACCAATACTCCTTGATTACCTCCCGAAGAAATAATGGACGTCGGGGATATTGTAGAAAATGTGATCATTGAAGAAACCAGTTGCAATATTACCACAAAATTCAACAAGCACATCCCCGTTCCTTGAACATTTTGTTAGTCCACATCGTGCATCAATTAAGCAAAGGAGATCGAAGATTTTCTTTTAGAGATACTAAAAACAAACTTTGTGTCATGTGTTCAAAATAAGAAAAGAAGTGTTGCCAAATGCGCTGAAGTAATTACATCCGAAGATACCAAGCCAAAGCTGATTCAAGGAAAGCAAGTTAAAAAAAATTTCATAGCCGCATCAAGCACCAAAATCACTTCTTCCAAAGAAGATAATAATTTATGCTCAATCTGCTAGTGTGATTTCCGGTTCTACATTATCAAAAAAGAACGGATACAATGCATAAGTTGAATGGAGTGGGTATGTGGCATATGTAATAAAAGTTCAAAAAAAGCGCCAATATGAATGTGAAAGATCTATTGATAACGATTAAGATGTCATCTCAATGTTAAAAATACATATTTTTATGTTATACCAACTTTTTAATAACAAAATGTAGTTTCTTAAATATATTTATCTTTCCTTTCTTTGTCTTTCCCTACTATATACTAAAAGTCTAACACAGTCCACGCAAGAAGTTTACGAAAATCGGCGCCGCAGGCGCCGATTTTCCGCCTAAAATTGGATTGTACAGCGCTTAGGCTTTCGATTTCGTCCAATTTCCGGCCAGTTCTCGTTATTTTTTAACCCGATTAGGCTAAATTTATGGAGTATCGTTTGGGACTGTCCTCGCTAGCGTGTCGTCATGCCAATCGATCGCGGTTGCTAGGCAACGGCCGCGCGCTTCGCGACGCGGTCACCAGACGGCGACACATCATGTCGCTATTGAGGTTACGCTACGAAGCAATAGATGGCGCGCCCGTAACCGTTTCGAACGTACGAGCATTAACGCTTCGGCGATCTACCTAGGTCGACCAGCAGGCCTATTAGGCCTGCACATTCTCCTAGTTATTTGACTAAACTTTTAAAAAAATCCTACGTATCTTTAAAAATGTGTAACTCTTAAACTAATGGACATATTTTAATGCGAAAAAGGGCATTTTGTAGCTGGTTGCTGAAGAATTCCGATCTTGCCCCATAGCATACAAAATACAAGGGGCAAATGCAGAGCAGTTGACATTTTTTACAATTTTCTATAAAAATAAAAATATTCAAATGAAATTGGCGTTTAGATAAATGTTAATTAAAGAGTAAAAACTGAGTTATTTATTAATATCTATGAATGTTAAGTTAAGTACAGTAGAGTCTCCTCTAACGCGAGTTCGTACAACGCGAATTCCTACAACGCGCTAATGATTTTGCGACAACAAATTCATATAACGCGATTCTCCTACAACGCACGACGTGCGAAAATGTCATGCCGCAGCTATTTTGAACTGTCACCACCCCGGTTAGAAAATACATAACCAAAATGTTTCGTAACGGCGGGGCAAGATGGATGATGGAGACACAAAACTTACAAAGAGAATGTATTCTTACTAAATTAACAAATGCGACTACCATACCATATGTAGAAGCGGTAAATGTACACACGATTTTGCGATAAGAATGAATTACTTTCTTCGAGTTTCTTTTACGTGTATTCACTAATTCTTACTGACTATTCTAAATGCTGCTGATCAACATAACAGGTGAGACATTTAATTCTATTTATAATGTTTTCTAGTTAGGACGTCTATTTACTTATAAATTTTGCAATGTTTATGGCGTTAAAACGCAACAGTCTGGCGGCGCATGCGTCAAAATTCGCGATCGTCAAGTTCCCATAACGCGTTTTCGTACAACGCGTAACATTAAACCGCGTTGTAGGAGACTCTACTGTAATTACAATACGAATTATAGATATTTCGGTTGAAAATCAAAATACGAAAAACTGGTCCGCAGTTACCCCTCTCCACCGTACTTACTTTTAAGATCTTGTGTTTACACGTTTTTCACTAGAATCACTAGACCTTACAGTAGGGTGGATCGAAAATATGAAAACTTGAATTTGAAAACTGCTTGGTGGGGAATTGGTGCTCTGTGATATGTAGTTACTAAAAAGGAAAAAATCTGATTTTTATCTTAATGTTTTGTACTGCCCCAGAGGGGGTGAAAAAAAAAACAAAAGAGAAAAAATTTCCAATATTTGTTTTATTTTAAATTATATTTTGATAAATAAACATTAAAAAATCTGATGTGGCCAGGCACATGACTTTATCATACTACATATAAAATTAATAGTTTAGCTGCATGAGATTCTATTTGATCGAGATCGGCTATGTCTGCATTAAAATAAAAATAGTAGAACTAGACAGATATCTCAATTAAAGCTGCGTTCGGATATTGTACTCCGTTGACACCGGGTACACCGTCCAAATGACACCTACGTGTTATTGGGTGTAAAAAGTGTAACGGGGTTCAATATCCGAACGCAGCCTATATTGACAGTAGTATTTTCAAAACATTAGCGTTTGACACTAGCTACTGTCATTACAATAAAAAAATCTGACATATCCTGGCTACTAGTTTTAAAGCAGTACGACCGATCTCGATGAAATAGAATTTGCTCATGCAGCTAAACTATAAATTCTACCAAAAAATGTCATACAAAAATTATAGAAAATTTCCTCTCCTTTAATTTATTATTTAACTATTTTGACAACATTACACAAATAGCGGCTCATTTGCAAAATCTTCGAAAAATGCTATGAGTAAACCACCAGTTCCTTTGGACCCTTTTCAACAGAAAGCTTCTCAGCTCTAAGTTTGGTTATGAAACTTCTAAATATGAAGTTTCGTCCCGACACCTTTAGTAGTTTCTCCGGAATCGTCGCCACAAAAACGGGTACACACACACTCACACACACACACACACATACACACACACACACAGACATTTTTTGTACCTTGGTCAAAAATGTTCAGGGGACCCAAAAAGACATATTTCCGCTAAAATCTCAAAAAAATTTTTTGGCATGATTACAATACTTTACATACTGCGTATGATAAAGTAAAAAACAGTTAAACAGACAGGCAAACTAAAATTGTGTGAACTATAATACTCTTGATTAATTAGTGACCTTAGATTCGTATTTGACCGGCTGTATTAGATGAATCACAAACAGTTCGAGATATTTCTCTGATACCTGTATCGAGTTGGTATAAAAAAACTAGTTGCAATCGAAAGCATTTTTACTCGTATCAATTGACTTCATTATTTGAACGACCTGGCATCATTATACAACGGTAGTGTCAAAGTTTGTCAAAACTACGTGGATGACAGTTATGTGACAGTTCACCTCGCCATCATTGACAAATACATTTAAAATATTTGATATAAAATTGAATTTATGGGTCGTAGATAAAACGTCGAATTCAACTCGCACACAACGGATATAAATCGCTCGCATGTTTACACGCTCGCCTACGGCTCGCGTATAAACTTCATGCTCGCGATGTATATCCTTAGTTATGTGCTCGTCAAATAATATACTATTAAAAAAAGCTATTAGATAAATAACCATTTTATAGCAACTGTATAATTCCCAATTCTATATTAATTAAAACCTCCTAGGTTACATCATCCGCACACATTTCACGTATGGATACGCACGCCGCTGACTTGAAACCACAAACCGCCTCGACCTCACGTTCGTTCGTGCGATTCGCCTCGCTACGGCCCAGACTGGGCAACGAAGCCTCGCACTTCCAACGCAATTAGCGCTGAAAACGTACATCCTCGTAAATTGGCCGAATTAAATCAGACGAATTGGCGGAGTCCGGATGAGTGCTAATAAAGAAGGTAGGGGATTGGTTTTTAATTTGTGGGATAAACTGAAATACTTTTGTTATACGCTGAAAGAAGAGAGAAATAAGCGATAGAAAAATTAATTTATTTTTATATTTAGGGTTGTTTTCGCCTAGCGAGACGCTGTATCTGTTGGGTGCACGACGCCAATGACCCCTAGCGGCCGCAGCTTTATTGTACTCTCATCCTGTCGCACGGGTTTGTTATGCAGTTTCCTAATAAGAAGTTGCTGGCATTTGTAATGTATCAACGTGGTTATAAAATTGATATTATTAGTGCCATGATTGCTGAGTGGTTGAAAGTTGGAATCTAGTTGGAATCTGTAAATATTCAGTGCTGTGTTCTATAATGCAAGATATGATAAAAAAATCATTAACTGCCATTTCAACGATGTAAAGAAATTAATTTACTGAAGGTTTTCATATTTTCTAAGAATTGGGAAAATAAAACGTTTCATTTGCTTTTGGTTTGCAAATATTAATTAAAATCTAAAAAAAAAATAAATGTTTGCAATTGTGGTTTTTGTCGATGTAATAATATAATATATCAGCACGATTCATTTCAACATCGTACGAACACACATTGCATAAATACACGACAGCAATTTACCCTGTATTACTATTTTATGTTGACAATTGATATTTTAAGTTTTGGTTCTTTTCCTCAGGAACCAATAGAAGTTTACATTTAAAACAAACAAAATCACTACAAGTTTTTTTTTAAGAATCCGATAGGGCAATAGGATTTAAGACTGGACTGGACAAGGAAAATTACTGAATCTAAAAATGTCAGACTTTGTTCACTGAACAAAACTAAAAAAATCTGATGTGGCCGGGCACATGACTTTATCATACTATATGTAAAATTAATAGTTTAGCTGCATGAGATTCTATTTGATCGAGATCGGCCATGTCTGCATTAAAATAAAACTAGTATAACTAGACAGATGTGTCGATTAAAGCTGCCTTCGGATATTGTACTCCGTTGACACCGGGTACACCGTCCAAATGACACTTACGTGTTATTGGGTGTAAAAAGTGTAATACAATACAATATCCGAACGCAGCTTATATTGACAGAAGTAATTGTCAAAACATTATCGTTTGACACTACCTACTGTCATTAGAAACAAAAAATCTGACAAATCCTGGCTACTAGTTTTAATGCAGTACGACCGAGCTCGATGAAATAGAATTTGCTCATGCAGCTAAACTATTGATTGTACCAAAAAATGTCATAGTGATAAATTAATCAGAATTTCCTCATTTTTAATTTATTATTTAACTATTTCGACGAAATTCCAGAAATGGCGGCTTATTTGCAAAATCCTTAAAAAATGCTAAGACTAAACCTCCAGTTCCTTTGGACCCCTTTCAACAGAAAGCTTTTCAGCTCTAAGTTTGGTCATGAAACTTCTAAATATGAAGTTTCGTCCCGATACCTTCAGCAGTTTCTCCGGAATCGTCGCCACAAAAAAACGGGTACACACACAGACATTGTTTTGTACCTTGGTAAAAAATCTGATGTGGCCAGGCACATGACTTTATCATACTATATATAAAATTAATAGCTTAGCTGCATGAGATTCTATTTGATCGAGATCGGCTATGTCTGCATTAAAATAAAACTAGTAGAACTAGACAGATATGTCGAATAAAGCAGCGGTCGGTTATTGTACTCCGCTGATACAGGGTAAACTGTCCAAATGACACTTACGTGTTATTGGGTGTAAGAAGTGTACGGTATACTATATCCGAACGCAGCTTATATTGACATTAGGTTGTCAAAACATTTGCGTTTGATACTACGTACTGTCATTAGAATCATATCTGACATATAATCTGACATATCCTGGCTACTAGTTTTAAGGGAGTACGACCGATCTCGATGAAATAGAATTTGCTCATGCAGCTAAACTATTGATTGTACCAAAAAATGTCATAGTGATAAATTATTCAGAATTTCATCTTCTTTAATTTATTATTTAACTATTTCGACGAAATTTCAGAAATGGCGGCTTATTTACAAAATGTTTCAAAAATGCTAAGACTAAACCTGCAGTTCCTTTGGACCATTTTCAACAGAAAGCTTTTCAGCTTTCTGAAAAGAAGTTTGGTTATTAAACTTCTAAATATGAAGTTTCGTCCCGATACCTTTAGTAGTTTCTCCGGAATCGTCGCCACAAAAACAGGTACACACATCCACACATACACACACACACACATACACACACACACACACACACACACAGACATTTTTTTGGACCTTGGTCAAAAATGTTCAAGGGACCCAAAAAGACATTTCCGCTAAAATCTCAAAAAATTTTTTTGGCACGATTACAATACTTTACATACTGCGTATGATAAAGTAAAAAGTTAAGTTTATTAAAGTTTATTTTTTAGATAAATAATCAATTAAAAAATGCTGTATTGTCTGAATCAAATCGTTTTTCTATATACCGGGTGATTCAATTTCGAGGCTCACGATAGTCGTGTCTTTTCTGATTTCCGCAATGTATAACATGTTAGCGTTATTTTTTAAAATAATGGTGTAATAATCAAAAAACCTTCAGGTACCTAACCGGAGCTTGGTGACCGTCGGACTCGTTGCCAGGCAACGTCAACAAAATGCACTTGGATCAACCGGCGCGCTCAGCGTTGGGTTTGCCATTTAACCAAATAAACCTTAATTGTGGTTGATTGTGGATGTAAAATGCCATTTACCAATAACGAAAAGTTTGATATGATAAGGGTTTATTATTGTTCTCATAGATCTTAGATAGATCTCACAATCGTACAATATTCCTAACATTGGACAGAAATTTAGCGGACTATGGATCGTTTAGTAAACCACGCAATTCTTATAATCCTCATGGAAATGTTGAAAACGATCAGAGATATTTTGGAAATGGTAAACGTTAGATTACCATAATTTGCTATGCTTCAACGACTGGTTTTTAGATAATTGACAATCCTCTACGCGGTTAGTAGCCTCTAATTTTGAATTTCCGCAAACACGTGTTTGGAGAGTATTACGAACAAAGAAATTGAAACCGTACTAACCCCACACAAGTCAAAGTTTGCATTTGTACGAAATTATGTGAATCAACAACTTCCAAATCGCTGGATAATGGTGAAGTGGTGGATGTCCTGCTAGATCCCCTGATTTAAGTCCTCTGGACTATTTTCTATGGGGAACTGTGAACGACGAAATATATCACGATACTCGCAGAAATATCGAGGATCTGCGGGATCGAATAACAAATGCGGTCAATGCTGTTCCGGGAAGAACAGTTAGAAGAGCATACCAACATGTCGAAAAGCTGTCTCGGTTTTATGCCTTCGAGAAAATGGCAACCAATTTGAAGATTTACTTAAAAAATAAGATCTTTGTTGTATAAACTTGCTCCTTTTACAATCTGAATGTTTTTAATCCAAAGCACTCTGGTCAGTCCGGCGCCGGCGGTCTGTAACCAACCACCAGTTGGGTACCTGATAAGCACGACAAACAACGAGAAAAAGAAGAAAGTTTTTTTATTACTAAACCATTGTTTTAAAAAATAGTGCCAATATGTTATCATTGCAGAAATGAGAAAAAAAAAAACGACTATCGGAAAATGCCAAAATTCAACATGGCCTCCATAAGAAAAACAAAAGTTGGCCATGGTTACGCCGCCATCTTTGATGTTATTTCAAATTAAAAAATAACACTGCATTCCTTGTTAAAAAGTAGCTGTAGCATATTTTTGTTTCAAATTTGTAGCTACGTTTGGTTTTGAATAAAAATTTAAAAACGATATCTTAACAATTTCAGTTTTTTTGCGGATATCTTTACAATGAAAAATGATAGCTAAAATTTCTTTTCAGATAATTGATCAACACAAAAATACGAAACTTTGAAACTGAAACTCCACTAATAAGCGAGATCCCCATGGTGAGCCTCGAAATTTAATCAGCCGGTATATATACATTACAAAGACCGACAGAAGAAGTTTCACTACTTACCAGACACATTAGAAATCTTTTTACCCCATTTACTCACTGTAGCAAAACCCAACTACGAGCCGCCACTGGAGAGGTAAATATTCAAGTATGAACCCTACCGTGACATAACATACAATAGTGGAATCATGCATTATTACCTGAATAAAATATTTTTAATTTCGGTCACATTGTTTATTTAATTTGGTAGCAAAATATTTGTGAATTGTTTTTCACTGATAATATTATGTGCAATTGCACGTAAAAACTAATCAAAAACTGCGATACTCATTTTTGTATGCAGGTTCGTTGTTCGTTGTACTAAACTTCAAATAGTTCACATATTTTACCTCTAATCAGAATTCACTAATACATATTTTTTAGCCGATTAATTTCATATAGAATCAAGAACCAAGATCAAAACTAAAAATATATCTTAAAAATAAGAACGAAGTTGAAAACTCGCTTTAGTTTCTGTCCAGCTTAGTGTGTGATATCGTGGCTGAATTGAATATAATTTGACGAAACGGCGGATAAGGTGTAGTCAGTGCTCAGTACTCAGTGCTGGTCCCTTGCCCGACTTTGAATTGATAATAATCACACTTATCATTTAACTTTTCTATGTGCCCATTTGCGTCAAAATCGGATATTGAAAATCTCGATTTTTGAATTTCCCGTTTGATGGGCATTTTCAACTACAGTGGATTGATTTGCTTTGAATGCAGGGTGCTTACTTTGAGCAGTCTGTTGAAAGAATTATATTATTGAACAATTAATTATATTTCTTTTCTCTTATGATATTTTCACCGACGTATTTTAACCATAATGTCTCATACCTAAGAAACATTCAACTCTTCGCATTAATAAATTGTTACCTACATTAAAACATATTCTACTTTCTTTGTTCTTACTACATTGATTATATTGTTTCTGGTCCTACTTACTAATCGTGTGCTGCAGTTATTTAAATGGAATTTTTGTGTTAACTTTATTTTTGTAAATAAGGGAATAAAAAAAACAGGGTTATCATGTCTATGCTAATCAAATTATAGGAGAAACTCTACTGGCATGCGACTTGCTGCGGTGGGCTGACTGCATATGTAATTTGATTTTACTTTTATTTGACATATTTTAATGGGAAGCGGCCAATATATATATCCAGAAATGCAAAGGTAATTTTGTAAAGTGTAGTTCTTTCATTTTGGTGGATGCGCCGGGATACATTCTGTTTTGCTTTTAAAAGCGTTGCAAATTGCTTGTAGTTGCCAATTTACAATTCCTCTTATTTCATACCTTGTGACATTATTGAATTTTCTCACAATTGTGGCACAATCTGGCTGCAATCATTCCTGATAAAAATTGATGAACACAGTGGTATTGCGATCATCGTTGGAACTTGATGTATTTTTAAAAACGTCTAAATAGAGCTATATTGAAATCTAGCTGTTCATAATTTGGCTCCAGTAATAATATGCAGCCGAAATATAATTTGACTGGAGTAATATGTATTCGTGTAAAATTTACCATGCATTTAGAATTGTCATTCACCTTAAGTGCGTTTTGTATGCTATGGCTACTTTTATAAGTGTCTAGGACATTTCATTTAAAATGCTTTGCGTTCTGTATAAACTCATAATGAAACCGCTGTCGGTGTCGTTATAAAAACAGTAGAGAAGTAGCTTGTAGTAACTTTTAATTTACCAAGATTTGTGATATTGATGCCAAGCATTAAAAAACATTCTCATCTAAATCACTATCCGCTTGCCTCAATCGTATTTGACAGTTTTACCACAACTACCAACAGTTGCCGATAAAACTACTCTAGATTGTAAGATAACAACCGCAATAATAATAATAATGTTGTTTATAAAGATAACGGAAATATCGACTACTGCTATGGTAATAACTCTCCATGTAAAAATAACTAAATATTTACTAATGTTCTCCAATCTTCTTACAAGAAGAAATTAAACTCCAGATTCATACCGTTCTGTATAATACATTTATCAAATAAACTAAATTGTACTTTTCTTTGAACTTTGTAAAACTTTTTATTTCTAAAATTATTTCTAGAGATACTTACATGTAAAGGTATGCGTTGAGAAATGTTTTGTTTTACGCACAAGGGTTGCTTGTACCACGCGATAGTATTTAATATTCGAGGAAACGCGTAATTACGTAAACTAGGATTTTACAATTAGGGCGGATGCGCCGGATTCCAATTTGTTTCAGGATAATATTAATTTGGTTATAAATATTAATTCGTCATAACTGTCGATCGGAATTGATTAAGCGGAGTTAAACACGCAAATTCCGCATCCGGGACACGGGTATCTCGGTTATTTTGTATATATAGGTTCAAATGTAGCGATACCGCTTCAGTCTTGCATAGCAGTGCAAATATCAACCTATATGTACAGAACAGGGTGCCGCGTGGATCATAATAAACATGGGAATTGTGTAACTGTTGCCGGTATGAAATCCATAAACACATTTTTAACCCCCAGTACACTTTAATTAACGATCAAACAGAACTTTTCTGCAAACCTCTACTCACCTTTATTTAATGGGGCTTTTCTCTGGTCTCCTTCTCCGTTTTGCATCAAATCCAATTGTGTCGTCGTAATTGTTGTGTGTTTTTAAGTTTTAATTTGTTTGTTACTTGTGACAAACATGTAAGCTGTGCGTTTGAATTAGTTTTCTTAGATTTAAATTTGCATTTGCAGTTTGGTGACTTTTGCGCGTGCATGTTTGCATGCGTTGTAACAGAGGCCATGTGGCCTCGCCATTTCCTCTACCCATTCTCTGTCAAAACGCTTTTGTTGCTGCTAGTGTTTCGTTTCTACACTTATTTGATTTGCTTCTGTACTCTTCCACACACAAAGAGACATTCTGAAAGTCCGTCGTTGTATCATTTGAACAACCTGTTTTTGCCTCTGTTTTGTTTTACTTATTGAAACTCGTTTTTTAGTTTTTGATTAACACCGCTTAGGATTATGACTGTGAGTTTTTGTTCTAATATTTAATGTGTTTTTTACTCATCATGTAATTTTCTCCTAATTAGAATTTGCCGACGATGCTGTAATTAGCGAAACCGGTCTGAAGTAAATAAACATCAAATATTGCAATAAAGAGGCTTTCTATTTCATTTCTATTCTTTACGTCAAATATTGCCTCATGTAAAGTTTTTTATTTATTTTACGTATGTAGGGTCAGCCACTTGAATTAATTAATAAGGTCGAACATCATTGAAAGTAGGTACGTGCGCGCAACCGTTAACATACAAATCGTCAAATTCAGATCAGCGTTGATTTGATGCGCAGTGGATTGAGTGCTCAAAATGTATTATTTTAATGCAAAAGTTATTCATTTTAGGGCACAATATGAATAAAAAAGCTCATTATATCGTTTTTTATGTACCATATTCATATTTGTAGTAAGAAGGAATAAAACTTCTTTCATTTGCAAAGAAATATATCTATATAGGTGACATTTTTCGGCTTTTTAAGCCATCTTCAAACCTAAATCTACAAGTGGAAAGAAATACAATAAATATAGGAAATTTATAATTAAAACTGATAACTTACTGTCAGGTGGGTTTTACAAGGTTAAATTCGAGACGGCAAGGTGTCATCGGTGAAATATTCCGGACAACAGCGGTAAAAATGCAAAAATTTGATGGCTGTATAGGTGAAAACGGCCGAACACAGCAATGGGGGCATATGAAAAAAAGAACGCTAGAAGAAACAAGCGAAAGCGTATATTTGGTATCATAACCGTGCGCGATTATAAAAGGACAGAAATTCTCATAATACACAAATGTGTGTATCTGACAACCTAATTATATAGTGAGCGCGTCAAGTATGGAAACATGACAAAATCTCAAGAACGGTTTGCTATTTTAAAAAGATATAACTGAGACATAACCTTAAATTTTAGAATTACCCTGTATATTTTGACATTTTCTGTTACAGTCTTCATTATTATATCAAAAGCATCTAGAAATTAATAAAAACCTTTATTACTTAGGTCTAAAAATTAACAAAGAGAAATTGGTAACAACACAGGAGATGGAAGGTATGAAATCAATGATTATTAGCGAAACATTGCGGATTGCATACACTGTTGAATTACATTGCAGTCATAAGAAATAAAAATTAAAATAAATAGTAAAATAAATGATAATTAAATAAGAATAAGAAATTATTTTATGACGTGTAATAAATAAAATGTTCTTTTTGCCGCAAACCGAACCTGTTTCTTCAAATTTTCGGACAAGTTTCATCTCATAGCAATGCGTCACATTTTTGTCTGGATGTTTTGTGTTGAAAACTTGAGCAGTTCCTTGAGCTCCGTAAGCGAAAATTATTTCGACTCTTTCTTCTAAAGAGTACGGCATTTTTAGAAGCGTTCTTCTTCTTTATTAAGAAGTCTTTTCCGCAACAAATACTAATACGACACAAACCGCGTACTGATTGACAGAACTTGTTGCATTTGTTGTTCCATGGCTGCGACAAAGCCGAGACTGTGTTTTTTCCATGATGCGACGTATGTAACATCGTCAACGTTCGCGAATAGTTCGAAAACAGAATGTATTTTTGTCTAGCAAATAATGGTGGCAATTTCGAACCTGTCAAAATAACTTCTTATTTCTTATTTTATTATTTATTTTATTTCTTTTTATTTATTATGATTGTAATTTAATTCAACAGTGTATCCAATCCGCAATGTTTCGCTAATAATAATTTTTTTCATACCTTCCATCTTCTGTGTAGTATATCTTAAGAACCCATCGATCGATTTCATATTTTTTTATCATGGTTGAGTAGAGAATTTTGTGCCCTTTCAAATGATGTATCACAAGGTTGAAATTTCATTCGAACTTTCAAAGTGGGGTGGCTGGGGGTGAAGGGATGCAAAAAAAAATCTCTAGGTACCATTTTTGAACTTCCCCCTCGATATCTAAATCGACGTGTTTCCACTCAAAGCAATGATCGCACCAGGTCAAGAGTTATTAAGGGTGGATACTTTTGAAATGAACACACTGTATACTGCAACTACTCTAGTTGGTTTATGAGGATTCTCAAACGTTGACAAGAACACATTGTTCTAAATTTGACCGGTTTGTTTTTTTTTGTTAGTATTTTTTGTTATCAATTTTTTCTTTGTGAATTTTTAGGACCTAAGTAATAAAAGTTTTTGTTAATATCTAGATGTTTTTGATTTAATACTGTAACAAGCATAGTAACATTGAATAGGCAATGGAAGACTGTAACAGAAAATATCAAAATATACAGGGTGTTCTAGTTTAAATTCCAAAGCTTGAGGTTACATCTCAGAAACTGTAAACGTTGCATCAACGATAATAACGTCAACTTCACATGGTTGCAAAATACTTAATTCCAAAATTTCGTTAAATTCGGTGGCGCAGTTCCGGAGATTTTGTCATTTTTCTTTCATAACTTTCAATTGTCTTTTTCTCAAAAATTTTCTTATGACGTCAAAACAACGTCAGTTTTCCTAGTATATTTGTTATAAGACAGCACCAAAAGATATCGAAGAAATGGTATGCTTTTTTCCATACAATCTGAGAAATTGTGAATTGATTAGAACTGTAATTTTCGAGAAGCCCAAATCACAAAAGGATTTTTTTAGCAATGATTTGCTGAGGATTTGTTCAGAATTTCTGCCTTAAGATTTAGATTTTTCGGAAAGACACTTGTCCCGTATAGTATTAATTCACTATTAATTCTATTAATTCTACTATTAATTCAATTTTGGTGTTCTCCTACATTGAATATCTGTGAAGATTCAAACAACATGCCTTGGAAAACGCCAGTTATTATTAACTGCACGGCATCACTTATTGTATAACAAATTTATCATGAACAGTCGTAGTTCCCTAAACATGAAGTAGAAACTGAACACCTTTTTGCATGTCAGTCATTCCCCTTTCTATCACAGAACGCATTCACACATAATTGCACACATTCACCCCCGCTTTTTATGTTGCTTTTACGTTCATCCGACGGCCCCCTTCCACCTTTTAAAGTGTAAAGTATGTCGAACATTATGTCATCCCCGGCACCTAATCCATCCATTCTCGTCCTCGCAAACCACCGCATGATGTCATCTTCTGATAATGCTCGGAAAGAAAATCCATTTTTTGCGGTGCGGCGCCACCCTCGTCAAGGGCATCGCGGTGCGGTTGCGTTCAGAAACCCATATCTCGTTGTCAGCGGTGACGCGGCAGACAGACGTTCTTCGCTCGCTGCTTAAAATTCCCGAGAAGAAAACGCAAGTGTCGCCCCCTGTAATTCGGTCGGAAAGTTCTTAATTTTGAGTGACGTTATCTAACGTTTACCGCGACGTTGCGTTTCCGCGCTACGTGAACGGACAGCAGAACAGCTTCCTTGCGGCGTCCTCACTTGATTTATTGTATTTATTTGTTCCGCAGTGTGTCTCTCAAATAAAAGAGTAGCGAAAACCCTTTGTTCAATATCAATTCGCGGACGTTTATCAAAACTGTTCCATGCCTCGTTTTAGATGTTGTTTCAAATCAATACCGCCCAGGAAATCTTTTTTTGATGATTTGATTTCCTATTACTACATTTTGTTAAGTTAAGTTTTTTAATTAAATGTTTGTTCAAACTGTAACAAAATTTATTCTGTTGTACGAGGTTTTTTAAATTTCCATTTCTAATAACTTTCACAGGAGCCGGAGCGTGCGCCTTTGAGACAGGCAAGCCGCGCCGGACGTCATACAATCGACAACAGCATACATTTCTTTAATTTATTTATTTTTGCACGAAACAAAATTATATTGTACACTAAAGTATAGTAAATTCACGGCATAAGAAAACTCATTAATATCTCTTGGTATGGTATGGTAGAGTTGTGTTGTAATAGTTCGTCCGTTGGGCAAAATCTGGTTGTTAACTAACCATAGTTTTTAGTTATAAGAACTTTATCTACACGTAAGTTCTTGCAATAGGAGCAATGCAACATTTTATCAGACAACGCTTATCTCACTTACCATGAAAATCACTATTTGAACTGACTAAAAATGTACAAAAAATTTCTACCATTAAATTTTAGCTGGCTCGCTCATAAAATAAAAAAACACCCAAAAATAAAACGCAAATCTCAATAAAAGTGTATATACAACAAATATATATTTGATAAAAAATTCACGTGGTAGTCCTTATTAATTATTTTATTTAATGGTCGCTACATGTTTCGCGTCTAACTAGACGCTTCTTCAGGCGATATCGTCAAAATATATAATTACAATTAAGGGCGTCCTCGCTACGATCATTTCGGTTTTCAGTTTTCTGCAAAATAATGATTGCACTTTGACGTGCACTTATGTGTGTATTTTTTATTAAATTTTTATCGTTTGACTTGTGTCGGTTGTGTCACTTTTATTAGTGCTTTAAAGTGCACAATTAATATTAAATGTTAATGTTAATCAACTAAAGAAGCGAATGATAATTAATCCAGGTGAGGATAATTTTTGGAAAAAACACCTCCGCCTGGATTTGAACCAGGAACCCTCCTATTTCCGGTTGACAGCTCTCCCATTTGAGCTACAGAGGCAGTGGAAATTTATAGGTTTTATTTGTCACTTCAGGATTTGCAATCCTAGTTTCAAATTAAACAAACCCGTCGTGACACCTATTGGGGATAGATGGAAGTTTGGTAACTAGGAATCGCTAAATGTTTATTGCTAACAGCTCATACAGATGAATAAATTCAAGGGAAAATGGTTATTACGTAAACTCGTCAGTAATGTAGAATCAACTAAAGAAACGAATGATAATTAATCCAGGTGAGGATATTTTTTGGAAAAAGCACCTCCGCCTGGATTTGAACCAGGAACCCTCCAATTTCCGGTTGACAGCTCTCCCATTTGAGCTACAGAGGCAGTGGAAATTTATAGGTTTTATTGGTCACTTCAGGATTTGCAATGCGAGTTTCGAATTAAACAAACCCGTCGTGACACTTATTGGGGATAGATGGAAGTTTGGTAACTAGGAATCGCTAAATGTTTATTGCTAACAGCTCATACAGATGAATAAATTCAAGGGAAAATGGTTATTACGTAAACTTGTCAGTAATGTAGAATCAACTAAAGAAGCGAATGGTAATTAATCCAGGTGAGGATAATTTTTGGAATATCACCTCCGCCTGGATTTGAACCAGGAACCCTCCAATTTCCTGCTAATTTAATGTTAAATTTATTTCTTTTCTTATAACGGCTATTGTTTGTGTGTTTAATTAATGTAATATATTTTGATGTATTCCACACCTGTGAAGCTATAAGTGACACACTGTGAAGCTATAAGTGACCACACTTCTTCATCTAGAAACCGCGGTGAATACTTCTTAAATTACTATATTTTACAGTTAATTCCTGTACCGCAGAGGCTTCAGGAACAGAATCGAATCAACCAGACCACTATTCGAAGTTCCCACAATAACAATTGAAATATTCAGATTTTGTAGCTGTGTCAAAATCCAAATATTGGGTTTTCATATGGCTTTGTAAAGCAATCTAAAAATAATCAAAATATGTCAAAAATTAGAAATGTTGTTCAAAATTAGTTGTAAATATTAGGTGTCCGGAAAAGGGAAAGGGTGCTACGGTGCAACCCAAAATACTACCAACGCGTTGGGGTTGTTTTCCGTCCGCCGCGCCAGTCAGAATAAAAGCTTCGGGCGTAGTAATGATTGTATTGTGATGTTTGACTACAGTAATTTTTATATTGTGTATAATAAGTATGTGCGCGTTATGTTCTTAAATAGTTTATTTACGGTTTGACATTAAAAAATACATCAAAATACAATATATTAACCGAACTATTTTAAACAGCTGTAACTTTTTAATGAACATAAAACAAAATGTTTACATGAAACTAGTGAAACAAAAGCTAATGAAACAGAAATGTTAGTATTTTCTGCGAAATTAATATATTATACAAAGTAAAACTAAATGATGTCTCAGGGTTAGAATTCGCATGTTTTGAAAAAAAAAAGGTAAAACGTTCTGCATTGTGTTTGTAAGACTGGCTACAAAGTTTGCCACCAAATTTGGATATAACTACATACCGTACGTTTCCCCGAGCGCTAGGCATAGCATTTACAAAAGAACGGCAACATCGCTCTCCCCACCAGGCGTATTTGTCAGCGGCTAATCGGTTCCCCGGTGCGCGTTTCGTGTGCTAGTAGCTAGTAGTTTGTTGCTCGCAGGACTGCGTGCGCTTGCTTTTGTGTTTCTTTTAAAAAAGCACGTACATGGTGCATACATAATTTCTAAATTCTCTTTTATTGTCAGAAAATAATATGCAAAAATTAAAGCGCTATTCTCAACAAAAAATTACATTAACTAGTATTCTACTACGAATAAACAATTAAATAAACATTATTTTATCTCGAGCTCAAAGATTCCGCCTTGCGCTGCAAGACAGTATCCGAGCCATTTGTAGAAGTTGTCCCTCACGCCAGAGAGCGTTTCGGCTGTTACAGTGTTGGCAGCTTCTGTAACTTTTGCTCTCAACTCCTGTAAATTATGTGCCCTATTAACTTCATCAACATAACTGGTATTTTTAAGATAACCCCACAAGAAAAAAATCGTTCGGAGACAGATCAGGTGATCTTGGGGGCCAACGATTATCGCCTGTCCCACTAATAAGACGGTGAGGAATGCGGTTGTTAAAAATTCTCGCACCCTGGCCGCGTTATGAGCAGGACAGCCATCTTGCTGAAACCAAACATCATCCTGATGTACTCCGGGAAGCTTATAAATGGCGGGAAGTACTTGCTCTTGCAGCAACGTAAGGTACTTCTGGGCGTTAAGAGATCCATCGATAAAGAATGGACCAACTAAATGATTGCCTAGAATACCAGCCCAAAAATTTAGTTTTTCGGGATATTGAGTACGGTAAGCATAACTTCGATGCTGATTTTGTTGTGCCCAATATCGAAGAATGGAAGGATTATGTTTACCATGTAGCGGAAAAGTCGATTCATCAGCAAAAATAATATTTTGTAAAAAATTTTCATCTGCGTTCGCCTTTTCCATTACAGTTTCACAAAACTCCATTCTACGAATACTGTCCTCTGCGAAGGTTTCCTGAGTCTTTGAGTACTTATAACTCCGGGAATCACCCTTCTTCAGAGCCTTAGCAACGGTTTTGTTGTTTTCTTAGCAACCAATATCCAATTCCTCGCCAATCCCTCGAATGGATTTCTTATCGTCCAGTACTACAGAACCGCAGATCAGTACATCCCGTCGTTCTTTTGCCTCAATTTCTTGTGGACTGATCTCCCTTGTATGACAAGCACTGCAGCTCTTTAGGCAAAGATCTTTTTCAAATTGACCCACAATATGGAAAATGGTTTGTCTGCACGGGATAGGCCTGCGTTCAAAAGTGATTGCAAACAAATCCACGCACTGTTGCGCCGAATTGCCACCGTAATACCACTGGATGATCAGAAGCTGTTCTAGCGGAGGGTACATCGCGATTGCAAAGATATGAATGTTATGAAGACCTGCTCTCCCACCAGTCAGCAGTCCGACTATAATCGGCTTCCCCACTCAACCGACGTTGGTAGTGTTGTCGGGTGATACGCTAGTTTCTATAGACCTATGCCTAATTTTCGCGGACACAATCTGTATGTACAGGGTGCTAGGTAGTTTGATGAAAACTAAAACTGTTGCTGTATTTTCTGATGGCCCATGATTCTTTATTCAGTGGGACTTTAGTTTTTTATCGAGTTGCTATTTTAAGCAGTAAAGGAAATAATTCAGTAAATTTGGAAACTTGGTGAAGCTGTTTATTTCAGCTTTTAGGATTGTCTTTTATACTTGTTAAAGAATTACTTATTGTTATCAGAGTATCATAGTAGTTCCAACCCTGGAAGCCTGTATATGCCGGGAATAAAAGATGGCGTCGGTTTAAGGGACGGCCGGGTCAACTCTGTGGATGATGGACATTGCAAAAACCGCAACAAGATACTATGACGACGACGATGCCACTCGGCTACGTGTATAGGACAAACGTGACGTGCGACCCGCCCTACGACGCCCTTCGCGTAGCACACGCATCCCCGCTCGCAAAAACATCTCCAACACACTGACCCCCCTTTATCTCGTACGCGAGACAGCTCAGCGCGCGGCAACCCCTTGGGAAAACGGGCGACTGCTTTTGATATATCTGGGTCTGCACGCAATTCTTCTCGCATTTTATTCGCCTTTGCTTTAAAATTCACGAGTTTATTTATAATGGGTAGGGTGGGAGATAAGAGGAAGAGAGGGATGATCGTCATATATTTTCGAAATTCTAACTAAATCCCAGGAATCCGGAAATTGTGGTTTGAATTTGATGGTGAATTCTGCGCAGTGGTGAGTTAGCGATGTGAATGAAGCTTTAATTTTCTGAGTAATTACAAGTAAGATTGATTGTTTTGTGTGCTGTGTAGTGGTCTTATGATAAAAAGCATGAAAGACGTGTTACACAGACAAAAAGGATAGTTTAAATCAAAGAAACCACTTACTAGAAATATATACCGAGTGTCCACGCCATAGGTACGCTCGTTTATTTTTTTATTTATGATACTTGACGAATTAAATTTGGAGAAGTGCTAATACAAGAAAAATTCAATTTTTTTTATACTTTTGAGATTAGTATCACTTTCGCTTTTTTCAGAAATGACGTCATCATTGAAATTTTAAATATTATGTGATATGTTAAATCAAGATGACATTCTGAACACAAAAGCATATGGATAGTAATTTTTTATCACCAAAGCAACAAAAAAATAACGTTTTTGTTTATTAATCTAGGTGGCTATAAACTCGTGAAAATAGTCGAAAATTGTCAAATAAACACTGACTAAATCGATTTTGACTTCATTCTTTTTTTTTTCATTTAGCCCCGTGTACTTTATGGGTGCACCCTGATTATTCTATAGATAACATTTTTCCGCTACCAAATACTTGATATGCTGAATTTGACAGTTCTCTGTATTACGCGTCACTGGTTAATGGTTCACTTATTTCTAATTATTTTCATATATTTTTATATTTCTTAGTAATTTTCTCATTTTCGTCCCACTTATTTCAAATATTTCGAAAATTGAAAATATACGCCGATGAATAAAAAAATGCATACATTTTGCTGAGAATAATCTCATATGACTTCTCAATGCATAATCAAATTTTGTTGATATTGGAATATATATATATATATCTCTATAAGAAAAGTAATTGTTATCCAGCCCAAAGGTTATCAAATCCAGAAAATGTGCCTCAGTCATGTTATTTGCGTATTCCCTGATGTTGTTCCAATTTTCATGAATAATTTTAATTGTTAGATCTTTTGAAATATTACCAAATAAATTTACCACGTCAAAAGACACTACTCTATATTAAAATTATTCATGAAAATTGGAACAACATCAGGGAATACGCAAATAACATGACTGAGGCACATTTTCTGGATTTGATAACCTTTGTGCTGGATAACAATTACTTTTCTTATAGAGATAGTTATTATCTACAGATTTTTGGCTGTGCCATGGGGTCAAAACTGAGTCCTATATTATCACAATACATTATGGATGCGTTGCTTGACGAATGTTTGCCAGAACTCTCCTTCGAGGTCCCCTTTGTGAAAAAATTTGTTGACGACCTGATTACGGCTGTGCCTGAAAGTGGTATTGATGAAATGCTGGAAACATTTAACAGATTTGACAAAAACTTAAAGTTTACGATCGAAAGAGAGGACAACAACAACGGAGTACCATTTCTTGATACAAAAGTGATCAGAGATGCTGAAGGTAATTTAAAATTAGACTGGTATCAGAAAGCCACGTCATCCAACAGATATATTAACTACTTTTCGCAACACGGAGTGGGAGTGAAGGTAAACTTTGTCAAGCAAATGAAAAAACGTATAACACTTATCAGTCATGAACAATATTTATTAAAAAATTTAAGAAGGTTGGAAGCAGTTTTGATAGAGAACTCTTACCCAAGAGCTCTAGTAACTAATTTGTTGTATAGAACTTCAAATCGTGAAAATAACATAGTATTAGTAGATAATGACTTAAACAGGGCTCAGAATGTGAACATTTCAGAAAGCAGGAAGTATGGTTCAATGGTAGATGTAACTGACTTAACAAATAAAATTATAAGAATCTTCAAGCAAGAAAACATAATGATAGCTAAAAAAAGTATAAAAACAATCAACACAATTTTTAGTAAATTAAAAGATAAAACACCTCCTTTGCTACAATCAAATGTCGTTTATCGGCTACAATGTTCGGATTGTCAAATGTATTATGTGGGACAAACATCTCAACTTGTTAAAAGTAGGATAGCTGGACATAAGAGCGATAGTAAAAACAATTTGCAGAGATGTTCTTTGGCAATACACATAAATGAACAAGATCATAAAATAAACTATAATGAAGTCAAAATATTAAGCATGGAAACTAACTACCTCAAAAGATCTTTTTTAGAGATGTACCACATACATAAAACTAACGACTCAATTAATAGAAGATCAGATATACAAAATTTGAGTAATATTTACACCTACCTTTTAGAATATAAATCGGAAAATGGTCAAAATGATAATAGTCTGTTTGAAGATGCAATCACATTTTAAAATTCAAGTCTGGTTCTGTGTGGATGGGGATGGAGGGGTCAGGATGTTGGCAACACATATTTTAAACAAAAAAATCAGTACACATGCCACAAGATGGTAGTATAGTTATTTCGTTCACCTGCAGTTTTGAGTCCATCGCCTTCAGCAACAGTGTTTTATATTAAGATTGAAAAGGAGGGCTATGTCAATTAAGCTGTGACAATTGAGCCGAAAAATGCAGAGTAGGGAATATTAGTTGTGAAGATGTCCATTTTATTATTTAACCTCACATACCATGTAAGTGAAATTGTTAGAATATTGTAGTTGTTTAGTAATTAATTGTTGTAATTTTAATAGTGCCCTGAAGAAGGCGGTAAATAAATACGCCGAAAGCTTGGCTTAATGATTGAAGAGTTGTAGCATTATTAAGTCTCCCGTCGAATTCCCATTAGAGATCCAACCTTAATTATTAACGAACGATAGTGACTCCTTGCATATATATATATATATATATATATATATATATATATATATATATATATATATATATATATATATATATATATATATATCAGAAAACTATTCGTTCTGTTTTGATTATATTTTTTTTGTAGCTAAAGTCAGAAAAGACAGTGTAATCAATTTACCACAGTCTTCTAATGGTTCACATAAGTACTTACTCATGGTGGTCAACAGTTTATCTACTCGCTATAAATCCTATTCGAATACGAATTTTGAAAACAGTTATTGAAATTAATGGAAATACGTGACAGGAATATTCAGTTTCGCTATAATTTTAGCGAACAGTTCCAAAAATCCAGAGAGAACATTTTGTTTTAGGAGGGCATTATAGCCCTATGGAGGTTTTAGTTATATGTTGGTAGCATTTTCACAAATAAACAAATCTGAACCAATTATCTGATCAATAAACTCAAACAACAAAAATGAATGAGCGAGAACTTTCCAGAATTTATCTCGTCTCCATGATGACAGATTCTGCAGAAAATCAATGGAGTGCAGATTTAGCACTCATCCCTTCCTTATACGTCAGTTAGTTAATAAAAACAACAAACTAGTTGAAAATTGCGGGCAGACTACTGAAGACGTTCCTGAGCTAAGTGGAGTTCGTGGAAAGTTGTGAGCGAGCAAAAACGTTTCGCCAAAGAAGGTCCTCCGTCAAAGGATTTCCGCTTAAGGGGTCGGCTGGGGAGCATCCTGCTATCGACAGATTAATCGCGGTATGAATTACGACGACATCTGACGGTCCCTGCCAACCCTTCCCCACCACTCGCCTCTCATATTCATCGCAATCTGCGGAGAAAATTGCCAGATACTATCTTGCACTAACTTGAACGGTCTGGAAAGCTTACAGAAAGTTCGTGGCGTTTTTTGTTGGAAAGGTGTTGAAAGCATACTACTTACCGCACAGTTTTCACTTTTAAGCTCTTTTACAGGGGTAGCTGATGAATATGAATAAAATACTGTGGATGCAAGTTCAAGTTTCAGAAGGAATAATCGACCATTTTGGGACGTGGTGGCTGTTGGTGGTACGCAATCCTTATTTTATTTTGCTTCCACTAATTTATGAAAACCCTGGATGTGGTTGATGGAACCATTTTAAAAAGTTTGTGTTATTCGCAGAGTTACGTCTACATAGATTTTTATAGAAATGGACTTTAAGCTGCTTGGAGAGTTTATTACATAAATATTGTACATGCATGCTACCCAAGCGACTGTCTTTATTTACTTCTGAAATGTGTTTCTTTGAGCTCTAATGGCTCTACATCTGCTGTGTTGTACGAAACGTAAACTTCAATGCTCGCTTGTATTTATATTGTATACTTCCTACCGTATGTCTACATTCTGATATTAGGACATTTATTTGGTGTTCCAAAACTTTTACTTGTAGTAAAGAAATGAAGATGTTTCTAGGATTCTGTCGGGAGAAGACTCGCCATCATTTTGTTGCCTCTTCTTCCTTCTGCCTAGTGGTCTTTTAAAACAAAATATGTTTTGCCCGAAACTTTTTTATTTGACATTCCTGGAGAGAGTAAAAAGAAAAACCGTAAATTGGTGATATTGTTAGAGGCAGGTTCTCTTAAATCTTTTCAGTTAGCTAAATTAAAAAAAAAAAGTTTTTAACCGATTTTCTATATTTTTTTCTCCACATACTAAAGAAGCTTATCAAAATTATCATATACAATTTTAAATTTGGAATAACAACATTTTTTATCTACTTATACGGGGTAAACTAATGTGATGTTTTTATGTAATTTCAAAACACAAGAATAACTGAGGAACTTGGACAAGTTGTTGTTGTTGGTTGTTTCCAATATCTAAATTGTTGTAGATACAAGTTTTTAACACAAATTAGATACACAACTTCATGTAAACCTTAGAATTCGAAATGCCGTTCAACCTTGAAGCAAATTTACTTGGTTTACAGTATTTGGCCATTGTTTTTAATACCAGTAATGATTTCTGAAGCATTCCAGAATATTCATCCTGCATCGCAAAACTCAATTTTACCGGTACTTTTGGTAGTAAAATAATGCAAATATTTACTGGCTTTCTAACTCAGTACTTCAAAACTTCTACTAGTTGCTTAGTTACCCCACAGGGGGTCTCAAACTTTGACAAAAACCCCCATTTTGGCTCTTCGAGTATGTCCAGAAAAAATAATAAAAATCTGATAAAGACTACCAAAGTTACTGAACCTCAAATTTTAGCTAAATTGGAGCAAGTGTCGCGTTAATTTTGCCGGTCAGTGTACTCAGTAATGTTAAATACCCAGGTAATTATTATCAAGGGTAAATACCCCGGGTAAATACCCGGGTATTTACCCGAAGTGGGTATTTATAGGGGTATTTATAAATATAATAATGTGATTTAAGATAGCAGTCAAAGGAAATATTCAATTACTAAGAAAGAGTTTTTCTTTTATCACAAAATCGAAAGGTATTCTCTTATCACAAAATAAAGGTTATTCTTATAAAAATAAAAACATTTTTAAAATAAAGAATAAACATATCAGTCTCATCTGACGATATATCAAGAGCAGACATTTCCTTGTCATCATCGTCCATTCAATCGTGTGAATCTTCCATATTTTCCGATTCTGTTATCGAAGAAGATTTAGCAGAAACTTATGATTATATGTTAAGTATAGTTGACATAGCGGCTTTTGTCGTTGTTAATCAATTTCTTATTTTGCTATGAATCCAAGTAAATGTACTGAATGTTCTTGATAACTCAAATATTTTACATTATTTGTAATCAAGAGTAGACATCTACAGAGTGCCCCATTTTTTTCCCGCATAACTTTTTTCCAGATAGTAAATGCCACACTGACTGTCAAAGTTTCATATGGACCTATTTGTTTTCTTTATTCCTTAAAAATACAATCGTTTGAAATAATTGTAAAATAATTGCAAAACTGTATATTAAATGGCTTAACTTCTTTAGGAATTGATAAACCCAATAAGTCGGCATGAAAGAAACTTTATACTCAGAATGACAATTACTTGTAGAGAAACAAATTTCAAAAAGTTTCATATGTATTTTGTTTTCCTTCATTTGTTTATTTAGTTTATTTAACATTTAGAATTTTTTACTTAAATTTATTTACATTTAATTTTGTTGTGAGTATTGATTGCACTCTTTCTTAGTTTTAGCATTGTTTGATATGTATTTTATTGTTTGTCTTTCTTTATTTAGTTAATATTTCAAGCGTCTGTAACTTAGCGTTGAGAAAATAATTAGGTTAATATGAAAAGTTATACTCAGAATGACACTTACTATCTAAAAATAAGTCTTGCGGGAAGAAAGTGTTACACCCTGTATAAATATCTCTGAAATGTTGTTAGATGGTGTTTTAAGGATAAAAGGGATAAGTACCCAAAATTTAGGTATTTACCCTAAGTAGGGGTAAATACCAGTGTTAATACTCATTTTCCCACCCGCCGGGTATTTACCCGGCCCACATCACTGAGTGTATTTCACTTTTTCATTATTGGCTTAGTTATGTTTCAAACATGGTTGTTATGTTTTAAAACATTTGTTTTAAAACATTGCTTTAAACATGTTTAAAACAAATATTTTGTTTTAAATCATTTTGTTTTAAACATGTTTAAAACAGTTTGTTCTAAATGTAGAAAACACTTTGTTTTCAAACATTGTTTTAAGACAAATATTTCGTTTTAAACTATTGTGTTTTAAACATGTTTATCTACGGGTCACATATAATAAGTTCATTGCATACGCATCTATGACTATATAATACCCATCATGATACGCGCCAATGATTATAATGATACTAGCGTTGTATAATAATGACAGTTCGTTCAAAGAATGACTTCATTAATTGAAGGAACTGTCATCATTATACGAACGTACTGTCAAAGTCAGTCTAAACCTACGTGGATGACACTTATTTGACATTTCGCCCCGCCACCATTGACAAATACATTTAAAAGATTTGATATAAAATGGAATTTATGAGTCGTAGATAAAACGTCGTATTCGACCGGCACACAACGGATATAAATCGCTCGCATGCTTATAACTTCATTCTCGCGATTTATATCCTTAGTTATGTGCTCGTCGAATAATATACCATTAAAACAAGTTTGATTCCTTATTTAAAACATGTTTTTTGGGTGATTTAAAACATGTTTTTTTGGGTAATTTAAAACATGTTTGTTTCATGTTTAACACATGTTTTTTTGCGAAGTGTTTTAAAACATTGTTCCGTTAAAAAAACATAATTTAAAAAAAATGTTTGTTTTGTTTTAAATAAAAATCTGATGTGGCCAGGCACATGACTTTATCATAGTATATATAAAATTAATAGTTTAGCTGCATGAGATTCTATTTGATCGAGATCGGCTATGTCTGCATTAAAATAAAACTAGTAGAACTAGACAGATATCTCGATTAAAGCTGCGTTCGGATATTGTACTCCGTTGACACCGGGTACACCGTCCAAATGACACTTACGTGTTATTGGGTGTAAAAAGTGTATCGGTGTTCAATATCCGAACGCAGCCTATATTGATAGTAGTATTTTCAAAACATTAGCGTTTGACACTAGCTACTGTCATTAGAATCAAAAAATCTGACATACCCTGGCGGCTACTAGTTTTAATACAGTACGACCGATCTCGATGAAATAGAATTTTCTCATGCAGCTAAACTATAAATTCTACCAAAAAATGTCATATACATAAATTATAGAAAATTTCCTCTCCTTTAATTTATTATTTAACCATTTTGACGACATTACACAAATAACGGCTCATTTGAAAAATCTTCGAAAAATGCTAAGAGTAAACCACCAGTTCCTTTGGAGCCTTTTCAACAGAAAGCTTTTCAGCTCTAAGTTTGGTTATGAAACTTCTAAATGTGCAGTTTCGTCCCGATAGCTTTAGTAGTTTCTCCGGAATCGTCGCCACAAAAACGGGTACACACACACATACACACACACACACACACACACAGACATTTTTTTGTACCTTGGTCAAAAATGTTCAGAGGACCCAAAAAGACATATTTCCGCTAAAATCTCAAAAATTTTTTTTGGCACGATTACAATACATACTGCGTATGATAAAGTAAAAAAACGTTTTTATAACAACCCTGGTTCCAAATACACGAACATGTAGCGCCGCCTTCATGTTACAATGGCCGAGGTTTCTTGTGTTTGTTAGTAAACACAATGAAACATTAAATAACGGATTTACCAAAATCTGCACATTTCGAAATACTAATTATCATAAACTGTTCTAGTTAATGTTTTTAGTTCTTTTTTGGCCAAGGTATAAATACAACAAAGGTCTCTAAAAGCAATACCAGTTGCGTATGATAAACCCCTTACCGACATCCCAAAAATTAACGAATAACCATCGGCAATAGCTCCAATATGTGGCCAAACAACGACGCGATACTTGAATTATGTCCAATAATAAACCGGAAACGATGTGGAAGAATCACATCCCGTCCATGTAACATCTTGATTTGACGACACCGGATTTTTGCGGACCTTTATTTTCCACAATACAGCAACGGCAATAGCGCCACGCCCGAGGCCAAAAAACAATGAAGCCACGATAAATAAACGCAAGCCCGGGCAGGTTACGTGTCACTGTGCATTCAAAATGACGAGTATGTGTTATTTTTCAGTGTACACAGTGCCGCCCCCGGGCGGCCGAACGGACAAACACGCGCCAGTACATTTTAAGCGGCAGAGATATATGCGATGTTTATATAGTGTAACAATGGAGTCAGCAGTAAATCGGATAAGTTTAAATCAGTTGCGGATGCTGGGTGGATGCACTGCCATGCAGCTGGTCAAAGCGCAATAAGCTTTATTGCCTGTCGGTGTCCGGTTAATTTAAAGCGACTAGAACTGTTAGGTTATTTACGTGAAGAAATTACCACCGTCAAGTTGTTACCGCTTCAGAGGTTTAAGGTTTATCTTTGTTTTTCTTTCTAACTGCTTAAGGGGCTGGTTCAACCGAACTTCATGACTGTTCTGGTGGTCCCCTATTGGTCCAATTATTCAAACTGTACAGTCCTCGTGTGGGTTAATTATTGAATAATGATAGCATATTATAAGATGACAACAATCCGAATTAACTATTCTATTGCGGCATTGGTCGATATTTATTATACCCATGCCCAATTTTAAACAATTGCTGCTAAAAGATAGATTCATAATTGGAGGACGGGTAATATCCTGATTTCAGGAATAACATTTCAATTATGTACATTTGTGATTTGCCGCAGTAGTTCCACTTTACGTTAATGTAATATTTGAAAAATTCCAATAAATGAAAAAAAAGGCGACGTTTTCCCAATTTTTCCATCCATGTTAGAGTCTACAATGACAGTGAGACGAAGTAATGGGTCTATCTCTATCTACCATATACCACAAAAAAATCTGTAACTCGCTAAAATTCACATTTATATTTGCTGGACAGATTTTGAGAGCTCTAACCTACAAATCAGATATAATCTGAAAATATAGAAAACGGAAACACCGCACAAATAAGGATTCCAATCGAAATTAGGAGATTATAAAAAAAATTCTACTAATATAATAATAATATATGCATGGCCAATTTTTAAGAATTGTGGAGGGTGATGGTATTTCAAAGTCTGGATCGTTATCTTGGCTTTGTCATGGAAACATTAAGTCTATCATAGCGGCGCAAGATCAGGCAATACGTACAAGATATCATGAACAGAAGATTTTGAAAGTTGCTCATGATGGGAGTTGTAGACTGTGTCATCAGGCTCCGGAACATGTCTATCATTTGTTAGCGGCTTGTCCAGTCTTAGCTGAGTCGCATTACATTGCTAGGCATGATAGGGTGGGAACATACATACATTACAACTTGTGTTCCCAACTATTAGGTTTAGCAATGGATGTGTCTCGGTGGTATGACCACGTTCCATCTCCTGTTGTGAGTAATGATCATATTACCATATTATGGAACATGCCTATTGCCACTGATAGAATGCTTGATGCTAATAAGCCAGATATCGTGGTAAAGGATTTCCAGAGGAAGGTATGCACGTTCATAGAAATCTCGGTACCTGCTGATGCGAATGTTGTAAGGAAGGAGCTTGAAAAACAACTTAAATATAAGGATCTCTCAATAGAAGTTGGACGTATGTGGGGAATGAAAGTAAACATTATTCCGGTGATTGTAGGTTCATTGGGAGCAGTTACTCTAAATTATAGTAAATATGTCAAGGAGTTACCGTGCAAAATTTCGCCCTGGGAAATTCAGGAAATTGCGGTTTTGGGAAGCGCGAATATTTTGAGGAGAGTTTTATCATAAAGTATCCTAAATTTACTGCTATCGTACTGCTATATTAATATTTTATCTTTACCTTCCTTTGTATATTATCTATTAATAAATGTCTGCATGTGTTTTTACTGACCTGTACGCAACGCTGTACGAGGTTTCTGCAGTTTTCCTTTGCTTTGCAACCTAATGTTGCAAAGCATAAAGGGCGTTGCTCAAAATTGGGTTGAGCTGCAGTGATACCCGCAAAGGGAGTACCCTAGGCTTCAGCGAAGCTCGGTACTACCAATTTGCCCTGATGATCTTCATTACTTTTCAAAATTTATTAGTGTAATTTTTGTATTTATATGTTGTATCTAAATTATATTATCTAGGTTTAATGTATTTAATGAGATGTATCAGAGAATTCCAATAAATAATAATAATAGTGGTTTATTGTCTTCAACGTGTTACAAAAAAAATAAATCAATCTATACAAAATACAAAAAAAGTAAATCAATCCAAACAAAATACATAATATAAAAATAAAGTTTTGAAGTACAATCCTATGGCAGGTTTCGCAATGTATTGCTACTCTACCAATCTACCATATAAAAAAATTAGAACATAGGAATCAGATGACCAGTTACACACAAAAAAATGCACCACGACCTCTCTCGGCTATCCAATTTTATACAATATAGTGACAAACCCATGACAAACCACTAATCTCTGGAGATCCATTACTGTCACTAAATTAATACTTTAGTATTAACACTAGCGGTGGTTGGAAATCGACTCGATCCGGAACGATGCCAGAAACGCGGACAAAAAAAAACATGGAAAGTGAGTAAAAAAAAAACGGGAAAAGAGGGAAAAGAACCAAAAAAAAACACGAAAAACTTACTGATACTCAAACAGTGCGCTTGTTAAATTTTTTTAAAGTTTGGACACCGATGAACATTGCTGTTGAGAGAGAATGTATTTATTATACGCGAAATATATATTTGGTATGTAAAGCTACGCTTGAATCGTTCAGTTTTATGGAGAGGCGGTGAAAGGGCGCCTCCAAACCTAATATTAATAGAATTAACATCGGACCTTGTTCTAACCTTGTGGACGAGGTAGGGCGGTTTACCCGTGGTTATAATTTTATAAAAAGTTAGAGCTGCGTGGACTATTCTTCGGTTAGCCATATTTAGCTAGCCTATGGACTTTATTTTGTCACTAACATGATCTCGCCGCCTCAGGCCGAAAACAAGCCGAACACATGAGTTTTGAACACGTTGCACACGCATTTTTAGATGATATGATAGAAAAGGAGAATACAAAACATCCGCAAAGTTGAAGTGTGATAAGATCAGGGACTCGCATAAGATAATTTTGGTTTTCGTTGTTATGAACCGCCTTATGTTATACCTAAATGCTTTTGAGACCGAGATAAGTTTTTTTAAGACATGAGTTAATGAGGTCTTGAAATTTTAAATTCTGGTCCAGGATAACACCCAGGTTCCTGACCCTCTCCCTTAGATCCAATCTCCTACCATCCATCCTGACATCAACCCTCTGACTAATCTGACCTGTAACCTTTTAGGATGGAAAACTATGAGCTCGGTTTTACTAGGATTGATTTCTAAGCCATGTTGTCTCGATACATCCGCTAGTGCCTGCAAGTCAGAGCTCAAACGCTGGCAGGCATCCTCCAGTTCGCTTTCCTTGCACGACAAATAAATTTGAGTGTCATCCGCGTATGTATGACTGGAGCAATGACGTAACTTATTTGTGAGGGTACTAGTGTACAAAGTAAATAGTAAAGTTGACAGTATAGAGCCCTGGGGGGTGCCAGATATTAGCGTCAGAAACTCAGAGATATCGCCATGCACACTGACTGTTGTCTATTTGTTACGTAATTCATTATCAAATTAATTGATGCTTGACCCATGCCAATATTATGTAAAATGGCAGACAATATATAATGATTCATTTTATCAAATGCCTTGCTGTAGTCTATAAGACACAACAAGGTCATTTTACCAACATCTGCAGCTCTAAGAATATCATCTACAATAGTCAAGAGAGCCGTCGTGCAACTATACCCCGAACGAAATCCCGACTGGGTCGTCGGCAAACTACTATTATCCGCTACAAAGTCATAAAGTTGACGCCAAAGTATTTTTTCCCGTGAACTCCCCGTGAACCGGCAGTTGCGTTGATTTGAATCGTTTAAATGCACTATCTCGAAGTTGCTGCATGCGTTTAATGGTATCCGTTATCCATGGAGTTGGAGGGTGTTTGATGATTTTAGTTACAGCGGGTGCATGCAGATTCAAAACTTCCAGTAGACCGTCCAATAAAAAAATAGTTTTCTCATTAATATCTCCAAGATAATACAATCGGTCAAAGGGGAATGCAAATAAATCAACTTCGAAATTATTTTGATTAAAATTTTTATAAGATCTAAAAGAAACGGTTCTGAGGGGTGCAGGGGCGGACTGTATTTTTAGGATGCAATAAATCAAATCGTGGTCAGACACCTCTCCGGAAGATTGCACTCCCGACTCATCAACCAAATCTTTATTAGAAATTAGAATTACGTCCAGTAATGATGCCGAATTGCGCGCAACCCTGGTTGGGGAAGACATTATTTGTACAAGGCCAAGAGCCTCGAGTGTATCGCGGAACATAGCCATTGACCGAGAATCAACACTCAATTGGTCGATATTCACATCACCAAGCACAATTATATTGTCATATGTGTGCCTGGATATGAAAAGGGACCAGTTGACCGAAATTGAGTTATGAGTGTTTTTAGATAGAATAAGTTATGGCAAAGGTACTCCAACATTTTAAGCCGATTACCATAAAGAGAAATTGAAAAAAAAATATTTAAGTTGCTGGTGCAAAAATTAAACTTTTGCGCTATGACGCTTCAAACTTTTGCAAAGTTTAAATGTTAATAACTTCCCGCATATTTGGAAGTTACGCTGACTCCAACATTTTTGGAACAATTTCGATATTAGTTTCAAGATTTTTAGTAGAATTTATTATTTCATTATTCCGTTTGGGTTTTATAGGTTTTCTAATCTATAGCGTCATTGGCCTGGGCCTACAATATGTATAGTGTAAGATACCTAGCTTCATCTCTCGAGTCTTAAGAAGACTTAAGCATTCTCGTAAGGGGTTTATGGGGTCCTCTGATTCCAAATCTTATTTATTTTTAGATTTTTAGAATTCAAAATGGCGGATCTAATATGGCGACCAAAGATGTAATTAAGTGTCGAATTTATACAAAAATTAAATTATGAAGGTTACAGATTCCAAATCTGTTTTCAGATGTATAAAATTCAAAATGGCCGATCCAATATGGCGACTAACCATGTAATTAACTGTCGGATTCAGAAGAAAATAAATATCTGATGTTAGATGTTTATAATTCAAAATGGCACCGAGTGCAATCTGGAAACCATAAGAAATAAACGTGAATTCGCAACTGTTTTCATCCTATTTCCTGTTACATAATTTTGCAGCTGTCTGATTTCAACACTTATGTCAGTTAAAAATCCAAATTTGCGAGTTCAAATAAATCAGATATGTAGTATCAAATTATTTTAAACGTTTAATGATAAGAAATAAACATAACTAGGGACACAAAACATGGAAATACAATCATAATAAATTTATATAAAAACTACACAAATTTTCACAAATTTTTTTACTCATTTTATTTTTTTCGAGCATTGTCGCCGGAAATCTGTCCACATACAAAATTTCAACTCGATTGGACATATTTTCCAAATTCAAAATTTTTTTCAAAATGTTAGAAAATTCCAAATTTTTTTATTGCTGCATGTCATTGTCACCGGAAATCCGACCACAGGCAAAATTTCAACTCAATTGGTTAAATTTTCCAAATTTTGAATTTTGTTTTCAAATTTTGGACAAGTTTCCATAGTTTTTTTATTGATTCTTGTATTGTCACTGGAAATTTGTCCACAAGCAAATTTTTAACTTGGTTGGACACTGGGAAGTAGAAATAATATCGATTACAAGCCTTGTAAAAATTCAAATTTTTTTTCAAAATTTTAGAAAATTTTCCAAATTCTTTTATTGCTTCATGTCATTGTCACCGGAAATCCGTCCACAGGCAAAATTTCAACTCATTTGGTCAAATTTTCCAAATTTTGAAATTTTTTTAAAATTTTGGAAAAGTTTCCATGTTTTTGAAAAAATTATTGCTTCTTGTATTGTCATCGGAAATCTGTCCACATGCATAATTTTAACTTGATTCGACACTGAGAAATAGAAATAATATCGATTACAAGATTTGCACAACAGACAAACAAACAATCAAAAAGTGAAGTTAATATAAGCGTAGTAATTGTCCTGGAATATTATATAACTTTGTAATTATATTTTATACAAACAAGTTTATAAACTGCTATCATACGGACATTTGTTTCTGCCACTGTATGCAGCAACACCGTAATGCGCTAGAGCGTAGCGTGATATCGACAACTGGTCCCTTTTTCATTCGCAATAAAAACGCATTTTTTCATGCTTTTCCAACCGCAGATGAGTTTCAGACGAACACATCTGATAAAAAACACAATAAGGAGAGTAATTAGCTAATAACACAAAAATGTGTATTTTGAACCAGTTTAACTTTATTTGCGATTATCTGCGTAACTAGAAACGGACAACTGGTCCCTTTTCACATCCACGCACACATATTCAGGCAGAAAGTCGCATACTGTTTCTTCGAGTGAGGATAAGAAGTCCCTTGCTGCAAGCCTCGGAGGGCGGTAAACAACACCGACAGCATAGGTTCCCCTATCAAGGCTAAATGTAATCCAAAGTTGCTCTATGCTATCAGAGGAACCTATAACCTTGTATTTAACATTATTTTTTATATAGATCGCCACTCCGCCCCCCCCCTCTCCCTTCGGTCTCTTCGCAAAACGGTGTACCCGTTCAGAATAATTAAAGATAATAATAATATCTCTCGATAGCCAGGTCTCAGAGACTGTGATAACATCATAAGAGTGGGGATTAATTAGGTTACGAAAATCGTCAAAAGAAGCCAAGAGAGATCTAGCATTCAAATGACACAAACTAAACTTGGTCATCATCTGTTTCCTATGTGATCAAACAAAACAAAAAAAAGACAGACAAGAGCACTACGAAGCGGCAAACGACTCTGCAACGTGGCCAGAGCCAAATGGCATCTAATTAAAACTAAATAAATAAATCAAGTATTACTGCAAACACAGATTACGCGTCTTGATTTATGACATAACAGTTAGAGCAAAATAATAATAATAATTGAAATTAAAATAAAAGAAAAAACCTATACAATGTAAGCAAAGGCAGCAACAGCTTCCTTCTAACGAAAAAATCAAAGCAGACTGTGGATAATCTAATTCAATTTGCAATGCTGCCATGCAGCTTTCTGCAAAAAAAGAAAACAAAAAAATATTCCGCTACAAAGCAGAATATAAAAGCAAAGATATTCATCAGATTAACTACGGAAATCAAGTTAAGCTAATTTATCACCAATAAAAAGGGTAAACAATAAGAGGCAACAATCAATAAGGTTACTTATTCTTACTACGGGTTATTCGGATGTGTCGATCATTCCCCACACGAACCAACTCAGCGTCCTGATCGGAAGCACTGTTGGCCATATCTGTCTGGGAGCCTATGCGGTCGGTGTCTTCCACAGTTTCAAAACGCATCCTCTTATTCTGGACGTTTCCGTAGATGTTCCCATTAACTGACCACGCATTAGTCTTCCCCAATTTTTGCTTGACTATTGACAGGAGATTATGCCGCTTTCTAGTAAGATCTTCCGCAATAAACAATTTGGTACCTTTCAGTTCCTTTTTCTTGCTTAACACCAAGCTTTTCTGCTGGATGCTAAAGAACTTGACAATGATTGGTCTAGGGGTGGAATAAGACGACAGCCTATGGCTGATTTCGATTGCACTGTTACCCATGTTTATACCAAGTTTTTTACTTTATCATACGCAGTATGTAAAGTATTGTAATCGTGCCAAAAAATTTTTTTGATGTTTTAGCGGAAATATGTCTTTTTGGGTCCCCTGAACATTTTTGACCAAGGTACAATAAAATGTCTGTGTGTGTGGATGTGGGTGAGTGCGTGTGTGTGTGTGTGTGTGTGTGTGTACCCGTTTTTTGTGGCAACGATTCCGGAGAAACTACTAAAGGTATCGGGACGAAACTTCATATTTAGAAGTTTCATGGCCAAACTTAGAGCTGAAAAGCTTTCTGTTAAAAAGGGTCCAAAGGAACTGGAGGTTTAGTGTTAGCATTTTTGAAAGATTTTGGAAATTAGCCGGCATTTCTGGAATTTCGTCGAAATAGTTAAATAATAAATTAAACTAGAGGAAATTCTGAATAATTTACGACCATCACATTTTTTGGTACAATCAATAGTTTAGCTGCATGAGCAAATTCTATTTCATCGAGATCGGTCGTACTGCATTAAAACTAGTAGCCAGGATGTCAGATTAAATGTCAGATGTGATTTTAATGACGGTGTAGATAGTGTCAAACGCTAATGCTTTGACAATACCACTGTCAATACAAGCTACGTTCGGATATTGTACACCTTTAAGGTGCGTTTTCATTAGTGCTAATGGCAGCGGTAGTAGACGCCATTATAGTATTTCTAATAGAATTTGCTAGTGACTCAGTTTATGTACATGCAAACTAATATGTGTCACCATCACGACACGTGAGAAACACTATAATTTCGTCTGCTACAACCGCCATTACCAACCATTGCCACCAATCGGAACGCACCTTCACACTTTCTACACCCAATAACACGTGTCATTTGGACGGTGTACCCGGTATCAACGGAGTACAATATCCGAACGCAGCTTTAATGGACATATCTGTCTAGATCTACTAGTTTTATTTTAATGCAGACATAGCCGATCTCGATCAAATAATATCTCATGCAGCTAATTTATATATAGTATGATAAAGTCATGTGCCTAGCCACATCAGATTTTTTTATTTTTGATAATATCCAGAGCTATCACTGTAGTGTCCTCAGCTTCACTTTCCGCAGCGCCGTGTATGCGTATATTAGATCTTCGAGTATATTGTTCCAGACGATCAAGTTCCTGTGCAATTTTTAAAGTTTTGCGCTCAAGTTCTTCAACTTTTCTTTCCTGCCTCTCGACGAGAGCCCCTAAGCGAGTTTCGAGCCCAGAAACGAGTTTTTCCCCATAGATTCCAGAAATGCTTCGTCCGAATAACACTCTTTAATCGTTTCCTTAAAGATTGATTCAATTTCCGCTATTTGCTCCTTATCAAAGAGATGCATTGTTCTTTTGCGCACTCACTGGTACTAAACTCAATCAATAACTGTACGTAATTACTTGTAAAACAACACAAATTTGCCAGAGCTCTCTTCACGTGCAACTACTCGATATCGCACATGTGGTCTTATATCAGTCATCAGTCAGGTTTGTGCCTAATGAAGTATACTATTATTTTATTAAAAACTCCATGTCATTTGTTAGGTTAGCTAGCAGAATATACACATACACAGTGCTGTTTTATCCATTCTGCTACCAGAGAATTCAAGGTCCATGTATGGTATGGTGCAGAAGCTCATTACGGGGTTTGTAATTCGATTCAAATTACATTACGTTGAATCAAAATCCTTACATACTATTTAGTTGATCGAAGAATATTTCTAGACAAGAGATGTAATTACTAATTTTCATAATTTCCATCAACTGACAATAAAATCACACTATTACTGGAAGTCTATAATATTATTATATGAGAAATGCTGTATAATGGGACATAGTCAACTTTACAACAACTGACTCCAAATGTTTTGGTTCTCAAGTGCGAAGTGTATGGAGAATTTATGTTTAAGACAACAAACCGCAGATTCTATTGAAATTACCCCCGAAGAACCGAACAAGCATTACGACCCACATGCGTGTGGACTGATGATAGCGATGATCAACGGATTTGTGATTTTATGTTGATATTATAATATAATAATAATAAAGCTATATAATATTATAAAGCTTATGTTGTCCAATAAATCCTTAGAGACAGGACACAGAAGCACAGACGACAACAATATCAAATTGATCCACAGGGCAGAAAAGGGAAGAATGTTAGATCTTTTGGAGGCTTTTCAAATAGAGAAACACGAGCGAGAACAGAAACACATTATTTTGAATGATCAACTACAGCTCACTGTGCCTCCCCTCTATCGGTACCTGTGGAAATGAACCACCAGTAACCAAACATTATCTGTAGTTTACCACTTTACCAACATTCGAAATTGTTTATTTTTATTTGTTAGTACGTTCTTAGTGATTGTCCCTTATACAATTTTAACTATTTATTAGTAAATTATTATTTTATATTTACAACAATTTTATAGTGTTTGTCAGTTTTAACATGTGTGAGTGTACCTACAGTTTTATTTTATCTTTTTGACACGTAAGTGATTTTTACTTCTTAATGTTAGGTTAATTGAGTTTGTGTGTATAATTTGCAGGAGAGATCTGATGATGTGTAAGCGAAACTAGTCACTAGTCACAAGTATAAATAAAACCTCACACGAAAAACAGTGTCTATCGAGTATTTATTACAAAAGTATTGTATTATTAAATTAGTATTCTTAGAAAATGTTAAAACTGTCGAGGTGTTTAAGGTGTTTTCAACTTTGCGACTTGCGACTTTGCGACGAAAGAAATCAAATCTAAAAAGAGTTTGAACACGATACTTATATGAAATAAATGTCTGTTTTTTCTTTATTTCAAAATTCTTTTTGAGACAGCCTTTATATGTATAACCCAATGCTTTGATGAATAATATAAACTTCTAAACAATATTACGGGGCATCCGCCATTTCGATTTCAATTATTGAAATTCAATTACCATTTTGAATTTATAATTGAATAAGTGCTCTAATTTAACTATTTTATTTTTTACTACATGTTTCCAAAAATATTATTTTACCATTTCCATCAAGTCTATTGAATTTACCTCTCACATTTTGTTCCTAGTTGTACGACTGTTTTATTATTATCGGGAAATGTTCAATTTTACACGACTTTTATCGATAGAACATCAATGTGGTGGGCTATTTCTTTGCCTTTGGAGAAAAGGAGATCGAAATTATTTTTACTTTGGCAGTGGACAATCTCGGGCTAGCGAGGGCGTATAAACCCCAATCAAAATGTCACTTATGGGAAAACGAACGTTATTACGGTTGGGATTGATGTAATACCTGGAAACGGCCGCCCAGAGGGCACAAGCAACGGTCGGAACGGAGAAGTGGACCGCCGGATGACCGTTGGCTATAAAAAGCAATAACTCCCTCTCTCCAATGTATATATCCCCAACAACAAAACACCAACACGCACTAACAGTTTGTTGCCTTTGTATGCTTTTGCTGGCAAGTATCTTCTATATGTATGTTGGAACCGCGCTGTAATAGTGGTTTTATGTATTATTGAAGTGAAGATTCAAGATTCATGTGTGTTAATGTGACTTTCAAATAATTATGAATAAACCGTTTGTGAGGGGCTGCAAATTCTTATTTTAGGTGCACTTAATTCGCTTTAAAATGAGCTTTAGTAAATATAGATAAAGTCAAAACAAACCATTTAGTCGGAATACACAGGCAACTAACAAATTTATTTATTTTGTTGATCGAAAATGAAGGAGAACTTAAAGAAGGACAAGAAAGCGGGGGGAGATCATTATGAAAATGTAAATAAAACTTTTGCTTCTTGACAAGTTTACGTACCACCTTCTCAAATAAAGAAAAAACAGGGTCCTCCAACAGTAAAATAGTGTTTATTAGAGCTTTATAAGGTGTCAAATTTCCGCATGAACAAATGCACCATGATGTTTTATAAAACGAGTGGAGTATACTATTTTTGCTTAGCGCATTTATATTTATGCAAATTTAGCAATTGTTGTTCCTATATTGAGTTGCAAGTTACATTTTTGTAACGATTTTATTTTCTGTATTTTTGCGCGCAACATTTGGTAGCACTGTAGTAATTGTCAAATAATTTAAAATTGAAATGTCGGTGAAGTAGGCAGTTATAACAATGCATTATGCTCAGCAATGAATGTTAGGATAAATTTCAGAAATGTTAATAAGCTATTACTTATGAACAGTTCTTTCGCTTTGATTTTTTTTGAATTTCTTAACAAATAAGGTATGGAAACATTACAAAATCTTGCAAACGGTTAGTTATTTACCTAAATAAATTAATAGTCATGTCTAGTTTTAATAGTTAATTCATATTATTATATTTTTTATTAATAAAATGTTAAACAGAGTCTGCCCAAGTCTGAAATTAGTTTAGTTTGACTCGGTTGAACGAAAGCATGCCAGTATTTAGCAATTGCTTAATATTTAGCATGCTTTCGTGCTAATAAAGAGCATTCTGTCCGTTGCTTCAAATTAATAAGAGGGAGTCACATGGTGTCCAGCTAATGTATTTTAGATCAGAGGTAGTGGTGGGATACCCTCTTTTTATTTTGAAACGTAACTATCAATTGGTATATACTTGGTTGTTATTATCTGGTAACGTGGGACTAATGAAAAATGCCTCTGTAAACAGGCAGACTATTACAAATGAATGCAGGTGTTTAATTAAGGAATATTTTTATTACCAATCATCGGTATGCATAAAACACGCGTCATATTTTGCACACGAACTAATCGCAATAAATTTATTCAATTTGCAGATTATGAAGAAAAATTTTTAATTAGTTACCGATTGATTTTGATAAAAGTTTGCGAGAATAACGCACGCAATAGCAGTTTTCATAAATAATGGTTGGACAAAAAAACAGAGTCGGATTATTGGTTTTTATTACTGAATGAATGAATGTTAAATTTTATGCAATGAATGATTTCTTAACAAACGACTTATTATTTTATTAGCATTTTCTTGTGATAAAAGAAAAATCTGTAAAATTTCTGTCTTAAATCAAAGCGGAAATGGTGGAAATCACCGAGCGTGAAGCGATGCTATAGGGAAGGAGGTTTGTAAGTAGTTTTATATACGAGGTCGTAATATTTTATGTATTAGAACGTAACAGGGGATCGGGTCTCTTGTAGGGTGTTTTATTAACATAAGGCCAAGGTATCGGTTCTCCCTTTATAACCTACTTTTTTTCAGCGGCGACATCAAGTACCTACTTTTATATGTATTATAGGAAATTGCATGTCGTCATTGAAAGTTTCGTAAATACTTTTCTTTTCTTGGTTGTTATGCACACAATATGAATAGGACTCCTAATATTACAAGGGTTTTCGATATTTATGAGCGACTGCGGTAGTGCTGTTGGCTGTATAATAATTTAGACTAAAGCAACTGTCAGCAACTTATATTTTAAGCCAATTTTAATCTTATAACATTAGAAAACATTTATTATTAAGATTTATTTTATTACTTGGCATCGTATACAATTTAGTGTGTTATTGTTGGGCCTTGTTATGGACGGCAACGTGGTTTTCCACAGGACCCTTAATAACCCTTAAAATTCATATTTGACAAATAATGTTGAAGTTGGACATTTGAGTTCTCCCGATTGAGTTAAGAGAAGGGAAATGAAATACTGGGAAGAGTGGCGCCAAAACGCTTACTTTCTTTATTGTCGGTTGATAGCCGGTAAACAGCATTTTTGCGACTGGGTTGTGATATACATTTTCTGATTCCTCATGTTGAGAAACTTACAAAAATGCCAATTATTTTGATTTCTATTTGCTTTTGTAGTAACAGCACAGCTTCATAGTGTCAATAATGGCGTTTTTTTTGGTAATTTTGATGCCCTCCCAAAAAATAATTCTAGGTCACAGAATTCTCTATGGAGCCTGACATGGAAGCTTAAACTCTGAACTGAGCATCTGTCTTTTTTACTTTATTTTCGTGCGGACGCATATAGGGGTTAGTCGCTCTGACAATGTTGTGTCACTTTGTAATGTTGTCACAGCATTTTGTACATTATAGCTTTAAATTACGAAGTCGCATCTTTCCTTTTAATGAAACACTTTTAAGGTAAATTCTATCACTTGTCTCGCAACACAAGCACTCATCCGCCAATATGTCTCATGAAACGAGTGTAGTATACTATTTCTTCTACTTTGCGTCATTAATTTTATATAATTTAGAAATTGTGGTTACTACATTTGAATCGGCGAGTTCGAAAACAGTACAAGTCCAAAATTGGCCATTTTGAACTGAAATAACAAAAATGTTCACTGTGATTTATTCTATCGAATAGACCTAAAGAGGATGCTTGGGCGAAACAAACAATTCCAGAGCAGTGCTTTTTTGCTCCCTCATGCAACGCGCTTCTACTGCTAAATCAGTCGAACACAATAGCCAACTTCGTAATTTGCATAAAAATCGTTGTTGAGGTAAGCCGAAGTAATCAATATGAACATCTTTATCAAAAAGTTAGATAATATTAAAAAATTCCTCAAGTATGTACTATGCGCGCCAAAGAAAAGTCGTACACCTTGTAGCTTTGTAAATGGTTCTTTTATAACCTATTCGCTGTCATTCTGACATTAATCATAGGTATGAAACATGCACTGTCAAGGTGACAAGCCAGAATTACATGATCTCAAACTTAGCTGCACGACTTTTTTTTGGCGCGGATAGTACCTAACTGGTGAAAATTTAGAATTTTACTACCACGTGACTTCAGGACCGACTACCACCGTAGAAAAGGAAATTTAATATTTTCATGTATCTAATCATCAAACTCTATATCATACTCTATCATATCGCCATATACAGGGTTAGTCAAAATTGCCGGAACAAATAATTTTCCAACCGTAAACAATTTCAAAAAAATTTTCAAGTAAAAGTTATTTTGCTTTAAACAATCTAGCGCTTAAATATATTTTTATTATACAGGATGTTCATTTTATTCTGGATATTTGGTAACCTTTCCTTTTTCAAATAGAACATCCTATATAACTTTACATTTTTTTAATTCTAATAATCTTTTGCATGATTTGTATTTTATAAAACGGATTATATTTGAGTTATAAGCAATTAATCAAAAATAGCCGAAATTACCGAAATACCTAAACAATTCCCCAAATTAAAAAAACTAAAAAAGATTCTGGCTTTATATAAACAATTGTTTATTCTGGAAATTTGGTAACTGATAGCACACCTGTATATTTATACATTTTTTACTAAGTATTGTAATCGTGCAAACAAAAATTGAGATTTTAGCGGAAATATGTCCTTTTCGGTCCCCTGAACATATATATTTGACCTGAAAAGCTTTGGGTTCAAAAGGGTCCAAAGGAACTGGATGTTTACTCTAAGCCTTTTTCAAGGATTTTGCAAATGAGCCGCTATTTCTGTAATTTCGTCATTATTCTATTTGATCGAGATCGGTCGTGTATGCATATTTGCCAGGATTTGACAAATACTTTCATTCTAATGAAAGTAGGTGGTGTCAAACGCTGATGGTTTTGACATTACCTATAATAATAATAATAAGCGTTTATTTCCTTTAGGTAACAGAGTTACATTGGACAAGTCAAGTTCAGTGTATAAACATATAACATACGTACATCGTGGATACAACATAATACACAACAATACAAATAAGCCACAGAGTGTATAACTACAAAATATGCCAAACGACAAACAAAATACACACAAAAGCCGCAAAGATATGCAAAGGCGAAACTACATACATAAAATCTACAGAACACATGACATAAACTCTTGTAGGTTGTAAAACCCTTTCTTGATGAGAAGCAACTTTAAATATTTTTTAAATTTGGGCAGAGACTTTTCCTGCTTCAACCGTGTTTGTGGTTATGTGTGGTTATGTGTGGTTAAAGTTACTAAAAACGGTGTTATTTTTGCCTCTATTCAAACAACGATTTATGACCAGATTTTTGTGTAATGTGAATCCGATCTCTAATATGATCAGTTTTGAGACCGTTGATTATTTATAAAATTTGTGGTTTAAAATAGAATAAAACTTTTTACAATTAAATTTTATCCTAACCTTACTAAGTATAATTTATTCAAATAAACTGCATACTTCGCCAATATTTGAAACTATTTGACAGTTACTACAGTCCTACCACATATTGCCCGCAAAAATCCATGCGAGCGCAGTCATGAGAAACCGCTAGTTATTCTTAATATTCCAACATTTCGTATCCTCATATTCCACATTTTGGAGTAGCGTCTTTGGAAGTGAGAGGGGAATACTACGCTGTCAAAATGGACCAATTTGTGGCAACCAACAATAAATCCAAACGTAAACCGTAATTGGGTGTGTGTACGTATCTACGAAGGCGAAGGCGATTTCAGCTGAACACGTAACGAACGCAGCCAATTGTTATTATTTGCGGCATGCTACAGTGTCGCCTGAGTAAGATCTAAGAGAGATATTGCGTCCTTGAGAGGGTCCTTATAATCACCGGATCGTATACCTACGGACGTGATAGAGTACCGGGACTGAACACAGGCGACACGGTGCTAATTTAGATTTATTGCAAATTAAATTCGCAACCTTTGCCGACTATGTACAATGCAAATCAGACGAATTCAGATGCTAATACATACTTTGGATCAGATCTACCAGCGTAATTAATAATAGGATTTAATGATAGGAAGTTGCACTATAGGATTCAAAATTTTTAGATCCAGTTATTAGTAAAATAAAAGAGGACGTTTGGTTCTGTTCTAGTAACATCACCTATCCACCGACAAATAATATTAAAAGACATTCGCAAACGCTATTTGGATACCATAAATAAAAAAGTTCGGTTCATCAGTTTTCGAGATAGACAAAAATTAACCTTCAGTTACAGTTATTTTTAATAAATTATTGAAATTAAATCAGGAAAATAAACATTAATAGAATGCAAATATTTAAAACATATCCTAACGGTTTGAATATTTAATATCAACTTAATATCATTTTTCATGAATTGCTGTGGATATTTGTTCTGGACGGACATGTAGAATATGTGACAACCGGTATCAATGGCAACACAGCATTGAAAATAACGGTATTAAACTCTGAGCTGTGCAAATATTTGCCGTGTCGAAACATGGAAATCGTTAATACTCGAAAAAGGTGCGCGGCTTGTTTTTATGTCCAGATTCGATTTGGTTGTGCTACAAGAGAAAAAGCACTGAACAAACAACGACGTGTACAGGTTATGATTTATTTAATAATCGAATTATATTTGTTATACTGGGTAAGACAAACCTATACACAGAGAAATTGTTGTCCAATGTTAAGAAAATAATATTCCTAACATAATTTGTTTGTTTTAAGACAACACATACTTATAATAAGAATATTTCTTTAATATAAATCAACCTAAATATTTGCTTTAAGAAAACGATTGTTTTGATTGTTGTTTTGAAAATAATGTGAAGGATGCCGATAGATGGCGCTTTAGTTTCTCGTCGTAAGAGAGGTCTCCTAGTGGGTATATAACCGCATACAAGAGTATGCAGCATCAGTGATTGTGCTATTATACCGTCAATGTACGACGTAGAAAGGTCCAACAGTTCTTTTATTGATGGAAAGAGACTAAGAAGGGACACCGGATATCTCTTCGCTAGTTGGAAAAAGCAATATTCTTCTTTGGATGCGTTAATTGCATTCAATGTAAAATATTGTTGCTTTCATAATAACATGTTCATATTTAATAGACGTATGTAGACGTAGGTGAATGTTTAATCCAACTACCTAACATTTTCATTTTGACTCCGTACAAGAGAATCCCCCTAACTGCCATCTCTCGTTTCGACAGTATTTACTTCTGTGTTTCAAGGCCTATAACTCTAAAACTACAGAACAGAAAAAATGACATGAAGTATATCGCACTCCTGAATCATTTCTGATTTCTGAAGCTTTTGCAGTTTTAAATTAACGTCTTTCATTTTTATTTTATTTTCTCTTACACAAATTTCAGATTTTGTTCAGGTTGCATTTAGAGTCTCTTCTATAGATTGTTTTTTTGTTTTCTTCAGTTTTTATGTAATTAAGGTTACAACCAAGATGTTGATGGAAACCGATATCTCAGTAACGAATGTTAACAGGACAACGCAGTTATGCGATACATATCCCTTGAATTTAATAGCATTCCAACTACATATTTGATAATTTTTAAGACCGAAATAAACATGAACAATATTTTGCACAGTTCGGCTTCCCTCGCTTGTGGGTTTTAGTGCGAGGCAGTCGAACGAGATACCAAGTTTTTACGCGATTAGTGAAACCGTTTGAATCCGTGTTTGTAAAATATTGTTGGGGATAATTAATTGTACATCCCCCCCTTCTGTCCCGGTTTGCCTCAAGCAATTTCTGGTCACCTTAGGTATGATCATCGATACAAAGCTACGGTGGAAAGAACACGTAAAAAAGAAAAGAGTAGAATGTGGCATCAAAACAGAGAACTGTCCTGGGTTTTGGGAAGAAATTCTCAATTGTATAACCAAATACTAATCCGGCAATCAGCTTTAGGGTTGCGTTAAAAAAATCTTATTTTTTTATTAGATTATTTTAGATGACTGTCACTAAGATCTTGACGGGGTACATGATTCTAGTACCACAGGCAAGAAATCAACCCTTTTAATTTTGCGAAATCTTGGCATATATTGCTAATGTGGCTGAATTATAAAAATAGGATGATGAAATTATACAGTTTGATAGGTTTACTGAGTTGTTTCGCTTTCCACATACATTAATGCATAATTTGTGCCTTAATTGTGCCTTCTTTGCAATTGGTTACTATCAATGAACGATCAGTAAGTAGTTACGCATCAGAAAATAGCCAACGGTCGAGGTACACCAAAGCCCACAGAAATACTTGCTGTTCTATGGAATCGCTCATTGGAACACTGAAATCCAGATTTGCGTCCTACAAGACTGGAAGTGTAACTGTCAACAATATTGCTGAAACATTCTGAACACGGCTATTTATAACACGCGAATAATTTTTCTCATTTTACTCTTGCTTTCTTAATTGGATATTGTTATGGAGGAACTATACTGCTCACATGAAAATTGTTGTGAGGGTTTAAAAAAATCTGCAAGTGCAACGGATACCACGAGTTTTATCGAATGAAAAAATACTCATGAAATAAACGGTAAAGACAATTGTCTTTAAAGATTACAATATTCACGCGAAAACCATAAATAATTCAAACCAAACTCAGCGGTTAAACTTTTCTATTTTTTTTAAGTTTACCTCAAAAAATTATTTTCCAGATTAAAGATTTCATTTCCACCCATCGCGTATTAACGCTTGGATTTCAAATCTACCCAACATTTCTGGTAGAATACATCGTTAAGTTCTGTGTAAATGTTTATTTTGTTATTACAAAACCTAACTAGTAGTTACCAATCTGAGATCACCTGTTAGGTAAGTTGATCTGGCGAAGATAAATTAGTGCTCTCGGCAAACGTCCGTTGTTTTCCGTTAGGGGCAATCCATTATCCGCCGTGGAAACCAGCGGAAAACAAATGCGCGTCGTGATTATTGATAAAAACCGGCTCAATTTTTATTTATTGAAGCGAAAACAAGTTATCGTTAGTTGGTTACTGCGGTTTTTCGAAACATGTACCGGCAGTAAATCAAATTTTACGACGCGATGGTACTATTTCGCTATTTTCTGTATTATTTTATTAAGTGTGAAGTTTAGAGTGGATAAAATAATCATTGAATTCGAGTAATTCAGTATTTTGGAATTGAAGAATATTTTATTTAATTATTAAAATAATTAAAATTATATGAATTAATAATAAAATAATTAATAAACTTCTGAATTTATACATAAAAATTCATAGATGTTCAATTACAAAAAAAAACAGAAACAAGCAAGTGACCACCGGTTATGTTATCAATTTTTGCAAAAATAGACTGACTGAAGTACGTTTGCTATTCGAATGGAGATTATCGCCATTTAACAAACCTCCGAGCGTCGAATGGCTACTAGGTCTTTTATTTACTTACAATTTGGGGTATGATAGAAATTTATGCAGCAATTTTTTGCCAAAGTTATAAGCTATTTTCTGTTGCAACTGATTGAAATACGTTTGTTATTCGAACGGACATTATGTCCATTTACGGGTTATTGTCGATGGGGCAAAGCTCCGAGCGTCCAAGGGCTACTAGGTGTCTGAGTCACCTACAATTTGAGGTATGATAAAAATTTATACAACAATTTTTGCAAAAGTTACAAACATTTTTCTGCAGCAGATGATTGAAATACGTTTGCTATTCGAACGGATATTATCGCCATTTACGGGTTATTGTCGATGTGGCAAAACTCCGAGCGTCGAAGGGCTACTAGGTCTCGTAATTACCTACAATTTGAGGTATGATAAAAATTTATGCAACGATTTTTGCAAATGTTACAAACATTTTTCTGCAGCAGATGATTGAAATCCGTTTGGTATTCGAACGGACATTATCGCCATTTACGGGTTATTGTCAATGGGGCAAAGCTCCGAGCATCGAAGGGCTACTAGTCTCTTAATTACCTACAATTTGAGGTATGATAGAAACTTCTGCAACAATTTTTGCAAAAGTTATAAACATTATTCTGCAGCAAATATCTGAAATACATTTGCTATTCGAACTGACATTATCGCCATTAAGGGCTAGTTTTCCATGGGGCAAAACTCCGCTCTACGTCTTTTAATTACCTACAATTTGGGGTATGATAGACATTTATGCAACCATTTTTGCAAAAGTTATTAACGATTGGCTTTTTATACCAAAAGCGGAACGGTAGCTCCGGCTTCCCGTAACATTATCTTCTGGAGTTGGCAACACTTAACACAACCCATGGCCGGCTTCCGTTTTGCACCCCCTGGAAATATTTCTGCGGTCGCCCATGCACATAGTGCTTCAAATGTTGAGTTGCATATTAAGTGATCCACTCTGTACAACTCACTATTATACATATATAACCGTATTAGAGAGAATACGTGTTTGAAAAACCCACTACTAGGTTTTAACTAACTCCATTTTTGAATTATTTTCCACCTACGTAGCACAGTTAGATTTACATTTACAGTAAGTAACGAAGTAACACTTTGTTTTAAAAGTCTCCTACCTCGCATTGCACTCTCTAATATCCCTCAAGGGTTTTATTTGGACAACGACCTGTTCGAACATCAGCAGCGTCTCAATCTAAAGCGTAGACTCGGTCCCCGAGCGCTAGCAACGCCCTCTGGCACGTAGCGCGGTATTAGTAATCAAAGGCGGCTGGAGGATCCCCCAACAGTCGTATGTAACGATTACCTAAAGCAATAAGACAGCCGGGTGCCCTGATTAGCTCCTCGGCAAATTGTCTAATGCCCGAAACGTGAAAACCGCACGAACACGACGGCGATATTAGAATCCGGGCTGCTTCCGGAACCATCCGGACCTCAGGCCGCCGTCTAACAAATGCCGGCGGTTTTGCTTTGCGCAATAAACGCATAGTTTATGTTACGTTAGTGGAGTGCTAACCATCCAATTTGCCTTTCTTTTATGGGACGACGACTTGTACGGGATCGGATTATAATCTTGTACGGCAAATATGGGGTGAAATTTTAGGGTAAAATTCTGTAGATAAACCTGTTGGTTTATATAAATGGTTTATAGAAATTATTGTTATAACTGCTATAATTTTGTAATTTGTAATTTTGAATATTCGTATTCGTGAAGTTAAATTTATGGTTACTTACTTCTTTTTACTGTTTTACTGTCAGTGAAAAATCATAGTCTTCAAAAATAGGAGCTTACAATAACGGACATTTGGAAATATCATTTCCTTGGTTATGGTGTATAACTGCATCAAAATATGTTTTGATTTACTTCAAACGAGTTCTTTTGGTGTTTTCGAGGTCGCTGATTGCGAATGGGTACTCGAAATTGATGAAAACACTTTATATTGTTTATTTATTTAAAACGTGACCGTTTGGGGGTTTTCGAGGTTCCTAATTAGGAATCTGAATTGAATTACTTTAAAAACTATTTAGTTGATTTAAAACGGGGCCGATCGGGAGGTTTTAAGGACTAGTAGTCATGGATGATCCAATATAAAACCAATACAAAACTCTCTTATTCACCTGAAACGTTCTGTATGAGTGTTGGTAAATTATTCGATACATTTAGACCAAAGTGATAGAAAGAGAGACGATTATAGTATTTATCTTTAATTTAACGCATTGCTTGGAGCTTTGCATAAATAAATAACAGCCACAAGAAGTTAGATGAAATTTGGCACGTATAATGCTTAAACGCGTATCCTTGCGTTTAAATACATGATTTCACGCGAAACGTTAAGCTATCCAAGCAAAATACATTACGGAGAATGCGCAGTAATAAGCAGCAAAATATAGATGGAGTCATAAATATATGCTACAAGAAGTGCAGACCTGCAGTCTAGTGCAAACATTTTAACTTTAGGTTAGTTCATTCTTTTGTGTCTTCTATAATTGTGGTGATTGCACTGGAATTACCCATGAATTCCACATGTGGTTAATGGATTAACATTAACATTTGTGCAATAACACAAGTGCAGCAGGTTTTGACAACATAAGCATGGAAACAATAAAGATCACTCACATTCACATTATAACACCATTGCGCCATATATTTAACCTAATTTTTCAAACGGAAAGAGTACCTCAGTATTTTAAGATTTCGTTAGTAACCCCCGTATACAAAGCTGGAGAAAAAAACATTTGTGAACAACTACAGGCCCATAAGTAAAATAAACGGATTCGCCAAACTATTGGAAAAGTGTATCAAATACAGATTGCGGTCGTTCCTAGAATCGCGAAAGCTGTTATCGAAAAACCAGTATGGGTTTATTAAGAACTCAAGTACAGAACATGCTATAAATGAGGTTATAAATGAGATTCTAAACACTATTGAAGAGAACGAAAAATGTATAGCGGTCTTCCTGGACCTCGCGGAGGCATTTGACACCGTTCCTTACGATAAGTTATTGAATAAATTAGAAAATATTAGCATTCGGGGGACGGTGTTGAATGTCTTTGCGGATTATCTCGCGGATAGAGTGCAGTATGTGGATATTAAAGACAAAATCAGCCAACCATAATAAATATGGGAATACCTCTGGGCACCGTTATCGGCCCACTTCTGTTCTTGATATACATAAATAGCCTATGTGAACTAGGGGGGTGCGGTAGAATCATTTCTTATGCCGATGACACAGTCATACTGTGCAGAAGTGATACTTGGGACTGCACTAGACAAATAGCGACGGTCAGTATAAACAGATTAAATAGACGGGTGGATCAAAATAGTCGCTCATTAAACACAAAAAAGAGTCAATTTATGACGTTTTCAGCAAATATTTCGGGACAACCTATATTTAATACTGTCCATTTGGAAAATAACCAAGGATAAATTATGAAAACAATCTTAATTAGATATCTCGGGTTGAAAATCGACCAATACTTAAGGTGGGATAAACACATAGAATTATTGACTGGAAAACTACGAAAATTGCTCTATAAATTTTACCGTCTGCGAGAGGTTCTAAGTAAAAAAATATTATTAAATGTCTACAACTCACTTGTAGAGTCTATGATACGTTACGGAATCACAGGATGGGGAAATTTGTAATCGCCTAACCTAACGCTCTTGCAGACAACACAGAACCACATAATTAAAATTATAACCTATCGAGGCAGAATGTACCCCACAGTAGATTTGTACAGAGGTCTTTACATATACGCAGTTATTCTAAACACAAGAAAGAACATTGACACAATACAAAATGTAGAACACGAATATGATACAAGACTGTAGGAGTACTGGGGCTCTAGAGGTACCCAAATTCAATAAAACACTGACACAGAGAAGACTTTCCTACTACTGCCCAAAAGATTTGCAATTTGATGCCGGCAAAGCTATGCAAAACTATGCTTCCTGGTGACATTCTAGGGCACACATAATCAGGGCGGAGAAAGAAAGAAAGGAGGGAAAGAAGGGAAGGGGAAGGAGGGAAGAAGGAAGGAGGGAAGGAGGGAAGGAGGGAAGGAGGGAAGGAGGGAAGGAGGGAAGGAGGGAAGGAGGGAAGGAGGGAAGGAGGGAAGGAGGGAAGGAGGGAAGGAGGGAAGGAGGGAAGGAAGGGAAGGAGGGAAGGAGGGAAGGAGGGAGGGAGGGAAGGAGGGAAGGAGGGAAGGAGGGAAGGAGGGAAGGAGGGAAGGAGGGAAGGAGGGAAGGGAGGGAAGGAGGGAAGGAGGGGAGGAAGGAGGGGAAGGAGGAAGGAGGGAAGGAGGGAAGGAGGGAAGGAGGGAAGGAGGGAAGGAGGGAAGGAGGGAAGGAGGGAGGAGGAAGGAGGAAGGAGGGAAGGAGGGAAGGAGGGAAGGAGGGAAGGAGGGAAGGAGGGAAGGAGGGAAGGAGGGAAAGGGAAGGAAGGGGAGGGAAGGAGGGAAGGAGGGAAGGAGGGAAGGAGGGAAGGAGGGAAGGAGGGAAGGGGGGAAGGAGGGAAGGAGGGAAGGAGGGAAGGAGGGAAGGAGGGAAGGAGGGAAGGAGGGAAGGAGGGAAGGAGGGAAGGAGGGAAGGAGGGAAGGAGGGAAGGAGGGAAGGAGGGAAGGAGGGAAGGAGGGGAAGGAGGGAAGGAGGGAAGGAGGGAAGGAGGGAAGGAGGGAAGGAGGGAAGGGGGGAAGGAGGGAAGGAGGGAAGGAGGGAAGGAGGGAAGGAGGGAAGGAGGGAAGGAGGGAAGGAGGGAAGGAGGGAAGGAGGGAAAGAAAAGGGAAGGAGGGAAGGAAAAAAAGACACACACACACACCAATTCAATATTGCGCCCACTCATTTTTTAATGCATTTTAGGTTGGTTATATTTATGTGTATTTATGTAGAGCACTTTGAGGATTTAATTTGTATATTGTACATACACTGGTAAATGCTAAACAACAGACAAAACGGCACAATACAAACACTTTTTGTGTTTAGGTCGCAGAGTTCCAAACAAACATTTTTTTTTGATATTTGATATTGATATTTGCGCTTGAGGTTTTATTATATATTTATGCACAGGCAATTTATTGTGGATATTCTCCATAATATATTGTTATGTATTGGCACTTCGTGTTGTTGTTACTATTGTGAACGTTGTTGTTATGGAGAGGATATTATGTAATATAAGATTCTAGATGTAGGATGGAAAAATATTGCCTTTTTGTGAATTGATGTATCATTGAAATTATGGATATATTATTATATTTTAATATTATTATTTTGTTAAAATTGTTTAAGCTGTGATATTATTATAACTATTTTCTTGTTTGTTTTGAATAAACTTATTATTATTATTTAATTGTATTAAAAATTTAAAAATATGACTATTAAACAATTAGGTACTTTCATATAGACCATAGTGGGGTGACACTAGGATGCTCCCTGGCCAAGGAGATACTTAAGTATCTATTATTTATCTATCCTATCCCGCCCCGGGAATACAGATTTAGTAATCCCAGCACTGATCCCGGGATTCATGAAAATAAAACAAAAAAATGCCGGAGCAAAACGCCTGGGATGCCAAAAGTTACCAAATCATTTCTGAAAGAAACACCTAAAATATTAACTTGATTAGACAATATATTTTCCCCCGAACCTTGCTCAACCTTTTCAAATTTTACTTTAAAACTAGATAACCAAAACTGTCGGATTAAAACGTAAGATTTGTAAATGTGTGCGTATTGACATAACAAATAAACACTAATAATTCAATTCAATTGGATACCTATTGCATCTTAAAGTTGCGCAAAAATTTTCCATTTTAGAAAAAGGTTTCACGGCAAAAAAGTATTTGATCGAGTAAAATATTTTATTTTTTATAGTATCATTTTCCATTGATACAGATTAAAGAGTTATTTTTTTTATTAGCTAACTTTATTCTGGTTATAACGTTGAGTTTTGGGACAGCCTGTATAAACAGTAGTTTTTATATAAAAACTATTTTCAACTCCCACGGCAAACAACATATTTTTTCTACGTCCATACTTCATCCCTCCCGTATACGAACGTTCACTAGAATAAAAATAAACGAAAAGCGCGAGCCAGTGCCCTAAAAATAGAAGAACAGTCGTTCCGGATGACTGTTGCAACAGTGCAACAAAGCGAGGATTTGTCGCCGATACGTGAGTGCCCGTGTAGATGTCGCTGCGGGAGGTTTAATTAATTTTTCAGGATGTCGCCCGTCGTGTTTGTGTGCATGCATAATATTTTCTTCCGCGTGCCAAGCGTGGCCTTATACTGTCGTTACGCTGCACTCGCTGCGGTCCACAGGGCGAAATTGTGTCTTCTATTTTACGAGCGATACGATCTTATAACAGGAAGCCCCGCCATACTAGTAGTACCTCTACTGCGGCATAGTTGAGGAAATCTGCATGGGCCCTTGTAAAATGTCCCGAGAAATAATGTGTGCACAGCGAAAAAGATTTCTGTAAACAAGGACGCGAGATATCGCTCAGAGACAGGAGCTTGTGTACAGATTTAAAAATAGTTTGCAAAATATTACTTCTTGGTGTGTGCAGGATACGACGATATATTATATATACGGGAAATGTGCAGATACTCTCAAGAAATAAACTTACCAACAGTTGATATTTTAAAATTGCATTGTAGAAGTATTCACAAAAGCTGAAAATAGGTTTTCTTTTAAATAGAAATACTTGATGCATTCAATTTTTCCATTAAAATAACACTAAAACACAGATTTTTAGAGACTATAATGTTTGAAATAAATGTTTATAAAAATTGTTTGAAAAAGTGCTGAAGCCTATCGCAGATGAAAGAAGAATTCTACCCGCTCATCTGTTTGGATTCAGAACCAAACATTAGACACTAGTTTAGGTCCACAGAATAACAATGATAACAGAAAGAAAGATAAATGAAGGTTTGGCATTTGATAAAGTTTGGCACGAGGGCCTAATCTGGAACAGCTGCTACCAGTAGAGTATTAAAATCATACCTTTCTGGCAGATACTGTATAAAGTAATATAATGAGTAGTCAACTCTCAAAAAATATTAAAGCTGGAATACCACAAGGGTACTTAGTCCAATTCAGTACATTTTTTATGATCTTACACAACTAGAGAGTGCTATGTTTGCTCACATAACGTATCATGGGACAAGATACAAGTCTTGAAGGAGCAACACTAAAACTACACAACGCTGTGAACAATGTTAGGCAACGATGGCCAATTGCATTGAACAGAAGCAAGTCCGTTCACATACATTTAACCAACAAGCGATTACAATACATCCTAGTGGAAATAAATGGCACGTACCTTACGCGAACAACTCGGCAAAATACCTTGGTATGACGCTGGACACCAAGCTTTGCTGGAAAGCATCCGTTAAAATGAAACGAACAGAATTGGGAATAAAATACCAGACGATCTGGAGAGTGCTATGGTTGCTCACGTAACGTATCATGGGACAAGATACAAGTCTTGAAGGAGCAACACTAAAACTACACAACGCTGTGAACAATGTTAGGCAACGATGGCCAATTGCATTGAACAGAAGCAAGTCCGTTCACATACATTTAACCAACAAGCGATTACAATACATCCTAGTGGAAATAAATGGCACGTACCTTACGCGAACAACTCGGCAAAATACCTTGGTATGACGCTGGACACCAAGCTTTGCTGGAAAGCATCCGTTAAAATGAAACGAACAGAATTGGGAATAAAATACCAGACGATCTGGAGAGTGCTATGGTTGCTCACGTAACGTATCATGGGACAAGATACAAGCCTTGAAGGAGCAACACTAAAACTACACAACGCTGTGAACAATGTTAGGCAACGATGGCCAATTGCATTGAACAGAAGCAAGTCCGTTCACATACATTTAACCAACAAGCGATTACAATACATCCTAGTGGAAATAAATGGCACGTACCTTACGCGAACAACTCGGCAAAATACCTTGGTATGACGCTGGACACCAAGCTTTGCTGGAAAGCATCCGTTAAAATGAAACGAACAGAATTGGGAATAAAATACCAGACGATCTGGAGAGTGCTATGGTTGCTCACGTAACGTGTCATGGGACAAGATACAAGTCTTGAAGGAGCAACACTAAAACTACACAAGGCAACGATGGCCAATTGCATTGAACAGAAGCAAGTCCGTTCACATACATTTAACCAACAAGCGATTACAATACATCCTAGTGGAAATAAATGGCACGTACCTTACGCGAACAACTCGGCAAAATACCTTGGTATGACGCTGGACACCAAGCTTTGCTGGAAAGCATCCGTTAAAATGAAACGAAAAGAATTGGGAATTAAATACCAGACGATCTGGAGAGTGCTATGGTTGCTCACGTAACGTATCATGGGACAAGATACAAGTCTTGAAGGAGCAACACTAAAACTACACAACGCTGTGAACAATGTTAGGCAACGATGGCCAATTGCATTGGACAGAAGCAAGTCCGTTCACATACATTTAACCAACAAGCGATTACAATACATCCTAGTGGAAATAAATGGCACGTACCTTACGCGAACAACTCGGCAAAATACCTTGGTATGACGCTGGACACCAAGCTTTGCTGGAAAGCATCCGTTAAAATGAAACGAAAAGAATTGGGAATAAGATTCCAGACGATCTGGAGAGTGCTATGTTTGCTCACGTAACGTATCATTGGACAAGATGCAAGTCTTGAAGGAGCAACACTAAAACTACACAACGCTGTGAACAATGTTAGGCAACGATGGCCAATTGCATTGAACAGAAGCAAGTCCGTTCACATACATTTAACCAACAAGCGGTTACAATACATCCTAGTGGAAATAAATGGCACGTACCTTACGCGAACAACTCGGCAAAATACCTTGGTATGACGCTGGACACCAAGCTTTGCTGGAAAGCATCCGTTACACTGAAACAAAAAGAATTGGGAATAAGATACCAGACGATCTGGAGCTGTAAGCCAGGCAATATTCAACGCTTCCAATATAACAATCTCCACAGGGATTTTGAGATGTAATTAGTAACAAACAAAATTGGAAAGTTTTGAAAGGAACCTCAGAACAGACTACTTCAGCACACGCATGTCGAGGCAATCCAGCTCCTTGACAATAGTGACATAGTGTGAAGACTGAAAAGAACTAAACCTTTTGAGTTGGTGATGTGACAAAAGCAGAGCAGTTTACAGTTACTAAACAGTGTGTAAGCATATAAACTAAATTTATACTTAGCTTAACTTATGTTACAAAAAAGAATTTGAAGCGGAACGACCAGCCAAAATAATCACAACCTTGTATAATTTGCAACGTTTCGACTCCTTCTTAGAATCTTCATCAGGCAACAAATTACTAACAGAAATCGAAAAGCAATCAGTGATATAGATTTTACAAAAATTAACAATTTTAGGTTTAATTTACTTACAATGGTTTTGCAATAAGTACAGATACTAGCAGCTAACATTGTACATCCACATTTTAAAGGAAGTTTTAGGGGAAGTTTTCATGTAGAGACGTAACAAGTTGCTCAACTTTGGAACAGTTTTTCAAACAAATTGTAAGAGATATCAATATTTTTTCTTTTGCAATATATTTATTATACTTTAGAGTACAAAAAAAAATTGTGCCAGAAAAAAACTATAGCAAGAAGTGGATACTGTTGTAGGAAGTATCACCTGCGCGGCGTGCTTTCCTTAACGACGTGCACGATAGCTCCTATAAAAATAACCAGAAACCGAAAATTCAAAAGCGCTGTGAATCTAGATGAAATTAGTTGGAGGTTGAACCAACATTTAGTTCAAAAACTTAACTAACTTAACTAGTAATCGCGCATGCCAGTTTGAAAGATTGTATCGACCCCCCAATTGTTATTGTAGGTTAACCGGAAAACAGAAGAAGCAATGGAAGTGACAGCCAGCAATGCCAACTGCATTACCGGCAATTCACTATTCGAGTCCAGACAGCGCCAACAGATGGCGAAAAAGAAACCCATGGTTAAACTATAATAATAATTCTGTCATGCATTCGAAACGGTGCACAGCGTGCCCAGGTGTAAATCAAATCCCTTGGATGGGGAGGAATATTATTCTTTCTCATTTTATATCTTTACAATACCTTTCAATGTAGATGGGGGACAGCATATGCTTAAACATGATAATCGGACGACGACGAAAAGCACACAGCACATCAGTGTGATGACATCAGATGAGGACACGCGTGTATTTAGTTACATTTTTCAAAGCTCTTGGAAGTGCTCGTTATATACATGCAACAACAAGAGAAAATGCTTCGTTTTCATTGCTTCTTAGTGACACACGATGGAAAACACGCATACATAAAATCGGTGTACAATTTTATTAAATCGTGCAGAAACAGTAATATGAATACGGAAGAAGCTTTCATATTGATATTAGTATCGTATGGTATGGTAGAGTTGGGTCGTATGCCTTTCGATCTACTTTGACCAACAAGATCTTTTGTACTTCCCCTATACTTCACAGTCCTTCGATGTTGGGTCTTTTCGCGAAGTCAGCAATTGTTCGAGGATTCACATTCACACATTAGGTGTACCGCTATCTCGTGTGCCCCGCCGCAAAATCTACAGTCTGCGTTCTTTGCCCTCCTGATGTTTGTGAGATAATATCTAAATGACGATGCCCTGTAAGGAGACCTGTGATCAGTCGTAAGTCCGTTCTCGTAGCTGGAGATACCGTTTGGCCTTGGAGGTAGAGAACGTTATGATAGCCTTTCTTTGTATCATGCCAGTTAATGTTTCCCAGTAAGCTCGTTTAGCTGTATCTTCTCAGATTTGTATAATTTCCTAATGTGGCTTTTCATGATAATGGAACCCGATTCAGGTCCTTAAAAGGAAGTCTTAGAACCTTCTCTGGCTAGGACTTTGGCTTGTTCATGCTTTCCATCCCTGAATTCCCCGATACCCACATCAGTGATACCTTGTTTTCATTGGATAGTTTTAGAATTAATGGCCACTTCTACTGCTCCATCAAAGTCGTAGACAGGTAACATTTTCATATTGATACTACTGATTAGTTATGTAGAAAATGATGATAACCAGAAGACACAATGCAGACGACGCACAGTGGTCAATTTTGCACTTTTAGCTGATCAAAATTATTTTATCTTGTTAATGAACTTCAAGTAGTCGTTAGATACGCGGAAAAATATCTCTACAATATGAAAATATCTCAGCCATATAGGGGATGTTTTAAGGGGGTTGTAACATATGTTTGGCGTGAACGTTCTGAAATATTGTGATATGATAATTTTATATCTGCAAATACAGGAAAAATAGTACATAAAATCTAGCACTTATGGGGTGTGTTTTGGGGGTGGTTTAAATACAAATTTATTTTTAAAGGTCTGAAACCTAGTGAGTATCATAATACTGCTCCTGTGAATATATGAAAAATAGTTAAAAAAATCTGACAATGGGATGACAATGGGGTTGTTTTTGGGGTGAAATTGAGAAATAAAGTGTGTGTTAAAATTCTGAAACCATGTGCATATGATAATATAACACCTACAAATACATATAACATGTTTGAAAAAATCTAAATACCAATGGGATCGAATAATGTTAATATTTGTATATATTTTTATCAAAGGCTTATAGCCAGGTTACATGTCACAGAGATTCTGGAAGAAACTAACATAAAATAAGACATCCTGAAGACTTTAATTATAACAATTTTCATTTCCGGAATATACCGGAAGTAGTCATAACTGTACTCAGTTTTAGAATTAAAAAATAATACATAGGTCGTGTGTGGTATCATAGGAAAAATTAAACTTCTTTCGTTGGAAAGAAATCTTCCACAATCATACGGTTTACGAAATAAATCATAAGATACCGAATTATGGGAAAAAAATATTGTTTGTCAGTTGACTGTTCAAAACTGACTTATTTACTATCGATATAATATCACTTGCTTTCTCTACTAACCAAATACAAAACTATTACCTGTAATTATTGTCATGATTACAGTTAGTGCAGCTATGCCATACCTGATTATGGTTTCTTTCGTAAACCGTATTTATAAAACAATGTTTTCAACCAAATGTTGTGTCTTATTAAAATGTCGATCCTATGATACTACACACGACGTAGCTTCCGGTTATAAATTCCACCCCCATGCAGTTATCACTACTTTCGATATATTGTGGAAATCAAAACTGTTAAATACATCAGGTTTCATTTCCGAAATGTACCGGAAGTAGTCATAACTGTACTGTTTTAGAATTTAAAAATAATACATAGGTCGTGTGTGGTATCATAGGATAGATTTTTAAAAATTAAACTTCTTTCGTTGGAAAGAAATCTTCCGCAATCATACGGGTTACGATATAAATCATATGATACCGCCATATTGTTACGTAGCTCTTAATGGGGGACGGCTCTAGGTCAGGATGGAGATGTAAATAAAAGTCGCAGTGTTGTTTACATCGTTCGTGTATTGCTGACCATGCAGAATTCCAATACTACAGCTGATATCTGAAATACAATAGCCGCGCTACACTACAAGTAGGTGCTGCAAACTACTGATCCCGTTCCCATCCTTTGCCGTGGCTTTTATATTGAATTTGGCAAGACGTCATGACCTGTTTTGATCCCCCAAAAATCCTGAGTTAGGATTTTTGGTTGCACACGGCCTTTGATATAAATCATAGTTAATTTGCACGCTTGCCACAAAGGAATGTCTTTGTTCCGATATGAAAAGCCTGACGTCTGCATTTCTGGGCAAGCAACTGTCTGCAGATTGGGTTGGATGACCTGACCTCAATTGTACAATGCAATTAAACTATACTTCGTAACAATATTGAAAAAAAATATTGTTTGTCAGTTGACTGTTCAAAACTGACTTAAAGGGCTTACAATCGCCACCATCAGATGCGCTAAATTATTGACTATCGATATAATATCACTTGCCTCTCTACTAACCAAATACAAAACTATTACTAGTAATTATTGTTATGATTACAGTTAATGCAGCTATGCCATACCTGATTATGGTTTCTTTTGTAAACGGTATTTATAAACAATGTTTTCAACCAAATGTTGTGTCTTATTAAAATATCTAACCAATGATACTACACACGACGTAGCTTCCGGTTATAAATTCCACCCCCATGCAGTTATCACTACTTTCGATATATTGTGGAAATCAAAACTGTTAGATACAAGAGGTATTTTTTGTTACATAAATTAGTTTTCTGAGCCTCTATGACGTCATATAACCAAGAAAAAAGCATAATTATGTTTATGTCGATGAAGCTGGTAACCCCCAACAAGCCATTCCGCCAGTCGACACTAAAAAAATATTTTCAGCAAATATGACATATTATGACAATCATATCGAAGTGGTCATGTAACTAAGTAGGTAAGCAATCAGGAAACTTTTGCAAAATTTGCTTCTAGTTATTGCAAAAAAACTGTAAGCTTAATTAAATTTCCAAATTTTCATTAATGAATAAACATAAAACCAAGTCTAATCCTCAGACAATCCGGCCATATTAAAGTTTCCACCAACGACATTCACAATCACTTAGTAACAAATTGTTCAACATGACAGTCGAGAATTGATACAGAAATTAAAAATTAGTACAAAAAAGTACACCGGACTTTGGCCCGTTACTGTACGTTATCTAAATTTTTCAGGGTGGCAAACTAATTGATTTTAGGTGATTTGGTTATCTAAGAAAATGTTTATGTCACCTTGGATTAAATTGGAGCAAAGCGCTAAAATAATTTTGAACGGCTAGATTCGCATTTTCAACCACTGTGCGACGCGGCGCTCGTTCCGATCGACTGTTCTAACATAACTCACCAAAACACAAAAAATTAAAGTCTCTTCTCAGAATATTCGACATTTCGTACATTCTGCTAGATTACAGCGTTTCTCAAACTTTTTAACATTGCGACCCAAGTAATTTGTTTGTACTGAAGACGCGACCCATCATTATAAAAGTAGGTGGGCCAGACTGTGGCCCAGTGGTAAAGCGCTTTGCTATCAGTCTGGGGGTCGTGAGTTCGAGCCTCACGACCTGCTTTCAGAGTAAAGGTTTTTCTGTGGTTTTCCTTTACTCCCTGGCTGAAAGCCAAACAACTTTAGACGTGCCACAGACGCGGGTCATAATAATAATAATTCGGGCCTGCCGATGCCCCCGTAGTGGCGAAAGCTGTTGGGGGATGTTAAGGCGTGGATTATTATTATTACTATTATTATCATTAGAGATGTTAAATTACCGCGGTGACTTACGGAGCACATGTTAATCTTGTGGGTAATATAACACCGTAATTTACCGATATATTACCCCATAAGTTTAATATGGAGTCCGTAAATTGCCGCGGTAATTTAACAGCTCTGGGTATCACACTTCGAAATTTTCGGCAAAAAATGTGTCGATTTTTAAATAATAAACGATCGTTATTTTTTTTTAGTTTTGTATATTATAATCATTAGCAAACATTAATAACATGGGAGAAAGGTATTTGTCGGGCAATTCCGTCATACGAAGATCGAATATCGAAGAAGCAACCGTAGACACGTGTTTTTCTATACCGTACTGATGAGGACTAATAGTCCGAAACACGTGTCTACGGTTGCTTCTTCGATATTCGATCTTCGTATGACGGAATTGCCCGACAAATGCCTTTCTCCTTTGTATCTCACCGTCGATTAACCAGCTTTCCATTAATAACATGTTCTCTGCGGAACTTATATCTAGTGGATTACGGAATTTGTGTTTTGTTATTGGCCGGGTGCGTGATGCAAGCGCCTCTCCCTGTGTAGGCGAGTACTATGTCCACGAGGCGTAAATGGAGCAGTTCGCAACTATATGTTACAGTTATTTGTAGTGTTTTAGTGGTCCAATCATACTTGTGTATTATATTGTTTTTTGATAATAACTGTTAATAGTGAACTTTAAGCGTTTATATTCGTTAGATTGAATAAAAGTACGTTTTTTTATTTACGGCTGCAATCCATCTGTTCCTCTGTTCGATTTTATTTCTTTTTCTTGGAAATCTATAATATTTGCATTTGTTGTTGTTTCTCCTATTATTTGTACAGTTTTCAACCATACACTTAAAAATACTAATTCAATTTACACTCGAAGTTCGAACAATCGTGTCAAAACTTGTCTTCTTAAAAGCCATCTGACATGTGAATAAGAATAGCCCCTGTTTATGAGCTGAAGCTATTTTGTCAAACATTGTACGGGTTTTTAAGAATTTTTTAATAAGAATTGATACTTCAAAATATCTCTTCGGATGTTGTTCTGGCTTTCAATTTTAAACAACATAATACCACATGTACTTGTATGGCTGTATATTCAATATATCTGACGTACCTACACTAATAATATTGCGTCATTTGAGACGCTTGTTGATTCATCCAGTTGAACTGCGTAATTTTAGATTTCTGTGTATTTTCTACTAATTGCAATTTAATTATCATAAGAAAAGTCTTATATTCAGCGACTAACCGTATCATTTGACATGGGTATAGCACTTATTTTTATTTAAAATTCCTTGCCAGACAATTCTCTGCAGATATCTTTCATGCAAGGCTTTAACAATGTTTCCCCAAATATGAACACTTCAATATTTGATTCAAATTATATTTACTTGTTTTTCATTTATAGCGTTTTATTCAAAATAAATCATTGGGTTTGCTTTTTTATTGATTGTGATTTGATTCTAAATGTGTCATTAGTTTATTAGTAGTTATTAGTAGTTTCATTAAAGCGTTGGCCAATACATTTCCATAGATTACACACTGGTAAATCTATTCCATGTTCTCCGTTAAATGTAAATCCGAATGTAATATTTTTTCTGGATAACTATAAGTGAAATTGATATAGGACTCTTCTATCATTTCTTGCTACTGGTTCGCTTGTACTGGAACCTGTGACTTTCACATTATTGGGCTAGTGAATATCATGAAACTTTTGTTTCTTTTTTTCGTGCACGTGTCGTTATATCAATCATTGAGTTTACGCTAATCGCTAATGTTTACAAATAATTTTGCGACCTATAAAAATTACGGCGCGACCCAATTTTGGGTCGCGACCCAACGTTTGAGAACCGCTGTGCTAGAACACTTAAAAACTTCCATCGAATCTGTCCCATATATAACACGGGTACGTCCAATAAAAAGTGAGGAGACAGCCGAACACAATCCGGACAAGACAAAAAACAATAACGGAAAGCAAGAACAAATTGTTTACGGGCTTAGAGGACGTCAGCGGCGGGAGGCCGCAAATAAAAAATGAAATCAGTCGGTCGGTAAAGTTTGAGCGTGAGATGCGCTCGGGCCCGTATATAAAGCTGTCATCGCGAGATATTGGAAAATTTCGATTGGGGTGCACGATGGCATAGCCATACTATGCGGTGCGGTGCGATCGGATGGGATTGCGAAATGGAATATAGCGTGCCGAATATTCGGTTCATTTTTGTCCCGTATGTTGTACGTGTGCGCGAGTGTAAATAACAAAAGATTAGCATGTTCAATATAAATCGGGTGCGGTAATCTGAAATTGCGGAGGCGCGGGGTTATTTGAAGGGATGTTTTTGATAGATACTTTGTTGTTAAAATTCGACGAATAGTACACTGAAACAATCTATCGTTGTTGTTGCACTATCTATTTAGATTTTAATTTTGTTATTCAGTGTGTAAATGAACAAGACACTGAATGTAGTTCAGGCTCCCTGTGCAATGTTTTTTTTTTGTTTTCGAGTTAAAGCTGTGCTCAAATATGTTTCTATTTGTATAGAACACTTGCAATATTTGCTCCAGAGCATTTACGGAGTTTTATATTTCACAATATAGTTGATTTAAATTAAACATATTGTAAAATATTAAAAGTAAAAACAGTTTCAACGTTCTAAGCTACATTATTAGTTTATATAAGTCTCTGGAGTTGCGAGAGTGTCAACACTCATTCTCTTGATATTGGTACAGCGAATCGCGACCGTCGCCCTATATGAACCATTCTACGTTGCGTGAGTTTTCGAAATCGACGAAAAACGGCCTCTCGGGCGTTTCTGCTTCAAAATTTTCCAAAACGTGAGCGATTTTGGTGAAAGGGCCTCAACATTTCAGTAGCTGTTTATTTCGCGTCGTCATGGCTGCGAGCTAGAAACGTCAAAAGCACAACCATAACCTATTCACCACCTATTCACTTTGGTATGTACAAAGCTAAGCGATTTCATTATCTGCGGAGGTCTAAAAGCACAAACTCCGTAGTTCGTACCCACAAATAATCTTTGAGAAACCTATAACCATGTTGTACGTATAATAATAATTATTAATTTGTGATTATTTGCCTTTGCGTTAATATTTGTTCGAAGAATTATGTATGTATCGATCTAATGAATGTTATTTGCGAAAAGTTCGCGTCTCAAACCAAACGTGAAAGCACCGCGCAGTTAGAACCTATTTTAACCTAATACGAACACAACTGTAAGTAAATTAATATAAATTAGCTTAATTAGTTTAAAATTGTCCGTTTGCTTTACCCACAGGCTTTACCTTACTTACTTAACTGCTTGATAGGTTAGATATTAGATGGCACCACAAGATATTTCTGCTACTAGCGCCCCTAGCGGGCGTGAAATATCGACACATAACCTATAATTATACATAAGTTTATTAAGTTTGAACGAACACAATACAAAATTTAGCTGCAAGACCAAGAAGTAGTAGCAGATCAATAGGGTGTGGAATTGATAGAGGCGCCTGAAAAAAGCCTCCAATGGCTCGGAATATGGTCCCCAGCAAGATTTTGTTGCAAAGGGTGATCACCTTGAATTTCTTCGAACTGCCCGTGGTCCTTTCGAATGTTTTCTCCAGATTAAACTAAAATACAGTTAAATAATTCTATGAAATTCATCAATTTGTTGTAAACATGGAAGTAATTTTTGAGTTTAGAACATGTAGCTTTTGCTAATTTAATATATTTGGAGGTAACGTGGTGTGATGAAATGCACACACGCAGTGGAAATGAGTTATGTGCAATTCTTTATTGAGGTGATAATAGCTCTTATAAGGGGACACGTACTGAAATAAATCAAATTTCCGACAACACCGTTTGATGAATTTTTGGAGCAAAACTCTGGCGTATGGTACTTGAGCACCCCTATCATTTGATATAGGTAATATGTTTCATAACAAAATTCGAAAAACCAAGTGATAGCCATCTTTTATGGCTAACTTCTCCGCGGTTAATGCCTCGCCTCTAGAATTTTGCTTGCTGATCTCTCCGTCCGGTTGTTTCTTTTCTGCGCATATGTAAAACCATACATAATATGTGGATGGAGAAGCGGGCGTTCTACTATATCGAGGGAACAATTACTTTTCATGGCAATATTAATTACATTCACCTTTTCGAAAATCTATATGACATACACAATCTTCTACTTTGCTCTGCGGACCTTGTTTTCATTTACTTAGTCCGGTGTCATCCGATATAGCGACCTGGGGCGAAATTTCAATTAAAAGGAGGCAAGTACTGCTCGGGTGCTCTGCGCTACTAGACGAGGGAATCGGATACCGTCCGACACTCTTTCTCTCTCTCTCTCTCTCTCTCTCGCAACTTTGACAAATGCGCTAAATTTAAATGCGACCGACGATCCGGAACTGGATTCACAATTAAAATTTCAAATGAGGGAGAAAACTACCGCGGCAAAAACAGCGTTGCGCAGACAAATGGCCGGTGACCCGGGCTAGACAGCGGCACCAACCGCCCCAATTTATATAAATACCGAGGAGAAACTGGATAAAGATAAATTAATTTGCGTTGCGTCCATCACGGTGTAGGATGGACGGAATGTCCCCGAGTATGGCCCTTGTTTGTTGGCCTCTTGCCAGAAATTACTGTTTTTAAAGACTGAGTATAATTATTTCGCGATAATGGTGCGGAAATGTTATGCCGAAATGAAATTTGCGGAATCGTTACCTATATAGTTGACTTTATTTGGGGAATAGAGGGTGCACATAACGATTTTTTTGGGTCAAGACGAGAACTGAAAAAAAAATTCTAAAACTCTTTTATTTCCATAATATAAACGAGTGTAAACCGTCATTTTTAAACTTGAGTCATTATTTTAGATAAATTTAGAAATTGCGGTTGGATTATGTTAGTCATAGCCATTATTATCAACAGTTTCGATATAAAACCGAAAACGATTTTGTAAAGTGTCACAGTGTGTCCATGAAACAATGTGAACTAACATGTTTACACATATTAGGCCGAGAGCCGGCGACAAAATAAAAGATAGAAATGGCTGGTGTGCCTAAGAAAATTTGCCCAAAAGGTGTTTAATTATGGTAATTATTAATTAACATTGGGTTATACAGTTATAGAAGAATATATGTACTTTCATAATAACTTAGTGTGTCTAACCCCATTTGCATTGAATGGGTAACCTGAAACTGAAATATTTCTTTTCTCTAATATAGAAGGAAAGATGTGCTTTCCTTAATATGTTGTGAGAGCACTGATATACACAATTTCAGTCATTAATTCAGAATTGCTTAATTCGACATTAGTAATTCCTGTTCTTCATAAAGTTTTATTTCAGATGTAAAATGTGTGTAGTGATATTTTATGAGGGTATGTTTTTGTCACGGACTCTCGGCTTATACACATTAGGGTGTAACGAAAAAACGTTTTTTTTTTTTCGAAATTCGAACTTTCAAGTTGATAAAAAGTTGTCCCTATGGACCTATATACAGGGTCTCCCACGACGAGCTGCCATTAGAAGTATATGGAGAACCAAATGAAATGAGAGATTGAAAATGTGTGGACTTATATTGTTGGACACGACAACTTTTATATTTCAAATGGAACACCCTGTATTTTGTTGCATTTTTGAAATCGTCATTAAATTTTAAATCAATTTTATGTTACATTGCCTGTACCTAACATGTGTCATTTTTGAGATATTAATTTTTTTCATTAAAAAATGACAGCTGCACGGTTACTTTCACTTACTTATAAATTATCCCCTGTGACCGTTGGAAGAAAATTGTCGGGCAAAATTGTTGTGAAGGTAACATATTATCGACGCATCGGTAGGATTATTCTAATAGTTATACAGGCTGTTCAAATTATAAGATCAAAGTTGAACTCGAGAAAAGTACCAAAAGTCGATTTTTTCAAATGGCGACCCTAACATATGAATACATATCTCAATTCTATGGAAAATTTCAGATCAACTTTGTGTACAATGTCCTATACCCAAAATGTATTTGTACGTACTGAAATGGAGTTTTAAACATCACAGTAGAAATTGCAAACATTGCCAAATCTAGATTGCGTTTAAAAACAACTGAACAATTTGGTTTTTTTTACGTCATTTTTCGTTATAATTAATTTAGTATCTATAAAACTATGAGCCTACAAGAAAACACAATATTAAAAATGAAAAAAAAAATCATAAAGTAAATTAAAAAAAACTGCTTAATTCTATTTCAGTAACTATTCAAAAAGTTGCCGTTTTCCGCTAAAAATGTTTCAATTCTTTTTAACATATTATTGTTGGTGGCGTCCCTGATAGAGTTAGCACATAACCCATTGAAATCAGCTCGATCTCAAGCTTTCATGTTCTCCTTATCAGTTATTGGGTCCTCAATAATTGGGTGGTTTCAAATGGACGGTGCTCCAGCGCACACAACTGTTGCAGTAAGAGGCTTGCTTAACGAGATGTTCGACGATCGGTGGATTGCGCTCAATGGGCCATACAAATATCCACCGCGTTCCCCCGACTTGACGCCAATGGATTTTTTCATTTGGGGAGCTATTAAAGACATAGTTTATGAGGACCCAATAATTGATAAGGAGAACATGAAAGATAAGGTTCGAGCTGCTTTCAATATTCCTGATATTTAAAAAAATCAATTATATTTAACCTTATAATTAGATACAAAAAAGATAGTAAAATTAGAGATAATCTTACTTCAATAAATAATAATTGTTATTAATTAAGAGTTGAATTGTAAGTCATTTATGTGCTAACGCAATCCGGGACGCCACCACCAATAGTATGTTAAAAAGAATTGAAGCATGTTTAGCGGAAAAGAGCAACGTTTTTCTTTAATTTACTTTACAATTTTGTTTTATTGTAGGCTTGTAATTTTATAAATACTAAATTAGTTATAATGAAAAATTACCTAAAAAACTTGTTTCATAAAGTTCTGTTTATTCCAAATTGGTCAGTTGTTTTCAAACGCAATCTAGATTTGGCAATGTTTGCAATTTCTACTGTGATGTTTAAAAACCGATTTCAGTAAGTACAAGTACATTTTAGCTATAGGACATTGTACACAAAGTTGATCTAAAATTTTCCATAGAAGTGAGAAATGTATTCATATGTTAGGGTTGGCATTTGAAAAAATCGACCTTTAGTACTTTTCTCGAATTCAATTTTGATCTTATAATTTGAACACCCTGTATAACTTTCAGAAGAATTCTACCGATGTGTCGATAATATGTTACTTTCACAACAATTTTGCCGGACAACTTTTTTCCAACGGTCACAGGGGATAATTTATAAGTAATTGAAAATAACCGTGCAGCTGTCATTTTTTAATGAAAAAAATTAATATCTCAAAAATGGCACATGTTAGGTATACGGAATATAACATAAAATTGACCTAGAATTTAATGAAGATTTCAAAAATGCGACAAAATACAGGGTGTTCCATTTGAAATATAAAAGTTGACATCATTTCCGGTGTAACCGGAAGTAACCGAAAATTCAAAACATTTTACGTGATACGACCGTGTCCAACAATATAAGTCGACAAATTTTCAATCTCTCATTTCATCTAGTTCTCCATATACTTCTAATGGCAGCTCGTCGTGGGAGACCCCGTATACTACAAAAAAAATTGACGCAATTGGAAAATATTTAGGTCTCCCGCAGAAAGGCTAAAGTTTATAATTTTCTTTAAGAATTAGAATTTTTTTTCAATGGAAGATTAAGTGATGTTTTTTTTCAAATACAAAAAGTTTAACAATAAGGATTGAAATTACCGTATATAAAAATATATTACTCTAATGCAACATTTAGATCACCTGCAGTTTATTTAGATTAAATACATTAGATGCATTTGGAACTCAAGCGAACATGAAACCAACATGAAATGTATTTTTATCTGCCGTGCTTTCAGTATAATTATTTGAGTATGCCTATAAAAGCTTTTTGAAACTCCATTTTTAATGTGCTCCCATAATTAGGTTTAAGAACATTCTGCATTTTAACCAAAGGAGTAATTTTAAAACACAGTAAAGCGAACATGACTTTTAGTTTTTTCTGCGTTGGTTTCAATATAATTATTTGCATATACCTATAAAAGCTAAAAGTTTTCTGCATTTTACCAAAGTAGTAATTTATATAAAAACACAAAAGATTGTCACTTGTTTACGTTCGGAATGGACTCGAATAATCATCGGGAATTGATAAATTTCAACCGTGTATACTCCCATTTCTGTTAAAATAACCATCTCCGATATATAAATTGACAGGATGACTATTCATCACAATTAAATGGAAACTAGTAATAAAATTACAATTAACCATAATGCCTAATAATTATAGCAATAATACCTAACTAGTATCTCAATACCTCCACAAGATTATCTCAAATGGGTACCAAAGAAACAGATAAATGGGCCCTTACCGATACGAGCTTTACTTTATCTTCTTGGCAGTGTTATTACATTTTTCGGTTCCATGTAAATTTAATAACGTCTCATTATTATATCTCTTGACTGTTTTGTCCCCCCCTATTACTTTCAGCAATACGACATTATTAAAATATTTCGCAGATGGCAGGTACTGCTTCATTTTAGTATTGTTGTTGTTCTTCAAATAAAAATAGCTACCATAGTATGAAACGATAAATATGAGTTGCTGTTAATGATAAAGTTTAAAAAAACTTTACATAATAATTTATCTTTCGATACTTAATAAATTCTACCGTTTTCTATAATTATGTTCTCTGATTTCCAACGTACCTTGGTTGTGGTACGTTTGATCAATTAACTTGTCCAACTACCTATAGTAATAAAATATAGGGTGTTCGTTTTTTGTTAGTATGCATGAGAGTCCGGCTGATTTGAAGATATTTGAATAGAAATAGTTAACTTTGAACAAAGCTTGCGCATTTTTGTGCTGATAAACTATTTGAGATGAATAGTATTATTATATTACTTATATTGACTCCTATCATGTGCCACATTTTCTTTATGTTATTACTGACTTTAAAAAAGTTTATTTTTCTTTTGTTAGTGCTTAGGTACTAGAATCAACATTTTTAGCTTAAAGTATACTTAACATAGTTTGCTTACGATAATTGCCAAGGAATTAAATATCAACGAATTTAGCCATTTCCCAATCTCTTCGTTTTAAGAGAATTTTCCGTACACTTTGTTAATAAAAGGACAACAGGCAGATCTCAATATAGTGTTGGAATAAATTAGAAACAGATAAACATTTACATTAATAAAATATCAAAAAAAGATTGAACCGACTTCCCACAAAACAGAGACTTCTTTTACGTATATAAGGTAATAAGTTATATACGTTAAGTTAAAAGTGTGTCCACATGAATAATCATAATTTGCTTTGACGTTAACACATTTCCTACAATTCCTCAGAAATGGTTTATTTTAGAACCCATGTTGATTTGACGTTTTGACGTGTTTTGGTCTCTAACATTCGAAAACAGTACATTTAATTAGGTACAGTCTTAAAAAGCTGCTTTGTCCACTTTCAGAGTCCATTAACTTCTGAATTCATATTCAGATGTTGCCTTCGAGTCTATAAGGTACCACCAGTGAAAACCAACCTTTCTAACAAGACAAAAATCATCAATATTGGCCCACGCACTAACAAATTATTTGTGAACTTGTTGATAACCTCCATAATGTTTTAGGGTAGGTTGAAAATATATAGTACCGACGTGGAAAACGTAAAAGAGCAAGTTAAAAGCCGTTAACTTAATTATTAGAAAATGTCTATAGTCATTTTCTCTCCCAGACAATATTAATCTTTAATAAATATATTACGGGTAATGGAGACGGCCCACGTATAAGCTCATACCAGGTAGTATAAGCTAGTTTGTTACACGAGATATTCAGTTAATTGCTCAGAATTAATAATTACACTGTAAACGGCAACGCACGTTTCCGGGAAAATTAGCGAAATCCTGCGAGAGCAAACATTAACTTTAACATACATCGACCACTTATTCCGCATGAAATCCTACCGAGGTTATATTAGAACGTCCTATAAAGTGATTAATTGGTTCTTAATGTTACTTTACGAAAATTTTAACCCTTGTAATATATTAATCACACATTTCAAAGATATTGTGTGGTCATAAAAAGAACCAGGAACAATTCTTCTAGCCACGTCGAGCCACAAGAATATGTTTGTAGTTAAGGAAACCTGCCAATGGAGTAAATTCATAATTATCGAAATCCACTGCCACAGAAGCTTTTTTATGTTACTTTGGTTTAAAAGAATGTAGTGTTCTTTGAAATCAGTATTACGGTTACAAAAAATATTTGTTTAACTGAAGATGGTTGTCTGGGTGTGGTCCATGGTGCAAAGTAATATAATTAGTGCCCTTAATTGCAAGTTTTTATTTTTGTTCTTGTTTTATTGTTACATTTTTGTAATCAGCATTGCTTAACTTGTTGCATCCTTTCATTTCTGTTTGTTGATAACATTTTCTCCTGGTGCTGTTATAGAATTGAACCCCTCACCTAACTTCCTTGATATACGCTGTAGGTCACGACCGATTGATCAGTTCTGATAAGAGTATTCGTCTGGCCGCACGGACATTTTAACCTCAGTCCGCGGAAAATTGTTCTTAAATGCGCAGTGGGTCGTTTAAGTAAGTTTGTATTGTAAATCCTTTTTTGTCTTTAATTTAACTCTTTGAATTTGTCATTAGACGTTATACCACACACCTGCCGACCGAAGAACCGCCCCCCCTTTTTTATAAGACATGTGCCGCTTCGTAATCTTTTTATACAACTGACAGTGAGTGTCTTTTGATTCTGTCTATTTGGCTTGTTAGTATAATGTATATTTTTATTGTACATACAGCTGAAGATGACCGCATGGTCGAAACAGGTTCTGTGTATATTTAAATAAACCTTACGAAGATAAAGAGGCCCTTTTTCTTCTTACGGACATACCGTAATGATAAAATATCAAATGTATAGAAAGTGGTGATATACAGACTACAGGCAGGATGTGATAGGGCGGACACCCTTCTCAATATTTACTATTATACTTTAATCAACTCTAAACTGAAGGGGGGTAACTCGCCTCAAGCGACGCTTGGTCCGCCATTTTCAATCACAGGTACTAACTGATTTAAACAAACTGATCTTACGGTAGCGTGAATTAATTATCTCTCTTACGGAGGCATCAAAAAGTTCTTTCTCTGAGACTTTGTCAGAGACGTTTGAACTCACTAATTATTAACCACTATATGCAAGGCTAAATACTTTACTATAAAAGGGACAGGTTTATATTATTCTAAAATGAATATGCCGAAGAAAACCACAATAAAATCTATTAACAAAAATATATACAACAATGCAGAACTGCTTACATGGAATTTGAATATGTTAATCCTAAACAAAAATATTCTTTGGCAGAGATGGACAAATCAGCAAGTACAGACAACAAATAAATACCTTAATATTTCGGTGAGCACAAGAAACACGAGACAGCACAGTTTCTATAACTTGGCCCCCATTGGGGCCCTACGCTTGGGCGCGCGTTTTGACGCACGACCGTCTACTTTCAAAGCCCGATGCAAAAGAGACTGTTTGCTTGTCTCTTCACCAGTTCCTCAAGCTTTTCGCGCCAAAAGCTTGCGTGGTAACCCTGACGCGACTGCAGCGCCACTCCGAGCGTCTATTAAATACCAACTCAACACAAAACATGGATGTTTGAATTTAAACATCCATCCAAACCCGCGCGCAAAACCTCGACTTATCACATGCCTTCCACGTTAAGATAAATAATTATTTGACCAATTATTTATCCCTAAACAAAACTAAATAAACAAATTGCTGACTGTACCATCTCCCCTTACAAAACAATTCTCTTAATTGCTAATTACAATGTTTGACATGCAAGTTTTTCTTCTTGTACATTTTTTATTTCCTGAAATAAAAACACAGATATGACCCAATAAAACCCCAAAAGAATTCGGCCTTGGTCCAGAAGTCCGGCGGTGTTGATTTGACTTCGGTTCTCCAAACCAAGCGAATGTCCTCATTCCCGGGCCATTGGTCATATGAAACAAAAGAAAAACAACATTGAAGCAGTATCATAGCAGTCCGATTACATCATAACTTACATTATCTTTTATCCATCTTCAAATACAGCCGCAATCGTGAAATGACTCGCCTCCACCCTCGCCTCGGTTTTTCTCCGTCCATCTTCCCTCCTAGCGTCATCGGCGGTCCTTTAATCTCCAGCGACGTCCAACGTTCCTCGAAAGCTATCGTATACCTCGTAGATGACCTACACGACGTGTGGATGTTGTCCAGCGACACTTAGGCCCTGGTAAAACATCCCTTTGCGTTGTCCGTGTAGTCATTTTTCTTCTAACACCATCGACGTACAAAGTACAGGAATTCTGTCAACTGTCACTTTGTAGTTTTTGACCCTACGCCTCTCTGGACGCTTTTTTCGGTCACACCATTTTTTGAAGCGCACTGGGCTTCGCTTGCTGTAGATTACAACCCTTTGTAAATCTACCGGCACTAACTTCGACGTACAAAGTGCAGTATATTTGCCTGCAAATTTGTAATTTTTCCTTGCCCCTTTTGCGACACGCGCGGGCTGCGTTTTCCATCACTAGACGATTTTCGATTCCGGGAACGGGACGATGGCACGCTTCACATGTAGACCTCACCGCATGACCTCGGGAATTCCTGGATCGGCCAAACTACCTGCGCTCGTGGGGGTCTTCAATACACGTCCACTTGGCCGGATATAGGGAACATCTGCCTCTTCGGAATAGCTGCTTATACCTACTTGGTCGTTGAATTTCCCTTACAAAACAATACTCTGCAACTTCCCTTAATAACTGCTTTATTTTAACTTAAAAATACAGTTGCGAGTATACCCCTTAATTTTAATTAATTATTAATTAATTACCGCGTGTGTGTTTCGTGCTTCCCTGCTCAAAGCCGCCATTTTCAAAAATGCTTACATAAAAACTTAATTTGTTTCAATCTTTTAATTCAATTCAATATTCTAAAAATTGACCAAACAAAGTACTCGGGCTTTGTTTCTATCCTATCCTTACTTTCACTAAATCGACCTGTGACGGTTCGATTTTTTTCTGTTTATTGTTTACTGTTGCCATCTCTACCTGCCATCTTTCTTTTACTCAATAAAAAAAAAATTCCTCAGAATTCAATTTCAAACTACCTGTTCTGCATGTCGCCATAAATCATAACTCAAGCCCTATCTAACACAATCTGGTTCAAACTTTCTCTAACGAACGGTCTCGAGAATTAAGACATTTCTTTCAAAAACAATTCGAACACTCAAAAGAAATTATACTGCAAATATTTAATTATTATGCTGCCACCAGCAGTACATTTCCTACTCAAATTCACGACTATATATCGACATTTATCACACAAAATGTCCACCTCAAAAGCAACAAACAAAATTCCTGGAATGCCACGCGCAATATCCACAAGGACGCCTAAGCTAGCCCTTACACCACTTTCTCTAAAGGGTCGTTTGCCTAACTTTGCTTTTAACCATAGTCTACAATGCATACTTAAAATGCGTCACCCAATTTTCTTCTAAAATTCACAAACAAATCTAACTAGAGTGCTTTCTTCATAATCTACTCAAATAATCACTTGAAATGTCTTAAATTATCCCAACCGCTAGCCAACAAAAATGTGATAGGGCGGACACCCTTCTCAATATTTACTATTATACTTTAATCAACTCTAAACTGAAGGGGGGTAACTCGCCTCAAGCGACGCTTGGTCCGCCATTTTCAATCACAGGTACTAACTGATTTAAACAAACTGATCTTACGGTAGCGTGAATTAATTATCTCTCTTACGGAGGCATCAAAAAGTTCTTTCTCTGAGACTTTGTCAGAGACGTTTGAACTCACTAATTATTAACCACTATATGCAAGGCTAAATACTTTACTATAAAAGGGACAGGTTTATATTATTCTAAAATGAATATGCCGAAGAAAACCACAATAAAATCTATTAACAAAAATATATACAACAATGCAGAACTGCTTACATGGAATTTGAATATGTTAATCCTAAACAAAAATATTCTTTGGCAGAGATGGACAAATCAGCAAGTACAGACAACAAATAAATACCTTAATATTTCGGTGAGCACAAGAAACACGAGACAGCACAGTTTCTATAACTTGGCCCCCATTGGGGCCCTACGCTTGGGCGCGCGTTTTGACGCACGACCGTCTACTTTCAAAGCCCGATGCAAAAGAGACTGTTTGCTTGTCTCTTCACCAGTTCCTCAAGCTTTTCGCGCCAAAAGCTTGCGTGGTAACCCTGACGCGACTGCAGCGCCACTCCGAGCGTCTATTAAATACCAACTCAACACAAAACATGGATGTTTGAATTTAAACATCCATCCAAACCCGCGCGCAAAACCTCGACTTATCACAAGGATGCAAAGGTTCCTGTGTCTAATCCGGGTCGTGGCGTGGCGGTAATTCTTAATTTACGTTTTACGTTTGACGGAAACAGAGACGGAAGCTCCCCAAGCAAAATTGAACAGAGATGTAAGATGTCATGCGTTCTCTCTTTTTTTTCTGCATGACATCTGTCATCTCTCTTTAATTTTGCAGGCGGAGCTTCCGTGTCTGTTTCTGTAAACACGTGGAAATTTTGGATATCACCATTTTCGATACAGATTAATTTTTGTTGATTAATGTCAAATTGTTTCGTTACTCAATGAAAATAGTATTTCAGAATATAATTTTAAATTTTATAGTTGCTGGAGTTTGTTTCTCAGGAGGTTATGGAAATATGAAATACTGGAACTCTAAAATGACTGACTAATACATTTTACGACCCTGCGAAATGATGTTATTGGCATTTCCAGTTTTAATTTTAAATGGAATACCCTGAGTTGTTTCAATTGAATAGCATGTCATCCTCAATATCACCATTGAAGGTCGGAAAGTTTATACACAAATCCAAAATTGTATTAATTTCGGTCATGCAGTTTGAGAGAACTTGTCGTTTTTTATACTTTGTGTGTATACTGTTGTATAACGATTCAATCCTCTAAAGTAAATATCTCGCTACTAGTTAAAACAAATAATATAATTAATATAATAATAAAGAATATATTATTTTAATGCTCAAATTATTGGTTTCAAGCCACAATATGAATAAAATATTACTCAACGTAACATTTCATATTTAACATTCTTATACACGGTGTTTCAGAAGTAACGGCTAACCTTGAAGGAGTATATGCCCAGGGATGTAAGCATGTTTTGTCAAATAACGTATTGTCTAACTTAACCCATTCTTGAGAAAGATAATAAAGAAAGACGGGTCCGTCCCTGTTCAGCGCAAGAAACAGTTCAACACTCCACCACAATTGTGTTGCAACTGGTGACAAATCAACGCCCCCGGGAAATAATCGGTCTCCCTTCATTCTGACATGAGGCGTACGGCGACATTGTCCTACATTTGCCAGGTTCATGTGTACCATCGTGTCAGCTGTTCGTCGGTTTATCTACAATAATTATCTCTTTTTTATGATTAAGATTATGGAATCTTAATGTGGGTGCGTTTGTGTAGTGATTTGTATAGTACCAGAGACGGATGGATGGCAAATGTATGCGGCAGAGGGCTATATTACAAAATAACTTTCACCGGTCGCGCCGCGCAGTTGTGTTAAGTCAGTTGGTTTTCCTCAACGGATATTGCTTTACTATCACAATATTTGTAAATCCGCATCAGATTTCTGAATTAGGTACGTACTAATCACTCTAATTTTCAAGTGATAAATGTTCTTACGGTTTGCAACCGTATTTTTGGTATGAACGATCGGCTATTCACCAGGGTGGCCTTAGACGATTTTCTTAATACAATTTAGTTAATACTTAAAACTTTTAAATAGACTATGCCTTACTTGACAAAAATTGTTTCTCTGTCCTTGGTAGATATGCTCCTTCAAGTTCAGGCGGCATTTCTAAACACCATGATTTATGAAATGTTCAATTGATTAGTTTTAGTGCAAAATGTGAATAACATATTTCGATGGTAATATTTGTTATTCAAAATAATTATATTTATCTATTGCACAATATATATTATTTTAATTGTTCAAGGGTTTTATTATACTGCGCATGCCTTTTTAAATAATGCACGCTTAAGTAGCACCCGTTTTTATTGGAATTTATGGATACAAAGCGGTTTAAAAAGGCAAACATCATGACTTTCAATCAGCTGTTACACGTGTTTGATTTCAAAGTTACTCGATTTTTGTTGCCTCTATAGAAAAATTAAAACAGCACCAAACTTTGTTTTGAAAATAATAGTGAAACTCCACTAAATGGTCCGAAAACAAGTTTATTTTGTGTTTGTGACACTACAGCCATTTCATACTTGAAGTTTGACGTAGAACAAGGTAATAACTGCCATCACAGCTGTTATCTGAAAATGTCTGTCTTTTTTTGCAGTTTTGTGCGATCGATTAGTTCAATTTTGCAATAGCAATACTTTAAACTTCAAAATTATTTCCACAAATTTCTTATAAATGTCACAATCTTAAATACTCAACAGTCAAATCGCCAATACTATTTTTGTAGTTTCGTAGAAAACATAAAACGCTTTATATCCGCCGCGATTATGTGGAATTATCTGTAGGGCAAAAGTGTGAAGGAATTTTAGGGGTTTAAGTGAAATGAAGTGTTCATGACAAGGATAGCGATTGAAGCCAGGCGGTGCTTCAGATTTTCAAGTAGTCCGAAAATGTTTACGTCTCAAGTTTCAGATGACCGACGTGAACGCGGTGACATAAACTTTATGACAGGACAGTTTTTGCCAGAACGAACGTAGCGGTGATGAAACGCGCTTGACCCTTGAAGGATCTATTGGTTTCTAACCCTCTTAGAACTTCCAGGATTCCAGCGATGGTTACTCTGAGTGAAGATGTATTCATTTGCTTTTCCGTACCGAGTTTAGTGTTGGCATAATGTAGCTTCTGTCAAAATCTTCATAAAATAGTTTTTTTTTTAATGAGAAATTTCTCACAATTATAGAATAATTTTATCTGTCGGTTTATGTAACTGCACCAATTTAGGCATACGAATTTTTCACTCCGCCGCCGTGCTTCTGGAGGCACGTTAAGCAGGTGGTCCCGTAACCAGTCTTGACCTGTGGTATCGATAACATTGTATTGGATGGTGCCACGTGATAACGTGCCTCACAAAACATAGACAGGCGTTGGCTTGGGAGGGCATGTGCTACCACGTGAGAAGGTGCCTTCGCAGTTCAGTCAGACTGTTCTGGATAGAGTCTGATATGCGATGCGTGGTAGATATTTTTCGCCCATGACCATACTGCGGGCTCGTGACATCCACCTCGGGGAAGCAAAAGGGGCTAACTTTGGCCAAGGCAACTGGCGCAGCTACAATAATAGCTATACCCCACATATTCCATATTCCAAAGAGACACATTTAGTAGTTGTATTGTAGGTTGCTGACCAGTTCATTCAAAATTGTTATATGAACAGCTAAACTTCAGCAGGCTGGATTTTTCTGTGCGACTTTATTTAGTTACTACGTTATTTTTGGTGTTGGTACTCAGGATTTACTCGACCCGAAAGTTTAAATTAAAATATTGACTTCCACTTTTCACTTAGTATTCAATACAGTAATTCGCCATAATATCTTTTAATTTGATCCAATAGGTATCGCAATTGGAATGTGTTAAAGTAGAAAGACTCTGCACATATTCCTTGTGACAAATTTACCCATTGAATGCCATAGGCCGCATTTGTTTAATTGGTTAAAAAGACGGATCAGCAATCCGGATATTTTGGTTCAAATCCCATGCGGTGTTGTAGTTTTTATTATTAAAAATTTGATATCAATGTAAACACTTCATATAACTAACCCTTTCAAAGATCAAGGCGTCTGAATGTAGGTGTACGGGTATGATATATTTGTTTTAAGTAAAACTATTTATTTTCAATATTGAGTTTCTTTTTGCATAGTACAATCAAGTTAGGCTTTGACGTTGTGGTAGATATACCGGGTGGTCTTTTTAACTTGAGACTAATAAATATCTCGAGAAATATGCATGGTACGACAAAAGTGTCTGAAATAAACCTGTAGGACGCAAAGGGGAAAATGCAATGGGGATATCAGTTTCATGCAGATGGCGCTGCAATCGGTGAAAATGAGGTTAACTTCATTTTTTTTAAATGGGAATACCCAACTTTTTTTTATAAAATTATGATTTAACGCTAAATAAGAACAATCTTTTGTCTGAACATTTTTTCGTACGATGCATCTATCAAAAGTTATTGACGATGGAAGTTTGTGACGTCTGCGGTAGTTACGACCGCTGCCACTGCATGGGATGCGCTCGCCGTCTGGCAGTCAAAGCGACAACTGAGTAGACACTCATGGTACAACGTAGGAAGGTAGGTGCATAACGGGGACACGTTCTGGTATCTTGCGCGTTGCCCCGTCATGCGCATAGGGTTTGTTTACCCACGAAAAAAATTGATCGTACGAAAAAAATTACAGACAAAAGATTTGGGTATACCCATTTTAAAAAAAAATGAAGTTAGCCTCATTTTCACCGATTGCAGCGCCATCTGCAATGAAACTGATATCGTTATCTTATTTCCCCCTTTGAGTCCTACAAGTTTATTTAAGACACTTGTGGTACCATGCATATTTCTCGAAGTATTCAGGAGTCTCAAGTTAAAAAGTCACCCGGTATACGAAAGTCCACATCAATGATACTGCTGCAAACATTTTTATAGGGAGGGAAGTTTGCCTATAATTCGTAATTAAGTTTAACAGTAACTGTAAAATGTTGTGTACAAGTGTATATTAAAATGACTATTTTCAAAATTATTGCTCGTGATATTTTGTATGTAAAAGGAAATGCCACCTTTTTCTATTGCTACCCGTTTTCGAACAAAATGGCTAACAAATCAATCCGAAGCAAAAGGCGTTGACATAGACAATACCTGAGGTAGTTGAGAAAACTTCACAACATGAGAATCTGAAATTTTCTTTAACCCCCGCGGTACTGTACATGTTTCGAAAAGAAGTACATGTTTCGAAGTATATGGAATTCTGCTTGTTAAATTAGAAGAACAAGAAAGTTATACAGGGTGAAAGAAAGAAAATTGGAGTCCGACCGTGTTCAGCGCAAGAAAATCGTCAATAGCCTACTGCAGTTGTGCTGCAACTGCAGTAGGCAGCCAAGCAGCCTATCACAGCACTGGACAGCTAAAATCCAATCCAGAATAACCTGAGAATGCTTCCAAAACCTAACGAGACTGGCCGGGACAAACATCGTAACCCTACAGTGGCTGTAAACTGGCAAAAAAGGATCGAGTAGACCATGCTTTGAACCAGAACCAATGATAGGCATATCAAAGTGTATAATCAAGTCAGATGCGCGAGACTAGGCTATTATTAAACGCACCGACCGCTGGAAAAACTTGACACGGCACCGACATAGGAAAATACTAAGAAACCCTCAAGAGGGTTGAGGTGAGGAAACTCAGTAGGTACAACCTAAGAATGATTACTGGATTTATAACCGTGCACTGCAGCTTTAGGGAGTCTACTCTCGTCATCATTTTGAAGCGAATGCGAGACTTCTCGCATGGTTAGGTGAGCCGGCGTGGGGATATCGGCAGTTGCCCTGGTGTTTGGAACGTATGGGCGTGGCGCGTGTGTAACTGTTCGTATGGGCGTGGCGCGTGCCTTATTGTTCTTAGCGATAAGGAAACTTGCTGTTAGATACGATGCAAACAGAGGGCAACCGCTGATATCCCCACTCCGGCTCACCTAACCATTCGAGAAGTCTCGCATTCGTTTCAAAAAGATGACGAGAGTAGACTTCCAGGAAGCACCGGCGATCATACAACTTCTGAAAGACGAACCTCTGTGCAGACTTTGCAACGAAGAGGACTGAAGCGCCTCTCATGTCTTATTCGAATGCCTAGCATTTACCTCGTGAAGGGAAGCAAACCTTTGGTGAGGAAACACCATACAAATTTTTCTAATTTTTCAGTTGATAAATGTTTGCACGTTTCGGTCATGCGCGATCACCAGGGCAGGCCTTATAGGGCATATTTGACCATAATTGCTTCTCTGTCCTTGGTGAATATGCTCCTTCAAGGTTAGCGGTTACTTCTGAAACACTCTAATTTAGATTACAGAGAATACCGTTTCCGAGATAACCCCAAAACACTCAATTTTCCTTCCTCTTCTCCTTGTGCAAATAGTTTCAGCGGCGGTATCGGCGGTTGGGACTTTTGATACTGTGACTTCGAATGGAGAACCGGAGAAAGTTTCCAAGATAATTGCCATAAATTCAATTTACCTTTGACCCACATTTGTTTTTGCAGCAGGGTATCATTAGATTCTATTGATATACAGGATGATTCATAACTCAAGGCAAATAAACGGGTAGATTTAGCATTAAATTTTAAGTGAAAAATACAAAGTAACTTTTTTTCCCTTTGTATACCTCCAACAATAGTATAAATCATTCAGCAAACTCTTCGTCAGATTCACTATATCAGGAAAGGTGAATCAGCTATTCCATTACATCACGAATAAAGTGGTTATACTGCGGTTGCTAATGGTGGTTCACTGATATTGATGCTCTTAGTAATACCCTTGAAATATATAAGGATCTCGGTTCGACATTAACTCACTTTGCATAGACTTGCGTGCAAATATTAATTACATAGATGCACTTCCTGTGCCTCTCAAAACGACGTATATTCCAATAATTTGTACCTACACTAATTTGATGGATGTGATATATGGTAAGGTACGGTTTCCGCATGATGTTGGTTCTAGAACGTAAAGCACATATGTAAGTTTATGTGGTTCGATGAATTAGTATGTGCACACATAATGTGTTGTTCACTGCTGTGCAGTTTTCAATTTGCAAAATAGTGACGGGGTCCCCGGGTCCAGATTATAATTGGATAAAAATTTGACTTTTAAATTAACAACAGCTGCCACACTGGTCATCAATAGTTTTTCGCAAGAGGTAAGATTGTAATTTGCATCAAACAAATTGAGTTTAAAATATCAGCACATTTTTGACACATTTTGATGCCCTCCAATAAGACTCCCTGTGATAGAAAGTGTGATAGAAAGTCAAATAGGACGGATGTCCATAAGAACTGCTTCTCGAGGACTTTTGGGATCACTGATTGCAAATTTGATATCATAAATTCAAAACATAAAATGTCGGACACAAAATGGTAGCCAAAATGTATAAAATTTACCGAATTTACATAATCGTTGCTACTGAAGTTTTCCGTTTTCCGGGTCACTAAAGTTAAATTTGATATCGTATATTTTCAAATTTCAGTTCCAATTTACGGAGCCAACCTGGCAACCAACATGTTCTCGGAATTACATTAGAACGATACAGCAGTATTTGTTAACTTTCGATCAGGACTGTTTCCAGTGTATGATGAAAATGTAATTTTGATCGACTGCTACCGAAGGAATTACAAAGATATCCAAACATACTGTAACATAGGCAAATCTATAATATCTGGTAAGAGAGCAATTCTCCATAGTGATGACATGATAACATGTTTCAGAACATCAAATATGGTGTTCAACAATAGTGTTACGAAGTAAATTAAAATAAAGTTATTATTATGTTCGAATAGGTTTTATAAAATAATAATGTCGACGACCTGAATTGCTCAATGCTTGCAGTTTCAAAGTATGGGTTTCAGACGCCGAGTTTGCACAAAACTCAACTTAACAACCTCGACGTTTGATAACCTAATTAATGGTAATGACGTATTTGGACAATTGATATAAGTAGCCACATAGCGGAGTATCGAAAATTGTTATTTGTCTGTATTCACGAGTGTGACACTCATACGAGAAGGCAGTGGCCTGCCTTCTCAGCTGTTTCCTTAGACCGTCTTGTTGACAATATACAGTATGTAAAACACCAGTGTGAGTTTTATTTACATCCACCCTGGCCTGGACCAGTCCCATAAAGAGCTACGTAACATGGTGGAGGCGCAAAATGATCCCAAGGGAGAACAACAACAGCTCATTCAGGTCAGGGTGGCAAGCAACAAGAGCAGTAAGAGAAGAAACAAAGGAAGAGGAATAATCATAATGAAGCGAGCGTAGAATTGAGTAAGAAGAAGATTATAATGGGTCCAGCTGCAGATTCCAGTAAAATTTCTTCGCCCCGCCCCCAAGGAGACATTCTCTGGAATTTCCCGCTCAAGTAGACGGACATTCGCAGATGCCGATTGGAAAAACAAAGAAGCAGAAGTATTGGTACATTTATAGTGTTATTATAGTTTAAATGTTTGATAACAAGATGACGCTGACGTGTGAAAAATATGAGATTGCCCATTCTCACTACGATGGAAGCAGTGTTCTGTCCCTGGTTCTCGAAGAGAGGACGAATGAAAATAGATCCCACAAACAAAGCGGATGGATGGTCATCTACAAAAAGCTGCCAACACGTGACGCACCGCTGTACAAGCATAGGAGAGTCTGTGTACACGGTCGAAGTCGTCTTTAAAGATGTCCCTTAGGTAGATGACCATCGCTATCCTAGAAGAAGGAAGATGGTGGGAGGATCCGACAATCAGGGCAGATGTATAAGAATGGAACAAGTCACATACAATAGCAAAGAAATTGGATCTCAAATACGGATGGATGGTCATCTGCAAAAAGCTGCCGACACGTGACGCACCGCTGTACAAGCATAGGAGAGTCTGGGTACACGGTCGAAGTCGTCTTTAAAGATGTCCCTTAGGTAGATGATCATCGCAATCCTAGAAGAAGGCAGATGGTGGGAGGATCCAATAATTAGTCCGGTGATGAGAGTGTGGCAACCGCATACGATACCAGCACGACGAATTTGTAATTTTGTGCGTGTTGATTTTATTTGTTTGTGTTTTGTAGGGTGATTTTCTCTTTTTTGTTTTTTGTATGTAAAACAGTTTTTGAAATTTTTTTCTATGTAGTTTTTCTTGTTTTTTGAATTATTTTGTCTGTACAATAAAAATATATTTTGGTTGGCGTTTTGAGGCCCCGCTTTGTGGCTGTAGATTTTGTTCAAATTATGGCATTGCTCTGGGACGAGCAATTATTGGCGAGGAGGGTTGTTACGAAGTAAATTGAAATAAAGTTATTATTATGTTCGAATAGGTTTTATAAAATAATAATGTCGACGACCTGAATTGCTCAATGCTTGCAGTTTCAAAGTATGGGTTTCAGACGCCGAGTTTGCCCAAAACTCAAGTTAACAACCTCGACGTTTGATAACCTAATTAATGGTAATGACGTATTTGGACAATTGATATAAGTAGCCACATAGCGGAGTATCGAGAGATTGTATTTTGTCGGTATTCACGAGTGTGACATCCGACACCTGTACGAGAAGGCAGTGGCCTGCCTTCTCAGCTGTTTCCTTTTAGTATCTTGTCAACAATTATACACGCATGTAAAACCAGTGTGAGTTTAATTTCCATCCACCCTGGCCTAGACCAGGTCCCATAACGAGCTACGTAACAATAGTTTACTACTACTCCATGCCCAAATGTTGGAATTCGCATCACAGTAGTAAAAAATATGTTTCTTTAGACATCTCCTTGATGCACTAAGAGTTTCTGTTATGTTTCTCTGTGAGACGAGAAAACAAGGTCCCCTGTCAAAACACGTGTCCATACGTTTATCTCCTAATATACCATCGTTTAAACCACAGTTTTTCTCTGCGCAAATGTCCAACAACCGACAATGTTTCGCATGGGAGTAGTGTGAAGTTCCTGGTGTACATCTTGATGCGACCCTTAGGTGGATCATCATGTGTCTGCGGCCTGTGCAAAGTTGGGTGGTAATATTTTTGTTTTGAGGCAACTTAGTCAGAATGTATCTGCTGCTGTTCTGCGGATGGCTTACTTTTCACTATGCCAATCTGTTATGAGTATTCATTGTTAGTCTGGAGCTCGGCTGCATCCTGGGGGACGGTGTACATGTACAGGCTGCAGCGGCGGGCGGTGAGGATTGTGGGCGGCATCGTGTGTGGCACACATGATTGCCGAGTTTTGTTTATAGATCTTAAATTATTAACTTTCCCGTCCCTGTATATACTCAAAAACCTTTAGTACATTCACGCAAACACTGATAAATTCAGTGTCGATAACCTTCCACACCACCGGTGCGGAGCTGCGTCCAACATTTTGTAGACTGTCCGGAAGTCAGAAGAGCATTAATTATATGGCCTTGAAATGTTTCAATAAGTTACCAACAGATGTGACACTTTTGCCGAACAAGCTCTTTAAGCAGAAGCTTTTGACATTTTTATTGGACAGAGCGTACTACTCGTGTACTGAGCTTTTGGAGGACAGGATCGAGCTCGGGTGTTTTAATATGAAGTTGCGCATTTTTTCTTAATTATTTGTCAATTATCTAACATGTGGCTGCGACTTTTTACATGTCTGTTTGTCAAATGTCTTTAATATGTAGTAGCGTCTACTTTATAATTATTTATTTGCCATTTCTATTATATGTAATTCCGTAATTTTATTTTCATTGTTTTTTTATTAGTTTGTAAGAGTGGAGAAATTAGTTTGATGATATTTATGAACACTTATACAAATGTGACCTGACGAGTGTATGTATTTTTTATGCTTTCAAATTGGCTGACAAATGACAACTGATTCGGGTAGGATTTTTTCCCAGGAATCCGAATCTGAACACAGAAATGGTGAATTGGCTCTAGTTTTCTCTAAAAATAGTCTGAAAGGTGCAAAAAAAACGCGACTTTTGCTACATTTGACCACATGCGAAACAGTAACGTTATGTAGTAGATGTTTATATATAGGATAAAATTAAACTTTGAACCTTCTTATTTAAGACCATATAGCGAAAAATCAGATGGCATAAACTTTGATCATTTTACACTTCTTTTTTTGTAGGAGCGCGCGCCCATTGCAGCACCAGATAGAGCGCACTGCTTCTTCCTTTATTTATTCATTGCACTGGCCAACTAAACAGTTGTCGGAAGAATGACTACCGATTTCTATAGGATTTTTGCCCAGAAGTCCGAAATTATGCGTATAAAAGTAGCCAAAACACGTTTTTTACCTTAAACACTGTTTTTCGCGAAAACGAGAGGCAAATCCCTATTTCTGTGTTCAGATTCGGATATCTGTGAAAAAAATATCCATGCCATCTGATTTCTTGCTATATGGTATTAAAGGAGAAGGTTCAAAGTTTTATTTGATCCTACATAAGACATCTACTAAATAACGTTACTGTTTGCTGTGCTCAAAAGTAGTAAAAACTCGTTTTTTTTGCTTCTTTTTCGAGAAAACTAGAAAACTAGTGCTTTTTTACCATTCTGAACCCGTCATTTTCTTTTTTAAAAATTGTGACGTTGTGGAGTCTTGAAATTATTTATCAAACCATTTAGGACAGAAAATTTTATTTTATTTTTGCTAATGATTTCCGTGTTGATTAATAGCAGCAAAGTAGATATTGCACACACCTTCATTTAGTCGGTATAAATGACACAAAGAAAAACTGATGGTATTGCAAATTGGTGGATGCGCTGGTATGATCGTTCTGTATGGACTATTCCGGAATGTAACCACACGACTGTACATCCTCGATATCTGCATCATCGAAATACTGCTGTTGAATCGCTCCAGCAGTAGTTTTGGTACGCATGATATATCGAACAGAAAGGAAACCATCAAACTCAAAGCATTAGAACTAACCTTTTCCGACACACAAACTATGAAGACTTTAAATTATAGTTTATTATGAGACGCGCATAATGTTATCCAATTATCCTATTATAAAACACAAATCAAAAATTCACCGACAGTGAAATGAAACTAATGAGCAAAGGCCAAAAATATGCACCTTGCGTCTCAGAGAAGAACCTCCACCTGACAGTTATAGAGCTAGAACTAGGTATCAGAGGCCACAGAGACGAGCAAGAGGTGAGAAACGACTGCGTGGAACACCTGCACAGAGAGAGAATGCCTGCGAGCCGGAAGACGTTGAATGAGATAAAACAATTAACGACCATAAGGAAAAAACTAAAGGACAACGACTCTGATGTTATAAAGGCAGATAAAAATGCGGAAATGGTCATCATCAGTAAGACCGACTATAACAGCAAGATGGAAACTTTTCTCATGGATAACGGTTTTCAAAAATTACAGAAAGACCCGCTACAGAAGCTCATAATCTCCACCAAAAAAGGGCTCAAATCCTGCGAAACCAGCATCAAATCATTCAATTCCTCTAACCTTCCGATAATCGATATGAACCTGAGACTCCCCAGCATGCATGGGCTGATTAAGCTACATAAACTGGACAGACCGATGAGGCCTATAGTCACTTTCTTCAACACACCAACTAATAGGATATCAAAAATTATGACTTCTGTACTGTCCGACAAAAATTTTCCTCTAAAGTACACCTTAAGGAACAGCAAGGACCTGACAGACAGGCTCACAGGTACGGACCCAAATAACCTCACTTTGGTATCGTTCGATGTCACCAACCTGTATAATAACACGCCCATTCCGTACACACTCCAAATCCTAAAAGACAAGCTGACCGCTTCAGATCTTGGAGACAAAGAGAGCCAGGACGCCTACGACATAATTGAACACATCCTCGGAAACAATTTCTGCACGTTCAATGGTTCCTCCTACGGGATAGAAGGAGGCCTTCCCATGGGGTCTCCCATCTCTGGCTCCTTAGCTAATTATCTTCCTTAATCACAAAGAGGAAGAATACATATTATCCAACAAAAACCCATATAGAGGAAGCATCGATGGTTGGTACCGGTATATGGACGATGTGCTTTGCCTGTGGAGAGGAGATAGAACCGACATAGTCGCTTTCAACAAATACATCAGCAGCTTACTCCCCAGTTTGACTTTTACTACAGAGATTGAAGAGGACAACGCGATCAACTTCCTAGACCTAACAATCAAGAGATCCTCTGACAAACTTACGATCGCCACCTACCGGAAGCCTACCACCTGCAGCGCCATCATACCATCCGACTCCAACCACCACCACTCCCATAAACAAGCTGTTTTCAGATCTATGGCACAAAGAATGTTGAAGCTCCCCCTCCAGGACTTTGAGAGACAAAAAGAAAGAGAGATTATACTGTTACTCGGAAGGTCTAATGGGTACAAGGTAAGAGAGATCGACAAAATAATAAACGAAGAAAGGAAAAAATTCCACTCCCTTTATTCTAAACCCGATGCCGACCAGAGCGTCTCTTGGAGAAGTTTCACATTTCTCCATAAAGATGTGTCTTCTGTCGGCAGACTGCTAAACAAGAGAGGTATTAGGTGCGGATTCACATCCAACAACACTCTTTTCTCCCTAACCTAACCGACAACCTAACCGAGATACTGATGTGCTGGATGGCAGTGGCGTGTACCAAATCAAGTGTGACTGCTGCGATGCCTTTTACATAGGGGAGACCGGTAGAACAATATTAAGAAAAGAATTTTCGAGCACAGGACACACAGACATCGCTCGGCTTTTGGTAGGCATCTCCTGGAGTCGGGACACCACAGCAGAGACGATTAAAACATAAAAGTACTACACAGACAGGAAAAAGGTTTCAAATTGACTCTAACTGAAGCCTATTATATATGGAAAGCTTCGGCACAACCAGGTCTTCTAAACGAACAAGTTTACCTGAGTAAGGAACCCCTTTTTAAGTCATGCCTGTAAAAAAAGAAATTTTTAAGAAGTATATATTAAAATTTTGGAAGGTTTTGAAATCCTGCCTGTGATAATTTTGTTTGAACCTGGTTCTAGCTTTTTATTTTATTTTGTCATTTTTTCCCCTTAGTTATGTTTTCATCATCATTAATTGTTTTTATTTCTCAATATTTGTGTCTCCTTTTGTTAATTGTTCCCCCTTATTTCATTTTTATATTTTTTCTTTTGTTGTAATTGTGTTTTCAACCTTTCAGTGTTTTTGGCGTTTTGGGTTGCCTACACGCCTCGCGTAAATTGTCTGATACTTTATATTTTTATTCCTGTTATTTGATTTTGTGGGGTTGGTTCCCTTGTAGCTTCGATTTTCGTATTGACTTGCATATTTGTTATAGCGTGACATTGTTTATCTGCAGAATTATCGTTAATCTTTAGCAATCTGATCACAGCTCTCTTGGTTTTTGTGTTCGCTCTGATGTATTCTCAAGGTATTCAGAAGCGTTTTCGCGATTTTTACTGTTTTATTTTGTTTTTTTCTAGGTTATACATTGGAAATTGTTGTGTCTTTTAGCCATTGTAAATGTTATATAAGATTTTAAGAAATCACATGACTGTAAGTTTTTTTTTGCAATGTTAGTTATAATTTCTCTGTAATTTGTGTCTTTGTTTTTTCTAGCGTTGGCTTGAAAATGTCGTAACAGACGAAACATGTCGCTAACTTAAATATACCTAGATAATTTTGAACAGCTAAGAATATTCCTTTTTTATCCCATATTACACACCTGTTCTGCACCCGTATTTCATTACAAATCAAAAAGACTTTAAATTCTCAAATTAGGGTTATACTGGTAACGAGTTTCAGTACTTAAATTATGATACTCGAGCGGGGCCAATTTCCTAATTATGATATACAAAGAGAAGAACCCTTCAATTTCCAAGTTATGGTACTAAAAGCGTAAGAACATATTATAAATTATGAAACACAACTCATGCATGATTTTAATTATTACATTATAATACCTACATACACAAAGCGTAAGTATTTCCATATTTTCAATTATGGAACCTAAAAGATAAAGGTTGTCAATACGCTTGGCGAATAAACCTTCTTATATTTACTACGAAATACAACCTACAGCACAAAGTGAACAAAATTTAGTTTTTCAAATAATGATACAAAAGCATGTATCATGTATCACAAAGCATGCATGATCGCATTTTTCAAACTATTACAAAACCCAAAATCTAAATGCTTCAAATTGTTCGGTTATGACCCACAAAGGAAACATACTTTTAGCTTCTCATGTATCAAATACTTGTGCATAATGCAACTGTAAATATTTTACTTATCTAAACTTTTCAGTGATTATTCGCAAAGTGTAAGAGCTGTCAAATGTCTTATAAATCATTCGTCTATAAATCGCATGAAGTATATACCTACTACACTCAAGTAAGTAATCATGAGCAAAACTCATGATTAATGAAATCACTCATCACTCATTACTCGTCAATCATAAACCTAAATGTCACTCATCAATCGCAGAAACGAGTGTTATTCAGCGATAATTACTTACTAACTATCAATCATTTCTAAACGAGTAAAGTTTCCCCATACGTCCGCTTTCACGGCTCACCTCGACAATTGTCAAAAAGGTCGTTTACTACGAAATAATATTTTTATTTTGTAGAATATCTTAAGAATTTAGATACCTACTAAATCAGACTTTGAAGTTAATTAATCTGTCTAAATTTAATGATCAAATGCTTATTAAATTTGCATGCGATGAACTTTGAGCGTGTTGAAAAAAAATGCAAGTTCAAGTGGAAAAATCTGAAAAAAAATTAAAGACTGTTGTCTATTGGAAATTTAAGGTTTGTTTACCTAATTTTATTTTCAACAAACTTTGGATATACAAGGTTGTCCGGAAAGTACTGGACTAAAACGTAACTTCCTAATGTCAACTGGGAACAATTAAAGCCGAACATACCATTTTAGTCAATGTGACTCAAAATTATGACACATTATAATATAATTAAACATATCAGCCAATTGCCAAAAGCTACAACAAATGAATTATTACGTTGCTTATCCCTGCTAAAACTTACAAGAGACTACATTTGATTAACACATTTTTGACAGCAATTTCCAAAATTTTGTGCTCATATGTTCGTTAAATAACACTGTCACAAATTTACAGGACACAATATTCTCCAGAGGGGATAATTTCGCTTTTTTCTAATTATTAAAATTATAGCTAGTAACACATGCAATGTTGGGATAAGTTTGAGACTAGTGCTTTTTTATTTGATCCAAACAATATTTTCAAGCGGCATCTTTTTATGATCCGAGAACAATAAAGATTACTTATGCATAATTTTAAAATAGCATTAGTATGTAGCTGCCGGCTGTCAAACTTAATTAGGTAAAATTATTTAACTTTTGTCTAAGAAAAGAAAACTCTATCCATGTTTATTCACTTTGTGTATAGTAATTTGTTTAGAACTAGTTTTCTTAGTTTTTGTTAAAATTAAAATTAATAAATTGTTATAGGCTGCTATATTTTTATATGCAAAAATAATCTATTAATATTTGTTTTTCTCCACAGGTATATTCAATTAATAAATTTCCTGTATAGCAATTTGTTTAGAAACCAAAATAAAAAACTTACCCATTGGGTTATTGTTAACATGACAAATTAAAGTTAAAGTTTTTAATAATACAGGATGTGTATAAGTTGACTAAATAGCTACATGTGGCGATGTTGTTCGCTAAATTCTGAGTGGACAAGTTTTTAAGAAAAAGTGGAATATGTAGTTTGCACAGATACAATGTGTATTGCCTTTGTCGACCAGCGTTCACATTTCTTGGGACAAACGAACCTGTGTCCCAAGGACGTTGGTCCAACCTTCGAAATATATTTGGAGTAGGATGCCTCCGTTTTCGAAAATACACACGCTACTCTTTTTCTGCCCTGTCAGCATTTCCATTACAGTAACCGTATACCATACATATATCGGCATACTCTTTAAACGTATATCCCATGATTAACGAACGAACAGATAACGATAAATACAATAACTAATAAAAACTGTACGAATAATCGTGGTATATATGTATGTAGAACGGTAGAGATGACACGAAATTCGCACAAACAATTCCTATTATTAATTCGATTATGCAACTGTCAAAAGTGACAAATGCCAAAATTGTAATTACTGCTCTACAATATTGCCGAATGTATTTTATGACAAAGTTAATGAAAACCCGAAATAAAAAACAAACTTTTTCGACAGAAAGATAACATCTAAGGGACAAAATCTGCAATGTTGTCCTTTATTCTAAATCGCACCTTCTCCACCTATAGATTTCAAATAATAACAACAATCAAGAGATCGGATATTATGATTCCTTGGGAGCTAGGTTATGTTCAACAAATTGCGATCTTAATCTTAAATTAAATGTAAATTGAATGTCACTAAACTGAAATAAACCTCACAATATAAAACTTTAATTGCCACGAAACAGACCGAGAGGAACGAAAAGCTACCAACTCAACATTCGCCTACTTCCGACGTCTAAGACATCCTCCGATATCCAACTAGCGCCATAATTGTACCAGCTGTCATTTCAGCCACTCCCTTACCTTATTACCCTCAATTACGTCGCAGCGACCACCACCACCCTCCCATCTCTTCATTCAACCCCCTGATGAAGTGCACTCTTCACCGTCGTTGAGTCCACCTATCTCCAGGGTTGCACAATAACCCGACCTGGCCAACTTTACCTCCAACGGGTACGCAGAATCGATTGTGTTAAAAAGTTGACCAAAGAAATGAATTCCTATAAAGCGTTTTAGTGCTTGTTTAAGAAAGTAAATGAATGTCATTCCGAGTTGGAAGTTTCGTCTGGACTTTATTTCTTTTAATTCATTAAGAAGTTAAGTGCAATTATATATTCGGCTTTGTTAATTATAAACACCTATAATTATTATAGTTTTCCATGCACTGTACTGTTCCGCATGTTGAGATTAAAATTGCTGCTTGTTCCCAGGTTATGTTCAACAGATTGTGATCTTAATCTTCAATTGAATGTCACTAAAATAAAATAAACCTCACAAAATAAAACTTTAGTTGCCTCGATACAGGTCGAAAAGGAACGAAAAACGACCAACTCAACATCCGCCCACTTCCGACGTCTAAGACATCCTCCGATATCCAGCAAGCGCTATAATTGTACCGGCTATCATTTCGGCGGTAACGGGGAGGCTACACCCTTACCTTATTACCCTCAATTACGTCGCAGCGACCACCACCACCCTCCCATCTCTTTATTCAACCCTCTGATGAAGTGCACTGTTCACCGTCGTCGAGTCCACCTATCTCCAGGGTTGCACAATAACCCGACCTGGCTAACGTTACCCCCAACGGGTACGCGTAATCCATTGTGTTACAAAGTTGACTAAATAAATGAATTCTTATGAAGCTTCTTACTGCTTGTTTTAGAAAGTAAACGAATGTCATTCTGAGTTGAAAGTTTCGTCTGGACTTAATTTCTTTTAATTCATTAAGAAGTTAAGAGCAATTATACATACAGCTTTGTTAATTATAAACACCTATACTTATCATAGTTTTCCGTGCACTGTACTGTTCCGCATGTTGAGATTAAAATTGCTGCTTGCTCCCAGGTTATGTTCAACAGATTGTGAACTTAATCTTAAATTGAATGTCACTAAAATAAAATAAACCTCACAAAATAAAACTTTAATTGCCTCGAAACAGGCCGAAAAGGAACGAAAAACGACCAACTCAACATTCGCCTACTTCCGACGTCTAAGACATCCTCCGATATCCAGCAAGCGCCATAATTGTACCGGCTATCATTTCAGCCACCCCCTTACCTTATTACCCTCAATTACGTCGCAGCGACCACCACCACCCTCTCATCTCTTTATTCAACCCCCTGATGAAGTGCACAGGGTTGCATAATAACCCGACCTGGCTGACGTTACCCCCAACGGGTACGCGGAATCGATTGTGTCAAAGGTTGACTAAAGTAATGAATTTTTATGGACCATTTTACTGCTTGTTTTAGAAAGTACATGAATGTCATTCTGAGTTGGAAGTTTCGTCTGGACTTTAATTCTTTTAATTCATTAGGAAGTTAAGAGCAATTATACATACAGCTTTGTTAATTATAAACACCTATACTTGTCATAGTTTTCCGTGCACTGTACTGTTCCGCATGTTGAGATTAAAATTGCTGCTTGCTCCCAGGTTATGTTCAACAGATTGTGAACTTAATCTGAAATTGAATGTCACTAAACTAAAATAAACCTCACAAAATAAAACTTTAATTGCCTCGAAACAGGCCGAAAAGGAACGAAAAACAACAAACTCAACATTCGCCTACTTCCGACGTCTAAGACATCCTCCGATATCCAGCAAGCGCCATAATTGTACCGGCTATCATTTCAGCCACCCCCTTACCTTATTACCCTCAATTACGTCGCAGCGACCACCACCACCCTCCCATCTCTGATGAAGTGCACTCTTCGCCGTCGTCGAGTCCACCTATCTCCAGGGTTGCACAATAACCCGACCTGGCCAACTTTACCCCCCACGGGTACGCGGACAAGCATCCAGAGCAGCTCCGAACCGACCCAAATCGATGCAAACCGGTACGCCGCGCCGGCCGCCTCGCTTTCAGAATCCCTTCAGTTGTCCTGCGACCGTCGCGACGTCCGCTTCAGGTCGTATAAACTCGCGCGCGCTCCGCCTGAAACACGCTGAATACTGAATGAAATTTTCGATCGGGAGATAAATATGTTGTTTCCGGTTTGTGGATTGTTCTGTTTAATACTTGGTGGTTGGTGATTTGTTTATTTGGATTGGAATTGTTGTATGTTGGGGAAATTGTTTTGTCGTTACGTGGGATTGTTTTATTGCCGCTGGATCGTCTCTGGTGAGTGGTTTAAAACTATTGAAAAAATGGCCCAAATACAACGATAAATGTTTTTCAAGTGATCATGTTTTGTAAACTGATTTTATCTGCATTGGGATTTGCAATCGTTGCTACCTACATTCGTGATTTTTGTCCGAAATTATTGAGTTATGAAAGGAAAATTTTAGCAAAATATTTTGGTAAAATAGTAACCCCGATGATTCAAAAGCAATAGCCATATGCTCATTATTGTTGTTATTAATTGTTATTAAATTATTAGCAGTTAATAACACTAACATACCATTAAGTTTATGAATATTTGTTATATTATGTAATAATTATGTGTGCAAATGTTTACTCTATTCGTCACATAGGTTTTGTTTGAAATTTCTTTGTCACATTGTTATTAAGTAGCGAAACATTTTAAATCTTAGTACCAACTTACAAAAATGTATTATACATTCGAATTTATTATTTTCCAATTTTTCAAGTTTGAATAAAATATTCATTGACTTAATTTAAAACAATAAATACATGTCTTTTAATAATATCTCTTCTTTAAATTCAATAATTGTTTCCCCCTGAGTGCAGTTAAAATAATGTCACATTACGAGTGTTGATGAGGTATCTTACTGAATTTTGTATGTTATTTTATATTCTCTAGTTTATATATTTGTATATAATTTGATGTACCGAGAAAAAGTGTTGTTGTTATTATGATGTACTCTGTACTTTAGTCCTACTATGCATTTGATAACACAAACATTATAATACTTTACAAAACTACCAACTCCGGAGTAGATTAAAATCGGACACCTAATATTTTGGTAAAATTTTATTTTGAATAACTTTTGTAATCTTTGATCGAATCTTTGATGGTTTATTCAGGATATTGAACCCAAATTTGTCAACATTAAAACTAACCTTGATTTTGTCATACGTCATTTTAAGAGAACCGTTAACACTTTTTTTTCTATTTAGCCGCCATGGTACCTTTTTTAGGTATTGTCCATGAATTCGTCTAATACATTATTATCATATTCTAACATCATATTCTAAAGTAAGTTCAAATCAAATGTGTTAATAACAAATTAAACAATTTTGATGCTTTTCTACAACTGAGCAATTTTACAAATGTTGAGACAATGACATATCAAAATACAATTTATATGATCATGCAACAAATTCTTAAGAAACTAAAATTCTTAAATTCTCCACAGGGTGTTTCACAGTTGTACCACCAGAACACAGTTTTATTCCCCAGACATAACAAACTTCAGGGTTCTGTTTTCAAGTTTCATTACCACATAAAAGCTAATATTGGAATATTTTACTTGCACACCTGCACCTTTTACTAACATTAAAAATATTGGATAAAATAAAAAAAACAAAATATTGGGAATTGATACGGCTTTGTAACAGACTAAGAGAAGACCTAACTAAGTTCCACATCACTCAGTAGGGTGTATTAAAGTTATTAATGTAAAAGATGTTATAAGCTTATATATTCACTGCAAACTCATTATGTTTATGATGGACTCTGCACTTTATTCCTACTTTGCAAAAAAAAAATAATTACTGACTAAACGCACAGTTGAACACCTGAAAATACTGTCATTATAGAAATCAAATCTGTCAAAGGCTCCAATTTGTTGTTAATTTTCCAGGAGAATAAAGTTGCGTGTAACATTAAGTTAGCTTTCTGCTACCAAAAGGAGATTTGTTGTCAGCAATAAGCGTCTTAGCCGAATTATTTTACATAGCTAGGTATATTCCCAAATTGGTTTAACAATAGCTGTGCTCCAGGGTACGGCCAAAATCCGTCCCCTGCCATCAGTAATTATCATAATGTTATTGTTATTATTATTATTATCTTTTATAGGAATTTCGATACCTGCAAATGCAAACGATAGGAGCTTGAACAGCAACTTAAATACAAAGATCTCTCAATTGACGTCCAGCGTATTTATATGGGTAATGTGACTAAATATTATTCCGGTGATAGAAGGTACATTGGGGATGGTCACCCTAAGTTAGTTAAACATTTGAACGGGTTACCGTTCATATTTATCATTGTCTGATCATTCTCAGTGATTTAATTTTATCCTTTGTGATTTAATAGAATATTCTGCGCTGTTCTTTGCGAACCCATAAAATATAATTATGTTAATTAAATATTTATTTAGAACAAGGAGAGTCGAGTCATTAATATTAAGTACGTTTTGGTTCGATATTGAATTAACGACTGTTCTAATTGATTGCAATCCAATATATTCAGTAAATAATTTCGTTTTTTATGTTAATCTTTTCAGTAGGTACCAAACATTATGTTAAGAACGTCATAAAAAGAAATATTATTGTTTCATAATGCACTTAACAGTTTTGGTTTGAATGCAGTTAATATACTTTTGCACAGCTCGCATTTTTCTAGCTTATATACATATCTAAAGGATGGCCCTAAGAAGATAAGAAAGGTTTAAAATACGGTGTTATTACTATTGCAAAAGTAACTATTTAAGGAAATTAAAAGGAAAATAATAACTAATAAAATTAGTTATTAAGTTATTAAAAACTATTAAAAGTTATTTTTACTTAGTGTGACATTTACTGTGAGAAGAAAAAAAAATCGCAGAAAAAAAATTCTTATGTGGCCAGGCACATGACTTTATCGCCTATGTCTGCATTAAAATAAAACTAGTAGAACTAGACAGATATTATGTCGATTAAGCTGCGCTCGGATATTGTACACCGTTGACACCGGGTACACCGTTCAAATGACACTTACGTGTTATTGGGTGTAAACAGTGACAGTGTACACTATCCGAACGCAGCTTATATTGACAGTAGGTGTTGTCAAAATCATGTCAAAACATTAGCCTGACATTACCTACTGTCATTAGAATCATAATTTCTGACATATCCTGGCTACTAGTTTAAATGCAGTATGACCGATCTCGATGAAATAGAATTTGCTCATGCAACTATACTATTGATTGTACCAAAAAATATCATAGGCATAAATTATTCAGAATTTCCTCATCTTTAATTTATTATTTTACTATTTCGACGAAATTCCAGAAATGGCGGCTTATTTGCAAAATCTTTCAAAAATTAAAATTAAACCTCCAGTTCCTTTGGACCCTTTTCCACAGAAAGCTTTTCAGCTCTAAGTTTGGTTATGAAACTTCTAAATATGAAGTTTCGTCCCGATACCTTTAGTAGTTTCTCCGGAATCGTCGTCACAAAAAACGGGTACACACACACACACACACACACACACACACACACACACACACACACACACACACACACACACACACACACACACACACACACACACACACACACACACACACACACACACACACACACACACACACACACACACACACACACACACACACACAGACTTTTTTTGTACCTTGGTCAAAAATGTTCAGGGGACCCAAAAAATACATATTTCCGCTAAAATCTCAAAATTTTTTTTTGGCATGATTACAATACTTTACATACTGCGTATGATAAAGTAAAAATGGAACAGCAGTTATACAATGGGGTATTCCGGTGTTTTTGAAATTGTCATTTTTTACAAAGTATGGGTGCTACTGTTTGCTACTTCACAAGTAAAATATCAAACATTGTTTTAAATTAAGAGAAATCATCGTTTGAAGTTTGAATTAGGATTGGTCTTTGTGACGTCACAAAGACCGCTCAAAGTGAGCGACTTGACAACGTTGCTATATCTAGGGTGCACGTAGTAAATTTTTGTCTTCTGTTGTGTCAATGTTTAGAATCGCTCGTTTGTTGACACCTGCTTTGGTTATTGAGGTTATATCAAACACTTGTTCAAAATGTATAAACTCCAACGCCGACATTGTTCTGTGCCGGGCTGTAACAGCAGTAGAACAGTAACTCCTGATAAGATTTTCTTTACATTGCCGACTAGCGAGATGAGAGATGTTTGGCTTCAAGTTTCAATGATCAAATCATCTCTCAAAAAAGTTACCTTTATTCGTTGTCAAACAACAGGGTCGCCAACCGTCAACTTGACCGATCAGCTGTTCCAGAGCTGTCCGCTGTTGCCACCGCTACTAGGGATCGGTAATCATCGTGTATTTCCGAGGGTGGTCGGTGAATGCAAACGAAATGCACTTTTAATTGCAATTATCTTATAGAAAAACTAAATCAAAAAGCTCATAGCTTAACTATATGAATCCTCATAAATTGTACAATAGGTTAAACCGAATATCTGCTTAAATTTTGACATGACCGGAATACCCTATTCTTTATGAATACTGATAATCGAGGATGGGAACACAAAATGTCAAAAATGCTTTACGGGTTCGCTATGAAGAAATTTTTTGTTGTCTTTTGTAAAATTCAATAAAGAGCGCGGCGTTTAACATTTTTAAGTGGCAGAACGACAGAGGTATTTATTTTGAGAATCAGTTTTATTAGAAGCAACATAATTGTAAAATTTTGCCTATTTTTAGAAGACTATGGAAGTTAACGAAGCCATAATAACTACAAAATGTTTATCATTTGGCTTGAAAAGAACTTTGACGTCAAATTCTTCAATTCCCTCTTAAATACATCTACATTGTCAATGAAAGAAAGATTTGAATAATTTGATGAATATTTAGAAACCTGGGATTTTTTTTGTATAACAGAAAATCTACCAGACAGAGACAAGCTATATAAATTATGTATTGATCTTCAAACTAAACTTACACAGGGTTTAAAATGAGAAATTGACGCATCTCTGCTTAGTGATAAATTAATTAGTGAATTAAATAGTTTGAGAGCTTTTATCTCTGGTAAGGTTAGAGATAAAATTACTCCACTAATGGTTATTAAACTTTATTCAACAGCATAATATACTAGATTTATTTCCAAATGTAAGGATTGCTATGCGAATATTACTCACAGTAGCAATTGGAGAACGAAGTTTTTCAAAACTTAAACTATAAAAAACATATTTAAGATTTGTCTCAAGGCAGACTTTTGAGTTTAGGACAGCGGTCAATTGTCAATGGCATCGCTAAAAGTAAGTTTTTCTGCTCTTATTGAAGATTCCGCCAATAAAAAGTCCCGAAAAGTTAACTTCGAACATCAATAAAATCACTGTCAAATCTAGTTCGTAGTTTGCTTACATCACACTTATTACACTTATTACACGTTGTTTACTTTATCATACGCAGTATGACAATGTATTGGAATCGTGCCGAAAAAAAAATTTGGGATTTTAGTCCACATTTTTGACCAAGGTATAAAAAATGCTGAATGCTAATTGATGTTTTGACAATATCTACTGTCAATAGAATCAAAATATCTGTCAAATCCTGGCGAACTAGTTATACCCCCCACATTTAATGTGGTGACGGTGTATTGAGTTTGGCACAATGTCCGTCTGTCTGTCCGTCTGTGTACACGATAATTGGCCTAATTTTGAAGTAATTGATATGAAATTTGGTATACAAGTTTATCTCCTAAAAAGTAAGGACAAGTTCGTGAATGGGCAAAATCGGTTCACTTGTTTTTTTTCTTTTTTAATATTTTACTGTGGGGAGTATCACACGGCGGAAGATAATTTTCTTACTAGTTTTATTTTAATGCAGACACGACCGATCTCGATCAAATAGAATCTCATGCAGTTAATAGTTATTTAACCAACAAGTATATTAATGATCGAGACTGTTGAACGCGGGAGCGGTTAGCGAGCGCGTTAATTGTCGAGAATATTAATCCCCGATTAATACTCGACTTGGTTACAACATTTTTTCGTCGATCGTATTGTTCTGGCGGCGTCTACATAGATTTTTTTTCGTCGTTTTTCCTTTGAGGTTATATGACAATTTATGTAATTTGACACTGACAGTTCTCTACTGCTGTTCTGGATAACGGAATGTTTTGATTGGATGCTTTCATTTCACGTATATTCGATTGGCTAGAATGACGACGTTTGATTGGCTATAGCAAATCATGCATTAATAGAAATCGTGCATTTATAGACCTTTTAAATAAACGATTCACTAAACTAACTCATAAATAAACGATCGACGAAAAACTATATTAATTTCATATATAGTATGATAAAGTCATGTGCCTGGCGACATCAGATTTTTTTAAATGTGAATCTTTTCACATTTAGAAAGTATTTATAGTCGGGTCTATTTTCATCACTGGGAAAGTTTGTGCTCAAGGTATATACAGTGTGTCCCACTTAAGACTGTAACACATTCATATCTTTTTTATTTTTAGTCCAATTTTAGAAATTTTTCTCTCAAATATAGAATACATATTGCTCTATTTATTGCCAGAAAACCAATGGTCTTCTTTAAATGCAAAGCACCCTGTGATGGCAAAATGAATGGCAAAAATCAAGAAATCACTTTAGGGATTTTTTTATCGAAAAATTTTACTATTATTAATTGTTCAGATTTGCCCAAAAACCCTATATCCAAAATTTCATGAAAATTAAAAATATTGAAATTGTCTTCAAAAATAATTCTAAGGGCGTAAATAATATTTGCATAGGCAGCTGCGCTCAAAAAGTGTGCTGTGGAAATTTTGTTTGAAATAAAACATGAACTGTCAAAGTGCTTCAGCTGCTTACCTTGCTGATCGCGCATTATCACCGACAAAACTGATTATTTTCACCTTTTCGGCGAGCATAAGCATTATTCAGACAATAATTAAATATGACAAAGCACTTTGACAGTTCAGGTTTTATTTCAAAAAAAATTTCCATAGCACACTTTTTTTAAGCGCAGCTGCCTATGCAAATAATAATTACGGACTTGAAATTATTTTTGAAGAAAATTTCAATATTTTTTAATTTTCATGAAATTTTGGATTTGGGGTATTTGGGCAATTCTGAACAATTATTACTGGTAAGATTTTTCAATAAAAAAATCCCTAAAGTGATTTCTTGATTTTTGCCATTTATTTTGCCATCACAAGGTGCTTTGCATTTAAAGAAGGCAATTGGTTTTTTGGCAGTAAATAGAGCAATATGTGTTCTATATTTGAAACCAAAAATATTAAAATTGGACTAAAAATAAAAGAGATATGGAGGTGTTACACTCTTAAGTGGGACACACTGTATAACAGAAAATAAATATTTTTCGATGGTGATTTTACGCGACGTATACCTATGCCTAATTCTCAGATAATTAGTTTCTCAGATACAGAAAATATATACACTCAAAAAGTACCACGCCACTGATTTTCTCAATTATTTTAATACTCCTTCGGTTATTCTACGCCACTGCCTACAAGATACTTGGAAAATTAATTAAGAATACTTAACATAGCCGAGCTTTTTGTATCACAATAATAATAATTTCAAATAAACATAATCCTAATACTAGCAGCAATCAAATTATTTAGGTATAAAGATTCTTTGTTATTTGACTTGTAAAGTGACAACTTGACTAACGCAGTCAAAATTACGTGGAGCGACTTGACTGGGCGGCTCAGCAAGAGCAGTCAGTCTCTATCCCTCCGTGCAACCGTGCAGACGTCTTGTTTACATACGGACTAATTTCAATATTATACGGTATATTAATTCGTTTGATTTGCGTGATAAATGACCGGGGTGTGTATTGAAGTCCGTAACAACTATTTGAGACCTTCAACGCACAAAATCGGCCCAAAAAGGTGAGATTTTATGAGTATTTTTATCGCTGATTCTTCCGACATTACAAACAACCGGTTGCCATGTTTGTATCTTGACGATTAGCGCTATACGAACATTAACTTGATATTAGATTACGTTCTCAGCTCATATTATTTTGTAGGTGTTATTTTCTATTGTTATACCGTGTGTTTTCGTTATTTTTGCTAGGGAATTTCGAGTTTTTTTAAATAAAATTACGTTTGGTTTGAGGTGGTTAGAGCTTAAACTATATCTATCGTATGGTTTACTTCACAGATAAATTGGGAAATATTACAACTTATAGCCCTGCAAACTTTTGGTTTTACTTCGGAAAAATTCAAATCCAGCTGGTAAACATCTTTGGTTGGGCATTAAAAATAACGTGCAAAATGTCCCCATCGATACCGTGTCTACGTTGCGAGTTATTCAAGCCAGGATTTGACAGATATTTTCATTCTAATGACAGTATGTAGTTTCAACCGCTGATGTTTTGACAATACCTACTGTCAATAGTATCAAAATATCTATGAAATCCTGGCTAACTAGTTTTATTTTAATGCAGACGCGACCGATCTCGATCAAATAGAATCTCATGCAGCTAAACTATTAATTCTATATATAGTATGATAGAGTCATGTGCCTGGCCACATCAGCTTAATTTTAATTGATCTAATCGCTTTACTTTTGTACTGTCACTGAAATATTTCAATTTTGTAATTTTGAAAGAGACGCCCAGAAAAACTGCTGTTTATATATGCATTAAAATTTTCAACGCTTTATGTATGAGTGTTTTTGGTACCAATCGATGCGAAGACGTAATATTACACCTAGTTGCCCGATTTTGCCGAGTAGTGTTGATATTGTTCGGGATAGAATTCTGTACGTGCTGTCACGTTATATAGACGCGACATTGTTAATGGTTTGTGCCGACTTGTCCGTTGGGCATTGCCTGACCGCAAATTGATACGATTCGTGATTGATTTCGGCTGAGATGTCTAACGGACCTGACAGGTCAGGTCGGTTGCTCTACACAATTGATATGCGGGTACAATTTGATATGAGATAGCTAGGAGCGATTTTTAGAATTATGGCAGCCTCAATAGTAATAATCCTAAACCTGATTTTTGTTGCATTTACAAGCTATTGTAAGAAATAAATTTTTTGAATATGAGTCTAATCATGTTAATTACCGAAAAAAAAACAAAAGAAGATATTAACTTTTGTGTCACAGTTTACGCCGTCAACAGCTCCTCAAAACTCGATCATTTTTTTTTCTGATCGACTTTGAATGTGTAGTTTTGATAGAGCATTTTTCTCAGTCCATTTCAAACTTAGTTTGATACTCTGACTGCCTCTGTGTTTTAACGTCCATATTATTATCCAGAGATATAGGTATCGGTGGTGAATAGTCGTGTGTTATATCGCTCCGATAATAAACTCAATTATTGAGAGTTCTCGAGTGGATTAATATACGAATAAAGTGGCAAACAACAGCAAGAGTACAAATAGCATAGTGCAAACTAGAAATTGGGCAAGTACCTAGAATAAGTAGATAGATAATAACCAACATAAATCGCATTGAGAAACGTGGTTCCTCCGCGTAGTCGATACGGGAAACACGTTTACCGCTGAGCGTAAACGGGTATTGTAAAAAGAAAATACTGTACAGGCCCGGACTGAAACTAAATTTAAAGCCTTCGGACTTCAAATAATGAGTAGTGACGAGTATACTACGGACGACGGAAAGAGAAAGAAAAGTTCAGGAAAAATGGCGGAGACCTTTGGAAAAAGTGCTAAAACACGAAGGAGCTCAGAAAAGAGAGAGATGAGTGATGATAAGCTAGAGAAAATAATGAGTATGATCCTGGATCTGAAACAAGAGATGAAGGAAGACATGGGGATGATGAGAACAGAAATAAAAGGATTTGGTGAGGAATTAAGGAAGACTCAGGAGGAAAATAAAATGTTGCAAAATGAAAACAATGAACTGAAAAAGGATATACAGAACATCAACGAAAAAATTGAAGCAATGGACAATGACCGGAGAAGAAACAATGTAGTGGTACAAGGATGGACAGTAAATACTAATAGCCAAGAAGATCTTAAGGCTAAACTGATTAGTTTTGTGAAGGATAACCTGGATATAGAGGTAAAGATAAAAAATGCACGGAAATTGGGGAACGCAACATGCTGGATGGAGTTAGAGAATGAAAGTGATAAACGCCTAATCATGCAAAATAAAAGCAAACTGAGAACCATGAAGGAGGGGAGGATATACATTAATGATGATATGTCCAAAACGCAGAGAGATATACAAGGCGTAATAAGAAAACATGCTCAGGCTGAGAGAAGGGAAGGTAAAATGGTTAAGATAGGATATCAGAAATTAATTATAAATAAGGAGATTTGGAAGTGGAACGGAGAGAGAAAAGCTTTGGTACCAATAACGGATGTAGTCGAGAATGTGCATCAAAACAACACTTCAAAAAACGATTAAAACAAAGCAGAATACTTACCGACCAAATGGACCTGGCAAAGAAAAAGGACAAGAAAATGGAATATGCAATTGGAGATAGAGTTGAAGAGGACAAGACTAAAAGAGACAGATTAGGAGATGTGTGGAGAATTGGTACATGGAATATAAGGAGTATAAATGGCAAGGAAGAGGAATTAATACACGAATTTGAAAGTACGGATCTAGACCTACTGGCTCTGAGTGAAATAAAGATAAAAGGAAACGGGGAAGAAGAAATGAAGAATGGCCATGTATTATTGTATAGCGGAGTGCAGCCTGATATGCGATCTAAAGGGGGCGTTGGATGTATAGTTAAGAACTCATGGGCGAAATACATAACCAGATGGAATAGGTAGTAGGAGAGAGAATAATGAAAATAGAACTGGACATCGAAAACAACAACAAAATAACTATTATAGTCGCCTATGGACCAACCGAAGACGAAATGGCTGATAGAAAGGACACATTCTGGGAAGAAATGACGAACACTGTGGAAGAAACTGAAAATAGACTAATCATACTTGGGGATCTAAATGCTAGAGTTGGTAAAAGAAGAAATGACACAGAACTAGTTTTAGGGCAACATGGAGAGGAGCATAGAAATAATAATGGGTGTAGACTTATAGACTTCTGCGTACAGAACGATCTAGCAATAATGAACACATTCTTTAAACATAAAAATATTCACAAGATCACGAGGGAAGTGAAAAGCAGAAATGAAGCATCCGTAATAGACTATGTACTAATCAAAAGGCCTTATATTAAAGAGATACTAGACGTAAAAGTACGACGAGGACCAGAAATTTATAGTGACCACTATCTACTGTGTGCGAGAGTACAATGTAAAGGACTACCCAGGGTGAATAGCCCTACAAAAACAGGGAAAAGATCAACTAAACAGGTCATAAGAGCTTACATGCTGGCAAACTGTGCTAAGGCTGCCCAATATCAGAGAGTAATAGAGAACAAAATTGCGCAAACGGAGAGACAATGGATACAAGAGAATGTAGAAGAACTATGGCAGTACTTTAAAGAAATTATCTTAAGTACAGCAAAGCAAGTATGCGGAACCACGGTTGTCGGCAAAGAAAAGAAATTAACAAATTGGTGGAACGAGGATGTTGAAAGTGAAGTAAAAAACAAAAAAGAAAAATGGAAGAACTATCTAGCAAAGAAGTCAAACGAAAGCTACACAGAATATAAAGAACAACGAAGAAAGGTGAAGGAAATAGTACAACAAGCAAAAAATAAGAACTGGGAAGAATTTGGAACAAAAATGGAAACAGACTACAGAGGTAATCAGAAGCTGTTTTATAAAGTTTTGAAGAATATTAGAAAGGGAAAAGAACGCAGAGTAATGCAAATTAAGGATAAGGAAGGAAAACTGCAAGTAGAGGAGAAGGACATAATGATACGATGGAGAGAATATTTCCAAGAACTCCTGAATGCGAAGGATAATACAACCAGCGATGACCTTAACCCAAATAACGACACAGATACTCAAGGAGAGAGCCAGGAAGAACATATAAGTATGGAGGAGATAAACAGCAATGAGTTCCATGAAAAGGGGAAAAGCCGCAGGACATGACATGATCACGACTGAAATGTTAGTAAATATGGGGGAAGGATCCAAGGATATGCTCAAAGATATAATTAACAAAGCGTGGAAGGAAGGTGACGTGCCAAACGACTGGAGATTTGGTATCATTTTGCCAATATATAAGAAGGGAGACCGACAGGATTGCGGTAATTATAGAGGCATAACACTGGTGAGCTCCGTAGCCAAACTCTATGAAAGAATACTTGATAATAGACTGCAGCAGACGAGCGAACAACAAATGGAAGAACAACAGAGCGGGTTTAGAACGGGAAGGGGCACACAGGACCATATCTTCTCATAATAGAAAAATGCAATGCAAAGAATAGTGATATATACCTAGCATTTATAGATTTGGAGAAAGCATTTGATAGAGTACCAAGAAGGATTATCTGGGAAAGTCTACAGCAACGAGGAGTAGATACCACACTGAGGAAAGCAATACAAAGCTTACTACACAACACCCAGAACTATGTAAGAACAGCAAACCTAGAATCAGACAAATTCAGCATAAGTGATGGATTGAGACAAGGAGGTGTGCTAAGCCCAACTCTTTTCATAATGGTCATGGATGATATCATGAAAGAAATAAAACAAAAAATGCGTAAGCTGACCATAGGATACCGTAAACTGAAGCCAATTAGAATATCCGAATGCGCTTTTGCAGATGATATTATGGTATGTGCAAGAGGAGAGAGAGAGTTGGAGGAGAACTTAAGAACATGGAGGAATAGTCTGAAAGCCCGTAACTTGACAATAAACCTAGATAAAACAAAGGTAATGATCGTGAGTAAGGAGAAGAAGAGCATTAACATACAGCTGAATGGAGAAAAGTTGGAGCAGGTGGAGGTATTTAAATATTTGGGCGTGAACATAGACGGGAGCGGTAGTATGGAAGCTGAAATTAAGGACAGAGTAAACCAAGCGGCACGAGTGTATCACGTTCTGAGACAACCATTTATAGGTCAAAAGGGAAATATCAGCCAAAACGAAAATGACGGTATACAAAACAATATTCAGACCAATATTAACACACGGAAGTGAAAGCTGGGTCCTAACAAAAGCAATGAAGAGCAGGTTACAGGCTATGGAAATGCTATACTTAAGAAAGGTCAAAGGAATAACTCGGAGGGACAGAATAAGGAACGAACATGTCAGGGCTGAATTGGACATAGAACCCATAATGGAAAGTATACAGAAACAACAACTTAAATGGTTCGGACATCTATGCAGAATGAATGAGGAAAGGCCTGCAAAGCAGATATGGGAGGCAAAAGTACAGGGTAAACGTGCAAAGGGAAGGCCAAAGAAAACTTGGAACGATGAGGTGATGCAAGAGCTGAAGAAAAGAGAAACTAACTGGGAAGAAGCAAAGAAATTGGCCATGGACAGAGAGAAGTGGGCGGAATGTGTACATGTGAAATGATATAAATGAAGTAAATGAAGTAGTTACCTATAATGTTAGATGATATGTAAAATTGAAAAGCCTTACACCTAAATGGTAGATAGGTTTCTGATTATATATTATTATCTATATCGATTATGGATTCCTATGACTCTTCTTTTTCGACGGTCCATTGAATAATTTCTTGTCGGTTACAGAAATGTTGGTTATCGGTGCAGTAACTTCCCTTTATTTGTTCCTCGATACCCACTAGCGCCATTTAATCTCACGTCTGTGACAATGGAAGATTATCATACTAACTCTAACCATCATAAACATCATTAAAAGTATTAAAACTTTTGGGCAAGTTCTGGCATCACATTTTCCCATGCATTTCATCATCAGATTAAATGGTTTGTGGATGTTCTGGAGCGTTATTTAAAACTAGAACCTAGGCAACTTTCGGATCAAAATTCGTATAAAACCAGGCCCTCTCGGTTTTATTTCGAAGTAAGTTTTGAGTGGATCAACAGCTGCCTCATCAAGTGATGATTCTTCTCTTGTAATTATTGACAGTTGTCGAATTCCGTACGTGTTGTTAAATTTATCAAGCCATTCGGAACTGGTTTTGATTTTTGTTTAATTTATCAATTCAATTACCAACGTTGTAAAAAGAATTGAGTTTTTTCTCGCAAAATATTTCCTGTTGTTGGCACACCCAGAATCATAGTCAATCATCGTTTTATATACTCATATTTCCTGTAGAAACCAGGTATAAACAGGGATATGGGATATGGGAAACAGGGACATTCAGTGTTTTGCCTTTATTTATTACAGAACTGGATGTGCTGCCATAGGATAGAATCCTCTTCTTGTTCTTGTTTTATGTCGCAAATCCTATATTTTTTCAATTTGTGTGTTAGCGAACGCGAAAAATCGCGTTTTTAATAAGTTAGTAATATACTACCAACTGCGTACTATACGGTAACCTTGTAACGATATTTACTATTTTTAACCGTTCCTTGTTATAATTTATTTTCAAATATTTCGCCTTCACGTGGTGAAACAAAAACGAACAAGGATCACCAGATATGAAACCTATCTAAACTGTAAATACGGAACAATTTCGTAGTGACAATTTGTTAACAAGTGTTAACAAGCATGATTACACTACATTATTTATTTAAGTGATTAATGTACAAGACACATTAATTACAATTTAATTTAATGTTGTTGTATATACCATTTGATTCAGAAGGACATTTAATTTTGTTGTCTCTAGCAAACGCGTGGTACATTTTGATTTAAAATATTTCTGGGTGGTCAGCTTAATCGGCCAACGATCCTTGAAGCGGTTACTGTATAGCCCCTAAACCTCTCTTAATAAGCATAATATGTGTCAAATTGAATTCACTGACTGTTAAGGGTAGACTGCACACTAGGGTGTATCGAAAAAACATTTGTTTCGAAATCGAACATTTCAAGTTGTTAAAAAAATTGTTGCAGGAGGCCTAAGCTTATAATTTTCTTTAAAAATTGGATTTATTTTTTGCGATTTTTCTGTTTGAAATACAAAAGGTTTGGCGATAAGGTGTGAAATTAACGTATACAAAAATATATTACTCTAATGCAACATTTAGCAACTCTAGTTTATTTAGATTCGATAGAACTTTTAGAAAAATGACCACTTTCGTATAATTTAAAAAATGTGCTTAAATGTTGATAAAATTCATTTGTCATTAAATATTTTATTATGTGCGTCCATGTGGACTTTAAAAGAGAAATATCGCATAATCTTACATTAAGAAAATCGAATTTTTAAAGAAAATTATAAACTCTGGGCATCTTGCGGGAGACCTAAATATTTTTCAATTGGCCCATTTTTTCGTGGTAAATGTGGGTCCATAGGGACAATTGTTTATCAACTAATTTTGAATTTCAAAAAAAATTTTTGTTTTGAGACACCCTACCGCACAGTTAGGTAACCCAGCCGGGGCCGGCCCTAGCGTTTTTGCCCCGTGAAAGCAACGCTATCTATAGTCTAGTCATAATTAATTCGCCTGCCTATGAAAGTAATACCAATAATACCATCATATCTTTGATGATATTATTATTGAAATTAATTAAATTCTATTAGTGATTAAAAAATTCGTCATGAAATGCTTGCATCAATATCTCCATATGTATTAAGCTTAACAGAACATATTATACACCATATTAAAGATGAAAGATGTGGGTACATGATAAAAAAGAATTATTTAAAAGTATTGAAAGAGGTAGGTTTGGGAGAAAAAACGGGTTTTCAGAACCAAAGTATTATGTCAATCAATATCAATGTCAATGATTTCATTCCAAAATTACCCAACTAATTTTTATTGAGTTTTAAGGCATAACGAACGAAATAGGCTTAAACCGAGACCTATGCCCGTATTCATAAAGTAAACTCTTACGTATAACCAACCTGTCGACGTAATCCACTGCCAAATACAACAATTTTGGATTCATATTTTCCCATTTATAAGCGTAAGTCATATAAAACCATAGTAACTTTACCGTTCAAAACGAACGTCAAACTGACAATTCTTAAGCTCTCTATAACTCGCTTCAGTGACGTTATTGTCTTGACAGTGGATACTGTTATACATATAAATACATTACATCGGTCAAACTGGTAGAAAACTTTCACGGAGAATTTATGAACACAGAACTACCCCTAATTCTAACTTATATCGTCATAGAATTGAAACTGGACATAATATTAATTATGGGGATGTCAAACTCTTGCACAAATGTCAGAAGGGACCGAAAATGGACCTTCTCGAACTTTTAGAGATAGAACGCCATAAAAGGACACCTGGCATAAGCCTTATTAATGACCAAATTTTTTCTTATACAAAACCCTTATTCAGTTATACTCTATAACCAAAATATTTTTCTCTCTTTTGTTTTCTGTTTTTGAGTTTCTTTTATTGCCTTTTTGTTTGAAAACGCTATAACATTCAAATTTTTGAGAATTTGTGAGCCCCTTGTTTTTCCTATATATTTTGATCTTGACTTCGAATTCTGCCTATTCTTGTTGTAATATAATTTAATGTTGAATTCACTTCCACTGTCCGCCGCGATTATGCAACTTATATTGCACCTTTTATCATTTTTAAATTGTTAAATTTCTTGCGACTACGGAATTTTTTGTCTGATACGTTGTTTCGCGTATCTGTTGTATTTCGCTTTACCGTTTGTCCAGAATTTTTAATTTGTTATTATGCCACTATATCGGGAACTTTTAATTTTGTTGGATTTTCGGTGTTTTTTGTATCGGTCCGATCGGCTTGGTCTCGCCACCACGCTGTCTATTCCATTCCAACACTGCTATCAACAAGTCGGGTTCAGTATTGTCGACTCTCCACGGAATTTTCCTCTCGCATGTATTTTATTGAGATGTTGACTTATTCTCTTTTGACATATCTGCATGACTGCTATTGTTTGTCGACGTCGATTTTCTAGACTGTAAGTATTTAAAATTTTTGCGATCTTATTTTCCTGAATTTGTTTAATATTAGAGTGGTATTAGTTTCCTATTTTAAATGACTAATTTTAATCATATGGTACTTGGCTCGTTACTTATATCTTAATAACCTGTAGATTTGGCGGCTGATGATGGACCTGAGGTCCGAAACGCGTCCCAAGTAAACATTAAACACGTGCACCAAAGAAGAGTTGTTTCATTCATTTAATTAAACATATTACTGCACTATGGATTATAATCTCATATAAGTATAACATTCCTATTGTTGGAAACCAAAAGTTTTGACAAAAAACTTTTTTTTTTCAGCTTCGTTGGAGAGATTTACACAGAACTAAATATCTTTACAGATACACTGCCTACCTTACAGTTGTACTAGGGATTTTACAAGTGTACGTATTTAGTGGTGGAATAGTTATTCCCAGTATAAATAGTGCTATTGCGTTTCCCATTGGCTAAACTATTTGTGTTGTCATAGTAATAGCAACTTATACTGGTATTTATACCAATATTTAGTTATACCATGGTATAACGTGCTTTATAAGATTGGCCCTTAAACTTGTATGTTATCAACTACATAAAATTAATACATAATGTCAAAGTTTTATACATCTGGTGATGAATTTTATTCCGTGCAGTTTTTTGAAAATTTTAACCATTTCGCCGGAGCGCCATGTCCATAATTATCATATGTCGTAGTACCTACGTAGTAGGTGCTCTTAGCACCGAGGTAGCGTCATTGGTATTATTTAGCCGATTGATTTTAACGTTCTCATTTATTCATGACAACTTGGATAGGTATGACGAAGTTTCCACTGGCTCCGAATAATTTATAACGCACAAGCTCATAGTTTAACCAACCAAGCCAATATCCGGAGTTGCCCAATAATATTTGATGGCAGGTCCGATACCGATTTACTCCAAAGTGTTGGTTGGATGTAGATATGCGAAATATATGCATAGGAACCAATCGTTACTGATTTTACGAAAGACCTACGACTAGGTAACAAAGAATATTTTGGAATTGATGAGCTGAATATCAAATTCATAGGAATGTGTTGTCCTCATATTTTGCAGTATATCTCATATTATTAATTGTGTAGTAATGTTCTTTACGGTGTCAGGACTTAATTAAAACGCTCCAATAACTTCGACTAGCTTTTATAAACCTACTACTACAATTGTTGCTTTGAAAAATCGGAGTTTCCCAATGCGTGGAAGGTAGCTTTGATTATGCCCTTGCCTAAAAAGGCCAGTCCTGAAAAGATGGAAGACTTACGACCTATAAGTATACTCCCAATTTTGTCAAAAATTATGGAGAGGTGCATGGAGGTTGAATTGCGCGGGTATATCGTATTTCGTATGTCGTAGATAGAGCTATCTTACCATCTGTCCAGTCAGGTTTTCGTCCTAACTATAGTTGCGCGACAGCCTTATTGAAAATAACGGATGATATTATGCAGTCAGAGACAAAAATATGTGCACTATTATGGTTCTACTGGACTATAGCAAGGCATTTGATAACGTTAATCATTCCATGCTTTTATCATTATTACATTATTAAGGGCTTTCTAACACCGCTGTCGCGCTAATTTCGGATTTTCTCATTGGAAGATCTCAGATAGTTAAAGTTGATGATTAATATTCTGCTGCATTGCCTCTTACATCGGGTGTCCCACAAGGGTCTATTTTGGGTCCTTTATTATTTTTATTGTATACTTCCCAATTGCCCAAATATGTGAAACATTCTTCGGTGCACATGTATGCTGATGATACTCAATTGTATATATCTTTCGCTAAAGATGACATCGCTTCAGCTTGCACTAGACTCAACAACGATCTTGAATCTGTTTTTGCCTACTCTCGTAAATTGTCGCTTATTTTGAACCCGGCCAAATCTAAAATATAATTACATTTGGGAAACTTAATCATGATGAAGTTAATGTACAAATTGCTGGTGACAGGTTGAGCATATCTAAAGAGACTAGATATCTTGGGGTTGTGCGTGATACGGATTTGTGGTTTACTGCTCATGTGGGTCAATGCATTAAAAAGGCCTAGTACGTACAAGTGTCTTTACCAACATCGACATATTCTGGACATGGATATAAAGAAGAGTTTGTGCTGCAGTTTGGTGCTCTCACACTTCACGCATGTCGATGTAGCTTATGGTCAATGGTCATTGTATAAGTGAGTTTGATACCCATCGTATGCAGCGTGTACAGAATAGTTGTCTCCGTTTTATCAATGGCATAAGAAAGTTTGACAGAATATCTCATACATTAAAAATGACTCAATGGCTTAACATGAAAAATCGTATAAAGCATCATTTCCTCTGCCTTTGCCATAAAATACTTAGTATGCAGGTTCCGCCGTACCTCTATAATAAAACTACGTTCAGCACTGATGTACATAACTTGAACCTAAGGCATAAGTTTACTGTCACCATACCTGCTCACAAAACTGCACTGTATAAAAGATCGTTTTCCTATAATATAGCTGCACTTTATAACGATTGTTCAAATTATATCAAAAAGTTGAATTTGGTTGCTTTTAAGAAAGACCTCGGTCGTGTCTTGCGGATGGCTCAGGATGGGCACTATGAGTCGCGGGGTTGTGTTGCTGGTGTAGAATAGTGTGTTGACTGCGGGAGAAACAGAGGAATTTCATTTAGTTGTTAGTTCATTTCGGTTAGATTACTATTACTATGATTTTTTGGCCTTTTATGTTTTTTTATTTTTTTTACTTATTGTTAAACGAACTTGATTTACTTTATATTTTTTTATACTATACATTTACGGTTGAGTTGAACAGTAGTCACTGTCTGCTCACTGAACTTCGCAATTTAACCACAATTTTGGTGTATAAACATGTTTTTGTTTTTTAATTCTTGTGGCTAATAAAGGAGTTTAATATTATTATTATTATAAATACGAGAATCGGAAATGATTAGTTCATTTCTAAAATCGTTGAACAAATAAACGCTTTCTTATGGTTTATTATCCCGTGAGAACAAGAAATTAACTGTGTGAACTGGGGATCAAAGCCACATCGAGTTATCGTGAGACTATAGTCCATAACAACCAGTAGGAATAAAACAAGACGCCAGGTTCACACTATAAGAAATCTCACTAGAAATGTCATCAGATAGTTTAGTGGTCAAATTTAAATTGTTTTGATGTTGAACGTAACTATCTAAATTTGTCCGGTGTGAAACAGTCTGGGACAGAGCCAACCACAGACGAGTTCTCCTAGTGACAAATTTAAAAAATATCCCCTGGTAATTACCTGGCCTGTTAATGTTACGGTTTTCATGAGAAATCATGAGAATCTCGTTTCTTTGGTACAATGTTGTGTATTTTTACGCTGACCAATTCCGTCTCTAAAAAATCTCGAAACTACAAATTGTTACAGCTATATTGCTGGTTATTTGATATCAGCAATATTTCGAGAAAAAAAACGCAATTGCATTTAAAAAAACCTTACACAGAAATTTTTCATACCGGACGATTACAGTAATACCCTGAATATCACAACGATAACGGTATCTTTTTTTACAGATATTTACTATCAGTATTGTGAACATACTATAATGTAAACATATAATTAGTCATTATACGAATTTGAATCACATAACCGTTTTGGCACAACATTTTTGACACTAACCGGAAGAAAAATAAAAACGACATTTTCAGTTTTTTTTGGTCCAGGATTACATATTCTACGAATATTACTATTCTACTGGTGAATGTTTCAGAAGGATTAAAAGGATAACGATTAAAAATATCTACCGAACCTACTATAACCTACAACAACGTCATACCAAAAACTTCTTCTCTCTAGTGTTTTATATATTTTCTATTGATGATTATGAATACGCAACAACATGTGTAACAGTGTAATAGCGACATTTATAATTTATTGATGTGTTTTATGTTCAGGTTATATTAAAAAAATATATTACATTACTACACTCTCATTTTAATAAGTGTACGTTTTCGTGAAGCCGCGTTAAAGATAAAGAATATTTTTTTAAAGAAAACTTTATAACAATCAATTAACCATTTTTTACGCATAAATTTGAAAATAAATTTTATGGCATTTTCTTAAGGCTTATTTGTGTAAAATGAAATTTTGCGAATTGACGATTTTTTAGGGAATGACTTATTCTTCTAAAAAAAAGTTAGCTAAAACATTTAATTTTTAGTTTATTTTCGTTTGCCCATCGAGGTAAATTTAACATTTTTATGCTGTTCAGGATGAACACTAAAATGTATCATTGGACAAAATCTTTGTCTCAATTGTCAATCTGCTAAAATTCACCAACATACAAAATCACCTTTTCATACTATTTATATTCCTAAAGAACGACTCAAACATTCTCGCATAGATTTAATAGGTCAACTTAGACCTTCAGATCGTTCTACTTACAGTCTTACTGCTATTAGATGCGTTCCTATACGGACATAGACATTCCCTCTTTCCAACACTATGTCTCCTACAGCAAAAATTCTTCTAGTTTTAACGTTTTGGTATTAATCATAAAATTACCCACGACCAAGGTTTTCAATCCTAATCTGAGCTTTTTAAACAATTTAACAAATTTTTCGGTTCTATCATATTTACACCTCTTTTGATTAATTAAGAAAACCTAATTTTTTGACTTTTTACGGCTATAATTTACATCTTATTTTTCTTTAGAGGGGGATCTATCTGTAGTGTATGTACAGATTCGTCCATAGAAATTATATTTTAAGACCAAGTAGTTTTAGTTACCACGTTACATTAGTTACGTATTTTTACGACAATGCATGATCATAATTTTCAACCTTTCAAAAACAACGTGTTTTACCTTTATCTCTTCATTCCTTAATATATTGTGAACTTCTATTACACACATCGTTCATTTCCCCATACGCAATAAAAACTTGCTTCTTAAAAATCCTTTTTTTTTTAAATTATAGACTAGAAAGTACCCTTAAGTATGACCGCAATATGGTTTGGCGTGGAAATGAAAGGAGATAAACATTTAAAGAAAAAATACTATGAACAGATGAAGCAACGTTTGCGCCCAAGGGAACAGACATTTCTCAAAATTTCCACAAGAATAATTGCAATAAAACTTTAGCACCACCTTGTACCTAGGGGTGACACATAGAAGTGTCAATGGTCTATTGTGCTTCCTTTACATAAATGACAGACTAGCAAGTCAGCCATCGTTATTCTCGGATTGGATTGTATCTTCAGATGGCATGGTTATTAAAAATGAGGAATGGGTCTATAACAACAGGTTGCTTGCTAAACAAAGAGACATTTTGAGATTTGTAGATTTGATCTTTACATTGTCAAGACTGTACAAACCTAGAAATCAGCAAAATATCTCGGCATTCATCGTTGATTCTTAGCTGAGATGGAGTGGGAAACTCCCTAAATTATCCGTAAAGTTATCGAGTTTACCTGTTTATCACCTCCGTATGGTTTCGACTCTACCACGCCCTACCAGAGGAACTCAATATTCAGACCACTACTATGGTGAAGAAACACCTGAAAAAAATGCTTCTCTAGATGGCTCTTTTGAAAACAATGAGCCCCAGCCTATACAAGTTTAGGCCAGGCAATAGAGCAGAAAATGACTGAGTTCGTGACAAAAATACTAGCAGGAAGCCGACGGTCCCAGGTCACGTGGAACAGTCCGTAGATGTATTGTGATGTGTTTTCTACTCGCAAATATAATTTTTTAATTTGTTATAAACAAAAAACCTAAAAAAATCGTGTTTTTTTCGTTTTGCGCTTGTAGAAACTGAACCGATGGAGCAATCTTGATGCTTGAGAGAATGAAAAGACGAAAAAAATTAACCCCGCACGGACTTGATTGATTGGAGGAAATTCGAAAAACCGGAGAAATCTGCGTTTTTGAAAAAATTCATAACCGCCATTTTCAAAGCTGTAGCGGAGAGTTTTCGCGTGAAACTAGCGATTGATGGGTACTTTGAGTGTAGACAACCCAGGCGTTGTCCGATGATTAGTTTTTGCACAATTGCGATTTGAATATTTTTATGCAATATGTTTCGGCGAGCCTGGATGCGTCGGAGGTAGTCCGATTTTATTTGCTTTTACGTATTTCGAAAGTAGCACAATACTTCTACTTTCGAAATACGTAAAAGCAAATAAAATCGGACTACCTCCGACGCATCCAGGCTCGCCGAAACATATTGCATAAAAATATTCAAATCGCAATTGTGCAAAACGTCTATTCTGATTTTGCGTTAAAATGTTGCGAAATAGGCGAAAAATGCTTGTAAACATGACCGAAAGCAGCCGCGCGCTCCAAACTGGTCGAGGAGTGGGGGTAGGCAGTCGACGCGGGGAAGCGCGTATCTATAGTAATACAAGCGCGCTGCGAGCTTTCCCGCGTCGACCGCCTGCCACCACTACTCGACCGCGTTGGAGCGCGCGGCAGTTTTCGGTCATGTTTGTAAGCATTTTTCACCTATTTCGCAACATTTTAACGCAAAATCAGAACGTTTTGGAGCACAATACTTTCGAATTAAGTAAAAAAAATTAAAATCGGACCACCTCCGACGCATCCAGGCTCGCCGAAACATATTGCATAAAATATTCAAATCAAAATTGTGCAAAAGGTAATCATCGGAAAACGCCTGGGTTGTCCACACTCAAAGTACCCATCAATCGCTACTTTCACGCGAAAAGCCTCCGCTACAACTTTGAAAATGGCGGAGTTAGGAATTTTTTAAAAAACGCAGATTTTTCCGGTTTTCCCGAATTTCCTCCGTTAATATTAATTCAATCGAGTCCGTGCAGGCTTAATTTTTTTTGTCGTTTCATTCTCTACAATTCGTCTGTTGAAAGCATCAAGATTGCTCCATCGGTTCGGTTTTTACAAGCAAAAAACGAAGAAAGAAACACGATTTTTTGAGGTTTTTTGTTTATAACAAATTAAGAAATGATATTTGCGAGTAGGAAACACATCGCAATACATATACGGAATGTTCCACGTGACCTGGGACCGTCTGCTTGCTGCTAGTATTTTTGTCACGCAAAAATCTCTATTGCCTGGCCTAGTTGTCTACGTGACAAATTTTCAAAAGGTGACAACCTCATTGGAAACGTAGCAAACAAACTGGGTTACTTGTTATAATTACTTAGCATTTCAAGTTTATGAAATTAAGCTACAATTGGTTTTCCGAAACATTGTTAACCAAACATTTTATAAAATAATGTATACTCCATTACTTAAAGCTATTATTTTTAGAACCTTATCGTACGAAGCAGAATCGTTCGCAATACAAATGCTCTTAATTGCAGTATATTTTTCCCCGTTTGCGAGCGCAAACGTACAAATTACACGTTCTCTGTTTCATTACGTCTGAACTAAATATGCGGACGGTGGCAAGTGGACCGGTAACAGTTGATTCGCAATTCTTCCGTTTTGTACGTTCTTTCGTCGGAACGTAATTAACTGTGAAACAATTATGATTCAAATTTGAACAATTGCAAGAACGAGTAAATTAAATTCATCGTATTCCTTGCCACGTTGAATAGTCGAAAACCAGAGCAGGTTGGGTAATATATTATTTGAAGTGAATAGTACCTTTTGTGCAAGCGGAATTGTTTTCAGTCTTCGTTCATGAAAGTTATAATGAATTCTATGTATGCGGGAACTGGTTTATTACATAAATGTGTTACATGAAATGCTTTTTATTCAATTTTCTTGGGAAAACGGCAACAATACAGTTTTTAGTTTCTTTTTTAATTTTCGCCTATAACATAGGCTTCCTCAGGAAATCTACAAGGAACGTTTTAAATAAAGAATATAACAAACTTGTATATACTTACTAAATAAACCAGAAACTACCTAACAAAACACATAAAACTTTTTGAAAACTTTTGACGAATGTCAAACAAAATACTTCATAACAACGTAAAATAAAATGATATTACAATATGCATGAAAAAAAAATATAAATTAATCAAAAATTTCGACCCTTAAAAGATTTCAATAACGTTAACAAACTTTTTATAAATTATGCTCACATTTTCTACCTCAGTTTTAAAATTTCATGTATTAAATTCATTAATAAACAACATTTCCAAAAAATTTCTATTCGGTTGATTTTTACAAATACCCAAATTTTTTACATTTTCAAAATCAAATCTATGATTTTCTTTAAAAACATGCTGCGCTAATGCGCACCCTAATTTACTTGCTTTTATGTCCGACTTATGTAAGGAAATTCTAGTTTTTAAATAGTTACCAGTCTGACCAACATACAATAAATTACAACAAGAACAAGGAATAGAATAAACGATCACAGAATTTAAAGCCAAAGGTAGACACAAAAATTAAAAAGTTTTGTTTTCGATATTTTTGAATAATGGTTTTCCAAAAAAATTACTTAATCGTTTATTATTTGGTTCTCGGTAAAATCATAACTATAATGTTCCTTTTCTTTAACAACCTCCTTTGTTTTTAAAAATTCCGTATATAATGGGTTTAAATCTAGTTTAGCCAAGAAAGGTTTAAGACAAAACCTTTTGATGAACTGTGGGCGGTACAATTCTGGCGTACAGTACCTACTTTAACAAATAAAATTTACTAAATAAATTTCATGTCATAATTTGGTATAGGTCCCATTAAAAAGAGCTGAAATAAATTTATGTTATGTTGTGTCTAAAGTTAACTTTCAAGTTAAATTCACATAATCTCTTCAAAAAAGTTACGATTACTGTTGTGCATGTTTAAAGTACTTAATTCAATTATTTAGTTATTTCTTTGCTGCATATGTACTATTTAAAAATATTTTTATTTGATGTTTGTAACGGGTGTTTTTTTATAGGTATACCATTTCTTTTTGGAAAAAAACACATAGTTTACCAAATGGCGAAAAAAAAATTGATAAGATTATTTTATGACATTTATTTTTTAAAAACGACTTCGGGCATATGAGCACCGCGACTGCGTCTAATGAACACCATCCGATCAGTCCAATTTTCGGTAACTTTTTCGAGTACTCCCGGCCTTACCTCATCAATAACCCGTCGAATGTTAACTTCCAAGCGTTGAATCGTTGCATGTTTATCAGCATAGACAAGTGATTTCACGTATGCCCATAAAAAATAATCCAATGGAGTCAAATCACACGATCTAGGCGGCCAATTGACAGGTCCATTTCTTGAGTTGATTTGTTCACCAAATGTCTCTCGTAATAAAGCCATAGTTTCATGCGCTGTATGGCATGTTGCACCGTCTTGTTGGAACCATTTCATCCTTAGATTGTTGGCATTGATGTATGGAACCAAAAAATTGCGAATCATTTGCCTGTGGGGATTGCTATTGACCGTAATGTTGGCTCCGGCATCATCTTTAAAGAAGTATGGCCCAATGATGCATCCAGCATGCGAACCGCACCAAACAGTGAGTTTTTCGGGATGCAATGGCGTGTCGACAATCTTGTGTGGATGGTTCTCATTCCAAATACGGCAATTTTGCTTGTTTACATACCCATTCAGCCAGAAATGGGCCTCGTCGCTAAAGATGATTTTGGGATAATAATCTGGATCAACTTCCAGTTGATTTTCAGCAATAAACTTCCACAATTTTCAAACGTTGTTCTGGTGTAAGTCTTTCCATGGTGATTTGTCAAAGCGTACTGAACAAAAAAGTCGAAGACGTAGTAATGTTTGTATCGTAGTTTGACAGGTAACCCGATCTTAAAAAGTATACCTCTAAAAAAAACACCCGTTACTATCGGGAGCATAAAAAAGGGGACAGCAATGTGAAATTAGGCACATATATTCTCGACAATTTTAGTTGTGTAACACAGACTACTACAGACAGTGCAGTGAGGTTTAAATGTATGCCCTGCTGTCATAAACCTATGTAGAGGCGCTGTTTACGACTGTAGAAACCTGTGTGCCTGAATCCACTGTACAGTGCACTGTACCCTAAGTTACAGATGCAGCCATCAGATGGATTTTATGAAAACAAGCCCTAAATGTCAGTGCTTGTCACAAATTCCCAAATATCATCTAAATCTACAGGCAAAGGCGGTTTGCATTTTCTTTTATTGTTTGTGTACAAAGTGTATAAAGATGTTTTGTATTTAATGTGGTTGTTCGGAAGATGAAGTTGAAAAGCTGTTTTCCTTTCCGAGAAATGCTGAAAGGTATGTGTTTTACCCCGGTGAACACTACAAATGTCACATAGCAAAATGTTGTTAATCTTTTAAAATAAATTTTAGTTTTTATTTTGTGTAATTATGATTATTATTACCAGGGCCCCTGATATATTTCTCTAATAATCTTAAGATATGCGCGACAGTGTTATAATTATTTTGTAATATTATAAACATAATAGTAAACAAGTATCATTTATTGATATTTGTCTACACTATAACAATATAATATTGTAAAATCAATGATAATTCTTTCAACCGCATCTTACAACAGCTTTAGTAAACTGAACTAATTTGAAATCGATAATTTGAATTTGGCGCGCAAATGCTACCGGAGCGCCACCTACGTTGGTTTATGACAGTACCGCTTGTTTTTGTAGGTACACAAAATAACCTTGACTGCACTGTCTGAGTAGTCTGTGTTGTGTAACATTTAATTTTCATGCACCGTCCACTTGCTGCCCTTTTAATATGTATCACTATTATTAGTATTACACATTGACGGTAAGCTTAATTAGATCCTTAATGATAATATAACTACTCTTGACCCCTGTAATTTGTCGTCCTGAATTTGGCCTACCCCTTCTCGATTTTAATTGTACTATTTATGTTTTTATCTTTTGGTTTATACGCCTGAAAATGGTCATTTAATGACCGAAATCGACAGCGTTTAATATCCTTCTAAATACATCAGTCTACATAAAACATACGTGTTTTATTATATTCTCAAAAAAAAGTGTAACATTTACTTTGACAGTATTTGTTAACCTATGAAGTCTAAACTTTGATAGTACTTGTAAACCTACAAACATTCTGGTTTCAACAATTTCATCTTTGCGGTGTTCTTGCCTACACTTAATCCAGTAGATCCAGTAGCTATTTCTCGAATCTGATTTCATAATGCAGTCGAGTGTGAATTATCTGCGGCATTTTTATTTCTTACATCAAAATGACATTAATGTGACATGACAAACGTCCTGTCATGACATTACGAAGCTCAGCTTAATTAGTGCAAATTCGAGTGTCACCGTTTTTTATCCTCACGATAGTACATCCATGTTTAATTTTAAACATCTCTCTCGGTATTTAATGAATTTTAATTATTATTGTTACTTACTTTTGTGTTTCTGTTGTTTCGGTAAGGGACAAAAATTCCTACGTTATCTACAATGTAAAAATACGTCCAGGAGTCTATTTTCGGAATTGAATCGCTTTTTAAATATGATCGTTGCTTCTGATCGTAATTATAACCACTGTTTACCTGGTTTTCTTTCTCCTAACTGTCCATATATTCTGTTCTAAAAAAATTACTGTAAAATAGTAAAGAAACGTTACATGTTTCATAGAGGGGTAGATACTTCACTTATTATAGCTTACAAATATAATTTTTAGTTTTGTAAATTGATTCTGTATTATTCAATTTTTAGAATTTTTTAATTTTTAGGTTCAATTAATGTTCACTTTCCCCCGTTAATGAAAAAAATAGCAACTAATCATATGCTCGGGGGACAAGGCACATAAGCCACATCTGGCGTATTTCTAGAAAATCAACTTTAAAGGTTTTGGTGAAATCCTGTAATCAGGTATCAGTATTTTGACGGTCGATTTCATAGAATAATGTTATAAAGGGTAATAATATATCATGTTTTAATACTACAAAATAAAAAAAATTATATAAGAATAAAAATATCAACAAATCTATACAAAAAAATGTGGCTTGTGACTTTTTTGATTGAACAGAAATGTATACATTTTTGGTTAAAAGAATAACACATTTTGTTATACTAAATTAACAAAAGTGTATACTCTTAAGTTATATACAAATTTTAATGTTCTAGAAAACAATTGGCATTTATCTAGACCTTTTCATCAAAATGCAAAATTTCATCTCTATCTACACATTCTACGTCAGCATCAGGTTCTCCAGTTTCTATGATATTATTATTTTCCTCTCCAGAATTTTCAAAATAGCTACGTAGAAGCCCAGGTTGATTGCAGGTATAAATTGCATTTTTTTTTCGTATTTCTTGTTCAAAGTGTTGAGAATGTTATTAGCTTGAAGACTTAGTTTATTTCCTCTCAATTTTTTAGGAAGCGACTGCTGCACAGAACGTTTATCAAGTTGTTTTTTGCTGAACAGTTTTAGGTGCATAAATCTGAACGAAGTTAAAAAATCAAATCAACTCAAGCAACCCAGCCTAACCACCTTATTCAAAACGATTATACTATCTGTAAATTTCTTATTAACACAATAAACCAACCTAAACCCAATAATATCGCCTAGAGACCCTAAAATAATATTTTAATAATAAGGCACATCTAGTTTATGCTTACTTCCCTCGAACTCGAACATAAGCTATAGTATTTATTTCGGAGCATAGTCTTTGTCCTGTTCACTACCGTTTGAATCAAAATAAGGATTCCTTTCACTGCAACTTGAGTCCTTTTTAAACACTTTTGTTTTACATGACACTTCTTGCCTCGCCGCCATGATGAATTCTGTGTGGCTTGTGTCGTTGTTGACTGAAAACAATCTAAAATAACGACTGAGGAACAAGAACTTTTTGAGACGGTGTCGCCATATCTTGTTATTTTTGAACAGTATTTTTTGTATAGCTTACGACTAGTTTGAAGCAACTTTCGCTGACGATTTCTCAATTTTTGTGAAAATGTGGCTTATGTATCTTGTGCCCCAGAGCGCTTATGTACTTAAATTAGTTCAGATGTTGAGCATATCAATTATATTTCCTATACCTAACGAATTTCAAGCTGCTACCATCTGCCCAAGCACTGATCATAACAATAAAAACCCAGTATGGCGATAAAACCTCTACAAAATATTCAACTGTTTACCGTATAATGTTCATTGCATAAATGTAACATCCAAGTAATGCACTCTCGACGTTCATACATTGATGCAGACGCCATTTGGAGAATTTTCAAAATACCCAACCGAGTACAATGCAACGACAGGAATGAGGAGGTTATTGTTATCATTACTGGGAGGTCAGCGCTGTTCGTTCATACACACACGCACACACATACCCCCCAGTATTTACTCGGAGCGTCGACTGCACAAACCAACGAGTTCTTTGTGTCCGTGTAACGTCAGGGACGAGTGCACGCCCGGGAAATAATAACATAGAAACCCCTAATATGCGCCCGTTATTGCATTGTTCAACGTGTACCGCAACCACAGTTCTGCTTTCAGTTCAAAGGGAGGAAAACAACAAGAACGCCCGTACCAACTATTACCGTTACATACCTTTTCGTGATGATCGGGTGCACTCGTGCTCCTTTACATTTTCCATTCTGGTGCGGACACACTAGATTTAATTTAGTTATGCCCATTGCATGTTTTCAATCTAACTGAGTACGACTACGATACGCTGCTGCAACCTAGAAGGCACTGGGAGGTGAGGCTTTGTTATTCGACGCTGATTTATTTGGTTGTTATTGCATGAACATTACACGTTTCTATTATTACGATTCTTTGTTATAGTATTTTCTTATGGATTTATACATGGATGTTATTTTAAATTGGAGGAGCTCGCCTCTTTTACTATGTCGATATTCTGGTTGAATGGTTATTCTTGTAACCATACTGCTACAATTGGTACATTTCTTCTAGATCGAGAAATGGTAAAACACCGATCGGAAAAACCGGAAAAATCTACGTTTTTTTCAAGAATTCATCTCAGGGTTTATTTTTTTCGCCTTTTCATTCTCGTTCTGCGTATCGTACGTAAAGATAATGAATATTGCATATTTTGTAAGAAAGAAAGTTTTAACTAAAACTTACTCAATAAACACGCTTTAGTTTTTTATGCTTTTTATGGCTTTAATAATCCAAATAAATTACATTCTTATGATTTATCTATTGTTTCCTTTCGCGCAACGTCTTAGAAACAACTAAAAAAAATCCGTTCCCGCAAACCGAAAAGAAAATAGATTATTGATCAGAATTTAAGTTTTAACTAACTGCAAAAATTTACAAAAAAGGCGCGATTTTTACAATTTTTCATTAACTTTATGTACGATGCGCGACCGGATGGTGTTAACCGATTTTACTTTTTTTGTGACGTTTTTCTTATTACAATTGACAACTTTTCAGCACTAAAGCGGTCCGAAAAAAATATCCATTAAAATCAACCAACATCGATGGCATTAACTTAATAACTCAATTGATATTTTAGTAATATTTAAATGTCGTTTCCTGCAGATTTATTTTTTGTGAATACTCCATTATAATGACTGAAGTACATTTATTCTATTTGAATAAATCTCTCAACACAAGACCCTCAACAAAATGTTGTCTTAAAAAAATATGTAAATAAATAATATGTAACTAATGGTTGAAATTATGTATTACCGCATTCAAATCTGTTTTAAATATGAATAGGTAAATGTAGTCTTTTATCAGATAGAGTACAATTTTAAAATAAATAGTTGTATTCTGCAATAGATTTTGTTAGTAGATGTTAGTTGCGGACTATTTGTTGCTTTTAGTTTGTGGTAGATAATTGAAAGGTAAATATCTCGGAATTAAACGATGATCTGAAAAAATACTTTGCATATATGTAGGTAGTCCAACTAACAAAGTAATTTTTTTGAAAATTTCACCAAAAAATAGTTTAAACTGGCGGAAATACAAGCAATGTGACCTGTCTCGCAAAACATCAATCGTTTTCAACACCTGAGAAAAACAATTAATCTAAATACTAAAAATTACTACTTACCATAGACCATATTTTGTCAAAAACAATTTTTATGAAAACTTTTTTTTATTATTCAACAAGGGGAAAAGACTAAAGAAGACGATTTGCAACCCCTTAATAATAATAATAATAGTATTTATTTGCCCAACAGAACCAATTATAGGACAATTTTCAAGGAAGTATTGCATAAAACATGTATCTAAAAAATATAACAATACAATAAAAGTTTAAAACGTAAGCGCAAATGAATTATACAAATCAAAAATCAAAAAACAAAGCGACAAGTTGAGAATATTAATCGGAAACACGAAATTACTACAGAAAAATATCATCAAATATATGAATAGATGTGCTTATTGAACTGGCAATAATATAATAAATGAAACTTCTGTATGTTCTTCGCAGTTCTTTTATTTCAAATGTTCGTTAGTTACGCGTTTCGCCTAGTCTGATGATGTCTTGTAGGCGAAACACGTAACTAACGAAAATTTGAAATAAAAGAACTGCGAAGAACATACAGAAGTTTCATTTATTATTTTATCATCAAATATGTTATTGGCATTTCGTGACATATGGCTCAGTGGAGCCCTCAATCAATGTTTGTTCTGGCCGGAAGAAGTCTAAAAGTCGAGATATATAGTGCAGAAATACTAAGCACATGAAATGACACACCTCCAAGCAACATCGGGCAGTCCACAATGTTCGGGATGAGCTTTCTTAAAAGATTGGCACTGTGTACCCCACGACGATGTTGTAGAGACTGAAACTCGTGTTCTAGGCAAGAGGCCATAGTCATATCCCTGGACAGGATAAATGTCTGTCTGTCGAAAGCTTAGATACTTTAGAAGTTTTCGTTGTATTCGCTCAATGGCCAACTGATGTGCAGTGTAATAGGGATACCAGACAGGAGAGGCGTATTCTAATCTGCTTCCAACAAACGCACGGTACAAAGACAGACTTAAAAACAAGTAGATTGTTGAACATCCTGCACATCCTCAGCACAAATCCGAGAGAGCGAGAGGCAGCCGAACACACATTCTCCACGTGACCAACAAAACTCAGCTCCTCGTCAAACCAAACACCGAGATCCTTAATGGTGGTGACGTGCGGTAACACCTTCCCTGATAGGGAGTAGGTTGAAGGAATTGGCACCCGTTTACGTGTTAGTACCATAAACTGGCACTTTTCCATGTTTAGTGGTAAGCCGAAACTGATACACCAAGAATTGAGTATGTCTAAATTAGATTGGAGCAGTCGTACATCCAACACGGTGCGAAAACAGTTTCAAGTCATCAGCGTAGGCTAAAGCTCGACAGGACAGTGCCTTAAGCAGGTCATCGATAAACAGAATGAAAAGCAGAGGGCCAAGTTTGGAGCCCTGTGGAACACCCGAAGACGCCACAAACTCGTGCGATTTATATCCGTTGTAGAACACATAGGTCTTTCTATCGTGTAAGTATGATGTTAACATCTTCAAAGCTGCCGGCCAAAGCCGAAGAGATTCAGTTTTTCCACAAGAATTCGATGAGGTATTCTATCAAATGTCTTGCTAAAATCAGTATATAGGACGTCCAACTACTCCCCATCATCCAAGGTCTCACAAGCAAACTGAGTGAAACTCGCCACATTGGTAACCGTAGAACAGCCAGGAAAAAAATCCATGCTGATTCTGAGAAACATACGGCTTCTCACATGTTTGAAAATCTTGGAGTACAGAGTCATCTCTAAGAGCTTGGCAAAATTCGACAGAATTGCTATAGGCCTATAATTGGTAATGATACCAACGTCACCTTTTTTATATACCGGGAAATTCTCGCCTTCTTCTAGATATCAGGAAAAGTAGAAGGAGAATAGCCAAGTTGAAAATCTGTTGAAGAGGAAATGCAAGTACTAGCTTACAGTCCCGTAGCAGAAAACTGGGAATTAGATCATCGCCAGCAGTACTTTTGTTTACAAAACGTCCAAGCAATCGAACAAGCTCATCATATTTTCCAAGTTCGACGCCAAAAAGTGCAAAGATGTGATTTTTAGCAAATATACTCGTACTAAATCGATCATAGATCGATCAGACGATCCAATTCGTCAACAAAGGGTCGATCACGATTGATCTAATTGATCTAATCCATCAACAAAGGACCGATCACGATCTATTTAATCGATCTGATTGATCACGATTTATGATGATCGATCACTACTTATCGATAAGATCAACCTTCATCTGTGATCAAAGAACAACTTATTAATTAAAGTTTTTTTGAGTTATTTGCCATTTTACTTAGCACTACCTAAAATTTCATAGGAAAAAGAAAAACTTAAAATGTGCATTAAGAAACACCTTGGTCGAGATTGGTGGAGGCGCCGGCCACAAAAATGTTCTAATAAGAATTCCCGGCGTCGGCGTCGTACGGCGGACGTCGAAATGTGCCGTCCGGTGTTCGCGTAAAGAGTTCCCGTCGTCGTGGCAAAGTTTTATGGCTTTTTGAAAATATTCGCCCAACCCTGCGGATTGTTTTATACCCTTTTCATTTCTTCCAACTTGGCGCCGGATGAAAGTTTTTTAATAAATTACTGGATCCAGTGCCTCTCAAGTATGCGCGTTCGAGCTGAAAAGGCTTTGCCAGCTTGCCCCACGGGGCGAAATTATGAAACGAAAAGGATAGGAAGCTGCCTCAGCTTAGTACATAGTACGTGCCACCGCAAAAGAGGAACGTAGGGTTTCGTAGTCATCCTCATTTTTAATTAATATTATCTAAGTTCAAAGAGAACTGGTAATGGCTCAGTTAATGGTACGATTGCAGGCTTTATTATTTTATAACCTTGGTAATAAATTGCGATTTTTTACGAATGGAATATGTAAGTTATAATCCAGGAAAATGGAAATTATAGGAGGAACTAAGCCAAATTAATTACGTTTAACAAAAGAATATAATTAATGTTTTCTTATATATCCAACTCTTAGTAACGATCAAGTAAGTACGTAGGCTTTCACGGCCAGAATCATTTAGAAAATAAACTGCTTCCGGGTTATGCCGTGTGTCAAGATTTGTTAATGCTGACGTTTCGCGAGCAACATGGCTCGCGAAACGTCAGCATTAACAAATCTTGACACACGGCATAACCCGGAAGCAGTTTATTTTCTTAGTGACGACTTTGTAGAGCTATGCTATTATCAAGTTTGTAAAGCCTATACAGATCTGGATATAGTAATGGTATTGTGTCGGTACTACCCTTAAAATCATGTCACACTTTGCGCAGGAGTTTCAATTCCCGTTTAAAGCATAAACCAGCAGATTATGGCAGCAGATTTTGAAGCAAATTTAGAAAAGTTAATGGAGTAATGTTGCGTTTACAAACAAGTAAAAACTATCCAAATATCTGATAAACAATTGTGGTACAATTTTTAGTCGTTGGCGTATAGGATAGAGCGGCTGCCATCTACGCTGGAGGTCCCGGGTTCGCTCGCTTGGCCAATTGACTGTCCGGTATTTTAGGCAGGGAACATATACCTTCACATGCCGTGTTCCATAGGATGAGCAAGTAAAGACGTACTCCCGTGTGCTGTCATTATGCGATGTGCATGGTAAAGAACTCTTACTGGGCGTTGGAATTCCTTCAGTTCTACAAACTTTCTGGGTGTGTGGAGCCTTGCCTTAGCGTCGGTGATTGGCCTAAGTTGCGGAAATAGACCGACGTAAAATAAGAAAGTTTTTAAAAAACGGTAACTAAGGTCCTCTATATTGTCCCAAAACCCGACGTCAATATTGCGAAGAATGATTGGCCAACCTATTTACTACCAGAATGACAATATATTAATAATAATAATAAAGTTAAAAATGTTACTAAAAATCAAAATAGCTTTTGAGATGTTGGTATTTTTTTTAATTACGTGAAATTTATACTGTTTTGTAATTGAAAAAATGTGGTTATCAATTCGGTAACAAGATAAAGGATGTGTCCGAAATGGGTGCATCAATTTTAAGGGTTAATTTATGGTTCCCAAAATTTCCTAGTCGCGGCGCCCTTTTTCAAATAAAATACTTCCATGGCGCCCTACTCTAAATAAAAGGATGGCTATTAGTAAGAGATAAGAATAAAAAAACTCGTGTTTCTTTGTTATTTTTTAAACTTTATTAATACTAAATTTAATCAGTATTTATTTATAATTAATGTGATGGATGAGCCTGCTAAGCACTGCATATTTTTCAAATCGTGGAAATAAACTGAACACGGCCACCCTCATTTGCGTTTCCACGTCTATGTACACTTGCTTTTTGCTACAGTCTTATCACGTAGAAGGGGATATTAATCGTTTATTGAAATCCAAAACTCTGCCAATCCCACGCTGCCAAATTTTGTTTTCAAACTGCTATCACAAGATAAGATTCTCTTCTTCTGCTGAAGTAAATTCAGATGGAACTAGTGTGAAATAGATTTTGAATACACGCAAACCTATCGAACTTTCATTTGGAACATATTTTTCTACGCAGATAACTAGCTGTGATAAGTGCTCCTCAAACATGGTTTTATTTGACGTTATATTAAGAAACAATCTTTATCTGCATCTTTATTCAAATTTCTTCTCCATACTTATTTATAAATCCGTTTTTTTTATAGAAGCTTTCCGTTGATTTCAAAAGGCGCATGTTGCTGCAGAGAGACATTAAGGAAATTCAGCTTTTCAAAACTGTTGCATAAATATTCCGGTTTTATTAAAAAAATCAGCACTCGGAAAATATTCTGCATCTTTGCATCCCTCTTCTTTAAAGGAAATAAAAATGTCTAGCGGCAATTCAAAGGTACTTAAACATTACCTCGAGAGAGCCATCCTGCACTGCTATATTATAACGTAAACATGAGTGTTCGCCTCCCATATCCTCCCACAGTTTTTTTTAAACCTTTCTTTCAATGGACGATATGTTAGTAAATTTACCACATTTACCACACATTGAAACACCTGATTCAGTGGAGGACTCAGATGCTTTGACGCAAGCACTTCTCTATGAATAATAGTGTGTATAGAAAAAACGTTATTTTGGAAATTAAAAATTTCAAGTTGATAAAAAGTTATCTCTATGGACCCGCATATACCACAAAAAAATTGACCCATTTGAAAAATATTTAGGTCTCCCGCAGGAGGCCTAAAGTTTGTATTTTCTTTAAAAATTCGAATTTGTTCATATTTCTTTAATGAAACATTACGAGATTATTCTTCCTCAAAGCCCACATGGATGCACATAATAAAATATTTAATGATAAGTAAACTTTTATCAACATTTAAACATATTTCTTAAATTATAAGAAAATGGTCATTTTTTTAAAAATTCTTTGAATCTAAATAAACTGCAGGCGATCTAAATCTTATTGTTAAACTTTTTCTACTTGAAAGAGCAAAATCACTTAATCTTTCAATAAGAAAAATCGAATTTTTAAATAAAATTATAAAATTTAGGCCTCTTGCGGGAGACCTAAATATTTTTCAACTCGGCCATTTTTCTTTGTGGTATATGTAGGTCCATAGGGAGAACTCCGACAATATGTTGCCTCATAAGAAAAAAACGATGTTTCTAATTAAGCAAGGATTTTCATTAGAGAGTTCCATCATTGTCTCACAAAACTGCACTCGTCGATCAAAGTCATCATCGGACAATTTTTGTACCAAGTGCACTTCATACGGGTGAAATTTGTGTTTTCGAAATAATCTGGACACTGTGCGTTTTGACGCACTAACTTGTGAAGCGACCTCCGCAAGGGTTGAATGATTTTCTTGCACCATTAAAATAGCATCCAATTGTCGGTTTTCAATTAAGGCCAATGGACGTCCTGCCTTAGGCTTATCCCGTACATGACGGAGATCGCGAAATTTGTTTTCGATTCGACTTACTGTAGATTCCGATATTGGCGGACGGTCCGGGTGCGTTTCATTGAACAAAACGCGAACTTCGTCATGCGTCCGGCTTCTATCTCCAAACCCAATCATTAAAACTTCGATTCTTTCGGTTTCTGTAAATCTCATTTTGCTACTATTTCTTCAATGACGAAAAATCTGAATTGTGTTTGACATAAGTAAAAAAAAATGCAATTGTTTGAACGATATTGCTATGCCCGCTTCAACAGCGCTTACTCGAATATTGATGTTCTTCTTTGAATACATTTTGGTAAATATCGCGGTTATTTATCAACTGAAAAAAATCTATCAATTGAGGTATCGCAAGGGGTACTTTGCTATTTGAATTTCTAAAGTTGGGGTTGCCACCCCTTAGGGGCGAAGGGGTGGGGGGCTGAAAAGTGTATGTCAGGATAGTAATTTAAAAATAAAAATCGACGTGTCAGAGCATTTTTCTGAAATATTTTTATTTAAGGTTTTATTGAATTTATCCGTTACTTTTGGGAAGCACTGTATATATATATATATATATATATATATACAATGGGTCCGAAGTGCATTTGGTGATTTGCTTCGAATAAGCACCTGTAAGCGAGCTCCATTAGTATTATTCCAACGTATTTAGGACAACGTTTTCAGATATGAATCTCGAACAGGTCCTGAGCCTTCGCTCCTGCAGTGATATTTTTCCAAAACATCAACATCAGCATCTACAAACCGTAGATAGCATATCAAATTAGCATCTTTATTATTATCCGTAGCCTCATCTAACTGCAATCCAAAGTCAATTCCTTTATTTTGTTCAATTAATTGATCTTAGATATTTATCTTCCCCCATTTGATGTAGTCTTTGACTAATTGTGTTATTAACTTATTAGACAAAGGTACTTGGAATTATGAAACTTTTACATTTCGCGGCGCCCTTGTGTAGACGCCGCGGCTCCCCGGGGCGCCGCGGCGCACAGTTTTGGAATCACTGGGCCGTTAATAGATTTAGATAACTGCATATAAATCCAATATATATTAATTTTTTACCTCCCACTTGTTGACAGTAATTAACCAATGGAATCCCTAATTTGATGAGCAACGTTTTTAGGAATGTCGAGTTCAGTTAATACCGGCGATCAGCTGCGATAGGCAAATTTTTACAACACGCCATTTGGCAACTCCAGATTTATTTTTAGGTTAGGTTTTTACTAAGCTAATTTGACGATTGATATGACATATTATTATTTCATTGTTTTCGTCACAAATTGACGAAAAACTATTTCTAGGTATGTTTTTTATGAGCTAGTCAGAATACAATATGCGCGTGTTAGTGGTAGTTTACAGTTATAACTATAATAAGATTCCAAACTATCAGACAGCCAAATACTAATCCAAGGTTTCTTTTTTCGTTTCTGTTACTGAGCAGTATTGCACAAAATGAACTTTATATAATTTCAATGTTCCCAAACATCGCATAACTTATATACAAAATATTCACATCTTTGTCAAGACTGGTGGAGGCGCTGGGTGAAGAATGTTCAAATAATAATAGGCGTCAAAGGTATGGGAAATTATATTCAATATCACTTAAATTATGCTGTAAGATTATAAGGGTACAAGGATATATAATCATAATGATAATTTTCAATTGTTTCCATTTTATATCCTGGTCCATTATATTTAAAGCATTTTTCGACGTACTCTGTCGGATAATAGATTAGTGCATTTTTTTATTTCTTGTTAAAAGAATTAATTAGCATGATTTTTATTGTTTCAGGTATGTACAAAGGATTGATGAAAATGATTCAAATATGAAACGTCAGTAAGTAATTTATTTATAATTGTCTTAAAGAATTTTTACTGATTTTTGAAGGGATATAAAAACGGGATTTACGGACAGCATGTTTTAATTATATTTAACTCTCAGTACGTTTGACTATATTCACTAAATCACAACGTGTGTTTTGAAACATTTCTACGAAGTATGTATCTTTCAAACGAATTTCACTGTGAATAGTGTTAATGCACTATCAATTTATTCAGTAGTTACCTCGCCTCTGGCGTACCGCAAAACAGTACGTGGCCGGGCAGTCACAAACCCCGAAATTTACTATAATAAATTGTTTTAATCAGACCTCTGTTGTTCGGCAAATCCAACTGTATCTGTTCGAGTAAAATTTACAGGCGGCGCGAACCATTGGACTTGGCTGCAGTTGCGAATGCCGCAATGTTGTTCACTGTCAGGCGCAATTATATATGGCAACTTTTTTAAATGTGTCGGGCCATAATATATGTTTACATTTATAGAACATACAGTGACCGTTACACACAATGCCAAAACAGTGGAGGAGGTGCTCTCTGGAGTAATAAATTATTCCGCACTTTATGATGTTTGTACCGAAACCATCCATGCGGTAATTATGGATAATTGAATTTAAATTATTATCTTGACTGCAGAGTTGTCTATATGGTCACTACTAGTTAGTGAATGTTATATTATCAATTAGCATTGGGTAGTATGATGTTAGTCACACGCAAATAGTTATGCTGGATATTAACTGTTGTTCGTTGAAAACCATCGACAAAGGAATATACTGAAATTAGAGAAAATTATGTTGGATTCGAACTGGGAGCTTTTTCCCTTCATATTTTCCATCGACCTGATTGTGTGATCAGTTGTAAACATGAACACATACGACGCAAAACAAACAAAAAAAACAACCTGACTTTCTATTGGCTTGAACAGTTTGTTGATCTTCTCACCGCACAACATTACAATTACAAAAAAAATTGTCACTAGATGCAAATTATGGGCTTTTTATCACTAGAAGTAGGCTTGGCCTTGGTGCTAATATTTTCCTTTTGTAGGAACTTTCGTAGAAGTTGTATTCTGATGTCATAAATTCCACAAGAAAGGAAAGAAAAATGAGCCTTTCTCACATTCCTTTTCTATATGAATTAATGGAAAGTAATTAGCGCAAAATTGATACCATGTAATTGGCAGGATAATTGAAATGTTTCAATATTTGTTGTTTACAGACACCGTGTGCTGTCCGTATAAGTCTGAATCTTGTTTCGTGTTTTTCTGATTACCTGGCCATTCGGCTGATGATGACGGACAAAACAGGTACCGAGAACATTAAACAAATATATTGCAGTTTTTAAGATAACAGGATTTTTTATTATCGTATTCTTTCTGACCATTAACCTTTAATAGTCATAGAGAGACTGTAGAGAAAAATCGCAACGAGAACTTTTCGTTGCAATAGATTGAATGACAAATATAAGTGTCATACTGTAAAGAGTTAAAGTGGTCATGACAAAGGTTTTTTAGGAGCATGATTATTAGGATGCATCGAAAAAACGTTTTTTCGAAATTAAAAATTTCAAAAAGTTGATGAAAAGTTGTCCTTATGGACCCATACATACCACAACAGACAATTGGCCCAATTGAAAAATATTTAGGTCTCCTGCCGGAGGTGTAAAGTTTATAATTTCCATTAAAAATTCGAATTTTTCCATATTTTGTTTTTAAATGAAAGATGACTTTTCGTTTCCAAATAAAAAATGTTAACAATCTGGAGTAAAATTAACGTATAAAAAATATATTACTCTAACTCAACATTTAGATCGCCCGTAGTTTATTAAAATTCATAGAATTTACAGAAAAATTACCGTTTTCGTCTAATTTAGAAAATGTGTTTAAATGTCGACAAAAGTTTATTTGTCATTAAATATTTTATTATGAGTCCTTGGGAGCTGTTTTGCATTAATTTTCACACTTTTAGATACTAATAATAATTTGTCGAACTGCGATGTTGAAAGTAATTAAATTAGAAAATGTTAGGATATTGTTTTTTATCAACATTTATTTATTCATTATATATATATATATATATATATATATATATATATATATATATATATATATATATATATATATATATATATATATATATATATATATATATATATATATATATATATATATATATATATATATATATATATATATATATATATATATAGATGCGGAAATTAGACTGGGGTTATTGACTTGGGAAAAAAGACAAGAAAGAAAACGAAAAGAAAACACCTACAACGTAGTTTTCATCCGCCTTTTGGAGAAAACATACCCACTTATATTAATCTCTATTATATTTATATATTCCTAAAAACGAAACATAAAAAATCTAATTCAACATTTACATTGATATAGAAATTGATGTTATTTCAGCTTTGTCAACACCAGTATAGAAATACGTGAATATTGTCATAGCTCTTCTAATCCTAAAACCAAAGTTGTTCAGGATTCAAGCTAATTTGTTACAGCTCGGTTAAAGAAAAATTATAGAAGCTATTAGAAAATAATTAAACGAATGTTAGAATTAACATGAAATTTTCTTTTTTTAATCGAATAAGAGTAGTATCATTTGCCTTAAAATAAAACAAACACACCTATTGTTTAATTCATAGTAGTCTTATTCTTAAAAATTTTCTATTTGAAAAAGTAAATTTCTTTCATTAAAAAAGGAATTTCCATATTCCTTTTTGAATTTTTGAATTTTTAAAGAAAATTATAAACTTTAGGCCTCCTGCGGAAGACCGAAATATTTTTCAAGTGGGCTATTTTTTTGTGGTCTATGTTGGTCCATTGGTACAACTTTTTATCAACTTGAAATATTGAATTTAGAAAAAAAAACATGTTTTTCTGCTTTGCGTTCGTTATAAACTCATAACGAAACCGCTTTCGGTGTCGTTAAGGAAACACTAGAGCACTAGCTTTTAGTAACTGTTAATTTTCCAATATTGGTGAATCTCAATCGCTATCGGCTCGCCTCAATCGTATTTGTCAGTTTTACCATAACTATCAACTGTTGAAGATAAAACTACTCTAGATTGTAACATGACAACCGCAATTTTTGAAATGCACGTAAAGTTAATGGTAGAAAAAATAGTATATAACACTCGTTTTATAAGACTTAGTGTCGCACTCGTTCCATTTGGACACTCCTCGCTATGCCCGTAGTGCTCAAAACAAGTGCTGCGCCAATTTTTGTCTGCATATATCACGGTATTCTTAGTTCTAATTTTGATCTAACATGATATATAATTTTAATATTATGGATGTTTAGTTTGTATTTCGATGTTCTGCTGTACATTCTGCCGGCCCTAATATGCAACAGTGATATCAGCATGGTACCCGGAAATGTTTAGCCCTGTTCATTAGGGTGGTTCAAAAACGCATTCCAAAAATTTTTGTGATGATAGAAAGCAACGATCCCCCCAAATCGTTTCCAAATCAAAAAAAAAAAGTGGACACGTATTTATTTTTTCTTTGAAAATTTGATTTTTAATGGTGCCTATCGATGCATCAAATTTACATAAGAAAATGCATGGGAAAAAGACATTTTTTGGTATTTTTTTTTTCTTCGGGGTTTGGGAAAACTTAAGATTAAAGTTATAGGACTTGTAGAGGACTTTCCAATGAAGAATTTGAGCTACTATACATATGGCTTTGACGACTCCAACCCACCCCCACAGTGCCCTGAAAACTACGCTTAAATGAAAAATGTACATTCTTCAGAAAATTTACCGTTCTAATCACTTCATTCTCTTTTTCTCATAGAAATCATTACTATAAGTCTAGTTGAATGTTTATAAATATTTGTCAGGTAATTTCCATTTGTTTAAACAAATTCCATTTGTTTAAATAATTCGGTTTTCTCGAAACTCCGTCGGACATTTTCTGAGTTCGAAATGGCAGTTTATTATCTTAGAGTGACATTATTCATTAAACAAATTCTTCCTATTGTTTAAACTATCAATGATTATTAATTTTCAACTGTTGTTCTAATTATGGTAAAAGTCAGGTTTTTTGTGAAATTAACATAAATTTCATGTTCGAGGTATCTTGCTTATGTTATTAGCTAATAAATCCATATTTGTTTAAACAATTTTTTTGCAATTCTCCTAACATTCATTTTTTTAGATCGGTCAACTGTTATTGTCAAGTGACATCATTTATATTTTGGGATAATTTCCATTGTTTAAATAATAAAATATTATTCAAATGCATAATGGTGATATACAGGTGGTATGTAAATTTTAAAATAAATTAAAAACTACAGCCTCAACCTGGATTTGAACCAGGGACCTGGGACCTGGTTCAAATTATTATTAAGTAAAATATTATTCGTTTTCAATATCATTTATTCGAAAAAATTTGATTTATTTAAAATCCTTTTTTCGGGAAATTGGGGAGTTACATTTCTTTTAAAAATATTAAATTTTCAACCATAATTAGAAAAAAAGTTGAAAATGAATAATAATTTATTGTTTAAACAATAGGAGGAATTTGTTTAATGAATAATGTCACTCTAAGATAATAAACTGCCATTTCGAACTCAGAAAACAGAATTCAGACGGATTTTCGAGAAAAACGAATTATTTAAACACCTAAAAATTTGTCTAAACAAATGGAAATTAACTGACAAATGTTTATTGGCATCCCACTAGACTTATAATAATGACTTCTATGAGAAAAAAAGAGAATGTAATAATTAGAAGGGTCAATTTTCTGAAGAATCTAAATTTTTTCATTTAAGGGTAGTTTTCAGGGCACTGTGGGGGTGGGTTGGGAGCATCAAATCCATATGTATGATAGGTCAAATTCTTCCTTGGAAAGTCCTCTACAAATTCTATAACTTTAGTCTTAAGTTTTCCCAAACCCCGAATAATTATTCGAAAAATACCAAAAATTGTCTTTTTCGCATGCATTTTCTTATGTAAATTTGAGGCCTCGACAGTCACCATTAAGAATCAAAATTTCGAAAAAAAAAATACGTGTCCACTTTATTTGGATTTGGAAACGATTTGGGGGAACGTTGCTTTCTAAATAAAAATAGCCAATTTGAACCACCCTATTGTTCATAGCTCCGGAACAAGCGTGAATAAATACCATCCAAAAGGAGCAATTATAGTGCCGCAAAAACGCAATCTGTAACGTGCCGTACCGCATGCCGTTCCGGACGACGAAATTAGTATTTATAGTGCCGCAATGATCTCAAACAAATTAAGCGCCATCTAGCGGAGAAGTATATATACAACGGCACATAACCTCACATGTCAGTGTTCTTGTTGATTGGATTAATCAGTGGTAGATCGTGGTAGATATAATAAATTATGGACGCAGGGCTTGTTGCAGCAACAATTCATTCTGAAGTCGTTCTCGTCCTGTGTTCTCGTTGCCACAAACTATCAAAATGCTATAAGTTAACCTACAACTGCTATTCACTCGACGGTACACGTACAGATGACGCCATACGCGAGCATACGCCGGTAAACGTAAGACATAATACGCAGGAGATGAAATTCGTTGCGCTCGAGAACGAATTTTACGGTCTACGGAGCGTCACTATAATCGCGCAGTGGAAATTATGTGCATAGATCTTTTTACGCTACGTTATTACGGTGCGGTTACGTCACTATACTTGGTCCCTTAATTTCCATTTGTTACGTTGGCCGATATTCAGGGCAGTATTCAGAATGATCGGACATTATCACAAATTGATCCAAGGTCTCCTCGCACAATGTTGTCATTTAGCATATGTGAGATTAACACTATGTACAATCGTAATCAATTGATTGAGAGTGTACGATCCAGTACGTAATTTATTTACGATGATCAATCGAAATTTACATCTTACATCATGGTCACTCCATAAATCCCGTTTAGTATATAGATCTTCGCCTCTCAATAATGGTGTTACATGTGCCCGAGCATGTGTCACTGATCATTGACAGATGATATATGATCTTCTGGCGCGGACGGACCGTCTCTCACAATGCCCAAGGCTCCGTACTGGTGCCTGTATGCAGTACGAGGGCAAGTGGATGCTTGTCAATATGTGCCCAGCTCGCGTGATGAACGATTCCATCCTGCAATCTCTTAGCCTGACTGACAGTTTATTATGGGGCCCGCATCATTATTCTTACGCGAATTTTTAAAAGGGTTTGCGTGTACAGGGTACGGTTTTTAGTTCGGTCGGGTTAAGTAATTTTGTGGATTGAAAATCGGGTGGGTTTTGGGTCGATCATGTATTTTTTGTCGAATTCCTTTTACTCTCGAACCATTTTCAATTAATGTTTGCCGTCACACGGCTTTTTCATTATCATTGTCGGAAAGCGAGTGAAATCTCTTTAAAAGTCTTCACTCTGTGTCATGATGAATTAACAATGCTTCATAATACTTACATTATTTTTGAAGATCTGGATAACAGGTATTAATATGCATGTAGGAAGAATTATGCACATAACAAGTCAACTATTTGACTGAAGTTGTCCTTTGCCATTCCCTCTACATACACGCCGAAAGAAAGAGTTCGATAAAATGAGAACGTGTTAAAACTGAATAGAGCACACATGCGCTACATTCGCCTCATATAAAAATTTTAAAAACGTTATTTTGTTATTTTAGGTTAATACGTCTAAATAGTACACAGGAAAGTCCCGCTTTCTTTAAGTTAAAATCAAGCTGACTCTGGTATTATATAATATCATAGAAACCTGTCATGTAGCAGTTCACAAAGTTGTAACAATGACACTGTTAAGAGGCTGGTTCAGCCTAACTTCAGGTCTGTTCTGGTGGGCCCCTATGGTCCAATTATTCAAACTGTTTAGTGCTCGTGTGGGTTTATTATTGAATAATGATAGCATCTTATAAGATTACAACAATCTAAATTAACTCTTCTTGGTCGGACTTGCTCGATATTTATTATACCCATGCCCAATTTTAAACAATTGCTGCTCAAAATAGACTTATAATTAGGTGTCGTGATTTCAGGAATAACAATGTAATTATGTTTTTTTGTGTGTCAAGACCGCCGTAGTTTCACTTTACGTCAATGTAATATTTGTGAAAATTCCAATAAATAAAAAGAAATAAAGCAACACTTTTAAAAAATCGGCGTCCTATTTTCCCAATTTTTCCATCCACATTCGAGGCTGGACAGTGTGGCCATCTACGATGTTGTCGAGAACTAGACATCATTAGACGAAGATTGTAATTGGTCTATCTCTATCTACCATATACCACAAAAAAGGCTGTAAATCGCTAAAATTCACATTTATATTTACTGGGACAGATTTCGAGAGTTCTAACCTACAAATCAGATATAATCTGAAACTGTAGAAAACTTGGGAACACTGCACAAAGAAGTATTCTAATCAAAATTAGGAGATTACATAAAAATTCTACTATTATATCAGACATCAATCAGGTTTGTGCCTAAAGAAGTATACTATCAATTTCTGTGATCAATTGATTAAAAACTACATGTCAATTGTTAGGTTACCTAGCAGAATATACATATAATCAGTGCCATAACAGTGCTATTTTATCCATTCTACTACCAGAGAATTCAAGCTCCAAGTATGGTATGATGCAGAAGCTCATTACGGGTTTTGTATTTGGATTCAAATTACATTACGGAGAATCAAAATCCTGACGTACTATTTTGTTGATGGAAGAGGATTTCTAGACAAGAGATGTGATTACTAATTTTCATAATTTCCATGAACTGACAATAAAATCACCGAGGTATGCTGAAGATTACCAATTTTGTATCAAATTTCTTGGTAATATTACTGGAAGACGTCTATAATATTATTATAAGAGAAATGTTATATAATGGGACATAGTCGACTTGTCAACCACTGACTCCAGATGTTTTTCTTCTCAAGTGCAAAGTGTATGGAGAATTTATGTTTAAGACAACAAACCGTAGATTCTATTGAAATTACCCCCGAAGAACCGAACAAGCGTTACGAACCATATGCGTGACTGATGATAGCGAGCATCGTCATTTTGGTGATTTTATGTTGACATTATAATATAGTTTTAATAAAGCTATATAATATGTTGTCTAATTGTCTTTTAATATATGAATTACAAATTGGTAAATAAAGAATAACTTATTAAGTGTTTTGTTTTTCTTATACGTTATCAAATCCCTGTGCTGTCCCACGTATTTCTTCAGACACAATGCTACGTACATATTTTAGGTATAAATGGGCACATAACCTTACACTTTCAAATATTTCACATATTCATAGTATGTGTGTTTTTGCAGATATCACGTCATAAACCGTAGAGGTTATATAAATATATGATAATATCTCAAATTCTCAACATAGGTTATGTCAACAATTTATCACAGTAATTTTAAGAGTTACCATGTTATGTTGGTAAATGGTAAGCATTGTAAAGAATCACTATACAACGGACAGCCTGATTACGTGTGCAAAAATAAATTGAAACAGCGTTAAAGACGTTAGACCGTATAATGTTGACCGCACGTCGGCAAAGTCTATCTTGTTCCAAAGTAGCTTTAGCGAAACCGTCGACATCCCCACGCAAAGACCAATTCTCGACTGATTTTCCAAACTCATCAAAAACAGCCAAGCTGCTGTCGATCAGCTGTTGGACTTCCCTCTTAAATACGGTATTAATTCTTTTTAAGTTTACTGTTCATGCTTTTATTTCAGCCTACTTACAGGATTCTATCACGCTGCAATGTAGTTTTAGAAGATAACCCCAATAACCAAATAAAACTTCAATTTGTTCACATTTTAGGTATTTTTTTACACAGACTTTATGCTGTTCAGCTGATTTTTGCAACCCAAACTTTGTTTTTAGGGTTGTTTTTTTGCAGCAGTTAAGTGAGTTAAGTGTGACCTATGCTTTGAGTGACTTTTATATTGTCAACAACAAACTATAGATACATATTACGTACGTCAATCTTTTTAAAGTGATGTCGTTCCTGTTTCAGTTACAATGATGTAAATTCGGTAAACATTATGATTTATTCATATATACACCCATCGAGAACTCGCCACGGGAACATCTTGAAGATAGCGCGGTACTTACTATTTTTCATAATCTTTTGAAAATTTGAAGATTGTTTTATGACCAAAAGTCAAATGCCTACCAAATAAATAATATACCATATAACATTATAATATAACCAAATAAATTTGGTTTTTGATTTTTTAGTTCAAACTAAAACTCAAACTGATATCTAATACTGACACAAGTTGTTAGTTACGGGCTTAACTCAATTAAAATGAAACACTAAAACGTCAATTTCTTGTTAATATTTTTACAACCAAAATAGGAATACAGTCACTTGTGAGTAGGGTTGCCAACTGCAGAAAGTAAGCGGTCAAATTTTACTTTTCGGCTAAACGAACTAGACAAAACCGGACATTTTAACATCTTGACAAATATATTAATATGAAATGACAAATTATTTAAAAATAGTCGATTAAATTTTGAATGTACCACAAAATTTCAATGGTTTCAAATTACAATTTGCCACAAATAAACAAAATGGCCCTGGCCAACAACAAATACAAATCAAGCCAATTGGAACTACTGACAAGTAAGTCTGCTTATTTTCGTTGAATATGAATTTAAAGGTAAAAATTGTGTATTGAATCAGCAGACTGTGATATAAGTAAATAAAATGCATTCTATATGCAAAGTGCAAAGTAATCCTATAATCAACTAATTGAACGTTCAAGCCATTTTGATGAGATAAGTTCTACCTCGGTACATATATTTATTTTCTGCCAAAGCTTCATACATTTCCATAAGCTTTCGATAAAGTGCTCAACTTTGTTTAAACTACCCGTAACTGAATCTCACCAGGAGAAGTACTCAAACTCAAACGTTTATCCAGTTTCAATAAACACTTGGAGTTGGCAGTTAACGGTTTCCATGGACACCGGAAGCTTTTAACCGGCTGGAACTTCTAAAACTATCATTAGCCCCACTCTTAAAATAAAACGGTGCGGTTTGCACTGAACAAACAGCGCCGGCTTACATATTTACCGGAGCATTACTGTTCGGTGGTCCAATGTTCTTCAACCTAAAGTCCCTACAAATAAGGAATGAATGAAGTTCTGGGGCATGAATTATTTAATGGCTAACAGGAATAGAGGGTTCCGGAAGTTGATAACGTGCCTTGAATGATGCCGTACATTATTATGTCTTCAAGTTTGCAAGAAGGTTCGTGTATATTCGTTGCTCCCGGAAGGTCCGCGCTTTGTATTCAGGTCCGTGTCCGTAGGTGCTTTATTTTATTATTAACGGGGTTATATATAGCTTATCCGGTCGCCTTCTCGAAGTTTTTCCTACGGAGATGATGTGATTTGTAAGGTAATCGTCAGGACGTCCCGAACAGGATTTCTAATCCAACTCGAATACACGTCTTGTGTTGCGCTCTTCCATTAGTATTAATGTGATGCGTACAGTCTAGAATTCATTGTATAATTATTCATTATATATCTGTTTGAAAACTATTACTGAAACCTTGATTACAATTCGAAGATTAATATGAGACAATTATAATAACTAATTGTGCGATAACAAATGCCTTTAAAAATAGTTCTATCAAAATCATAGCTACAATTTCTATATTTATTGGTTTTCCTAAATAAAATAATACAAAGGCTCAACACAATAATAAATCAACTTATGGTTCAAAACATCAATCTGTGAACATAATAAACACAAAAAAAACATACAAAAAAGCAACAACAAGTGTTCATTCAGAAAGGAAAAGAAAAACAAAATACCAATGCAGGAAGAAGATTACCAATAAAGCATATCCGGCAGTTAAAATATAAGCGATTCAACTGACAGAGTAGGAGTCAAGTCACCACGTAACTGTCAAGCAGTTGTATGTGGGTTTCTCTTATAAATTGCTATGATGCATGCATAGTGGTTGTACCCATAAGAAAAAAAAATAGGAAAAAAGAAAAACTGGTAGATTGATGTTATTTTAGGTAAAGTACAACAATTCACACGACAATGCACAGATAGAATAACAATAGAGGCAAAGAAATATTTATTTGCGGATAAAAACGCATTAGTTTGAAACATTTGTTTGGTAGAAATAACGTTTATTTGTGTCAAACAACTTATGTTTCCAGTTAAAATTTACAATTTGTATATTATAAGGAACGAGATTTATTTACTTGAAAGAATTATATTTTTTTAAATTAACGAAATTGTTGGTTGAGTTAAAATGCGATATTTGAAGTTTGCAATAAATGGTTCTTTGATTGAAGAAATTATTAATTTGTTGGAGGAATTAATGTGGAACTACTATAGACAAGAATTTTTCGGAGGATACAGTAGAGTCGCCACGTGTCACCTCTTTTCATATAGTCAAGGTTAGGCAAGGTTAGGTTAGTAAAGTCTACGCTGATTTGGAATCGGAACTCGTACCTGCAGGCACAGTACTCTATGAATGCCTGGTTTACACGAGGACAGTCAACTAAATTTTAACTCAATTTTAAGTCACTTGAACGCGTGTGAACGGTGCGTTAAGTAGTAAGTGACAAGTTGCCGGACAAGTAGAAATTTAGTAAGCGGAATAGAAAATATTCTATTTTTCGTGCAAGTAACTGCGCTGCGCGCGCAGCGCTTCCCCCCACCTAGGCCGTGCACTTGTCACTTGACCGTGTGAACGCGCACAGTTTAGTCCAGTTAATAAGTTTGCGGAAGTTCGCTGGACCGTTGACGAAATGGCGACTACCAAGTGGACAGAAGAGACCACGTTAAAATTTGTATCTGAATACATAAAGCATGAATGTTTATGGAACGTGAAAAATCAAAACTATAGGAACAAACTAGCTCGCAGCAAAGCTATTTTAGACATGAAAACGAGTATGAATCAAAAGTCTGAGGTCAACATATTCGCAAGAATTAAAAAAAGTCAAAGATTCCAATAAATCAGGCGCCGGGTTGGATGATATTTATCATCCACACTTAAAATGGTTCCCAATCTTAGATGGTGCACTCAAATCTGTAAACTTCACCGCAAGAGATACGGAAGATAACATGGTAAGTTCGGAATATGTGTACGTTCATAAAGAAAAAACTGTACGAATACGTGGCCGTCCTGTAACATTTGTAGTTTTAAATCTGTTTATCTGTCACTGTAGAGGGATAGGTATACCATACAGAACGCCCAATACCAATAGTAGGTAAACAAATTTAGTACTACAAAGATTACAGGCCGGTCACGTTCAAACGTTTATTTTGACCCTACAGTACTTATAATTTGCTTTTATTTCGGTACTGGTTATATCACTTTAAAACTACCGAATGATCATTTGAATTTTTAATTAGGGTAGGCGCTGATTTGTTTGCTACTATTGGCAACCCCAATATCAGTTACTGTAACAACCAATCACAGCTCATCTGACACCAGTTTAAGATTAACTTGTGTCAAATTTGAAGGTCAGAGCCACCAACCACAACGCAAACTCTAATTATAAATTCAAATTATCACCCAGCATATCGATCTTAATTTGATTACGAACTATATTAGTTTTAGGCCATTTTCATTATTTGTAGGTCATGAAAATACTTAATACCTTCTTGTTTGCCAACCAACTGAGCCTACGCCAACAAAGTATTCGGCATAATTGTCACGTACAGCTTGCGCTTCTTGAGTTGAATGATTCTGTAAGTCCTTCTTGCAGGAATCACTCCTTGTGATGTCACTTCTGTCCAATTTCCTGGCAAAATACGACCTTCATCAATGTCTTCAACGTCCACTGTTGGGGTATTCACATTGCTTTTTGTTATTCTAAGCCAGTTGTGCAAAGCACAAGTTGCTTTCACCATTTTATCTATTTTCTTTGGATTATATGGTAACGGTCTTTCAAAGATTCTAAACCGAGCTACTAATATTCCAAACGCATTTTCGACAATGCGCCGTGCGCGGGAGAGCCGGTAATTAAAAACCTTCTGTTTTAATGTTAAGTTCTGTCCTGGATATGGTTTCATTAGGTAAGTTTTCAGTGGAAAAGCATTGTCTGCCACCAGTACATGCTTGTCAGGTAACATTTTATCTTCTAATGCAGCATTCAAAGTACTGTTTCTAAAAACTCCTCCATCTGAAACTCTTCCATTACATCCCACATTTATGTATTTAAAGCAATAATCATGGTCCACAACGGCCAATAGTACAATACTATTGGTATGTTTATAATTATAGTAAAAACTACCACCTTCAGGTGGTGCCTTGACTACGACATGTTTTCCATCGATGGCACCACAGCATCCGGGAAAATTCCATCTGGTTCGAAATCCTGTTTCCAATTCCATCCATTCGGCATGATTACTGGGCACCTGAAAAGCAAAGGTATCCATAAGAAATGATATTTTATCAAAACAAATTGGTCAATAAATAATTCACTGTAATCGTCGCAGAAAGAACACGTGTGAATAAATATGTATGACTGTTAAAATTAAAGAATTTAAGATAATTACTAATAGTTGAAAAAATAATTTGTAATATGTACAAAACAATGAACTTAAAATAATTAATTAAGTCACCTAGATTCTCCAGAAATAAGTAGGTTATATTTTTAATTCATTTTTAGGGACCAAATACTGATAATGATGATTCTGGAACCCAGACTCGCGATGACTCGCTGGCATCGCCGGAAGGAGAACACCGGCCCTTTGGCCAACGGAAAAGAAGAATCACCGAACTTAATAAGCTTGTAGACAAAGTTACTACTGTCAGTAAAATTGTCAATGCCAAAGGTACCGAGGAGCATGAATTTGATTATTTTGGAAAAAGTATTGCTATGCAGCTGAAGTCCATGCCGTTTGCATTAGCATTGGAGGCTCAGCAACACATCCAAAATTATTTGTCCTTAGTAAGGATTCGACATATCAGTTCGTCTGCTGATTGTGCTCCCTCGCCTTCGCTTACTGATATCTCCCAATATACCTCGGAATATGAAAGTACACATCATGCAGCCTACGATGACTGGTCCCCTATAGAAGGTGTGGCCCCTTCAGTTCCATTATCAAGTTCTCAGTCTGATCAGTTACCCATGTCAGAAGACTCATTTAGTGGGTTCCAAGAATCAACATCAGCCGACATTTTGTCCCAAGCTTTAGCATCAATTTCTAAATAAAGTAATGTAAAAGCAAGCGAGTAAACTCACTCTTTAGGTTTATTTTATTTTCATTTGTTTAAGTTGTTTAACTTTAGTTTAGGTTTTGTACAGATGCGATACCTGAATAAACGTATTTTTTACCTTTTTCGTAAAATGTATTTTATTTTAATCTTGTTTTAACCTATACCAGGTACATAGAGGTTTCTTACCTTTATGAAATCCTCAAGCGCTGTATAAATAGCTTCACATACTTCGGTAACCATCCCACAAATACTAGCCTTTGATACTCTGAAGAAATGCATAAGACTTCGGGTACTATTTCCTGTAGCCAATAAATAGAGCACAATATGTAATAGGGGTCTTGCATGATTTTACCTAACTTAACAAATAAAATCCTTAGGTGGTGAGAAAACCGTGTGAAAAATCTTTCCGCTTAATATTATTGCAATCAATTGTTATTGAACATCAAAGTTTAAACCGCGCCAAAACACTTCGTGACGTCATAAGTTTGGTGAGAAGCTCAGCGAGCCCAGGCCGTAGAGAGCAGCCGAAAAAATAGGACCTACGGGCATCAGAACGGCATCGAATTGAATGTATAGCATCTGGAAGACGTTGTGTGCGTTCTGATAACGAATAAGTACAGTTGAGTCATGGAATCTTTGCGTGTTGTCAAAAGTGACAGTCGCCTGAGAAGACGTACGTCCAACGTTAATGTCAATCTTTTCACCTGTTATAGAAAGAGTGCAGGCATGACAATCGCATCATCACTAGCTCATGTCACGTAGCCATCGACCAAGCATGGTACGTCACACCAATCACAGCGCGTTAATATTTAAACGGACGAGACCGATTTTAATATTATTAATTGTGTACGAACAGATTTTTTTCTTAAAAAAAAAACGTTTGCGGACGGTTCTGGTATACGTTTGGCACTAATAGAGCGTATTAATTTTTAATTTTGAGACTTAGTGCAAGACCCCTATTTTAACTTTGCCGGTGACGCACTTCTCATGTTAGTATCTGGCTTTTGAATCATGGGTTGAACTTTGCCTAGTAAATAATTAAACGATTCTTCAGACATTCGTAAAGAATTAAAATATTCGGATGCATCCTCAGCGGCGCGTTCTTTGAAAAAGATTTCACTTGCACCAAATTCGTTCCTTCTCGCAATCCATTTTCGCTCCCACAGTCTTTTTGGTCTGCTTTGCTCAGACATTTCCACTTTTATTTCCTCCACAATGATACTTAAGATATCGCGTATTATATCGTTTATTATTTCACCAATTTTTTCAGGTTGCTGCTGCACCTCCATCTTGTCCGCTTACTTGAGCGCCAATGCGTGTGAACGGCACTTATAGGTAAAACTACGAGAGCTGAAGGTGAGTCATCGATTCCAGCTGTTATTTTCGTGATACGTTACAGACCATTCCCGTGCGTTAGAAAGAAACAGAGTGCTTTTTCATGCGTCTGTTCTTACGTTTTTAGGCGATGACTCAACTTCAGCTCTCGTAGTTTTACCTATACCACAAAAGCAGTAACTAAAAATTTAGTTGTCACTTGCCGATGCGTGTGAACGACACTTACCACAAAAGCAGTAACTAAAAATTTAGTTACCACTTACCTACTGTCATCGTGTAAACCAGCCATGACTCTATGTCTATACTCTCGATCGCACGGCCTTTATACTGACGGTATGGCCGAAGTACGAGGAGAGAGTTTACAGCGCCATCTAAGAATACAGTTGGATGAGATATTCACACTAAAAATATAACAAAGCAAAAATATTACTTTAAAGGAAATAAATCTTCTTGTCTACAAATATATTTATTTGAATCAAAATGTGATTTCTTTGGCGAAAGTAAACCTATTTTTAAGCAAAAGAAAAAATATTACTTTAAACGAAATAAATCTCTCCTTATATATAAATTTATATGTTTGAATCAAAATTACATTTCTTTGGTGTAAAAAAACGTTTTTTTTTTAAATCAAAGCAAAAATATTACTTTAAAGGAAAGTAATTTTTGTTTGTATCCAAATATATTTATTTCACTTAAATAAATATTTCAAATAAATTAATCTCTACAAGCAAATAAACTAGAGTATTAAATGAAGTAAATATTGTTGGCGTCTAAGAAATATGTTTTGACCGAAAAGAATAAATTCAAACGAATATATTTCTTAAAAACAAGAAATCTTCAATCTGTGTGCTACCCAACTCCTCACAATTTTCTTCCTGTTACCATTATTAACCACAATATTATTCGCCCCAATATGTGAGGCGAATCTATTATAATCACGTGGCAGATGAAATGAAAAGTTATGTTTTGTTGTTCTGAGAGTACGGACAGTGAGACCAGGGAGTCTATTCTCGTCATCTTTTAGAAGCGAATGCGAGACTTCTCGAATGGTTAGGTGAGAGTGGGCATATCGGCGGTTGCCCTGTGTTTGGAACGTCTGGGCGTGGCGCGTGCGTTATTGTTCTTAGCGACGAGCAAACTTGTTCATAGATACGTTCGTACGGGCGTGTGGCGCGTGCGTTATTGTTCTTAGCGACGAGCAAACTTGCTCATAGATACGTTCGTATGGGCGTGGCGCGTGCGTTATTGTACTTAGCGACAAGTAAATTTGCTCATAGATACGTTCCAGAGGGAAACCGCTGATATCCCCACTCCGTCCACCTAACCATTCGAGAAATCTCGCATACGCTTCAAAAAGATGACGAGAATAGACTCCCTATATTCTGGCGAGTGTGGTAGTTGTGGTCGACCTTTGCCAGCCCAAACTAGTGTATTTTTTCGGGCAGTAATTAGGAACAGATTTGGTATATGACTTTTTTACATTAAGAACGTTGATATCCCTATACATTAGATAGGTTGGTTGTAAGATGCTTCTCCCGCAGATGATCTTTAAAATTATGTTTTGAGTAGTCTGTAGTTTCGACATGATGGATGATTCCATGATTGATTCCACTAACGCAAAGTAAAATGTTTTGATTGTAGCTATCTTCATTACATTTCGATTTTTTTTTTAAATGTGGATGGGTCTGCGTAGTCTCTTGATAGTATTAAGAACATGCTCATCCCACCTGAGGTGACAGTCCACAATTACCCCAAGATACTTAACCATATCTGACGATAAGATCTTTAGAGAGCAAGCGCAGTCATCGCTCGTCCCGCAGCCCAGGGCGTGAACCACCAGATGCCTCAGAATTTGGGGAGTGCGTCTAATAGTAAACTGGACAAAGTTTGATTTTAACACGTTAACCGATAGAACGTTGCAATCGAACCATACCTTTAACCGTCGCAGATCCCCAGAAGCCCGCTCCTCAATATCTTCCCACGACGGACCATCTATGAAAAGTGCTTTGTCGTCCTCATAATATATTAGTAGCCCATTCAAATTACTCTGGAGCAAATCGTTAAGATACAGCAAGAATAGGATTGGTCCCAGGACAGTGCCCTATGGCACTCCACACTCGACCATCAATTTAGGGCTCAAAGAGCTACCCAGCCGCACAACCTGCGAGCGCTGCGAGAGATATGACCTCAGCAACCTCTACCTCCACGGTGTACCCCTGACACCATAAATCACAAGCTTTCTTAATAATAGTTCGTGATTCACGGTGTCAAAGGCCTTAGCCAAAAAAACCGTCAAACATGGATCAGATTTCTCCAAGGGCGAATTAATTAATGAGGAGAGAGTAGCAACAGCGTCCGTCGTCGACATTCCGCCTCGAAAGCCAAATTGGCTGCTCGACAAGACGCCGTTTGAATTTATAAAAGAAGAAATAAGCCTTTTTTATCACTTTTCCAAAATCTTTGCAATATTGCTGATGAGTGACATAGGCCTGTAATTTTTTATATCGTTCTTATCACCGGATTTATGTATTGGTACCACTCTAGCAGCTTTATGTGCTTCCGGAAAATACCCGTCCAAAAGACATTTATTAAAAATGTCGGCCAAAGGTGATTTTCTCTTCAAAATTTGACCTGCGAAGTGCGATTAATTTGTTATTAGAGCATTACCACGTACGTTGTAAATGGTTTGTTTATAAATTCCAGCCCATCGATCAATCAAATAATGACCCCCTATATCACCTTTCGATCGTCACATGCTCGCGATGATTTAATTCTAATTATGATTAATGCTCAAACATTTCATTCAGAATTGATGTAATCGAACAAAAGTCACTTTCTATTTGATTGAATTTTTTTGATGGTAGCTTTTAACAATGGTGTAATTACTTGTTAAAATTTATAACCCAGCCTACTAAACATTTCTGATTTTCGTAATTCCTTAACTCAAATGCTGGTTTTTATAAAAAAATATAGTAAAATAACATTTCTAGCTCTTTTGCAAAACAATGGATGCACTCCTCTTCCTATTAGCTGCATTTCCTAAAGCTGAATTTTCTTTAAAAAAATCAAACAAACATTGTCACCAAGTTTCAAAACAATCTAAATTATTTCCTTCTTATTTGCTGAAAATAAACCTTTACTGTCTGGGCTTTTAGGATTTGTTAAACAACAGTTTAAAACAATCAAAAAGATGTATTGAAGTAATTGGGAACTAATAAAGAAAAGGAAAGAAATAATATTAATTATATTTAATTTCAAGTTTTTACCAATTGATATTGAACTTTAATTTTGTTCTTGTTTTTTCTTAGCAACGATTGTTGCTAAGAAATTTAACTACGTTGCCTAGTGATTAGTAAGCAACTTTTTTTTATAGAATTGGCTGGAATTCTGTAATTAGAACAGCAACTGTAGTTCAACGAAATTGTTTGCCGTTTTATCCTTCTAATTATTCTTTGATAGGCTCATCAAAAAAGAGGGGCTGATTTCGTCTGTTTAATTACAAAAATCGGCTATACCGGCAAAGGGGTTATCGTAGAGTTTACAATTAAGTGGCGGGCTTATTTTTTTAAAGGGGAATGATACTGTTGCTTGGGGTTGGTTGAAGAAGTTAATTAACTTTGACGGTATATTTTAATTAAAAACTTAACAAGGTTTGATTGCTGTTGTGAAATATTTCCGAAATTTTCTCGTTCATTCCTTTGGTAATGAATCTTTTATTATTGATAGAAGGTAAGAAGTTGAACAATTTCTTTTCACTAAATTGCTGAGTAACGATTTTTCTTTGTAAAATTCTGTTTATTTGGTTAAATTTGTTATTTAGATACGTTCAAAACCTAAACTTGGAGATGTACCCATTTATTATAACTGTACAGGGTGTTAGTAAATAAGTGCGACAAACTTCAGGGGGTGATTCTGCATGAAATAATAATGACACGTTTACACACGTTTACATAGCAAACTGTGTGTCCGCAAATGTCCGCAAATGTTCCGTTTTCTGAGATACGGGGTGTTAAAGTTTTTCTTAAAAACTGACGATTTATTTATTTGTCTGAAACCGGTCGAGACATGCAAATGAAATTTAGTGTGTTTTAAGAGTGTAGTGTGTAATTTAGTGTAGTTATTGCGCATTTTGTGACATGCAATTAAGAAATTTATGTTCATCATTGGCGCGCATACAGGTAATGATATCAATTTTTTTAAAGAAAAAAATGGTACGCCACTGGGATATTTCAAATTAAAAATCATTTTGGAATTCCTCGTTCAATTTGTGACAAAATAAGAGAGAGAGACTCTGCGTTTTTTTCATAGGGGACACCGTTTTTATGCAAAAAAATAAAACTTCTTAATGAACTCAATTTTTTTAAAGAACTATTTAATACAATAACATTACACTAAAACAATAACAGAAAATAACGCTAATAAAATTTTAAATAGGCGCAAACCTACAAAAAATGTTGAAAATGACCTCCCTCAGACGTGACACAAGGTTCAATCGTCAGTTTTTAAGAAAAACTTTAACACCCCGTATCTCAGAAAACGAAGCATTTGCGGACATACGCTTATATAGCAAACTGTCATTATTTTTTCATCGAGAATCACCCCCTGAAGTTTGTCGCACCTATTTACTGTCTACTAGTTAATAACACCCTGTATATTAGTTAATTGATAAATTTTCAGTTCCACCAAATACATAAATAATTTATATTTTGAATTGTTGAATAATTTTCCAAATCAATACCGTCCCATAAAATTACAGAGATGCAGCCAATAGCAAACACGAACATTATTTGCTTAAAATTAGTAATAATTATGATGTTAATGCGCGGATATTGATAAATTAAGGGTGTAATTATGTGCGCATATATTATTGATGTTATTCAAACAATGGATAATTAAATAAAATAAGTGACATGCTAAATTTTAATTATCTGGTTATATGAGAGGATATGCGCATGACGGACAGGTAGTTTAATTAAACCCTTTTGAACGTATGCGTCACTGTTCATTTAATATTGACGTAGTGATTAAAAATGTACGCAATGGCCATAACAGCGCAGCGGAATACCGGATTTCTACTATTTATAACATATTATATCAACGGACTGAACAAATTATTTTATAATTGTGATATTCGATTAGTAGTAGGTAATTTGAAATTTAAATAGGAATTTTCATTATAATTTAAATTTTGCAAATTTAGATATACAGTGGATGCAAATGAGCCAATCTGATAAAGATAAATTTTCAATCACAGCGCGTCAATATAAACTCACCAGTAAAAATTTGTCAGAATTTCAAAAATGACTTTGTCTCGAGCACCTTTTAATAATCTTTAATCTTCTTTAGAAACAAAACATAACATTTGTTTGGCACAACATATATTTACTTAATCGAATACTCTACAGTATTTGCTAATATAGATAAATTGCGTTGATGTATTAATTTAAATTAAATAAATATTGTTTCTATAAGAAAAACTTATCAAACTTAAAATTTAACTCAAAACATAGATTCCTTAAATATACGTTCTTTATCCCAAATAAAAATCGTAAACAAAAAATACCAAAAGTGCTAAACATGCTTAAATATGTTATAAATATGTGTTCCGTTTTCACCGTTTAAAGCATGATTTAACGTACTTTAAATCTGTTTTAAACTGTTGCATTTTAAAAATTGCTGGTTATCGGTACGATTGTTCAATTCAAAGTCCGTTGAGCAATTATACACATTTTAAATGAAACAATGTCGAATATGTACCTGTAAATAGAACAATTTCGTATTTTAAAACATGTTTTATCGACTAGTTGATTTTGTGTGAAATGTTGAAACTTGTTTTGCTTTTATTTAAAATAGGAAAACATTTTTTATAACAACTTTGCTTTTAGTGAGAAATATTATAATGGAGGGTGTTACCACTATAAATACCAACTAACTTAACGTGGCTCGCTCTATAGCAGATGCAATTAGTTCTCATTGTAACAGCGTCACAGATTAACCAATAGGAAACTCGCAGAAAAATAAGGGTTCCGGCTACAGGATCTTCATTCGAATGGGAGGTCGCGTATCATATTCCAATGATAGTCACACGTAGTCAGATTGTTTGCATTCTCACTGCTAATAGGACGCGCCCAACGCAATGCCGAAGGCACAGTTCAGGCACAAAACATCTAACAAATAATCAAATACAGGTATAGTTATTAGCAAATTAATAAGAAGACGCCCTAATTTAGTGCTTTTCCGCACATCAACACATATAGTATCCCTATATAGTAACTTTTGATACCATCAAATGGGATTCGAGGGCAGAATAATAAGTTCCTTCAGTTCAAAGGTGCTGACACAAAGTTTCGCATCTGGTTGATCTGTGCCAGCGTCCAGCTTTTTAACCAAATCTTGGTATGCAACTTTGGTGTGAAAGTTACCTAAAGTGTGTATTTCATATTTTTTTTATAAAATTAGTTCTAGAATTGTTAATTCTACAAAAATTAGTGACAATTTTTGTAGACTTTTAAGTTGTTGTTTCAAAATTGTAACAAAAATACTATTTCGTAAAATGGTTTGAAAAATAATGTTCGAGACAAATAGGGACTATCCTAATATGTATCTATAGTATATTCACGTTTCCTTAAGAATTCTCTAAACTGTAAAAAGTTTCAAGAGTTAAATTCTTATCACCGGATTTATGTATTGGTACCACTCTAGCAGCTTTATGTGCTTCCGGAAAATACCCGTCCAAAAGACATTTATTAAAAATGTCGGCCAAAGGTGACGCAATTTTCTCTGCTATAGTCTTCAGTGCTTGCACCGTTATTTCATCCGGACCAGTTGATCTCGTGTTCTTGAGAGATCTAATAGTGTCCATTATCTCATGACTGGCTGTTGGTGAAAGAAATAGGGTATTATTGTTTTTTTATTCATTGAATTTAGCATTTCCGAAACATTTAGTGGATCAGATTTAATACATTTTCCAAGCCCCTTCGAGACACCAATAAAATACTCATTAAATTCCATGGAAATACGACCAGGGTGTTTGAAATATTGAAATCAGGATCTACTCCTTCCAAAATTGTGTTGTCTAACAGCTGAATGGCTTTGAAGTTGTTGTGGTTGAGTAAACAATCCTCGTTCTTCTTAGCACATTTGCCAATTTTGCTAGTTCTCATCTCCATGCGAATCCAATCTCCATCCCGCTCAAGATTTATGATTTTGGTGCACCAACAATGGTTCGTAGTAGGGTCGCAGTTACATATAGCCAGGTAGGCGACAAATTTGTGATTTATCTTCGATCATAATTGAAGATCGATAAATACATCTGATCGATAAATCGGTTATTATCGAACAGATTAGATGGATTTTTAGATCATCGATCAGCTCGATCTTTTCGATCATGATCGATCGTTTTGATCAGATCGATCTCGCAAATGCCAAACCAAATCAAAAGCTGTGTTTTTATTGGACAGACAGGTCGGTCGCCGCCCGGTAGTTAATTCGTGTAAACTATTTCCGCGATTAGGTTTGAAAGCTATGCATTACACGCCTAGCGGGTAATTAGCATCTTTCGTGTCGCAATAGAGGACGCAAAAATAACATTTTGTATTATAGTGTCAGTTGAGGATAAAATATTAATAGAGAAATGCGATTATTAAATAGAATCCGATTACTATTGGCTATTTTTACCAATGTCAGTTTTAGTAAATTGCCTGACTCCAGTTTTGGCGTAATATGCCCTATCGTAAAAGTCGCGAAAGAGAAACCTCCCTTTAAACACAAATTTCAGACAAACGTTATTTGGTTTGTAAAGGGCCATGGCACTATTTTCCATATTTTCCATTTGTAAAACAAACAATACGTTTCCGTGCATATCTTCCTTCAAAACTTTGTCTACTAAGTATAGTATGTACGGTCTGTATACCCTCCACAGTCTACATAAACACTTTACCTTTATTTCCTATACAGCTTACCCGTATACCAACAATTATTATTAATTAGTTGACCTCATATTGTGGCCTTTCAAGTGTTCAAGTATAATAGAAATATCATAATTTTTTATTTCGTTGTCGATGATCCTTAGCACAGAATTTTAAAATTTGTCCACTTCTTCTCCTATATTTTTTAGTCATTGTATCACGTTAACGCGGTAAATTTGAAATTTGAATAATATTGTTGCCTTTTCATTGTTTATCAGATTCTCGATTACACGATTAAGTAATTATCAATTTTGTCCATTTTGTGCCTGTATTTTGGTTTTATACATTCTCTCTCTACAACTGAGTGAATTCCAACTAAAATTGCCTTAGAATCGTTTTGTTAATTTGCTATACGAATTGTTGACTCGTTATCGAGTGATAATGTTTAAAACCGAAGATACAGATAAAATGGACAACAATGAAAATTCAATAGTCATGATGATTGAAAGGCGACAGTTGTTGATTTTACATTGCTCAGTGAACACGTGATAAAAATTCTTTCCGTAAATTAACAAATTTACTCCTAGCATATTAATAAGTAATAAAAAAGGCTACAAATATTTGTTGAAAATCATAGAAAATCTTAAATTCTTGGATAAGAGTTCAATGATTCTGAAATAAAATATAAAATATAAAATATATTTACAGACAATTATTAAAGAGCAAATATTAATTACACTTAATAAACGATAGAAATGCTTTAAATTACTTGAAATTCACATAGGGTCGGTTTATTCACCTCCCGTTAAGTATCAGGCGATTAACTGCACGTAGCTATGCACAATGCAAAATGTCACTACCATAAAAGCGATGGAGATTTTTCAGTGTATGCAATTTGAGCCGAACAATTTAAGCTTTTTCCATATATTTTTTATATTTTCATGTTTGTTTCATGTCTCATTTTAGCATAGTAAGTAACATATAGCATTATGGTCTGTCTGTTTCTTATACTCTTATCTTTGTCATTTACAACAAATAACCCAAGACGAAAATGCTATAATATTATCTTACCTCAACTTAACACACTGAAACATCAAAAACTAATGAATCAGTTGCATGAGACAGCCTGTAATATGTTACTGTGTTAAAGTCTGTAAAACAAAATAAATAAATTGTATTTATTGTCTAATAATTTTGAAACATTCTAGCAATCAATTAATTATATTTACTACTCAAGGAAACTCCACTTAAAAATAAGTTTATTCAATTAAAAGCTCGTTTAAAAATATTTAAAAAAAAAATAAATTAAAAACATTTAGACAAATTGCATTTCTTAAATTATTTTGGGCAGTGTGGGTACTCGTTGGGCTCGCTCGGTGGTCATTAACACAAGATGTCACTGCGGCATGCTTCACCCTATTTGGTAGTGGTGGGAGGTTGGAAAAAATCTGGGGGCGCTTTTTTCGGAAAGCGATTTTCCGTAATGGTGGTTCCGTGTCTCGAATGTAAATATGTTATCGGATCGGAAGGGGTCAACTGAGGACGCCCGCAGATGTCGCCACCCTGCCAGATAACTGCCTGGTTGAAAATCGCCGGCTGTACTTTATTGAGTTAATATGAAATTGCGGGCCGCGGGTCGCATAGAGCGGGGTAAAGAAAAACTGGGACAGGGTGAAAATTTGCATGCGTTGATCGGTCGTCACACGAGCGATGATTGAAGGGGAACATTGGGTTACGGGGTGCTTTTTTGCTAGGGGTGGCCAGGGTAAGTGATAGAAAGGAAGATAAGGAATAGAAAGGAGATTAATTCGACAAAATTTTGCAGATTTAAATTTGTGTGCATGATTCCTTCCCTAACTTATTTAGGCACGCATTGAGAACTGAAGATTACAGCTAACTACCTGGTATGTGTGTTATTGTGTGTTAATATGTCCAGTTATTACTTTTCTTATTGTATCTCCGTTTTTAAATTACGCAATGAAATGAGTCAAAAGAGAACACATATAGAAAATATACCGGGTGGTCCTTTTAACTTGCGACTCCTAAATATCTCGCGAAATATGCATGGTACGATAAAAGTGTATTAAATAAATTTGTAGGACGCAAAGGGGGAAATGAGATGACGGTATCAATTTCTTTGCAGATGGCGCTGCAATCGGTGAAAATGAGGCTAACTTCATTTTTTTTTAATGGGAATACCCACATTTTTTTATCAAATTATGATTTTACGCTAAATATAAGAATCTTTTGTCTTTTTTTCGTACGATGCATTTTTTTCGTGCGTAAACAAACCCTATGCGCATGACGGCGCAACGCGCGAGATACCAAAACGTGTCCCGGTTACGCACATACCTTCCCGTTGTACCATGAGTGTCCACTCAGTCGTTGCTTTGACTGCTAGACGGCGAGCGCATCCCAGGCAGTGGCAGAGGTCGTAACTGTGTTTAAATGTGTATTTTGATATTAATTGTAATTGATTATGGGAGCACAATAAAACTACGTCTGCTCTGTAGGAACGTGTTTAATAAAAACTGCCAGCTTGGCACTGTTGCTTGGCATAGCTTATGCAGCCATGCATACATGAGTGTGTAAGGATGGATGCCTAATCGCACGCGAATATACATATTTATTAGTACATAAATATACTCATCTCACAGTAACTATCACAGACGCCACAAACTTCCATCGTCAATAACTTTTAATAGATGCATCGTACGAAAAAAAAAGTTCAGACAAAAGATTGTTCTTATTTAGCGAAAAATCATAATTTGATAAAAAGTTTGAGTATTCCCATTTAAACAAAATTAAGTTTTTCACCTCAAGTTTATTGACACTTTTGTCATACCATACATATTTCTTGAGATATCTAGGAGTCTCAAGTTAAAAGGACCACCCGGTAGAGATAAAATTTGACAAATGTGCACTAGATGCGCACTATCATTACTGTTTTACTTACATGACAACATGATCTTGTTCAACGTTTGAATTAGTTTACAAGTTTATTTACTCTTATATGTACTATCGTGAGCAAAAAGAAACGGGACAGCAAAGTTAAATGAGGCACTTAGGTATAGCGTTTTCGAATTATACACTTTTATGCACGCACCAAGTGCGAACTGCACCAACTCCGTGCATTTCTATGCACGTACACTAAAGTATATAAAGTCGAGCATAAGCCGAACATACAAACCCGCACCAGCATGGTGCCAGTGCAGCCGAGTGCAGTAAATCGAAAACGCTATAATATTCTCAACAATTTTAGTTGCGTAACATTTACTTACTTGACAGTATTTGTTAGCCTTTGACGTGTAAACTTTGACTCAACCTACAATCTTGTTTTGGTTTCAACAATTTTATTCTTCGCGTTATTTTTGCCTATACTTCATTCCGTAGCAATTTCTCAAATACAGATTCCGGCTGCAGTCGAGTTTGAATTATGAAAGATTTTGAGTTTAAATTGGTAACCTCGTCGGGTGTGGCTGATGCGCTTGCATCCTTTAACTCGGCTTCGACTAGTGCGGATGATATTAATCTTCCCATGCTTAGAATGTGCTCCCCTATCATCCTACAGTACTTGGTACATATTTTTAATTCCTGCATCTCGGAGGGACACTTTCCATGTGGCTGGAAGCATGCTGTGGTCAAGCCCCTCCCAAAAAAGAGTAATCTGGAAGATTTGCGGAACTTGAGACCGATAAGCATTCTCCCAACTGTGTAAAAGGTTTTTGAGAAGGTTATCAAGAGTCAGTTAAGTCTCTTTGTATCACAAAGAGGGATTGTGATATATTATGATATGATATATGTATATTGGGTTGCATACCTGAATCTTACCTGTTGTAACATTGTATATGTATACGTATTCTATAGAACCAGTTAATAAAAGGCCACAAAGCTGAATGGTTAGTTTAATTTAAATTCATGTAGGGATCTTGCCTTCTATTCAGTCTAGTTTCAGGGCTGGCCATAGCTGCACGTCCGCCATGATGAAGGTCACTGATGACATTATTACCGCCTCACATCAGGGTTATGCAACTATAAAGCATTTGACACAGTCAACCATATGCTTGATGAAATATTTAACTACATTGGGTTGGGAAGAGCTAGGGAGCTGTTGGATGGTTATTTGAGGGCCAGGTCGCAGTGTGTATAATATATATAATGGGAGGTGTATCTTCTGATTTGCTTCTCCATTCTGGTGTTCCGCAGTGGTCGGTATTGGGGCCTTTGCTGTTCTCGCTGTATACGTCACAATTTGTCAGGATGATTGATCATTGCAACATTCACATGTACGCGGATTAAGTCCAGTTGTACCTTAATTTTCGACCTGATGATTGGAGCAATGCGGTCGATAAAATCAATCATGATTTGGACAAAATTTGTATGACTTCGACAGCACACTACCTGATATTAAATCCGTCAACGTCAGCTGTGCTGGTCTTTGGCAGTGAGAACGTGTGCACCGGCCTGCCCTCGACTATCAAACTAAGGTTGGACGGTACTCTATTGCCGGTTGTTCGGGAGGCGCGGAGCTTGGGCCTTAAGGACCAAGTAGAGTGACGTAACCGCACCATATAAACGTAGCGTAAAAAGATCAATGTACATAATTTCTACTGCGCGATTATAGTGTGTCTCCGTAAACCGTAAAGTTCGTTATCGACCGCAACGAATTTCATCTCCTGCGTGTTGTGTCCTACGTTTTCCGGCGAATGCGCGCATGTGGCGCCATCTGTACGTGTACCGGCGAGTGAATAGCAGTTTCCAGAAAGTTGAAAGGCTAACTGATAGCATTTTGATAGTTTGTGGCAACGAGAACACAGAACGAGAACGACTTCAGAATGAGTTGTTGCTACAACAAGCCCTATATATATATCCATAATTTCCATAATTTCTTGTATCTACCACGATCTACCATTGCTTAATACAGTCAACAATAACACTGACATGTGAGGTTATGTGCCGTTGTGTATATACTTCTCCGCTAGATGGCGCTCAATTTGTTTGAGAGCATTGCGGCACTATAAATACTAATTTCGTCGTCCGGAACTGCATGCGGCACGGCACGTTACGGATTGCGTTTTTGCGGCACTATACTTGGTCCTTTATTGTTGACAGTACCTTTCGGTACCGAGCTCAGGTTTTTAGATATATTAAGAAAGCATAATAATAATAATAATAATTACATTTATCTGAAGCTGTAGTATCCTCGCCGTTCTCCTCTCCCAGTGTCATTGAAGAGGCGGTTGGCTGATAGCTGTGTATTGTCATACTTTAACTTCATGGTCCCAGTATATCATCCTGCTATTGATAGCGCTACGTGTCGCAGAATCCAGAATGGTGTCTGAGATATATCTATGGCATTGGAAAGTACAAACGGATTTTACATAAACTGCGAGATGCTGATTGGTTGTCAATGTCAGACAGGAGGTAGCTGCAGACACTGGTGTTTTATCATCGTCTTATTAAATCGGAGTCGCCTAATTATTTGTTTAATAAAATTATTCTCAGGCAGCATGTACAGGATCGAAACATTAGATATGCTTACAGGATATCTCCGCTCGGTTTAGGACGTCTCTACTTCTGCGCTGTTTTTTGTATAATGTGTACAAATCGTAGAATGAAATCCCTGATCGCCTGAAGATGCTTGATTGTTCTCATTTTCATAGAGCGCTTCTTGTTTCTTGGTTTCCAACATAGGACTTTGCTTCTCTCCTGTTGCTATTTCTTGTGGATTGAGCGTTTTGTTACTTTATCATACGCAGTTATGTAAAGTATTGTAATCGTGCCAAAAAGATAATTTGAGATTTTAGCGGACATATGTCTTTTTGGGTCCCCTGAACATTTTTGACCAAGGTATAAAAAAATTTCTGTGTGTGTGTGTGTGTACCCGTTTTTTGTGGCGACGATTCCTGAGAAACTACTAAAGGTATCGCGACGAAACTTGATAATTAGAAGTTTCATAATCAAACTTAGAGCTGAAAAGCTTTCTGTTGAAAAGGGTCCAAAGGAACTGGAGGTTTAGTGTTAGCAGTTTTGAAAGATTTTGCAAATAAGCCGCCATTTCTGGAATTTCGTCGAAATAGTTAAATAATAAATTAAAGTGGAGGAAATTCTGAATAATTTACGACTATGACATTTTTTGTACAATCAATAGTTTAGCTGCATGAACAAATTCTATTTCATCGAGATCGGCCGTACTGCATTAAAACTAGTAGCCAGGATATGTCAGATTATATGTCAGATATGATTCTAATGACAGTAGATAGTGTCAAACGCTAACATTTTGACAATACCGTGAAATATACTGTCAATATAAGCTACGTTCGGATATTGTACATCGTTACACTTTTTACACCCAATAACACGTAAGTGTCATTTGAATGGTGTACCCGGTGTGAACGGAGTACAATATCCGAACGCAGCTTCAATCGACATATCTGTCTAGTTCTACTAGTTTTATTTTAATGCAGACATATCCGATCTCGATCAAATAGAATCTCATGCAGCTAAACTATCAGTTTTATATATAGTATGATAAAGTCATGTGCCTGGCCACATCAGATTTTTATCATTGCAAAGGCTTTCGCAGAAGATTAATTGCGTGATTTATGATTTGTTGGTGTCTTTTCGGTCCCTTTTTTTTGTCTTTTTGGTGTCTCTTCGTCGTGTGCGGTTTGCGTCTTAGCAGAATGTTGATATTGTATATTGTATTTACTTGTGTTTGGTTTTCTAAGGTATAGGTGGAAGATCGGATGCATTGCAATCTGAACCTCGCCTTATGATTGCACAAAATATATTATGTTTATCTTTATTGAATGTTTCTTGTACTTATATTTTTTGCAATCAAGTATTATTATTATTATTATATTATTATAATTATTGCCGTCTGAAATTCATTCAACTGCGGAGTTTTTATTTTTTACGTCAAAATTCAAGATTACATTAATATTATTTATTGGTAGTTTTAGTAAATGTCTCTACCCTTTTACAACAAGTCTGAATTTCTAGGGGGACTCAAGACTTGTCTGTTAAACTCGGGACAGTCACACTCAAACAGGAAACTCTGGCAACCCTGCTTAAATTGTGTATACTAGGTGCATACAGTTCTTTGGTAGGTTTCAGTCAGTATTTTGTTATCTCTGAAAATAAGGTAACGTACGGAACCAAAGTGTATTTTTTATACACAAGTTTCAGAGCGATCTTTATGCAACTATGTTAATAAATAGTCAAGAAACCCAAATTAAATAATTAAAATCAAATGTTTGTGCGATTTCACGAAAAAACTTCGAATTATCAAATGATTTCAAATGCAAACATCTATATTGCAGTAGTATATGCGATAATTGTCAAATAAAATCAAAAAAGATCATAAAATACCGGTATCTTGTAATCGAATATATCGTTATTACTTTTTATTGAAGGGTTTGAAGGTAAGATATACAAAACGCTGATGGGATTTTGGAAACGCCGCTGGTGTAGAATCGCGTTTAAAATTTTTCAAACGATGCAGAATAAATGGCGGTAATATGTTTCCGGATTTTCTCCCCAGCGGGATATGTCGAACCGCCGCCGCCCTTGTGGGGGGTTGAAAACGCTGGTGCCTCGCCAAGGGAGATCAATAACGCGACAGCGACGGATGAAACAAGACCTATCGCAACTTTTCCCTTACATACTGTCGAATCCAGAAACTTTTCCAGTTTGCCCAGATATCAATCTGCTTACCGGGGGAAGTTATAGCGAGCGGGAGAAAAATGTGTTAGATTTGTATTCTTCTACTTCTTCTTCATGCTGCGAGCAAACAAATTGTTTCTCCGTTTGTTCACGCAATACAGACGATTGCCACTACAGACATTTTCATATGTACAGAACAAATAGTCTTTTTCAGATTAAAATTGAACACAGATGAAGCTGTCATACTACAAATTCGCTTTAGATACGTTGGCCACGCGTGCAATACATGCTATAAATGTGCAGGCCAGATGTGCAGTAAGCTGTATCAAAAAAACATCTTTTTTTAATACTAAAATTTACATTTTATAAAAAGTTGTCTCTCCGGACCAGAGTTGCCAGACGTCTCTATTTCGGTGGGACTGTGCCGAGTTTAATAGAAAAGATCCCGAGTTACGTATTCTCTTAAAGATCCAGACTTGATCCAGACTTGTGCCGTGAAAGTCGGTGGAGAGTTTACTAAAACTACCAAGAAATTCTTGAAAATTGAAAATTGTACCTATATTATTCTTTACTCTGACGAACACCGATTTTGTGAAGGGAAAGTGTATAGGCGTTTGTGAGATTTTAGCGGATGAAATCAATGTCTTGAGCATCAATTGTATCAGATAAAAGTAAAAAGTTTAATAAGTACGTAGGCTAAAGACACGACCAGAATCATTTAGAAAATAAATTACTTCCGGGTTATGCCGTGTGTCAAAATTCGTAAATGCTGACGTTTCTTGAACCATGTTGCTCGCTTCTTCAGAGCGAACGGACGAAATTTGACACACACGGCATAACACGGAAGCATTTCCTTTTCCAAAAAGTTTAATGTTTAGTTTTGAGACCCAACATCTGACATACTTGCTTACGATGGTCAAAGTTTGCCTTCAATTTTAAGTTTGTAATAAACTATGGTCAAATCGCTGAGATATGTATATAGTATATACCTTTCAGATATATAGAGACACACGATATAGTCTATTTCGCTGAGAACTCTAGTAATACTGATAGTGTACTGTACCAGAGGTTAAATGAATGATGATTCTTTACATAAAACTTATTTCCCATATTAAAATTAAAAAAATTAAATAAAATTTTATCAATTATCACCAAAGATTATACTTCAAATGACATCCGAAATGGTTCAAATTTCAAGTGCAAATTAATGAATACATAAAAAGAAGTTTTATGAAAGTCGGTTCGGTTCATTTGGGTTCCACTGTAAAAACCTTCATGAATTCAGACTGCTATCGATTGTGAATGTTACCGATTTGTTACAGGGTTTCCTACGTCCTTAATGTTTTATTCAAACTAATTTCCTGTCCGCCTTCTTTAGTGAAATATTTTGAGCGGTGTAACATAGGTACATACTAAAAGCGAAAGGGAGGTAGAGATAGAGAGAGTTAGAGGTTATTAATAAAGCCGTGACGTGTGCACGGAGCGGCTGTAATTTCTGAAATTCACTTTAATTTAAACTTGATAAGGGTCTTAATGGATGGCCCGGGGTGTGTTTTTACGTACTGCGCGACGGTTGGTGGCGGTTTCTGCTAGGTCGCCGACAATTTCCATGTGGAGTACTCGAAGCCTAATGGCTCTAATATAAGACGTCGGAGTCCCGAGGATGATATATAGGTGTTAAAGGTTTGGTGCGATATACACGTGTTTCTTGTAACGTTTTAGGGCGTTTTAAATTAATTTGTTGTAAATAAGTTGCATGTAATGTACATGTCTATATAAATAAATAAATCTTTCTAATTATATGTATAATATCTATATAAGTTTTCTTTTCCATATTAACATTATGACAGAAATAATTTTGACCCCAACATTTTACGGGGTTAGATGACAAACCCAATCCAGATTTCAAATCAATATAAAATTACCGAGTGAAATGTAGTCTTTAGTGGATTGTGTTGGTTTGTCGTACACTCTTGTTCCGACTGGTTGTCAGTTTACTCGTCGATTACGTCAACCTGTTCGTTTATAACACGTGGACCTGATCTGCTCCTATAAACTCATCCTGCTATCCAGAATAATTCCTAGGTATTATTAAATCGACTATGTTGCGAATATATATTCGTTCTTTTATGATACGTAACCGCTGTATAGGAGTGAGGCGCAAGGCACCTAACAGTTAAGCCCCCATAAAAAGAAACTCCAGCCACAGGAAACGACTTCATCTAAACTTAAGAATTTCAGCCAACATTAAGAACCCTAGAAATACGTCAAATTAAGTATTCGTTCCACAGTTCAAGCCGGCTTTTTCTGAACGTGGTGAAATGCACGACGAAAACGTGATAATTTCCAATCCAGGACAAATGAAATCATAAGTCTCCGGGTATCGTTAATCGTGTATCTCCAATCCAGAAAAAAGTACGAAATCTACAGAATACTGGTGAGCTAAGTGCTGGCGGGTGACTAACCCATTGACTTCTTGGCACAGATAGAGAACACAACGCTGTCATGCATTTCATAGGATGCAGTAAAGAAAGTACCAAACATTATGGGAGCTATCACAACAGCAAATCCAATTAATAATTATTCAATTGCAAATCAACAAACCTAAAGAGATATCAAACACAATAACCAACAACGTCGCTAACACGTACAACATGAGGGCCAGGCTGCACCTCAAATACAAGCTGCCAATAAAGTTAAAACTAACGAACCCTGGAATAACCAAAGGTGCAAAGGGTGTTAGCGTGCTCGTCCATCAAGAGCCAACTTAACTTATATAACATAAATGTGTTCCTTCTGTAGGTATACACAACGGTAATCGCGCGACGATTGACGATTCAAGAGACAAGATTACTTCAAATTATCTTTTAGCTCACAACACATATCTTTACAAAAAAACAACCGGGCAGAAATATTGGTAAAATTGGTAAAAATCAATACATATTATTTGCTTTCAATATTACTATTGTCGACACAAACGTAATTATAATTTGAATCTACTGCTCATGGGAAGTTGACTTTATGAGAAGAGCAGAACTGTGTGTTTCATCTCTTCTTACATTTTAAATGAGGTTATTAAGCTATTGCCAGATCAATCTGAGCATGAATGAAATAATTTTTTCCCGCCATTAATTGCAAATTAATAAATACATTGAGTGGATATGGGTATCACAATAACATCCTAATAAGAATGCTATGGTTCGTAACAGCGTACAGGAAACTTTGAAGCGAAATTTAACATTTTGTGACCGTATTTAATTTAAAATAATTAAATAGCATAATAGTGCAGATTTGTTGTTTGTATGAACTTTTTCTTGTTTAATAAACTGTACGAGAAAGGACAGAAATAATGTATGTTACAGCTGAAATTAGGATGTAAAATACTAAGAAAGATGTTTATAATCATGATCGGAAATGTTCTTTTCCGCATATTTGTTTTCAGAACGTATATTCTGAGTAAAACGTTTTACATAGACTCATTTATTTTTTTTCAATGTCTTAGAAAAGTAGCACAGTTTGAAATATTAACAAAACCTACTTCTTAAGAAACTGAAAATGCAATAAATTACTTTGTAGAAAGAACAGCTGCTTATAGTTTAGCAAGTGTGTATTAATATACTATGTGAACAGTTTTCGACAGTTCATACTGTCATCTTCAGTACATAATCTACAATAAAAGGGTACAATCAAAATTACAAGAAAAACCTATCGGTCGAAGCAAACCTATAATGAAATCTGAAAAATCCGCACAAGCATAAAACGGTATAAGCATCGGGAAAGTCAATATGCAGTAATTGGAGGTAAAACCAAAACCGAGACAAACGGAAACGTGCCTAAATTAGCGGAAACAAAAAAATTTTGTTCATGTTAAGGAATGTGAATAATGGTTATTAAACTTACGCTATTTATGTTGGATAAACAGGGAGATCTTTGGCGAGACAAATCCGAGACCACAGAACTCAAACTACATCAAATCTTTATAGACACAGATTGGACACACGTCATAATATTGATTACGCTAATGTTTTACAAGATGCCCTAAGGGCTAGAGATTAGATTTGTTGGAGTAACTTGAGATCAGGCGACATAAACAAATGCCAAATTTCACTTTACTCAACCATCAAACTAACTTTCTTTACAAACCCCGTTTCACATAGCTCCAGTAGTTCCCATGTTCGTCTCGCCAATAACCACTCTTTAAATATTAGAAGTATTATTTTTTGTTCTATTATTATTTTTTGTTCTATTCTTGATATCTTCAAATGATGTTTCCTGTGATAATTTTATACTTTTAATGTTTTAATTTTTCTTGTTGTTTGTATTCCGTTTGATATAGAGTTATGCGATACTTACTATCTTGTTTCCGATATACGGTTTCAGATTTATTGTATCTTTATTGTAAACATTTTGCGGCTGTTCGTATCGCTCTACTGCGTTTATACTGCGGTTATATCTTTTTGAGGTGTTGAATGATCTCCGGCAATTCATAGTCGTCCTGTCTCGTTCTAATTGCCTCTACGAATACATGTACACTCAATCGTCATTTTCTATATTTAAAATTTAATTTCTAGAAGTAATTTTGTAATGTTTTAACTTTTGACTGGACCTTTTACTGGTGAACATTCTCTGAAGCGACATTTTAACCTATCCATGTAAGTTTAATAACGATCATTCTCACATTACTTAAGACCAAGTTCTACCTGTGCTACAACGCGTTTTCTACTAACGGCGTTATTTATGGTTCAAAATTGATGAAATTCTCAATGTCAATTCTTAGATAAACAAGGAGTTTGGCTAGGCCAAAAATAATTTTTTGCTAAGATAAAAATGAATTTTACTTCTATATCTTTCTCTTTTTTCAAATATAAAACTCCTAGCCAAAGTCTCACAACAATAATAGATTTTTTTATCTTGGTACAATTTCAGCCCAAACGTTATAACTTTTCCGCTAACCGAAAAATACGATAATTGACAGATATGTAAACAATGGCCATATTTCGGCTGTTACGTATGGCCAGCTCATTGCAGACACCATAAGCTTTAATCGATACGTAAACCACGGCATAGACACGGACCACGACAGAAAAACATCGAATCTAAACATTTCGTTTCGTAGTTGCGATGTTTTTACAACGGAGCCTTCACGTTTCCGTTTGTCTCCATTTTGGTTTTACCTCCAATTGCTGCATATCTACACATTGACTTTCCCGATTCTTATACCTTTTTATGCTTCTGCGGATTTTTCATATTTGACTGGAGGTTTGCTTGACTGGAGGTTTTTCTTGTAGTTTTGATTGTACCCTTTTTTGTAGATTATGTGCTGAAGTATGAACTGTCGAAACATGCTCACATAGTATATTAATACACACTTTCGAAGATATAAGAAGCTGTTTTTTCTACAATATCCATTTACTTTGCACAATGGGCTCAAACCAACAATAAATTATGTGATTTGAATAATTCAATTTTTTTTATTCGTTTTATTTTTGCTAATTGTTCAACTTTAAATAATTTATTTATATTTTATTATTGTAAAGCATGTTCCTACCTTCTTCGTTTTCAAAAAACCAAAAACGTTTGTACACAGCAAAATGTCTCCAAGTGCTAATTTTACAATAGAAATGCAAAATTAAATATTTAAAATGCTATTCCACATTCAACACCGGTGCAAAAGCCATAATTTTAAATAAAACTATTCATAAATTCACGAAGCAAGTGCCTTAAAACTTTGAATATATTCTTTCCGCAAATTTAACAACCATTTTACGACCGTATTCGCCAACAAACCGAAAGACGCCGTACTACCTTCGTACGCTTAGATCGATACGCAAATGAAATGTGTAGTAGTTCGTAACGCGATGTACGTCCAGAGGGGTGCGGGGAGGAAAACTGACGTCAGGTGCATGTTTTATGATGCACACGGATGTGTGCCAGGCGGTCCGTCGGCTCGGAATTGGAATTTATCGAACTGTTTCAATTTGAAATTTTCAATTCTGTGTGCCCGCGTACCCCCTGCACGATGTTTCGTTGTTTTTGTTTTGTTTTTTTGATCGTTTTGTTCGCCTAAAGCGGCCTACATGAGCAAGACATTGATTTATGCCGGAGTGGTGGGCGCCCTCTGCAGCAACAGCAGCAGTGATGAATCGCCCCATTTCCAAATTGCGCGCTTATGATTTTTTCATTGCGCATAAATTAGTGTCGTCGATAAATTCGTTCGGCGAATTCCGATCGGGTTTGCTGTTGAGATTTGTCTGGGATTACATTACGGTGCTCTTTTTTTTCTTTGGGACAGTATTTGTTTGCCTGCAGGTACAATACATATTTTAGTCAATAGTATTTATTCGTAACTGACTGTTAATACGTTGCAGTCAAGCAAGAAGATACTTATAACAGGAGTTGTGTTTTAGGGTCAGTTCTTTTGATCTCCAAGAATAAAAACATTACTGCGGAAACTATTGCAGAAAACTCAAATCTTGGTCATAGTTAAACTTAACCAGGTCAAATCAATTGACGTTTACATTACTAACAAGTAAAGTAACACAGTCTGGTGACTGATTTTAACAGAAAACTATCTGCATATAATAGATCTAATACTAACTTTGAAAAGCCAACTTTTTTGAGACTTTTGGAGATTGGGTCCTGAGGCGTGTAAGCTTGCATTTAGCCTAAAGTGTAAAGTAAAAGTAAAAAAAAGGGTACCATTACTCTAGCAGTGCACAGTCATGGAATTAAGTATGTTCGCATCGCTATTGCAGGATTTAAAAATAGTATGTCGGTTATATATTATGTGTGTACTGTTCTCCCTCGACCAGGCCGCCTCGCAAAAAGTTGTCCATCACGAGGTGGTTTTTCGATGGATGTAGTGTAACGGGATTTAGTTTATTTTGAGCGTGACCGATCTTTTCCTTAATGTGATACCTTCATTACAATGTAACAAATGTAATATGACCACTACAGTTAAGTTTACGAGTAGGTAATGCATAATTAAATATAGAATTATTTTTATATAATAATATTAATAAACATGAAAGGTTTTGATAATATTATACGAAAAGCTCATTTTTTATTTTTTATTGTTTTTATTGTTGCATTTATTGTGTTACATTTTTGGTTTTGCATTGTTTGATAACTAATTAATTTTTTATTTTTCTTTTTCTGTTAATATTTCAAAGGGCGGAAGTTTTATTGCAATATAGTTTCAGTTCAATAAGCACATATTTATCATTTACAATATATTAGCTGGAACATTTTCGGAAATTTTATTTCTAAATTTCATTTATTTAACATGAGCCATTACTTTTTTGCATTTACTAACGCAAAAAAAAGCTATTAGATGCTATATTATTAATATAAAATTAACGTTATATGTAATAAAAACACAAATACATTGTAATGTCGGAATTACATTAATTACTTACACATTAAGCTAATAAACAGAAACATATAAATCATTATAAACCAATTCAAAGCATTCGAACAAGGTTTCGCAAGTAATAAATTTCCGATATACGAGAATGTAAGCGTTAGCGGATAATTTTTTTCACTTAGCGGTCGAGCGGCCGGGCAAAATAACAAGAATCATTATTACTATTATTTATTATATATCATCACACACTGCTGAAATACTGATACGAACATACTAATTCCAAGACTGTACGAAGATTTGTACTTTCAGGAAATAACAAGTTTGAGCATCACACTCGTTTTGTCGTTTTCTGACATTAAAGTGAGGTGCTTTCAGGCATTGAATAGATTAAAGAAACTGCCATTATGGTGCAGTAGGTATGTAGCCAATTTTCGTTTTCTTTATACATCCGGATTCCGGAACCATAAAAACGTAATTTTTAGTGTTAAGCACAATTCCGACTCCACACAACAACAAGATGTATTTATTACATGTTTATTTATAAATATGTGTAAAATACAATTAAATGATTATTGTATGATAATTATTTTAACCTGAAAACAGGTAATGAACACATATAGTGAACAGGTATAGTGAAATGTAGGTTTAAACAAATGAATCGGCGAGTTCGAAAACAGTACAAGTCCAAAATTGGCCATTTTGAACTGAAATAGCCAAAATATTCACTATGATTTATTCTATCGAATAGACCTAAAGAGGATGCTTGGGCGAAATAAACAAGTCCAGAACAGTCCTTTTTTGCTCCTTTGTGCAACGCGTTTCTACTCAGTTTCTACTGATATAGTTGTGGACATTCGCCACACCAACAACTTCGTAATTTGTGTTAAAATCGTTGTTGAGCTACGCCGAAGTAATCAATATGAATATCAATATCAATAAGTAACTTGCTTAACTTGGTACTGCTTTGGGATTACTACTATATAAAATCGGATTTCCGTAATTAGTTTTATGAGTTTTAAAAAGACAGTACGCAGATATCTTGTTGATGGTGCACTTTATCCAGTGGATGAGAATGAGGTTAAGAGGTTTAGATGTGACCGAAATGAAGAATAATAATTATTGTATTATTCTTGTGTTTACTTATATTGTGTTACTTTTAATGGGCTCTATATAAGTCAAATTAAGCTTTACTTTTATTAATGTATACTAATATTACCATTTTTATCAGACTGGTTTATATTAAATGACAATGTCAATATCTTTCCAAGATCGTAATGCTATAATTAATATAATAATACTTATAATTACTATTTCACAGTACACATGCAATAATGAATAAGAACATACAATAAAATCTATCGAAATTGGTAAAAGATTACACAAAATTCAGGAACCTAGTCGGTATTTGTTTGCAGGTGTTACTATTTGACATCAATTACCGGACAAAACTATTAAACAAACTAATTTATATCTAAAGCATCCAAAATAATCCTAATCACACACTAAACGACATATAACGACTTATTTTCAAATTTCATTTTATTTCGGAACGTTATAGGATCTGAGATAACCACATTAGCCGAACGCAGCCAAAGAAACAAAACCCTGCGACGCCTGCAACACGCATAGCCATACACAAAGCTAATCAGTCGCATTAGCGTCCGTCGGGGTGCATGTTATTCTCGGTTTCTTCTGATCTTAATCGACTAATTTGGTGTGATTTTTTTGCGTGACGCAAACTATAAGTGGTATCAGTGCCTCTACGAGGATGTCTTGAAGAATATTATACCATCTTCCAGACCGGATCGCTAAGGGTAAGTCTGGTTTTTGCTAAAACTCCAAGCGATTGCACGTACGAACAGGAATGACAGGACCGGCCGGCGCGGCGGCCTGGTTCAAAACAAAAAAAAAACGTAGTACCGGATAATTTACCAAAAATTGTGTTTGGTGATTTATTATAGCAAATAAAAAACGCATAATTTCGGATGATTTTGTGTATTGTAATAGTGGATTATCATGATTTTTTTTTGATATTTCGGCTGTTTTAACTAGGAATTGACATGCTTTCTATTAGATATAGGTTAGAGTTTATGGTGTTTGGTATTTCTAGCTAAATTTCTATTGTTTCGCGTTATTTTATATTTGATTTAAGGATGTTTTATATAGAATGATATGGAGATAAGGGCCAATTAAGCAATTCATGCCAAAACGATGTTAAATTATGTTAATTATTGACTAAAATTGCGAATAATAAAACCTTCTCAACGTATCTGAAGTTCTTTTTCCCTCACAATCATAATTTATTGAGGTGAATTAAAAAACAATATGCTGAAAATTGATCTGGCCTTTTAGCTAAATACTTGGAAACCTCTACAAGTTGCTTAGTTACCCCGCAAGTGTCCCGAAGGAAGACCAAAAGCATTATTTTGATTTTCCCAGTATCATCAACTGAATCGGCCAATTCGAAAACAGTATAAGTACAAAATTGGCCATTTTGAACTGAAATAGCCAAAATGTTCACTATGATTTATTCTATCGAATAGACGTAAAGAGGATACTTGGGCGAAATAAACAAGTCCAGAACAGTACTTTTTTGCTCCCTCATGCGATGCGCTTCTACTCTGTTTCTACTGAGTAAAAGCAGGACAATGTGAAACTATTTTACCTTATTAGGTAACAAAATATATTATCAAATCAATACGGCCGGCTGTTATCGCTGCACACAAATACGGCTCTTCTTCATCGAAAGAACGACATGCAAAATAACCCTAGACTGTTTCTAATTTTAGAACGTGAAATTCTTGAAACATTCCCAAAACAGCACTAGACAGGATTAATTAACAATGGACGTTACACGCCCCAACCTGTAGACAAATGACAACTGGACACGTAACATCAAGCTAAGCCCCGATTTACGCGTGAGATAAACCCTTAGTACCCTCATCTCCAGAGAGAGCCGTGTCTAAGACGACGAGAACTAAGTCGGATATCGCCCCATACGCGTAGGACGAAGATCCAAATGCGCGCGTATCATCTAGGATAAACCCCCTGACGTCCTCATCTACCGTCTCAGATGATGCAGATATAATAAATTAAACTGATATATCGGGAAAGATCGAGGTGGAAGGGGGTGGGTGGGTTTTGAAGGTGGTGGTTTTGGAAGCAACGTTTAAAGTTGGTCGAGATTAGCACTGGTGGGGTTGAATTCCCATGTCGGCCGTCTGTCCGTATCGCTTCCTTGTGGATAAATCCTGGCCGTGATGGAACCAGGATGTTACGGTTTTGAGGTTTTACGAGCGCGGAGAGGCTAGCAAACTTTGTGGGCGACGCCCGGCGTCTATAGTGCGAAGGCACAACCGCCCGGATCGTATCAGTCTCGTATGCTCGTATGCAAGTCAGTGGGAATTTAAAGTTTCGCGCCGCACTTCCTAGGGGTATTCCTTAATATTATTACCGAGGATCGTACATGTTGCGCGCGGTTTCTCTGTCAATTTTGTATCTTGATTTTGGAGCGAGATGAGGAAAGTTGTGAGCTATTGGATGCAGCGGTAGGTAATTGACATTGCAAACTTTTATGATGTTTTAGAACGTGAGCTACAATAATAGTTTTATCATAATAATAATAATAATAGCCTTTATCAAAAGTATACGAAGAAATAATTATAATACGTGCCCTATTAATATACATACATTTACACTCACTTCTTCAAATGAAATTTAGCATTCAACTTGAAAAAAAAAAACAATAATATAGATATAAATATAAAAGAGGAAAATAATCGAAAATTATCCATCAAATAATTAGTTATCAATTCAGCCACAAAATAAAATCGTTATTAGATTTACTGAAAATAAATTAAATATAGTTATTCCTCAAAAAAGATTATTAATTATGGGATTAATTATGTGTGGCTCTTCCGGGCAAAGGCCTCTCCATACTTCTCCAGAGGTCCCGATCTCTTGCTTTTCGACACCATAGAATCCCTGCTTCCACCTTTATGTCGTCGAGCCATCTCTTCCGTTGTCTACCTCTTTTCCTCTTATAGTCTAAAGCAGGGGTGGCCAACAAGTCGATCGCGATCGACCGGTCGATCACGAAGCCAATTTTGGTCGATCGCTCGCGATGTCTTGACTTAATGTGTGCTGGTGGGTTTAGTCACCTTTACATAGTAGCAAATAAGCCTGACTATAACCCTATGAAAAAAACCGGTTGTTAACTAATTGCCCCATATACTACTTGAACAGTGAAAAACTTTTGATTTCCCTAAGTACATAACCCTATTGTTAACGAATGTGGAAGATGAAAGATAGTTTCGAATCAAGATTCAAGTTTCGATCTCACAGAACTGTCCGTTTACCGATAGCAGCTTTTTGCTTATCCCATTGTAACAAAAACCGTTAACAGTAAAAAGAGAGTCTAGTTACTCATTTATTTACAAATAAGCGTGTTTATAATCTTCTATCACTGGCCCAATATCTGAATTGATCCAACAAATAAAATAATTCCTAACACGGCCAATCCTAACTATAGCTTTGCTCTCAAAGCCAGTCTCGAGAACTATTGTCCTCAATGATAAACTTGGTCTCAGTAACTCATTCAAAATTCCATTCGGTAATTCATAATTTGCGAAATTCAAAGGTGGTACTCATTCACCAATAATTAAGTTGCCAACATGTATTTCTTTTGATTTTGTGCCAAACCCGCTAAAATTTTTAAATCAAAACATAGTCAAATAATTGCAAAAAGGAAACCACCTTTCACCTCAGCTACATAATGTATTAATCATAACTTGGATGTATTTTGATTGTATGATCGCTTTTCCAGCCTCACCTGATGATGGATGAATATAATTGCAACCGAAATCGATCGTGAAAAAGATTTATTAATTATCGACAATAAAGTACTGAAGATTCAGCAATACTTTGTTTTCTTCCAAAATAAATAAACTTTAGAAAAGGGCTAACCTTTCAGCCAAACAAAAAGAATCATTTGAGTAAAGAGGTGACCTTCAGCTCGACAAGATAAACAAATATTCGCAAAGGACTTACCTTTCAACTCAACGAGATAAAAATATTAGCAAAGGGCTATCCTTGCAGCTCAAACCCAATCAAATATGTTAATATTACTCGTAGATAAACAACGTAGGTAGATAAACAAGTTGTTTCAGTACGAGATGATGATAGATTAACAAAAGTCTAAAATTTTTAGAAAATAAGTCTAAAAATCTTCCATGTTAATTTTCCTGCCAAAAAAAAAGTCTCGCGAAATTTTAAAATCAAATTTTCGGCCATACTGTGCGTTGTTATAATGAACTCTGCAAATATGAAACGTTGAGTCAAGAAATGTATTTTCTTTATGCCTTTATATCGACAACTTAAATAAACTTAAATAAAAAAATCTGATGTGGCCAGGCACATGACTTTATCATACTATATAAAATTAATGGTTTAGCTGCATGAGATTCTATTTGATCGAGATCGGCCATGACAGCATTAAAATAAAATTAGTAGAACTAGACAGATATGTCGATTAAAGCTGCGTTTGGATGTTGTACTCCGTCGACACCGGGTACACCGTCCAAATGACACTTACGTGTTATTTGGGTGTAAAAACTGTAACGGTGTACAATATCCGAACGCAGCTTATATTATTGACAGTAGGTATTGCCAAACATTAGCGTTTGACACTACCTACTGTCATTAGAATCAAAAAATCTGACAAATCCTGGCTACTACTTTTAATGCAGTATGACCGATCTCGATGAAATAGAATTTGCTCATGCAGCTAAACTATTGATTGTACCAAAAAATGTCATAGACATAAATTAATCAGAATTTCCTCTACTTCAATTTATTATTTAACTATTTCGAGGAAATTCCAGAAATGGCGGCTTATTTGCAAAATCTTTCAAAAATGCTAAGACTAAACCTCCAGTTCCTTTGGACCATTGTCAACAGAAAGCTTTTCAGCTCTAAGTTTGGTCATGAAACTTCTAAATATGAAGTTTAGTCTCGATACCTTTAGTAGTTTCTCCGGAATCGTCGTCACAAAAAACGGGTACACACACACACACACACACACACACACACACACACACACACACACACACACACACACACACACACACACACACACACACACACACACAGACATTTTTTTGTACCTTGGTCAAAAATTTTCAGGGGACCCAAAAAGACGTGTTTCCGCTAAAAATTCAAAAATTTTTTTTGGCACGATTACAATACTTTACATACTGCGTATGATAAAGTAAAAAAAAATGTTTTTAACATATATTTTGCGTATCTACTACATATAGCTCGCGGTAGTGCTATGCCTATGACAATATGTCGATCGCGGCACATTTTAAAGATAAAAGGTAGATCTTAAGTAGACAAAAGTTGGCCACCCCTGGTCTAAAGGAATCCATTCTTGTTGTTGTTTCCCGAGTCCAGCCCTCTTTCTTTCTCATAATGTGTCCCACCCAGGTCCATTTGAGTGAGTTTATTGTGGTTATTACGTCAGCTGTTTTTAGCTTAGCTTTTATGTTGGTTATTGGTATTTTGCCCTTCCATGATATGCTCCTTTCCACCTTCTTTCGTGCTAACTTTTCGGACAATGCCCATGTTTGGCACCCATATGTAAGCACTGGACTAATGCACATATCGAAGGTTCGGGCCTTTATTTCGGCGTTGATGTTGCATTTGAAAATGTGTTTCAAGGACCAATATTTTGACCAATCTTCAATCTTCTGTTTATTTCTTTTTCTAGTCTGTTATGAAACGATATAGTTTGGCCTAGATATATACAATCCTCCACATATTCCATGACCTGTTTATTTATAGAAATCGGTATTTTGTGTTTGTTTGTAAGTAGCTTGGTCTTGCTGTAGTTTATACTTAATCCTGCCTTTTTACTTTCACTGGCTAATGCCACCATTTGTTGTTGCAGTTCTTGGGCTGAATATGCGAACAGTGCTATGTCATCAGCAAATCTCAGCATTGTGAGCTTTTTTCCATTTATTTTTATACCTTCTGGGTTGGTCCGTTGATTCATAGTCTGCTTGACCATCTGTAGCACACAGTTAAAAACATCCGGTGATAATGGATCGCCCTGCCTACCTCCCTTTTTAATTTGGAAAGGAGTACCACTCTCTTCCATTTTAACTGTTGCGTCTTTGTAGAGTTCTTTAATCACTGATATATAGGTGGTAGACATATTTTATATCCATATTCAAATGCAAATAAATAAAACACGGTAATTTGTTTTGATTACTTTTTTAAGTGAGTTTTTTTGCGATGGTTACAGTAAAATTAAAATAGTTTAATGCAGACATCATCAAATGATAGACAGCAAAATTAGCCCATAGACTTTCCACATTGTCCCACGGAGTTTTGAAAATATCCCGCTTTTTAACTCTTGAAACTTTTTACAGTTTAGAGAATTCTTAAGGAAACGTGAATATACTATAGATACATATTAGGATAGTCCCTATTTGTCTCGAACATTATTTTTCAAACCATTTTACGAAATAGTATTTTTGTTACAATTTTGAAACAACAACTTAAAAGTCTACAAAAATTGTCACTAATTTTTGTAGAATTAACAATTCTAGAACTAATTTTATAAAAAAAAATATGAAATACACACTTTAGGTAACTTTCACACCAAGATTTGGTTAAAAAGCTGGACGCTGGCACAGATCAACCAGATGCGAAACTTTGTGTCAGCACCTTTGAACTGAAGGAACTTATTATTCTGCCCTCGAATCCCATTTGATGGTATCAAAAGTTACTATATAGGGATACTATGTGTTGATGTGCGGAAAAGCACTAAATTAGGGCGCCTTCTTATTACTTTGATAATAACTATACCTGTATTTGATTATTTGTTAGATGTTTTGTACCTGAACTGTGCCTTCGGCATTGCGTTGGGCGCGTCCTATTAGCAGTGAGAATACAAACAAACTGACTACGTGTGACTATCATTGGAATATGATACGCGACCTCCCATTCGAATGAAGATCCTGTAGCCGGAACCCTTAGTGGTAACACCCTCCATTATAATATTTCTCACTAAAAGCAAAGTTGTTATAAAAAATGTTTTCCTATTTTAAATAAAAGCAAAACAAGTTTCAACATTTCACACAAAATCAACTAGTCGATAAAACATGTTTTAAAATACGAAATTGTTCTATTTACAGGTACATATTCGACATATTTTCATTTAAAATGTGTATAATTGCTCAACGGACTTTGAATTGAACAATCGTACCGATAACCAGCAATTTTTAAAATGCAACAGTTTAAAACAGATTTAAAGTACGTTAAATCATGCTTTAAACGGTGAAAACGGAACACATATTTTTAACATATTTAAGCATGTTTAGCACTTTTGGTATTTTTTGTTTACGATTTTTATTTGGGATAAAGAACGTATATTTAAGGAATCTATGTTTTGAGTTAAAATTTAAGTTTGATAATTTTTTCTTATAGAAACAATATTTTTAATTTAAATTAATATACCAACGCAATTTATCTATATTAGCAAATACTGTAGAGTATTCGATTAAGTAAATGTTTGTTGTGCCAAACAAATGTTGTTTTGATCCAAAAGAAGAGCAATTTAACCAAGCTGTTTTAATTAAAATATTTGTGTCTCAACCTTAAATTAATTAACACATTTATATTTTTTCGATATTTCTTATATTATTTATTTATTCTTACACCCTGTAAATTCTTAAAACTGAAATTTGAATAAAAACTTCTACCACAGTATCGTTACTGAACCTAGAATTGAACAAATGAATTATAAATGTCGGAGGAGTGCCTCGAGACAAAATCACCTTTGAAATTCTGACCAATTTTTAGTGGTGAGTTTATTTTGACGCGCTGTGATTGAAAATTTGCCTTTATCAGATTGGCTCATTTGCATCCACTGTATATCTAAATTTGCAAAATTTAAATTATAATGAAAATTCCTATTTAAATTTCAAATTACCTACTACTAATCGAATATCACAATTATAAAATAATTTGTTCAGTCCGTTGATATAATATGTTATAAATAGTAGAAATCCGGTATTCCGCTGCGCTGGTATGGCCATTGCGTACATTTTTAATCACTACGTCAATATTAAATGAACAGTGACGCATACGTTCAAAAGGGTTTAATTAAACTACCTGTCCGTCATGCGCATATCCTCTCATATGACCAGATAATTAAAATTTAGCATGTCACTTATTTTATTTAATTATCCATTGTTTGAATAACATCAATAATATATGCGCACATAATTACACCCTTAATTTATCAATATCCGCGCATTACCATCATAATTATTACTAATTTTAAGCAAATAATGTTCGTGTTTGCTATTGGCTGCATCTCTGTAATTTTATGGGACGGTATTGATTTGGAAAATTATTCAACAATTCAAAATATAAATTATTTTTGTATTCGGTGGAACTGAAAATTTCTCAATTAACTAATATATAGTTATAATAAATGGGTACATCTCCAAGTTCAGGTTTTGAACGAATATAAATAACAAAATTAACCAAATAAACAGAATTTTACAAAGAAAAATCGTAGTCAGCAATTTAGTGAAAAGAAATTATTCAACTTCTTAACTTCTATCAATAATAAAAGATGCATTACAAAAGGAAAGAACGAGAAAATTTTGGAAATATTTCACAACAGCAATCAAACCTTGTTAAGTTTTTAATTAAAATATACCGCAAAAGTTAATTAACTTCTTCAACCAACCCCAAGCAACAGTATCATTCCCCTTTAAAAAAAAATAAGCCCGCCACTTAATTGTAAATTCTACGATAACCCCTTTGCCGTTATGGCCGATTTTTGTAATTAAACAGACGAAATCAGCTCCCCTTTTTTGATGAGCCTATCAAAGAATAATTAGAAGGATAAAACGGCAAACAATTTCGTTGAACTACAGTTGCTGTTATAATTACTAAATTCAAGCCGATTCCACAAAAAAAAGTTGCTTACTAACTTGGCAACGTAGTTAAATTTCTTAGCATCAATCGTTGCTAAGAAACAACAAGAACAAAATTAAAGTTCAATATCAATTGGTAAAAACTTGAAATTAAATATAATTAATATTATTTTTTTTTATTGGTTCCCAATTACTTCAATACATCTTTTTGACAGGTGTTTTAAACTGTTGTTTAACAAATCCTAGAAGCCCAGACAGTAAAGGTTTATTTTCAGCAAATAAGAAGGAAATAATTTAGATTGTTTTGAAACTTGGTGACAATGTTTGTTTGACTTTATTTTAAGAAAATTCAGCTTTAGGAAATGCAGCTAATGGGAAGAGGAGTGCATCCATTGCTTTGCAAAAAAGCTACAATAATAATTAAATAGCATTACATTTTCTCCAAGAAATGTTATTTTATTATATTTTTTATAAAAACCAGCGTTTGAGTTAAGGAATTGCGAAAATCAGAAATGTTTAGTAGGCTGGGTTATCAATTTTGACAAGTAATTACACCATTGTTAAAAGCTACGATAAAAAAAATGCAATCAAATGGAAAGTGACTTTTGTTCGATTACATCAATTCTGAATGAAAGGTTGGTGCATTAATCATAATTAGAATTAAATCATCGCGAGCATGTGACGATCGAAAGGTGATATAGGGGGTCATTATTTGATTGATCGATGGGCTGGAATTTATAAACAAACCATTTACAACGTACGTGGTAATGCTCTAATAACAAATTAATCGCACTTCGCAGGTCAAATTTTGAAACGTGTAAACTTGAAATTCGAGAGGATACTACATTTTGTCGAGTGTTGTTTAAAATTAAATTCAGTTACAGAGTGACGTAAAATGAATGGCGAGTGACGAGTTTTATTGCTACTCACTGGTGCTTTATGTGAAAACATTGCATATTGTATTTTTTTAACAGGGTTTTCTACGTAAAATAGGTTTTTTTAACATTGGTGGATTCGCTGGACGTTGTTTGTTTGTAGTTTTATTATTATCTGTGCCCGCGTGGATTATTTTTAGAGAAATCATGTTTTTGTTCAAACTCTAAATAAAATAAAATAACGCGATGATGTCATAGTAATAAAGAATGATTGTTTCTTTGTTCGTGCAGTTTGCATTAGCACTAACCCTATTGGCTTATAGATGCGACGTCTTCTCATCATCCATAATAGAAGATAAGTATTATCAATACTAGAGCCGGGGAGGTATCCGGCTAAACTGTTTACGAACTTAATTTAATTATCTTAACGGTATCGAAAACATTGTATGGTCTTACATACGAAAATGAGTGAACACATACATTTGAAAATTGTAAAATATTGACAGCGTTGATAGCTGAATCTATGTGAATCTGTGTGAAAATGTGTTGTGGTTATTCGTCCTGATGACGAATCCTGGAGGTTGCATAGGGCTTTCGAAAAAAAGGGAGGTCAAATATAGAAAAATGAGATTTTTGCAACATTTACAAATTTGGAACAGAACTCAATGTCCTAGAAACCTTAAAATGACATAGCAACAATTAAAATTTATACTTTTACAGCAAATCCTGAAAGTTTGTTCTGAAATCTTTTTGTCTTATCTTAAGGGGAAGAGTTGCATTTAGAATAATTCTTGAATTGCCAATTGTTAATCACAACAACCAACACTTTGGTGAACCATATCTTATATAAATTTGGCTACTAATATAAGTATACCTATATGGATAGATTTTAAGAACGGAAAATCAGTTAATATTCCACTAAATAACATAAAATTCTTTTGAAAGATTGCTCCATGCATCATTATACGTCAACACAAAAGAAATACTGAAAAATATACGGACAATATGACTACAACGACCACTTATACAAAAGAGGGATATTCAGGCCAATTGTATAACGCAGTTGTTACGGAGCAAGTTGCTACATAGCAACTACGTTAATGACTTTCGTTAACCACCTTATTAACGACTTTAATAATATTTCGTATTCTATATTGGAAAAATTAAGGGAAGGTTGTCATGAAATCGGTTGAAAAAAATCAATTTTTTTTTCATTCGTATTTTGAAACCTTGAAGGGTAGAAAATAAGGCCCTGAAACAGCTTTTTTGATTCTCGCAAGTTTTACTGTTTTATAGCCTATGGTATTCTCCGGTAAAAATTTTCTGCATTAAGGCGGCGCAAAGAGGTGTTTATTCAACTGATAATTTTCGGTAGCGCTTTAAAGTAAGAATGTGAAATTTGGATATAGTACAGAGAACGGATATATAGGTGTATATAGGTGCTTATGTTGAGTAAATTATTATATATCGATGAATTCATATAGAAAACTAGTTTTAAAAAGTATATTGTTTCTACCTTCTTTTGTAGAGTTCATTACACCGATACAACCGACGCGTTTTTCTAGAAACACGAACTTGCAAAGTGACATGCGCGATTACGTTTGAATCGTTTAATCGAGTTTATTCTTTTTTTCCTTAGAGAGAATACTTTTCATTGGAGGCTGAACCTCATAATAAGTGAAACTTTTCAATAATTATACTATTATAACGATTTCAAAACCAACAAAACCTGAACAAAGTCAAATATAAAATTCAAACAGCAGCCATTTTGTCAATTTTCAACTTTCTTAAACTAAATTTTGGTTTAGCCTCCAACTAATTTCATCTAGAATCACAACGCCTTTGAATTCTCTATTTCTGGTTATCTTTATAGGAGCTATCGTGTACGTTGTTGAGAACAGCATGCCGCGCAGGACCTGAAACTTCCTACAACAGTATCCACTTCTTGCATATAGTTTTTTCTGGCACAATTTTTTTTTGTACAGTAAAGTATAATAAATATATAGCAAAAGAAAACTTATTGATATATCTTACAATTTGTTTGTAAAACTGTCCTAAACTTGAGCTACTTTTGATGTCTCTACATGAGAACCTCCCCTTAACCACTTGTTAAAAATAATGCGTTGAACAACAGTGGTTAACTGTTGATGGTCCTGCGCATTTAGTACATTTACGATAAATATACCATAAACCAAACAATTCGTTTTTATTTTAAGGTTAAAGACTTGACGAGTGCAGCATGTCCCTATCGGTGCCTACGTATTCCGTAGTCACTCAGTTCGCTCCAACTGGTGGCAAACTATTTAACCACTGCATATGTTACAGAATAGGTACTCTTTTATATTTTACCAACTTTGTTAAAATAATTAACCACTTGCTACGAAACAACTGCGTTACGGTATTAGCCAGATATTGATTGATTACACGTGCAACAGTCATTTTGTGACTTGGAGTTGCTCATCACCAAATGAAAGTGTAGTTACTATATAGCTATTCTTCATAGCTAAATAAGATTTTTAAATACTTTTCAAAGTTTTGAAACCGGTGGTATGACTTATTAGCTTAAAAAATCAATAAAATGAAATAATTATTCAATTTTGTTCGTCAATAGCTCATTGGAAAGGCAAAAATTATATGCATTATTTTTTCACAACTAGAAGGGGCGTTTCAAAATGGTCTGAAACTAAAAAGTTAAAGGGGATCGCAAAAATACATTTATTATATGTTTTTAAATACATTTATTTTATTTGCTGTCATTTAAATCTTTTTTTTTTAATACATCTTAAATTTAACTGAATAAAAATTAAATTAAATTCCTTAAATTCCTTTTTTATAGTGGCTCTTGGATGTCTTAGTCGCTGTTTCCATCATCGCTGTTTTATTATCGTTTTCATGTACGATTCTGCCATCACATTCGTTGCTGTTCTTATCATCGTGTCCAGCGCTTCCATGTCCACTTTCGTCACCACCTTCGTCAACTGCTTCCTTTAGCAACCAGCAAATATCGCCTAGCAATGCGTCTAGCATTTCGGCAACTAAAATGCAATAATTTTCTGTCTTATGCTTTCCCAGGAAATTGTTTATGACTGCCATAATAGCATCCCAGGCAATTTGTTGATCTTCTGTCAAGCATTCAGTAAATCTTTTATCCCTCATTAGTTTGCGAATATCTGGTCTATTGAAAACATCCATAAAGTTATGAAAACGGCAACTGATTTGCTTGTGATTGTATTGTATGTATATGTTTTACCTGCTTTAACTTTTGCTTCACTTTAACCAGGAAATATTGTCCGTAAATACAGAAATGCTTCTCCGTAAGGTTCTAGACTTTTCACAAATTTTTTTACCATACCCAGTTTTATATGTAGCGGTGGTAACATAATTTTATGTGGTGGAACAAGTGGTTCACTTATAATATTGTATTTTCCCACAACAAATCTTGTTCTTTCTGGCCAGTGACGTGTTTCATATTGGTCTCCTTTAAAACGAGTGTCCCATTGGCATAAAAACACATATTTTTCTTGAAGCCTAATTTTAGTCCAGAAAGAAATGCCACCACCTTCAAATCGCAAGAGAGTTTCCATTGGCGTGCTTCATATTTCACTGCAGTCAAAATATTTTTTATAGATGTATAAGTTTCCTATGTCTCCTTACTATAAGCGATGGGTATTGATGGTTTAGTGTTATTATAATACAGCAACACTGGTTTTAGACTGAGCGTTGAAGAGTCGATAAACAGGCGCCATTTATTTGCATCATATGCCAAACCTATTTGTTGCATCAATCCGTTTATGTCATGGCAAAAGGCAAACGTATTTGAAGGATTAGTGATAAAATATGTCTGTAGTGAACCTTGACGATGGCGATAACCAGTAACTTTAACACCGGGTGCTAGATTGTTTCCTTCGGTTAAGAGAGATGCTAACTCATCTGCTTTTCTTTGTGACAGGGACAATCTACGTACAATTAGATCCAAATGCTCTTGTCAAATAGGTGTAATGTCCGTTGAAACAACTGACTGCACATATGAGGATCTATTTCCTACATATCAGGTACGCTGTTAGGTGGTGTTGCTGTTCTCCTTACTGATTTATCCGGGTTTAGTGGTTTTGGAATAGGGACGGAAACCGAATGCGGCATAGGCAATTGGACATATCGAGTTCCCTGATATTTCTTAAACCGCAATTTTAATCTATTCCCACCACAAACACAGTTTAAACAGAAATAACAGGTGGGTTCGCTATGTTAACCTAAAGGAGTAAATAAAAAAAAACTAACTAAAAATAAAATATTTACCAGGATCTGTCCATATTGCTGGTATACCGAATTGCATTGCATCACGCTGTCCTCGCCACCACAGCAATAAAGAGGTGTAACAAGGTTTGCAAAGTTTATCTGGAGCCCAAGACACATTACGTACTCATTTTATCAAAATATTGTTCTTACGCTTTTTCAACTTCTTTAGTGACGGGACGTAGGCTTGTCTTTACCGAACACTTTCTACAAAATTACAAAATTTCCGGTATTTCCAACACTCAATCATGTTTTTATATTCAACTGAATACAAAATGTTTAACTGTGGCCGCAAGCGCGTTGGCCGTTCTTTTATACTTTCCACCCGCCGATCGCGTTAGAATTTGCACAAACACGTTAAACGCGGCATTTTCGTTTCAACGCGTACAGTTTCTTGTTTACAGTCGTCCGTAGATATTGGCTATTATGTCGGTTTTTGGGCACAAATAATAGTAAATTATTTGACGAGCACATAACTAAGGATATAAATCACGAGCATGAAGTTTATAGGCAACCCGTAGGCGAGCGTGTAAACCTGCGAACGATTTATATCCGTTGTGTACGAGTCGAATACGACGTTTTATCTACGACTCATAAATTCCATTTTATATCAAATATTTTAGAGGTATTTATCAATGACGGCGTGGCGAACTGTCACATAACTGTCATCTACGTAGGTTTTGACAGACTTTGGCACTAGCGTTATAAAACGCATCTAGAAGATAAGTTTTAATTTAATTTCAATTTCATGAAGGGTAGTATTTTAAATCACTGTTTTAGTGTTATACTCACTTTTTGTACCTAGTATACAATAAACTTTATTTATTTATATAATGATGACAGACCGTTCAAAAAATGAAGTCATTATTTGAACGAACTGTCATTATTATGCAACGCTAGTGTCATTATAATCATTGGCGTGTATAATGATGGGGATTATATTATAGTCATATATTCGTATGCAATGAACTTATCATATGTAGATAAAAATTCTAAATTTGCACCCCTGACTAGTACCGTGAAACTTTTCCCTATTAAAATAAGTTCTTTTTCAATAATTATTATGAAATATACTTTAATTGTTTTGAGCGCTGTAGTTTCTTTCAATAGAACTAATAACGTTAAATTTTCAGTACTAAAACAGTGGCAGAGTAAAGTCGGAATCGGTTCCTTCCGGGATAAGGTAAAGCTTTAGCGTTTGTTCATTATGTCTTCCTTTTTGTACAGTCATGTTTACATATAGCATCCATTATGATCAATGCAGGTTTAGCACTTGTAGTATGAATTATATTGTGATTATTTAAAAAACTGTTATATTTATATTTAAAATAAAAATAATACACAATAATATAATTATAAATCTATAAATTTCTCATGTTCTACATTTTATTACCTTCCCTTGTAGCGTTTGATGAACAAAATTGATTAATTTTTTCATATGGTATTGATCTTTTTAAGGTAATAAGACACACCACAGGCTCAAAAACTTTGAAAATGTATTAAAAATCTTATTTAGCTAACTAGGTAAAACGGTATATGCAGAATAATTATATAGTAACTGCGCTTTCAGGTGGTGGTGAGCAACTGGAAATCACAAACAAAAAGTTGTATTGTGTCGCACTGTGTTATCAATCTAATTAGTTGGAAATTATTCACACACATCAACGTAAATAAATTAACAACTTTACAAACAATTTTACTTTCCGGCCCAACCGTGTTACTTTTCTATCCTGTTTTATAATGATTTTTCTACAAATAGAAAGTTAATGTTTTACATGTGTTTAAGTTACGAAATACCACATGTCTTTTGGACTGAAACTACTGAGACTGCGAATTTGTTTTAGTTCCTTGTAGGCAACCTCAATCCTCGCAAGTCTTAACATAACGAATCCCGTAGTGCCTTCTGGCTGCGAAAACTTTCTTGAAACATCATTCCTCACCCAAATTGAAATAGTTTCGATCGTTCGTTTTGCATTGTCCTGCTTCCTAGAAGTGTTTTGACGTCCGTTCGAGTGCTCGATATAAGAGCTCGCCATAACAAACCCCATAGCGAAATGGTATTTATTCAGGCGCTTGCATAAACACAACGTCAGTCGTCTAGCTAAGAACAGCAAGTCTACTCCATTTCCCGCACGACTTGTGCGCCATCCAATCGATTTGTACACCAAACAAAAGCGCCACAACTAAGTCTCCGATGCTAAGTAGGCTTAACCCGATGTCTGCAAGTTATTGTTGGGCTATTGTCACGTTAAATATAATAATATATCAAATAATGGAGCGTTTGCTGGTCAGTCCACATATTGTTTTGCATGTATGCATTTTTAGAAATGCGGTACATGACAAAACGACCGGATGTGGACTGACCAGCAAACGCTCCATTAAAGCGTAAACAAGATCTTTTCGTGGCACTATTTTTATACAATGTAGTTTGTAAAATTTTCTCTGGTTTTTACCTGGATGAAGCAACGTGGACATGTGCACCGGTTTTAACTGTTCACTTACCCATTTCCTTAGTTCAGTCAATCATATTATTATTATTATTATTATTATACCCAATGATGATTACGAGTTATTTTTTGATGCTTTGTGTTTGGAACTTGTCGAGAAGAGTGTTGTACTTTGTGGTGATTTTAATTGCCCTGCGTTTAATCATTCTCAGCGGCAAAATGATCGCAGGTGTGTTGTGCTGCGTAACTTGATGGATGGTTTGGGGCTTGATCAGCATAACGGTGTGGTTAATTGTAATGGCAGATTGCTGGACCTTTTTTTCACTAACTTCAAATGCTCAGTTTCTGTCGTCCTTGATTCGGTTCCTCTTGTGAACGTTGACGAGCACCATCCACCTTTGAATATTGCCGTGGACTTGCATCAGGATATCAAGACCCGTGCGTTCCCAGCATGCGAAGATGAGAGATATAATTTTCGTCGAGCAAACTTGCTTGGCTTTTATATGGACTTGGCCGAATTTGATTTCTCCTTTCTGAGGTTGTGTGGTGACGTAAATGAGGGTGTTGCCGCATTTTACTCGGCACTTGATGTGCTCCTGAACAGACATGTGCCAAGGTTTTCATCGTCTCGGAAGTGGTTTCCACCTTGGTACAGCGCATCCATCAAGAGTACAATAAAACTGAAGGAGTATTACTTTGGGAAGTGGAGAAGTACTAATATACCACGCTACCATGACGAGTTCGTTAGACTACGTAAATTGCTCAAGATTGAGCTTAGCAATGCGTTTAATGACTATTTGCGTACCACTGAGCAGTCGATAGCTGCAAACCCAAATCAGTTCTGGCGTTATATCCGTGAGCGTAAGGGCACCACTAGGATTCCTGGTTGCGTCGCATTCAGGGGGAAAGAAATTTCGGACCCACAGGGGATTGTCAATGCTTTTGCCGATGTTTTTGCAGCTACGTTTGGGGATCGTGGTCCTGCTGACGGCACTGTGGATTTGAGTAACCATACCTATACCTGCTTCTATTCACCACCGTTCACTTCTGGGGAAGTATTGGCGACGTTGCTAAAAGTGAAGGCTGACTTTAGCGTGGGTGATGACGGTCTACCTGGATTTATTGTTCGTGATTGTGCCCGTGTGTTTTGCGAGCCCTTGACTGTTTTGTTCAACCTCTCTCTTGCTACGTCAGTATTTCCTGATGCCTGGAAGTCTTCAAGAATAACGCCGGTTTTTAAGAAAGATGATCGTTGTGACGTACAGAATTATAGACCCATAAGTATTCTGTCCAACTTTGCCAGAGTTTTCGAAAAGTTGTTGCATTCGCGAATTTCCTGCGCGGTTGCTCCCTACATCTCGGTTCAGCAGCATGGTTTCATGCCTGGACGTTCTACAATCACGAATTTGGTCGAGATCACTCAGTTCATTAGTGATAATATGGATAAGAAACAGCAGGTTGATGTTATATATACAGACTTTTCTAAAGCGTTTGATGCCCTCGACCACGGAATCCTGTTATCTAAACTCTGCGCTCTTGGTTTTCCGGCACATATGATTAGGTTTATTGATTCTTATCTAAGCAATCGCACATGTTACGTAACCTACAACGGCTTCAAGTCTGCACCTTATATTGCTACCTCGGGAGTTCCGCAGGGTTCTAACCTGGGACCTTTGCTTTTTAATATTTACGTCAATGATCTGTTGACCGGAATGAGTTGTGGCGTACTTGCATACGCAGATGATTTGAAGATCTATGCTAAGATATCTTCTATGAGTGACTGTGCTATGCTTCAATCTGATCTCGATTTAATCAGAGAATGGTCCAGAATGAACAAAATAAGATTAAACATAGATAAATGCGCGTGTGTCAGTTACTGCAGAAATACTTCCATCATTGCTTGCGATTATGGTGTTAGAGGCGAGGCACTCTCAAGACAAACTACAGTGACAGACCTTGGAGTTGTATTTGACTCAAAACTGAGCTTTGAAGAGCATATTACTGGTGTTGGCAGGACTGCCTCGAGATCGTTGGGTTTTCTTATTCGGTCGTGCAGAGGATTTATCAACATATCGACTCTGAAGATTCTCTACTACGCGTTTGTGCGATCTCGTCTGGAGTACGCCTCAATTATCTGGTACCCGTACTATGTTTATCAACAACTATCTTTGGAACGGGTACAGAAGCGCTTCCTGAAGTATATTTCCTTCAAAACCACTGGCGTTTACCCTGGGAGGGGTGAAGACTATGATCAGCTCCTGCGGACGTTTGGTTTCAGTGCGCTGTCTGCCCGTAGAGAGCTGACAAGTGGTGGTTTCTTGTTAAAGATTATAAATGGTGAAGTTGATGCGCCCGTCTTGTTGTCCCAAGTTGGTTTTGTGGTCCCGCGCCAAAATGCTCGTCATTGTGATCCGTTTTTTGTCCCGCGGGCGCGAACTAACATTTTGTTAAAGTCTCCTATGGTTCATATGGCCAGAAATTTAAACGATCAGCTTATTTGACTTATTGTGGACCTACTCGAATATTTGAACTTTGTCATGTTGTATTATTGGTTAGTTTAGTAGTATATATAGTTTAGGAGTTATATTTTATATTTCTTATTTTGTGGTATTGTATTGTCCTGTAATTGGATCAGTCTGTTGGACAATAAATGAATATTATTATTATTATTATTATTATTATTATTATACCCCCCACATTTAATGTGGGGATGGTATATTGAGTTTGGCACAAATGTCCGTCTGCCTGTGTATACGATAACTGCCGTAATTTTGAAGTAATTGATCTGAAATTTAGTATACAAGCTTATCTCTTACAAAGTACGGACGTGAAGTTCGTGAATGGGCAAAATAGGTCCACTTTTTTTTTATTATTTTAAATGTTTTACGGTGGGGGGTATTTTAACTTCAGCACGGCTGAAGATAATTTTGTTATTATTATTCTGGTGAAGTCGGATATTGCTGTACCAGCAGCTTATTTGGTTTTATTGTTAATAATTAATTATAATTTTTAACGGTATCTATTTACTCAAAAATCAGAGTAGCTGATGCTAGTCAGCGTTTGTCAGCGTTTGTTTTCCCATTGCTTTGGAAACAAGGTGTTTTTTTTTTAATTTTGATTTTGATTTAATTTTCTCTTAGTGTAACAGCATGACAGGTTGTGTTACCCAGAAGATTGTAAATTTTGTTGCATATTACTTATGGATATATATAGATTATTTTTCTTAAGGCAACCATATTTTAAATTAAAAATTACTAGTTATAACTAGAGATGCCGCGAATATTCGGCTATTATTCGGTATTCGGCGTAGTCGGCCGTTTTGGCATTGGGTATTGGGCCGAATGCTGCGTACTATTCGGCCGAATAGCGAATACCTAATCATGAAAAAAAGCACCTCAAAAATTCATTTTAACAACAAAATAATACAAATTTAATATGTAAAAGTTCATTAATGGTAAGTTATGAGTTATGAGTTATAAGTTGTTTTGGGCACGACGAGCGTAGCGAGGAGTGCCCAAAAGGAACGAGTGCGCCAATACGTCTTATAAAACGAGTGCAATATACTATTTTTTCTACTTTGCGTCATTAATTTTATATAAATTTAGAAATTGTGGTTACTATATCGCGCTAAATTAGAATCTAGAGTATTTTGCTGGTACCAAGTGGCAGCACTGTAACTGTAACTGTCAACTTCATTAAGGATGAGATCGATGAGATAAAATCATGACAAAATCTAATTGTGAATAATTTTACTCAACTTTAGCCTACAAGTTTGAATAAATATTCAGCGAGGTCGCAACGATGATCATAATGCAGCTTGGGGCAACACTTTAACCCTACTGTGATAAATACATGAAACTTAACCTAAAAAGTTAACAACTTTAAAATAGTGGTTTCATAAGTATAATAATCAGAATAGAAGTGTTTGGCGGTGACTGATTAGTTACTTCGAAAAACAAGAACTTACTAAAGAATTGTTATAACGTTTAATAGCGGTGTCTACCTAATTCCGCTACGTAGCCGTTGCGGCTTATATATTTACAAGCACTTATAATTGAAACCCAATTCTAATTTCGGCAAAGTAGTTTATTAGAATAAATTATAATTAGTAAAATTACATGTGATGGAGGTAATACAAATACGTTGCACACAACCAGAACTAAGACGAAGTCGAAAGCGACGGACAAAAACGAATACGAATTGAACCGAGCATCCAAGCGTCCAAAATATTACCGAAAACTTATACGTTACATAAACTAAGAAATCCTCTACACTTTAAATGTACTATAGCTTTGTAGTGTATGCTGATAAACCATTTATTGCGCATATACAATCTCGCAGCAGTAATTAAAATCGTTCATATCTACGATGTAGGTTTGATCTTCGCATAATACCTTATTAAAGTAAATGTGGTCCTTGAATTATATCTGAAAAGGGGATTTGATGTTTAGTTGGAAAGAATGATAACGATCACTTACCAGAGTCGTAAAACATCACCGAAAACGTCATGCTGGCGTATTTTGATGAACACAGCAAAACTAAGAAAGCCCCAATCCTTTGGCCATATTATAGCAGGCTACACCCATGTTTAAATATGTATAGAATATTGATATTTCGCAGTTTATGCGATTGCAAGCGATTAAGAATATGCAGTGTGTGGTTATGTTGGGTTATGTATTGTACGTTTGACATATGGCATTTGATATTAATGTGTACCAATCTTAGACAAGAATGTTACTGTTTTTGCTATTACAATGTGTTAATTGTAACACCGAAAACAGTGTTACAATATGTGCATTGTGAATGCAAAGTAGAAAAAAAGCATTTTTTCTGTATTTGTTGGTAACAAACTATTGCGCTTTTCCTCATAGATAGTGCCTGCTTCTGAAAATAAAATAACTCCATAATTTTTCAAAGATTCTCCGATTTTATTGATTTATGCATTATAACCGGAAAACTGCCAACATGCTAAATTTCAACTCGATTGGACATTGGGAAGTAGGTAAAATATCGATCACAAGATTTGAACGTCACAAACAAAGTGAAGAGTTGAAGTAAATCATGAACTAAGAGCCAAAAATTCAAAAATTTGGCTTTAATGTAAATAACGGGCTACACAAAAATATGTCGAGAAAAGCCTAAAAAACATGACCGATCGATCTCGCATGAGTTAACTTTCGGCGTATCTACGTAAATAGCGCGCTACGTGCCTTTAAAGCCACCAGTTGCTTATAACTAAAAAATAATGCATTGTATAAAAAAAATGATTCCTACAAAAAATCCCTATAATTAAAAAAAGTTAAATATACAGGGTGTTATTACAAAGAAAAGGTTTGCAAATTTCCATAATAAAATGAATACTCTGCTTTTACACACCAAACATACAGCCACCTTATTATCTTCATCACAAATCTCTAATAAATAATATTCCCAAATAGGCGACCTTTTATTATTAACTGATGGCATTTTGTAAAGATTTTCAGTAGAACGCTATGAATGCGATTTGTGACACGATATACTCGCAAATGAGACTGCAAACGATCTATCTCGGATGGACTGCACCGCAATGAGACTGGTTGTAACCTGTAGCGAATATTCGGCGATTCGGCCGAAAGTGTGGCCGAATATTCGGGATTGGGAAAATTTACGATTTGCGGCATCACTAGTTATAACTATGTCTAGACTTTCGCCTTTCTAGATTGCGCCTTAGATATGATTTGGTATAGATTAGTATGTTGCACATAATAACCCGAGTTCAACAGTTCAACCACAATTTGATCAGTTCAAAAATTTAGGGAAAACCCTTATTATGTTGTTTAAAAAAAGCCTTAGTTCTTAACCTCCATGCATCTAAAAGAGATCTACTATTTGAATCAGAATACAAAACATCAACACAAGATTAGAGAACAAATATGAAATTTGCAATAAAGACGACAGGAGACAAATATACAATTATATTGAAATAAGGGTTCAAATTATTAGAATATCAGGTACGTGAGAAAATTTTGTAGATACGGTGATAGCTTAAACCAGTTACTTATTTCAATAAGGCTCATTTTTTATGTACTTATTAATTTTTTTTACTTGTTTATTTTACGTCGGTCTATTTCCGCAACTTTGTTAGAATCGTATTGAACAGCGTGTATATGCACCCTGAAAAAATAGGTATAGAATATCTTTATATGCACATGGTACAAGCTTTCGAAACACCTGTAACCAGACATTCACATACCCCGGCGTAGATCGTGATAAAATTGACAAAAAAAATATATTTTTCTGAATACATCAACGTCAACATCCATACAAGCATGCATAACATATTTTCCGCAAATACTGAATCCCTTTGACAATAAGCGGCCCCTACCTACCCCATTCGCTTCGCAGATGTTCTCAAGGAGCACGTTCAGCAGGTATTGGCCGCAGGTGAATGCATCCATGGCTGACCGGTTTCGAATTCTTCTTTACTTCGTTCTACCCGCTCGTGGAACTTTTGTTCCACCCTTCGGGTTTCGTAAACAACTTAGCGCAACGGGCTGAGAGGCACCGAATCGTATGCCCTCACGTAATTTCAATTTAATCCGGCACAAACCGGTCTCTTCCATTGTCTACGCAAATTCCATTGTGATTGCTTGACCTGTAGTTCCGAACGACGATGGCGCGCTCGCGTTGTAAGTAACTCCTAAAAAGTTTTGTGGAGTGGAATAAAGATAGCACTAACTGGAGTTGTGCTTTCGGCAATGCAATTCTTTGTGTGCATCTTTTTGTATTATGTTGGCTTTGTTCGAGCAGGCTCAAAAAAGTTTACAAATAGCGTTTTTTATGATGAACCAGAAATGTAAGAAGACTCTATTATAAATACCATCGGCATATTATACGATTTACAACAAGGAAAAGACCTAAACTACAACGAATTACATTTCAGTGAGTACCTATTGGCTGTATCAATTTAACAAGTGTAACTTTTGTCCGGTTTTCGACATCGAATAAATGTTTCCTCTGTTGTATAATTGTAGTAGCGTTGGAAAACTTGTTCTTTACTTTTCAGTACGCGTATGTACCAGTTAGTTTTGACTACATTAAACAACTGGTACTTTAATTCCGTACGATTTCGTATGTTGTTACTACCACTGATAAAATTTTTTATTACACCACTTTTTTATAGATAATAAACCAATTCATAAGAACTGTGAAGGTCATAAATTTAAAAACAAGTTAAAAAATTAAGTCATTGTAACTAAAATACCATTTTAAAGAAAATAAAGGTAAAAGTAACGATTACTTTGGCCATAGAGTACTCGTTACTTCAAGTATTATAAAGTAACGATTACAAAGAATTGCTATTCAGGTTGTTTCAGAAGTAACGGCTAACCTTGAACAAGCATATGCCCAAGGACGTAATAAGCATCTTTGTCAAATAACGTATGCTCTGACTTAACGCATTTTTAAAAAAAATAATAAAGAAAGACGGAGTCCGTCCCTGTTCAGCGGACGAAAATCATCAACACTCCACCACCGTAGTTCTGAAACTGTTGACAAATCAACGCCGCCGGCAAGATATCGCCCCCTTCCACTCTGACATGACGCCGACCTCATTGCAATTGTATGCGACAGATGGCTAGAATGCGAAATGACTGATCGGCCGCAGCGATCTATTGCTATGTTACGTCGGTTTGCTTTGTTCGACAAATGATGCTTTGCAATCAAAATGTTTGTAAATCCGCATCACATTTTTGGATTAGGTACGTACTATTCTCTATAATTGTCAATTGATAGAAATTCGTACGTACATTTGCAGCCGTAGTTTGGTCATGCGGGAACGGATATTTACCAGGGCAGGCCTTAGACGATTTCTTACAATTTTTTTAGTACTTTAAACTTTGAAATAGACTATACGTTATTTGACCACAAATTGCTTCTCTGTCGTTGGTGGATATGCTTCTTCGAGGTTCGTAGCCATTTGTAGGTGAAAGCTTGACATTCTTAATATCCAGATCACCGGTATACCAGGTGCACCGCAAATTTGGTTTTCATAATTTTGATAAATTTACAATTATTGCCAAACCACATTTTCTTTACATTATGACTTGAGATTTCTCGAAAATATTACTTGACAGAAAAACTTTAAGGTGGAGTTCGTATTCAGCGCAAAATAGAAAACGCCTACACATTTTTTATTCACATAATCCATGTGTTTATTCTTATAAATATCATGAATGTATGGCCATAAAACTTAAACAAAAATGGTAAAAATCAAAAGAAAAATCCTATACATACTAACTTTTCTGTTAAGAAAAGAATTACGTACGCCATTCAAAATATAATGGCAATGGTGTTTCAACTAGAATATACTATAAAAGAAGCTATTATGTCAGTTGGAAGACAAAAGCTACGTTACAGCCTGTTAAGTATTGTAGCTAGACAAAATTTCCACATAACAATAACAGTGAGGCCTAGCTAAAGCTTGTTAAAACATCATTTAAATTCATGTACATACAAAATTGGCATTTGACCTGAAATTAAAAAAAAATAGTTGATATAGTATAGTTAATACATTTTGCTTATGTGCTTTATCCCTATCCCTATCCCTACTATATACTAAAAGTCTAACACAGTCCGCGCAAGAAGTTTACGAAAATCGGTGAATCGGGGGAAGGGTCTGCTCAGGCGCCGATTTTCCGCATAAAATTGGATTGTACAGCGCTTAGGCTTTCGATTTCGTCCAATTTCCGGCCAGTTCTCGTTATTTTTTACCTCGATTCGGCTAAATTTATGGATTATCCTTTCGGACTGTACACGCCAGCGCGTCGTCATGCCAATCGATCGAGGTTGCTAGGCAACGGCCGCGCGCTTCCCGACGCGGTCACCAGACGGCGACACATCATGTCGCTGTTGAGGTTACTCTACGAAGCAATAGATGGCGCGCCCGTAACCGCTCAGAACGTACGAGCATCATCACGTCGCGCGTGTAAGAACATCCGGGCTTTTTGTCTCTCTCTTAACGCTTCGGCGATCTACCTAGGTCGACCAGCAGGCCTATTAGGCCTGCACATTCTCCTAGTTTTATAAATACTATAATGAGAGGCAAATATTTAAAGTAGAGGGTGTTCTAATTTATAGGAAGTTAAAAGGGGCAAAAAAAAAATTTTAAACTTAATAAGTAGCAAAGGACCATTGTGGTGTCGTTCATTAAAATTGAGTCCGTCAGTATTGAGAAGGCCCGCTCCAACAACAATAATAATCATTAATTACATCAGCATGGCGTCAAATTCTACTATATGGGTTAAGCTTAAGTTTAATTTCAGATTAATATTAAGTTTCAGTATATAAATTAGTATTGTTCTATGGGAATGCCAAAAGGGCCTTCGATTCAATATCATTAAGAGACATGTTTCGCTTTTTTTTTAATCAAGACTACGCAAAAACGCGGCAAGTGCAATATACTATGGAAATGTTCAGGTAGATTAAAAATATTCTCGAATTTGTCACGTCTCTTGTTCAAAATGTATACGAACAGATACGGCATTTTCAACATTTTCAACAATTTTCTTATGAATGTTTACATTGCTCCCATTGCATCCTTGAGAAGAACCCGGCGACTACATTTCTTTGCTATAATTGTTCTATTTCTATATGAAATATGTTTGATTGTTCTTATTTTTAAGATATTTACCCTAACCTACCGTATTAACAAAATGGTTGAAGTAATTGGCGCTAATTTGTATGAAATTTATATCTAATGTCAAACTGCAAGTATCTCATAACAAGCGTTGATCTAGATATGGCATATTATGATGTAGGCCAGAAGAAGTTTGTAGCACTGTAGAACACACAATTATACGTTTTCGTTTACTATTATTTTTAAGGATCTTTTTTTTGTTGAGAAAATGCTGCTGTTGAACTGTTGAATGACTGCATGGTTTACCCTATATGTAAAAAATAAAAAATAAAATCAATTTATCTACAAATACAATTTTAAAAAAGTACGCTTTATTAAAAATGCTCTATAATTAAAAAAATATATATAGGATCAAGCATTGTCACCGGATATTTGACAAAATTACAACTCGATTGGACATTGGGGAGTATGTAAAATATCGATTACAAGATTCGAACGTAACGAACAAGAAGTGAAGTTGCAGTAATAATAATTTATTTCATTGGCAATAAAAATGTATATGTAACATAAATCCATAATTATAAATCCAGTAATTAATTGATTAGGATGCCAATTAACAGTTATCCCGTATGTGCAAGCAGATAATTATATTCTAATATTTTAAGACAAGCCAGAAGCTTTTATGAAGAATATAATTTTTGTTGTTGAAAAGTTAGATAATAATTAACATTTTTCCCATTGGTGTCCCACTTTCTGCCGGACACGTTGTGTTTTTATTTGCGTCCATTACTAGAGAAACCTCTTACACTGCATAAATATTTTTGGTGGGGTTTGATACTAAGGTGATCATCAGCCAGAATAGCGCATTGAAAGTCGTCTGGTTGATTTGTCAGTTTTTAAGGATCAAATTAACCTCAATAAAAGTCAAATCAATTACGTAAAATAGCGTCCTACAAGAAGTGTCTAGTGTCCTACAAGAAGTAGAACGAAAACTAAAATTAAGCATAGGTGTGATCTTTATTCAGTGGATTTATATATTTTAATATAAATATAAAGATTCCAAATTTATTTGGAATTGGTATTGACTGAAAAATTAAATTTATTTTTTGGTAATTACAATTTACCATTTTACATATTAATTTGCTGCATAATCTGCATCTAATAATCTACAAAATAGTTAGCTTTTAATTTACAGCACACAATTAAGCTAAACGCTGATGGTTTTGATGCACGCAAATATTAAAAATAAATATTCCCATTTCAATATTCGGATATGCAAAGTAATTTTAATTGAAAAGCGTCGATGCGGGATTTTCCTGTTTTAATATCGCGTTGTTTTCGTAAATTTTGATTGAATTACACTGTTCGTAATATTTACATATATTGCCAACGGTTAATATTTCATAATGGTTCACGCTGATAGTTTGTTATTTTAGTGTTATCTACTAATTTCTTCCAAATTACTCTCATTTGTTTATTCTATTTCATATCTCACATAATAATACAAATATCATTTACTTACGACCGTAGTCATTTCCAAAAAATACATACACCCAAAATACGAAACAGGAAAAAATCGCAATCGTATCCTCTATTAATCGTCAGTGACAAGAACGATCAAAATCGCCTTGTAAAGGGCGATTTGTTCGATGAACCGTTTTCATTAAACAGATTACTATTTCTACGACCTCTTGGAGGCACATTGAAGCCAAAACAAATTTTTTACCGTGTTAACACCGAAAGTCTCATTTGAATTTCTTTCCGGTCTTGGTCACTTTAGTGACGAACAAGGTAAACGATTTCATCAGGAAATGGAAGCTATTGACAAACGTTATCAAGGAAAAAGCACTATCAACATGATCTCAGTTTACTACTGGCAACTTAAATACGAAACAGATGATATATAATATAAAGGAAGAAAATCGAGTAAACATTATTTAGTTTTATTGTATTTTTTGTGATTTTTTATTTCCATCACGCCTGTAGGTCAGTAGTGTCCCAGCAAGCAACCAGTGACAATTTTAGAATATCGTTATACATTTTATTATAAATTTATTAGACATTTTATCGTTATACATTTTTTTACTTCATTGAAGACAGTTAAATAGAACAGGACTATTCATGATATTGCAACAAATTTTTAACAGCAAAAAAAGCAGACAAGGTGTTCAAATTATTTCTATCCTTATACCAGATGTAAGTTATCGCTGGGCACAACTAAAAAAAGAAAATTTAATTAGAGGAGATCAAAAAAAAACTAGTTTCGATTTGTATGGAATCAGATAGCAACCAACCATATTGCTTTATTATTTTGGATGCAAAGATGTATACCAGAGTGATCTTCTGTCGATAATATAGAACATCCTATGGAAATCGATGGAGACGGCAAAAAAATCTGTTTTGGTAGGTAGAGTAGTAATAGTTATTTATGTACCAAGGGCATTAAACGGATGTTTATGCCCCGAGGGTGACCGTTCTTGGGCCGATAGGCCCTGTAGCTTTTTAAGTCGCCCGAGGGTATAAACATCAAGTAATGCCCGTGGTACATAACTACAATGGTTTTGTTCCTCCGCTTGAATAATTAATTACGTATCTACGGGGTTGAATAACAATGCAAACAATTCTTAGTTGAATGACAATACAGACAATTAATTGTCAAACTATATCGCCAATATTAAACCGTAATCGCCAATAATTGACATTGACGAGTAACAATACAGATAATTAATTGGCAAACAGAATAACCTTAATCGCCAATAATTGACATTGATGATTTAACATTTACAATTTGAATGTCAAATATTAGCTGTATCTGACATATAAACCACGGCAACGCTTAATGCACGCTTAATGCCCGCGCGGCCGTTAAGAATCCTTAATGCCCTGGCAAGCATAAAGGAGCTGTTTTTGCCCCGGTATTTAAGATGTAAAATGCCACTTTATGATCATGTAGTAGGACATAAAATATATAAAATGTAACTATTAATCCTAGATCAACGCCAAAAAAAGTAAGATACTGAACATATATTTCTACACAAGTTTTAGTATCTCAGCATGTCCATAATAGTATATACAAGTTTTATAAGACGTCAAATTGGCGCACGAGTTGTTTTGTGGAACGAGTGCGCCAATACGTCTTATAAAATGAGTGTAATATACTATATTGCGCTAAATTAGAATCTAGGGTATTTTGCGGATACCACGTGGCAGTACTGTAGTACCTGTCAACTTCGTAAGGATGGAATAAAATCATGACAAAATCTAATTGTGAGTAATTTTATTCTAGTTTAGCCTACAAGTTGTATTAAATAATCAGCGAGGTCACCACTATGATCATAAGGGAGTTTGCGGCACCACTTTTAACCCTACTGTGATAAATACAGGAAACATAACCTAAAAAGTTAACTTTAAAATAGTGGTTTCATAAGTATAATAATCAGAATAGACATGCACACAACCAGAACTAAGACGAAGTCGAAAGCGACGGACAAAACGAATACGGTATTGAACCGAGCAGATTTCGGTCCAAAATGTTACCGAAAACCTTACATAAACTAAGAAACCCTCAACACTTTAAATGTACTATAGCTTCCTACGTGTATTCTGATATTCAATAAACCATTCATTGCGCATATACAATCTCGCAGCAGTAATTAAAATCGCTCATATCTACGATGTAGGTTTGATCTTCGCATATCCCTTATTAAAGTAAATGTTGTCCTTGAATTATATCTGAAAAGGGGATTTGATGTTTAGTTGAAAAGAATGATGACGATCACTTACCAGAGTCGCAAAACATCACCGAAAATGTCATGCTGGCGTATTTTGATGAACACAGCAAAACTAAGAAAGCCCCAATCCTTTGGCCATACTATAGCAGAATGGAAGTAGTAGAAGCAGTATAGAATCTTGATATTTCGCAGTTTAAGCGATTGCAAACGATTGAAAAGACGCAATGTGTGGTTATGTGTTGTACGTTTGACATATGGCATTTGATATCAATCGATATCAATGTGTACCAATCTTATAAAAAAAGTTACTAAAAGCGATGTTACAATTTGTTAATTGTAACACCGAAAACAGTGTTACAATGTGTGAATTGTGAATGCAAAGTAGAAATACTATTTTATATCATAATATTAACTATGCTTTAAGAGTTCAGTAATTGCATATGGTACCTATAACCCAAACTGCAGGAGTGACAGATAATTGTGCACAACTCACAATATACAACTGATTGCCGGGCTGGTCGTAATATGCCTAATTGCAAACACAAGATGTTAATTACCTTCACACTAATTACCTGATTAGTAGTTGATTCAAGTAATCATGAATTGGCAGATAATTAATTAAATTCACCCAATAACACAAATAACATTATTAATACATCATAATCCAATAACTTGTTGCTAATACTTGATAGGAAAACACATTAAGTCCTTACGACTAATTATGAACGGAATCACCGTATTGCAAAATGGCGGAAATATGCTAATATTAAACACACACAAAAAGTATGGTAAATGATCAAATTTGGAACTAATAACGACCAAATTTAAAATATATATATCAAATACTGTCTTTTCTTGATTCTTTTTGAAATTATTTTGTGGGGGAGGCTATTTTTGAAATAGTTTTTGAAAAAGTATGTGAAAATAATAGTTCGTTATTTTTCATGTATTCATTTAATTTACATTTAAAATGTTGTTGAAAATAGTATTCTAATATCAACGTGTTGCGGTTGCAAAGAAATCTCGATATTCTATCGAAGTCTTAGATATCAAATGAAACATCACATAGTTGACCATTGTTATTTTCAATACAAGAATTAACAACTACAGTCCAAAATAGCCCTTTATACTGTCGCTGAAGCTCCTATACAGAATCACAGTTCAATGCTGATTTTATGTAAAAACAGTCTTAGAGTATGCTTTTATGTAATACAATGTTACGACTTCTTTATCGTCTTTAGACGTCTTTACGACGATTTATCGTAATTTGCGAAGATGTTCAAGAAAAAACAAATTGATAGTTTTTACATATGATGGAAACCTATATAAGTAGGTTTACATCAAATGATGGTTTGTTTAGCTTGTATACCTGATATAACAATATTAATAAAAGAAATGAACATAGGAAAAGGTCGAATATTAAAAGAATATCTATAATAATGCAACTTTAATTTATTTGACGACAATTCACATTATCCCAATAAATCTGCTTTAATTTTACTTTGTTAAATGTGTGAAATGTGAAATGTTCAGGATAAGCCCTTATATAAACATAATTCCTGGAAAATGTTGTAGCAACAGCTGCCTGTATGTAGACTTTCAGCATATCCATTACCTCTAATTATACTGCCTGGCTTATTTCGGATCTAAGAAGTTTTGTTAACTTTATGTGTGTTTTAGTTTCATTTTAGAACGCGAGATCAAAACAAAACGCTCACTGTATACAGCACTTTACTTAATGCATTTAGTAAATTAATTAAATTTTAATCCAGTTTATTGAAATCCGGGTACATAAAATATTCCACTCTTATAATTTATTTTTTAAAGATAAACAGCGAAAATATTCGCTTGATGAAAATTCATCTCGGAACAATATTTGCGCTCAAATATTCGATGCTTCTTCTCAATGCGGCTGTTGACAATGGGTCCAAATTTGAATTTCGTCAAACAAGGGGGTAAATAGGGGTGCGGGGTGTCGTCCTCGGCGATTTCAATTTTAAAAGGGGGCGCGCGCGCGTTTTTTCTTTCTCTGGTGCTGCTTTCTCGCAAGGAAATGAAAAAGATAATTGAATTGCGTCGGCTGGAATTACTTTGGGACGAATATTTCGCGCACTTCCGTCGGCGTCACCTTAAATCTGACACCACGCATTTTCCCGTGATTTATAAGGAGACACGACATGGCATGGAAAAGCGGACCTCGACGATAATAACTACAGTCAGGGAATTAATTTTCGGGGAAACGTGCGACAAAATACTTTTGAATTGAATTGAATTGATTGCTGTCTTGTCCAGTCAAAAGCTAGCTTGTTCTTGCAACAGGGCGTAGTACAGTTTATAATTGGCAATTATGTTTTGTGTCCTAAGGAAAATCCTAAATTTGCACCCTGACAAATTCCGGCAAGAGCCTCCATCTTCATCAAAAATCTGCTAAAAATGATTGTTTTCAATGTTTTTAAGTTTTAACTGGAAACTTCGAAGGTTATTGATTGGTGTAAACCAAATTAGGTTTTCCTGTTTGTGGACCCCTAAATGATCATAACATGTGTAGCAGAATGGAATAGTAGACTTGGGTCGTTTGGCATCTGTGCCTTTTGATATACTTTGACCTAAAAGATCTTTTGTATTTCCGTCATACATTAGAGTCCTTCGCTGTTGTGCCTTTTCACGAAGTCAGTAATTGTTGGAGGAGTAAGTTGTGTCAGCTCTGCTGGTTCAATGATGGCGGCTCCCAAGTGGTTTTGTCTTGCGCATTAGAGCGTCACATTCGCATAATAGGTGCATCGCTGTCTCGGGGGACCCCCCGCAGAATCTACAGTTTGCGTTGTTTGCCCGTCCAATCTTTGTGAGATGATATCTCCGTGGACAATGGCCTGTAAGGAGACCTGTAATCATCGAAGGTCTATTTTTTTGTAACTGGAGATACCGTCTGGCCTTGAAGGCGGGGAAGGTTATGGTAGCCTTAGCTTGTTCCATGCCAGGTGATGTTTCCCAGTAAGCTCGTTTAGCTTTATCTCCCCCGTTGTGTACCATCTTCCTCATGTGGCTCTTTGTGATACCGCAACAGGGTTCAGGTCCGTAGAAGGCAGTCTTAGAGCCTTCTCTGGCTAGGCTGTGGGCTTGTACGTTGCCTTCGATCCCTCAATGTCCTGGAACCCACATCAGTGAAAACTTGTTCTCTTTTGCTAGTTTTTCCAGGGATAGTTTGCAGTCTCAGACAGTTTTGGATTTGTGGGCTTTTGATTGCAGCGCTTTTAATGTCACCTCACTGTGTGAGCATATGTAGATGTTTGCTCTTTGTAAGTTCCTACTCCTTCCTACCTCCTTGTGTAGCAGAATACCAAATATCATGTATTGACATTGCATAAGTGAAACTTGTTTCCGCAATAAGTATTTACATACACAGCTGGTACAAAATAATTAAGTTTTGGTTACACAAAAACAAAACTCTCTTGTGTCTATAACAATTCGACATCAAAGAGCTTTAGTAATTTTTTTGTATAGGTTTGTTCCAACACGAAGAAAACACCGTGCAGTATTGCTTTTTTGTGATGGTGCATCACAACATACTGTATGTCAGGGGTCCCCAAATCTATGCCCGCGGGCGCCTTGATGCCCGCTGACTGATTTGCGCGTGACCGCCAGTTTACTTAAACTTGATTTGAACAACTTTCTAAAATACTTCACAGGATATAATAATTAATTATAGTACATTATTCTACGAGCACATAAACATGCTCGCGATTTATATCCTTAATTTTATTGTGCTCGTCAAATATGACGTTTTAACTACGATTCATCAATTTCATTTTGTATAATAGTTATTTAACCAACAAGTATATTAAAAAGAGCGATTAATGATCGAGACTGTTTAACGCTCATCATTAATCGCCGTTTAATATTCGAGTTGGTTACAAAATTTTTTCGTCGATCGTATTCTTCTAGCGTCGTCTACATAGATTTTTCTTCGCCAATGTCCTTTTAGGTTATATGACAATGTATGTAATTTGACAGTTCTAGAGGCGGTATGTTTTGATTGGAAGGTTTCATGTCACATATGTTTGATTGGCCAATGAAACGACGTCTTTACGTCGTGTGATTGGCTATAACAAATCATGCATTAATAGAAATCGTGCATTAATAGAGTTGTTTAATAAACGATTTCCTATTCACTAAACTGACTCATAAATAAACGATCGACGGAAAAATATTTTAAATGTGTTTGTCTAAGGTGGCGATTCGAACTTTCCATCAACTGTCAACCACATGGGTGTTGACAGTAGCTTTGAAAAATAATGACAGTTCCTTTGAACAAAGAAATCATTATTCAAAAGTACATTATTATTTAAAGCTACTGCCATCATAATCATCGGAGTGTATCCTACTGGGGATTAGGTACTCATAGTATGCAATGAACTTATTGTATGTGAATCGCAGATAAATTATTTAATTTTATTATTAATTAATTTAATTTAATTTTCTAGAAGAAATCGAATGCTCACAAAAATACAATACGTATATCTCATAGGTGTAATACGTTTATTGAAAATATATTTAAAACTACAGTATGGAAACATCAAAAAGTTTAATATGACTTGGAGCATCGACAGCAGAATTCAATTAATAACATTCTGTTGTATTGTAACTGTTAATAATTCAGGTAAATTAAATATAGTTCATATTATACAAATATACATTACAAAATAAACAAAAATTTGTACTTTATCATACGTAGTATGTAAAGTATTGTAATCGTGCCAAAAAAAAATTTGAGATTTTAGCGGCAATATGTCTTTTTGGGTCCCCTGAACATTTTTGACCAAGGTACAAAAAAATGTCTGTGTGTGTGTATGGATGTGTGTGTGTACCCGTTTTTTTTTTGTGGCGACGATTCCGGAGAAACTACTAAAGGTATCGGGACGAAACTTCATATTTAGAAGTTTCATGACCAAACTTAGAGCTGAAAAGCTTTCTGTCGAAAAGGGTCCAAAGGAACTGGAGTTTTAGTTTTAGCAGTTTTGAAAGATTTTGCAAATAAGCCGCCATTTCTGGTATTTCGTCGAAATAGTTAAATAATAAATTAAAGTAGAGAAAATTCTGAATAATTTATGACTATGAAAATGTTTGGTACAACCAATAGTTTAGCTGCATGAGCAAATTCTATTTCATCGAGATCGGTCGTACTGCATTAAAACTAGTAGCCAGGATAGGTCCGATATTTTGATTCTAATGACAGTAGGTAGTGTCAAACGCTAATGTTTTGACACTATCTACTGCCAATATAAGCTGCGTTCGGATATTGGACACCGCTACACCTTTTACACCCAATAACACGTAAGTGTCATTTTGACGGTGTACCTCGTGTCAACTGAGTACAATATCCGAACGCAGCTTTAATCGACATATCTGTCTAGTTCTACTAGTTTTATTTTAATGCAGACATAGCCGATCTCGATCAAATGGAATCTCGTGCAGCTAAACCATTAATTTTATATATAGTATGATAAAGTCATTCATGTACATGGACACATCAGATTTTTTTGTTTGTTTTTAGTTCTATTTTATTTATAGGAACTACAAACATTCCAAACCTAACAGAAACGAAGAACAGATTATTTTCACACCCGCCTACCCTATTTTTAGCCCTATTAACAGAATTATAATTCTCTTAATAAAAATTACACCAGTCGCGTTGCGGTCGGTCTCCAGAACTAAACCATAACCGTTCCACGGACCTAAGAAACGCCGCTTGGCTGCGCACCTAAATACCGAAACCCCTGGAAGCATGGGAAACGTCAGACGCACTCACCGGCCATCCGGCATTAATTATTATATTCAGTTGACCGCCCACCGAGCCAGGGCCATCCTCGTCTTGACCACCTTCTGCAGCGGAACGCTCAGCGTTGCTGGAGGGGTCACCGGGAAAATTTACGTACGATGGGACGAGGTCGGACCCCTGGAGCACACCCCCCGAAATTAATTTAAGCCGATTTCCGGTCCCGGCATAATACGTGATTTAGCCCCCATTAGACCGTGGCGCCCACTAACGACCCACTATATCACTGATACCATAAATTCGTGGGATCGGTGCCGTTGCAACCCATTTACCTATTATTATTATGAGGAGAATGTGGCGTGAATTGACGGATAAATTGGCTAATTTTGAAATTGGGGTTTGTGGTCGTGAAATCTAGTTTCAAAAAACATGAAAATTGTGTTTGCCATACCGATTATTATTCTAAAATATAGTGTCAGCTGTGGTGGGTGCGCCGGTTCTGTATGCGACCCTTTAAGCAGCAAGTATTCCGCACTAATGAAAATTGTTGTGAGTGTTGAAAAAATTTATTTACGACGGAAACTTACCACGGTTAGTATATGACGTAAAAGCACATGTTGAAGACAATGGTGACAAGAAATATTTGTTTCTAAAAGATTTCAAATGAATCATAAATAATTTACACTAATCTCATAGTTAACCCCATCTACTTCTTCATGTTTTACCGTTAAAAGTCCTTTTCATTGAAAAACAATGCTTACTAAAAAAACTAAAATACGCCAATTACTTTTTTATTACTTTTCTATACTTTCCAGGGTGTAATATCAATATGCCACCGTAAGATTTCATATCCATACAACGCCTATTAACGCTAGGATTCCGAATCTACGAAACACTTGGTACACTACATCGTTGTATAGGACAAATAATTGCATACAAGGGCAATTAGAATTTGTGATGTACAAATCAATCGTAGAATGTGACAAATCAATAAACAGTGTATCCACAGATGGACCTAACATAAATATAATAATACTGAACCATCATTTTCCCTTCTTAAAAAATGTGGGCCTTTATAAAGAATGTTGATGTTCTAAACGTAAGGGTGTTGTTAAATTATGGCAAGAGATAACTTTCAGTTTTATGCAGTTAAATTTAAAATACCATACGGAAAATATGTTTTATCTTAGAATTTTATCTTATCGTAATTACGTCTCTAAGTCAACATTTATTATATTAATAGAAATAATATAGCGCCTTCTAGGTTTTAAATTCCTGTTATTTGTTTTCTAAGGGTGAGTATGTAAAGCAACTGACGGAATTAAATGATTAGACATTTTGGAGTCGGTAATTAGAATTTAAATACTAATTAAATTGTAATACTGAAGAATGTATAAAAAAATAGTTCTGCAGATTCTCCTGTCACAAACTGCCAAACTTTTTAACCGATTATAAAAAAGGAGGAGGTTGTCAATTGGACACGTATGTATACGTATATGTTGATATATATGTATAGGGATATTTTCGTATGTACATATGTTCGCGCATAATTCCGAGATGCGTGGACCGATCTAAATGACTCTGGGGGTCAATTTTTACCAGGTGTGAGTTCCCACCGATCGCGAGAAAACGTATAACTGCGTATAACCTTGGTTGCAATCAATTCGCAACGTATTCTATGGGCAGTGTCGGCAGTGCAGTGTCCTTTACTACCGGTAGAGTACGCGCGTTATGTTATTGTGCTTGACGGCATTAACCTACAAATTTTTTGTTACTATTTGCGTGCGATTACGACTGAAGGATAATCGGAAAACCGACTTGGAGTAAATTGACTAGTAAAGGTGTAAAGAAACACTTGGCAAGTAGGAATACATAATTTATGTGTTATATCTAATGAAGAATCTTTTACAGTTACATGTTGTTATTAAATTTGCAATCAAATGGATGAAATCTACCAAATCCTTCTTGTAGAACAGCTAGGAGGAGCACAAGCTAAATCAGGAAACGCTTAATCATGGACAATTTATTAAAATGTCGCGATTAACTAAGCAGTTGTTTACAAACCTTGTTGCGACCAGTGCCGAAAGAGCAAGTTAAGAAACGGATTTGGATGTTAGGGCATTACCAATTGGACAAATTATTCATGCACAGTAATGCATAAAAGTATTTGAAAAGCACCATAACATCAGTTTAGGTAATTATTTGACTTAATTTTTTTTATAAGACGTTTTAAGACTTGAGCTTTCAGGGATGAATGTACGTACACGTAGATACAATCGCAATGATGAAGTATTTACGACGCATTAAATGGAATTAGTGGAAGAAAGACAAGAGTTCATTCACAGCCCGTTTACAAAGTAACCTAAGAGATCATTTTGTTTTGCAGACGTGCTTCCGAATTACAAAGAACATGAATTGAAAAAATTACACGATGTCTTTTACGTTGAGCGATACAATCTGCCTATGAACCTTAAATTCAATCGGTTTACCAATTTTTGAGGTAGAGCCGGAAATATTTAATTGTTAATATCTCGTGTTTGCTATAAGAAAACAATTGTATATTATATAAGATCAATTTGAGCTAATAGAAACGTTATTTATGTAATTTTTTATATATTTTTTGTTTAATAAATCTATTTATGTTATCTGCTTGGTTTTACTTTTGGCCTGCGTTGTTTGTAATTTTTGTGATATAGATATAAAGCATATTTTGCTCGTGATAATTAAATACATTTGAACCGGACATTAGTCAATAAAACTGTGTTATATGAAAGGTAACTTAACAGATTAAATTATTTTGTGCACCGCACTCTTAGTATGGGTTCTGCACTATTGCAATTCGAGTAATGCTTAAAATTGAGATTTAATTTATAATACAATTCTAATAAACTTTTAAGTTCATTTAAGTTTAAAAAACAATTTGAAATATTTTGGTACGCCTGCTACCATTACTGCTATTGATCACAAATTATATTTAATAATATATCATAAATACTTATTTGCATATCAATTGCATATTATGTTACTCCTGTTTTATTTATAAATTATTGGTGTACCTATGGAAGAGACCAAAATAAGTCACATGGGTCCTAAGATAAACCGTTTCTAAGGTATGGTGGGAAATTTTTGTTAGTTATTTTAATAAAATTTGGAATAATTGAACGTATGAAAAGCCTATCAGAATAGGCTACAGTACATATTTTCTCAAGATGTTGAGTCTAAAATAATCTTCCATTATTGAAACTTAGCCCATTGACAAAAAAACATTGATCTTTCAAATTCCTCTAAAGAGTATCAAGATGGCAACTTGTAACGTCAGATGAAAACAAAAAAATCATTTAAGCCACAGTCTTGTATCATTAAGACTAACTAATTCATTCTTTCATGCCTATCAAATGCCTATTATTTTTAATTACATGTACCGCCTCAAGAGCCTGATATATTAAATTTGAGACAACATTCCAATTTGATATTTGCGCATGCAATTCATTTTAAAACATCTGTTTCCTAAGACATTTTTGATTTAATTGTGAAAATTGATAGTTTACCTTTGAGCAAATTTAACATTATTATTATTTTTAACTATCCTGCACGCTAAACTCTGACTATGGCTATGACCTGTTCACGACATCCAAACCTCTTTACAAAGAGAAATTTCAGGCGTTACCAAAACTTTTCAAAATCGGGCATTGGTCATATACTAACAATAACAAAACTTCCAATACATATTATACGTTAATTCAAAACCGCAAATTGGTGTGCTGCAAAAATTTTGTTTTATTCGTTTTTCAGAAAATTTTATTAATTGCAAATCTACAAATCCCATGCCTAATGTTGGATCCTCATCAAATGTAGATAACATTGGTTTGGACATGTATTTGAAAGAAATTAACCAACATCAATAATACAGTAATTAAAATTTTCTGCTTTTAAAAGTTTGTCTGAAATTTTATTACCAATAGTAATTATGTTATGGACCTCGCGTAAAGTTGGTTGAAAATCGTCCAAGTTGGAATCGTGATAAAAATTGAAATCGTGAATCGGTTTCGACGTTTATATCCGTAATTTATTATTATGAGACGGTAGTACATTAAAAGGCGTTTCTCTTCCTGGTAGTAAATACTTTTCATAAACAACGTTATCGTCATTTTATGATATTGGAAAAGTTTTTTAATGAGTATCTCTAGGTGCAGTTTTAAACTACTCGCTTCTACATTAATTAAACGTGTATATAAAAATGCGAAAGTTATTTATGATTCCTACTGTCTACGTACAAATGTAAAATTCCAATAAAACAATCAAACCTACGATGCAGTACATTTCAAAGGATTAGAACAACTCTTATGGGGTTTCATAATTAAGGATGAAGATCCAAAGTATATCAGGAGGAGGACGAACCTTTTAGACCATGATATGATACACTATCAACAGATAAGGTTCGATAGAGGAGCCACTCGGTGCGCTGATAGATTAGCACGTAGAGCTGCCTGCCATTGAGCCATTGTAGTTGAAGCCGTGATTCTGCCCTCTAACACCGCCCTGAGAGACATGGCGAAGGACATTACCCATAGCAGTTTCACTCACAGGTGGGACACCACACCAGGCTGTTCGTTGGCAAAGGAAACACTTAGGTATCCATCCACCATGACAACTAGGAAATTTTCTCATTACTGGACTACTCACTGGCTACTGTAAAGTACGGAACCACATTATGTTCATTATGCGACTGATTGATACGTCCACCTGCCGAGCCTGTACGCAGGACGAGGAGACTGTAATACTTCCAGACTCTCGCGAGACATAGCGAGAGACCGCGAATCGGGAGAGTGTGGATGCCACATTTACCCAAATTCGCTAACATTCGAGTTGCCAGAAGTCTCTACGGATGCAGATAGTCGGACAAAAATCACGCCTTCGACGAGTATCTCGCTTCTTTTCTACGCATTCGCTTCGATCCATACAATCTGGATTTTTGACGAGGCTCGTGCAGTTTTTGTGTGTACCCGAAGGTATTATTTACAACAGGGGTCTGATTTATGACATTAAATACGTGCGGTAAAGGGGCTGTTCGAGCATCAATGCACCCGAAAAGTAGGTAACGAATGGAATAATTATTTAGTATTGAAATAAAAAGATTAAAAAATATTGAACACAATAAATTTATATGCAAAATACAAATAGTTTACATTGATATAAATTTGAATATAGTATTTATTTCACTATTTGAGACGTCCCAATTACTATAATTTGTCAGGAAAAAAATCACATGCGCAAGTTAAAATGGAAAATATACCAGATAATGATATTTATTTCTGTATTATTGAAGAAATGCAAATGCATATCAATAAATTAGCCATCTGTATTATAAGATTACTAATGAAAATTAAAATTAATAGCAATAATTAATCAATAATTAATTAAAACTAAAGAATCTCTTTCAAATAAATCTTATCAGTTCCAAGTTATTCCAGTCTTATTTTTCTATGATGTCAGAATCTATTGTATCGTTTTGGTACAGTTCTTTGATTACTTGGGCCAGCTGAGAACTACCTGGTAAGTAGGTATAATTTTACCCTCATGAATGGGGAATGTCGCACAGGTGTTTCTCGTACATTGGGGAAAAATATTTATTCACTGTCGACAGACATTCAACAGTCATTCTTGTGTTATCTTTCTCGACAATCGCAAATTACGACTGCGATCTACATAGGGCAATTACTAAGTTATTGATTGATAATATCGTTGTTACATACCAGTATACAGGGTTGGTCAAAATATCCGGAGCACCTAAATAATTGACCAACCGTAAACATTTTCAACAAAATCAAACAAAAAAAATATTTTTTTATACGGTTGGAGAATTATTTAGTTGTAATTTTAACTAACTCTGTATAGATGTGCACTATAATATTTGATTTACAACGCAATACATTATAAAAACTAATAATTATGCAATTATTTAATTTTGTTTTATGGAAAATCGTATTACTATGTCTTATATTAGTATATGGTATCTAATATAAATGATCAGAATAAGAAATCAATAGCATTTAAGAAATTTTTCAAAGTTTTATTATATTTTATATTAAATTTTTATTTACGTTATTCAATTAATTATTAATTAATAATAACTACAATTTCAATGATACTATACGCTGAGGCAGCGGCTACTTCAGCGACGTCCATTCTGTCACCAGCAGATTAACAGAGAATGCACCAGCCGAACGCCGAGAATGTGGATGGCCTTCTTTGACCGCTGTCTCACCCAGCCTCGCCGAACTTTTCGCCGATTTATTCGGGCTGAGTCTGGAGCTAGCATAAGACACATCCTGTGCGAATGCTCCCCCTAGAAGAGGGTAAGTGCTCTTTGAGGCCCTGGTTTACCATAGACCGAATCCGTAATGCTCCTCTATCGTGCCTCGTACCTTTTGCCCCGGGTCTTGGGTTGGCTCACGAGTCCAGAGCGAGCATAAGAGGTTTGCACAAATGGCCCAGTGGGACCTGTGTACAAACTTTGTACAATCAAACTATGGGACTTCCCAACCTCAATATCGTACGTACATACCTAGAGGAGCCACTCTATTAAATTGATTGAACTGAACGGAGAAAATCAAAGAAGATGTGAGGAACAAATACGAGCACTTTCGAAAGGACAGAGGTGGAATAGATCAGACCTCAAATTCAAAATCCAATCAAATTGATGCAAACCACAATAAATTTCCTTTAACTATAGTATAGCCCGTAATTTCCTAGCAAATGGATTCATCAGGAATGCAGTTGATAGGTTTGGTCCAGCCTTATTAGTACTACCGTGTAGCTAATGCATTTACTACTCGTACCACTGTACTCGGCGTGTCATCCGTCGGCATGGTACGTTTGCGAATTTGTGTATGTATGGGATGAAACTGCGCGTCGTTGTGTGACGTCACGTGAACACGTAGCTTCGAGGGGATATTGACTTGTGCCACTTCATCACTGTAGCCACGTATCGAGAGTAGTGAGGGGCGTCCACTGTTTAGTCGATTGACAGGGACCGCAGCGTAATGATCTCCATGATGTTGATGAAAGCCCGTATAGACTAGGAATTATTTCCTGCTACTGCGAGAGTTATTCGGCATTCTATTAGTCGTCTGTGAATACCATAATGCTAGATCCAACCAGATCGCTAATGAGCTGCGATTTCATTTGAACCAGAAAAATATTGTACATAAAATATTGTAGATAATAGGACAAGTACAATCATTATATACTTTCATCGTAGAATCTGGACTTGGGACAAAGTACGGTAAATTGCAATTGTGGTCATGCTTACAAGTACAAATGGCTTTATTGAAGAAATGACATAGGACGTAGCTATAATAGACAGCGTCGACAACAATTCAAAATGGGTATCCCGACAAGTTCCTGCAAAACATGTACCATGTAGGTACCATATGGCAAAAGAGATTATTTTGGTATATCTTTTACACTGCATTTTAGAACAAAATGTAGAGTTACAATCTATACTATACCACAACTCCCTATTTGTCTTCCTGATTGGACTACGGATTTGGAATAGGGTTTGTCCTTAAACCCCTATTCTATATAGACCTTAAAACCGGTTTTATAATCCGTTTTTTTTGACATTATAAAACCGTTTACTATTAAAAAAAGAACCGGTTAAGATACTAGTATACAATTCTCATTAATATGAAAAAAAGCATGAGGCATTTGATTAAAACTGCCATTTTGTTTTAAAATAGTAGAATAAGTGTCATTGGTGTTTATAATGCAGATATCATAGCAACATATCTGGTCCATCACAAAAGCACCATTTGTAAACTGGTTTTGCGACTGCTCGAACAAACCTATTATATCAGCTTAGATCCCGAAAAAGGGGTTTCGGTTCTTAGCCAATATCATATAATTAATAACCAATTAATAACATTAACCGTTGCTATTATTAAGCTGCGTACTGTTTTTACTGTCATTGTTTATTTCATAAACAGACAAAGTTGAACACGTATGGGAAAAAATGTATTATAAATTTCTCAGAAAAGTTTATTCTTGAGAAAAGAGTAAAGAGCAATTGTTTTCATTATTTCCGAAACACGTGATTAGAAAATATTGGTCAGAAGTATATTACTTTCAAATTTGAAATCATAGCCACCAATTTGAATAACTTTTTTGTGGTAATTCTGGCCACCAAGCTTGAACATATTGTTTTGTTTTAAAATTGGATCTCATAATAAATAGTAGTAGATACTAGCTACCATTGATTTTACCGACTCCATTTAATCAACTAAATACGAAAGTTCGATTACATTATCGTGATTTTGACTTGTTTGACCCTGAAGAGAATTAGCATCATGGAAAAACTATGTCCGTTCTATGTCCCCATTAATTTTGTTCAATGATCTTTCCTAACTGAACTTATACGAATGTAAAAGGCTCGGTACTACAAAACTCACCAGGACACTTACCAGACGGGGAGGTAAACTGTTTATATCGTTCCAAACAGGGAGTCTATTCTCGTCATCTTTTTGAAGCGAATGCGAGACTTCTCGAATGGTTAGGTGGATGGAGTGGGTATATCAGCGGTTTCCCTCTGGAACGTATCTATGAGCAAATTTACTTGTCGCTAAGTACAATAACGCACGCGTCACGCCCATACGAACGTATCTATGAGCAAGTTTGCTCGTCGCTAAGAACAATAACGCATGCGCCACGCCCATACGTTCCAAACACAGGGCAACGGCCGATATCCCCACTCTCACCTAACCATTCGAGAAGTCTCGCATTCGCTTCAAAAAGATGACGAGAGTAGACCCTGGGAGGGAGTGAGGAGTGAGGAGTCAGTAGGTGAGCCGGAGTGGGGATATCGGCTGTTGCCCTGGTGTTTGGAACGTATGGGCGTGGCGCGTGCGTTATTGTTCGTATGGGCGTGGCGCGTGCGTTATTGTTCTTAGCGAGAAGCAAGCTTGCTCATAGATACGTTTCAAACAGAGGGTAACCGGTGATATCCCCACTCCGGCTCACCTAACCATTCGAGAAGTCTCGCATTCGCTTCAAAAAGATGACGAGAGTAGACTCCCTGAACAGGCTTTCGGGACTGATCGGGTTTTCGGGACGGATCGGGATGGATCGGAGTTTCGGGTCGGATCGGGTTTTCGGGACGGATCAGGCTTTCGGACCGGGTTTGGGACTTTCTAGCCGGGCCGGGCCTTTTAGGCTCTCGGACCGGGCCCAACCGGGCTGTCGGGCCTGGCGAGCCGGGGCAAGCCGTGTTTATGTCAGCCGGACCGGGAAAGAACTCATTTTTCCCAACACTAGTACGAACGCGAGATCACACGAAGGGGTCGTGCTAGACGGAGTGGGTTATTTGCGACGACACTCCGTTGGAAACGTATCCTGTGGATTGTGGGCTAGTTCTCATTGGCAGCCAGTAGAGTGCGCGCATTATTGACGCTGGCGGCCATTTCACATGATTTTGAACCATTGTCACTTTTTATACTTTGCAAATAAATAAAATTCCAAAACGGATTGATATCAACATAAAATTCTGCGTTTTAATAAAAGATTAATAAAGATTTGCTTCATAAAGCAACAAATATACCTACTAAACTGTGTTGATTTGCACAGAATTACCATCTATTAAAAGTTAATGATATCCATAATGGAGCTTTGATCTATATAAACGCCCGTAAGCCAACCGTTTTTGGTATGAAACGGTAAACTCTATCTCCCGTGAAAAGTCACCCTAACACCATTCAACACGTGTAGATGTATGTATATGTGCACGGGAATGTGGGAGCAGTTAGAACTACCACTAATGAATTGATTCTCAAGCGTATCCATTAAGGACCGACGCTTTTGAATAGATAACGGCGACGTGCTTTTAACTAGACGCCGATGACGACGACGCAACGCGCCGTCAATAGGGCAGGGCAGCGGTCTGGGCGGTAGACTAAAGACGTGCTTTCTTGTCCGAACTCTCGGCAATTTATGGTTGCAAAATACTCGTTCCATCCTCCTCCAACTTAATTTTCCTACAATTCAACGCAGCACTCTTCGACGGGGACTGGAAAAAAACACATTGCAAATGGATCATAGTATTAATGTAGATATGAAGACGAAAAGCCTATTTATCCCGTTGCTTAATCTGGTATTTAATTCGCTATTGCGAAAAAGTAATTGTAATTATTACTATCTTGTTAATCATACAGGATGTTGGGATACTTTCAAAATCATAAAAGCGTTTTGAATTTATTTCTTCTAATTCTCTTATAGTAATTCTTATCTACTATCTACTACTATATACTAAAAGTCTAACACAGTCCGCGGAAGAAGTTTACGAAAATCGGCGAATCGGGGGAAAGGTCTGCTCCAAAATCGGCGCCGCAGGCGCCGATTTTCCGCCTGAAATTGGATTCTACAGTGCTTAGGCTTTCGATTTCGTCTAATTTCCGCCCAGTTCTCGTTATTTTTTACCTCGATTCGGCTAAATTTATGGATTATCGTTTGGGACTGTACTCGTCAGCGCGTCGCCATGGCAATCGATCGAGGTTGCTAGGCAACGGCCGCGCGCATCGCGACGCGGTCACCAGACGGCGACTCATCATCATGTCGCTGTTGAGGTTACGCTACGAAGCAATAGATGGCGCCCCGTAACCGCGCCTAACGTACGAGCATAATCACGTCGCGCGTGTAAGAGCATCCGGGCTTTTTGTCTCTCTCTTAACGCTTCGGCGATCTACCTAGGTCGACCAGCAGGCCTATTAGGCCTGCACATTCTCCTAGTAGTAATACTTACTATTATTTTAATGTAAAAGTTGTAGTGCGTCCAAAGCTGTTTTAAAACATTATAATCATATTGCATTAAATTGGTGGCTAAAGTCAGAAAATGAACAGCTTTTTTTTCGTGTTAGCTGGATAGTCCTGCACCAAAACGTCATCACTCGGTTCTTTTATGCACGATATCAAAACTTTAAAAGCAAAACGAATACTTTAATGTTATTATTATTATTATTATAAAAATGGTTTCCTTGAAACAAGTTTATGACATTTTACCAGAAAATCAACCTATTCTGTGTGTTATCGTGGTCTAAGAAGAATATATTTTAATATTTTATTAGTTTGCTGCTACCTGATAAAAGAACAAAAAAACATAATAAAACATAAAAATATTTTTTAGCACTGCGCTGTAGACTTGCAATCTGTTCTTTCATCTTTAGCGCGGCTTACCTAAACAAATACTATGTTTGTTTTGATCTTTTAATCATACCGACAACTAGGTACAAAGGTTATTTATAGTTTTGTTGCTTTGTGGTCATGTGGTTGTCCAGCAAATTGTGTAGAAATTGAAAATAAGAAATAATTCCGAATACCAAACCATATCGAACGCAATTTCTATTTGCCTCTACGCACGTTTCTATTTCTTCAAGCATTGAGCAAGTTCTTGCGCGATGAATTGCGTAGTGTAAAAGAGCTAATTTACGTGGTCCAGTTAAAAGTGTAAATAAAACCTATCAATGCGAAATACATTTTCGATCAATTTTGGAGAAATGTCGTCGTTAAAGGTTAAACACCTTTAACTGAATTTTAAGAAATCTGCGCGTTATTATGGTATGATATAAATAGCGATAAAATACCTTGTGCGTTATCAAATTAATCCAATAAAACATAATATAATTATTGTTAAATAAGAATACGAAAAATATTCCTGCTCATCCGCCATTTCTGACAACCGAATTATGAGTGAGGTGGGATATTTTCACAGATTAAACTGCATTCAATGGGTCCATATGGATCAAATGAAGCGAATAACCAAGAGAAATCATATAAAATCCTATCCTAGAAAACGTTTGAATAGGACGAAATCGCTTGATCCGACTCTGTACGCGTCGCTGTTGCGCCAGCATCTCTAAAACGCCCTCGTCGCTTGTCATCTTCTGGAGAGCGTACAACAGAGATTTACATTTTATGCGCTTGCAACTCGAATTTGAAATTGCGTCACACTTACCATTCTCGCGCTACCGCGCCGCCTCTCGCTGCAGCTACGTTTGCCATTTCTAGTCAAGTGGGACACGAGGCGAACATAAATGATATTAAACTGCAGAGGAGGTGTGGAGGAAATGGTTGGGAGAAGGGGTTGGTAGAAGAGCGACGCTCTATTATAGTCAATAATTGCAATCGTGCCAACAATTAGAACCTACGAATCAAAGGTGAAAATATTCTCTTTGATAGTTGTCTCCTTGGTGAATCATGAGCTTGCGCGCTTACAGTGATTGGCGCATTATCCAGCTATAATTCAACGTAAAAGTACTCAGTAGTACCCGTATAAGTGAATAATATATCTATAACATAATGGGAAAGTGTAAATAAAAACCTCTTTTCCTTTGTTTGGTTAAATTATTTTAATGGGTACATGTTTCGTCTTACGATATCTTCAGCCCAAGTCGACAATATATCAAAACATGTAACTTAATCTAGGCAAGCACATACAAATCTTTAAAAAATTACGTACGGTCCAATTGAAATAAATTACGCAGTACACAACAACACATGTCTATCTTTTCAGAACACACAAGACGACCGTTGTGAAGTTAGCAACGTAATGGATGAAAATAGGTTGGGCAAAGTTAGGAATTTAAAGTGTAAGAAAATATTTGTTTGTTATTAAATATTAATTGATCGTTTAGCAAAGTGACGTTATTATTCCTTTTGTATTTTTCTATTTCTAATTGTTCTAATAAATCCATTTTATAACCCCTTTTACATCGGTGGATTATAATTAATATGATCACCCGATATGTTCCGCCTTTCGTTTTGCTAACTTCCTTCCGGTTTGACCTACATATAAAGAGTTACATTCTGAACATTTCACTGAGTAAGCTCCACACTCTTCCATAATAGATTTAGGGGTTTTTAAATTTGAGAGAATGTTATAAATTGTGTTATTTGGACTTTATTACAGGAACCTTCTTTAGAGAGCGCCGCGGTGACAGTTCGTAGTAATTCGACACAATTGCATAAAAAACAGATCAACTTGACAACGGATGGGTGAATTTTAAAGAGCTATGTCTTAAAATGTAACCCATAAATTAGCTCCTGTTCCGGGATTAATGCTGTTGGCTAAATCACCATGAAAGCATATTAAATCAACCAGTATATTGTGTCAAAATATAGCTTCTCTTCTCTAATTAAGTTCATGATTAAAGCAAGCGCGGTTTAATTTTATATTTATCCCGGAACAATGCTCTATGCTTACACATTTCAACAGTACCTTACTTTTACACATCAGTGCAATAGTTTCAACTCCGATTTGCTTTTCTATGCGCCCGTGTTTTGCAAGTAACTGGTATATGGATAAACGCCCCTCTTTACATCGCTATATTGTTCGAGGGTCTTGAGTAACCCCAAATTAGGGAGAATACCACCAAAATTGAAATGTGTTCTACACATAAAATGCAATACAAGATTATTAGATAAATTATTTATAGACCGGTCAACTTAACTGAACCGGACTGTGTGCATATACAGAATGTGTCACTGGACGTTTGATTTTAAGGGTACCTTTGTTATTATTAGTCATAGAAAGTCGGATAAAGAGACAAAGTAGTGCAGATTATAGATTATATATGTATTCTCTCTAATAATCCGCTGCGAAAAAAGTTGTATTCCAAATGGTTTCAGGTTTAATTTGAAAATGGGTCATTTATGAAATACGGTCAACATATTATTAACAACGTGCAACTTGTATTTGATAAATATGGCGCGGTCACATCATAGGCGCGGTAGCGAGGTTTGGGAGGACATAAATGGTTAATTTCATAAATCATAAATGTTCTATAATTATGCTTATACGTTATATTTGTGTTTATAGATACATACTTCACAAAATTAATGATTCCTTTTTGCGTATTTGCTTATTAACAATTAGTTTTCCTTATTTTGTAATATCATTGAACCCTGTCAGACAGTAAAGTTTATTATTATTATCTATTAAAACAACAAGTATTTGTTAAAAGTCCAATTTAATTGTTATATTGTAGTGCAGAAATGTTTATAGGGTAATTATTAAAAATTTATTATTTATTTTTTTCTAATTACATAAGGAATACGAAAACGTCATTTCAACCATTTTTTTGGTCACCTAATTTAATACTTGAGGAAGGTTTCTCAAGTATTAAATTTTTTTACACACTCATACTTTGAACTCTTAGGAAGGTTCATAGTATGAGTGTGTATTCGGTTATCAAAGTATCGTAATTCGTTTCTTTCTATTTCTAGTCCTTGATATGGTTAGATGTGGTTGTGATAACCAGTATAGATTGTAAGCAGTATAAGGTTGCATTTTGTATTATGAATGCCCTGAATATGAGAACTCAGAACTCAATGTAGTAAACATGAGGTACGATACAATGTGTTTAATTGAATTGTTTATAGCAACATAATTGGTCAATAACAAAATATGACATCTGAAAGGTGTTTCCTTTGCGTTGGAAGAAACCAATTAAAAACTACATACTACGTACCACAGCAATTTGACACAAAAATAAATTAAATAATATGAAACTATGAAAAAAAATATCTCAGCATACAAAACTTAACATATTGTAACACGCTGAATAGTTTACAAAGTGACAAAGTTGACAAAATAGTCAATTTTATTATCCATAAGTGTCTTGGTTTAAAGAGTGGGGAGAACTAGCAGCGGTGAACTGTGCATCGTTACAAACATTAATATTTGATTTGTATGGAAGGTTCCTTCCTAGTATCGTAAATCGTTTCGTCTTTTTATATTTCTACTCCTTGATATCGTTGGACGTGGTCTCTGGTCATAAACTATAAATTTACGACTTATAACATACTGACAGGTTTTCCGGAAGGACGGACGACAAAGTTTGTCATCAAATAAATTATATTTGCATGTAAACAGCTGTTTGACATTCCCGGCCAATTCGGATCGATTATGTTTTTGTAATAACCAGACAATCAGGATGTACGCATAACTATATTTCGAGTGAGAAGAAATAACGATGCATAGCTTAATACGGTGTGTGTTTGCAGTGAGATGAATTCCACAGTGTGGATGACGTTGATTATGTGAATGCGAGTCGGATAATAGATCGATGCTCCCCTTTGAGGTGAAATCCGGCGTGAAGGGCTCCCGGATTAACAACGGGAGAATTCTCGCCCTCCAGGTTTAGGTGTCCGTAGCTGCACGAGCACGGTTCGTCAGGTTCCTATGGCTTATATACGGGGCACAGAGCCGATGCCATTCGGGTTGACAATCGTAGAACGCCGTCTTGGCATTCATTGCTAAACCGGTTTTGGGATGGGATGGCACTTCAGCTTACACATGAGCGAGGAATTAACAGACGATATATAGGTTGTTTCTGAAATAACTGCTGGAACGACGTATAGTCTATTGGAAAGTTGTAAGACGTACGGATGAAATAGTATTACAAAAATCGTCTGACACCTGCTCTGGTTAGCCATCGTGCCATGCTTACTGATTGTGTAGTGCATCTTCACTAATTGTGGGGTAACTAAAGATACTCACCTGATCAAGTAATGTGATAAGGATTTACCACAATGGTAATGACTATATCGTATAGGTATACTCTATCATAGAGTTAACTATAACGATTTTCAAGGCTAGAATAATTTACAAGCATTTTTAACACAAGAGTGATAGAGTTGTTCTTATTAAAAAAAAGTATTTTTCCGGACTGACACAGTATATTATTTATCGATTGCTAGATACTACTACAATTTCGTCAATTTTACAGGAAATTGCAGTCTTCATGCATAGGTGACTTAACAACGTTTGTATTACATACATCTAATCCCATAATAAAAAGAAAAGTAAAAAATTAAATAAAGAATAGAGTTTGTCGTTTTTTTAGACCGATTTAAACCTGCTTCTTTTATAACACACGAAATACAGTAAAAAAACGGTTTTACATACCAGTTTACAATTATAATTAAAATGTAAAAATAAAGAGGTATTTAATTAAATTAATTATTAAGTGGAATATTATACATATTTTTTTTTTTTTAAATAGTTTTTTTTTTCAAATGTCGCCATATGGGCATTACTTTTGACAACACTATAAACATATTTTTCAGATTTCTGTTATACTTTGAGTTTTAAATTATGATTATGAAGAAATCTGATAGTAGATATTAGTTTTATAAGACCAAAAATTGGCCAATTAATATTGCCCTAAATGAGCAAGTGCTGCAAGATGTCCTATACAATGTGTGTAATATTAATTTTATACAAATTTAGAAGTTATAATTATAATGACTTAAATAATAATCTATGGCATTCATAAATAAATCAACGTGGTCGCATTATTAATCATAATATAGATTTGATGCAGCACCATTATCCCGCAACTGGTTCTGCTGTGTAAGGGTGGACGCACACATATCAGTCATGTGGGAACAAACCATGTTTAGACAAACCAAAAAATTTAGTGTGGCTCTCCCACTCACTGGTTCAGTATATCGCTATCACACTTTATTTTGTCTAACCGTATTTTGTTTCCACATGACTGATGTTAAGTGTGCGTCTGGCCTAATAGTGTTATTCCTATAATTCTTGTCTATAACTGGATTATAGATCACGATCATAATGCGATTGTATGCAACATTAAGAATAGGGTTACTCGATAATGAAGGGATACTTGAAACCAAATACAACAGTCTGTACAGTAGGTTATTCGAATAAATTATGCTTCGTAAAATTGCATACCATTGTGAAAACACAAATAATTTGCATACCACCAGAACTTCGTTCAATTAGGAAGAGACAAACAAAAAAATCTGATAGGGCCAGGCACATAACTTTATCATACTACACAGCAGTGTCAAACTGTGTCAAATGCTGTGTTTTGACAAAACTGTCAATAGAATCAAAATATCTGTATGTAGTTTTAATGTAGACACAACTGATTTCGATCATAGATTTTGCTCATGCAGTTAAACTAATAATTTTACCAAAAAATGTCAGACATAAATTTTACACAATTTCCTCTACGTCCTCTACTACTACTAGAGTAAACCTCCGTTCCCTTGGACCCTTTGAACAAAACTTGTTTCACCTCTAAGTTTAGTCATGGAACTGCTAATGTGTTTCTCCTCACATACACATACATAGCCACACACAAACACACACGCGCACAGACGTTTTTTTACCTTGGTCAAAAATGTTCAGGAGACCCAAAAGGACATATTTCCGCACAAATTTTTTTTCGACGCGATTGCAATACTTTATCATGCTATGTATGATAAAGTAAAAATAATGCGGTATTTTTATTGTTGCAACCATAATTCTGCGCAAAAAGTAACCGAAAATGTTTTGCTGGCATATTTGGAGAGCAGAGCCAAACTAGGAAATCCTTAACCCTTATATCGCGATAGCTTTCGCAATCGCTTGTTCTTCGCATAAATTCTTATTCATGTAAATATGTTCGCTGTATTATGCCTGAAAAGAGAATTTGATGTTTAGTTGACGATAATGGTACACGGTAACTTACCAGTGTCGGTTGTTCACCGACTTTATTAAGATGCTATTGTTTTAAGCCGAAACAATATCACATAACTCACCCCACAAAAAGCCAAAATGTCGTTACCTTCCTCTTCCTCGTCTTCTTCTTCTTTAAATACGGTTAACAATGGGGACAAAGATCGTGCCTAGAAATAACAATATGATAAAAACAGATATAGTGTTTAGAAGATCAAATTACATACACAACTACCGAGTAAGAACCAGAGGAAGCCTAAAAATATACAAATATAAAAGAACTAAATATACACAAACTATTAGATACTACAAGAACAATAGATTTATACAACAATACCAGAACAAAATAAAAGATTAAAAAACCAAAACTTTAGACTAAAAATCAAACATATGCTTATCCACAACCAACTGAAGGAGTGACCCAGACGTGACGCACACTTCAAAACGCTAACGACACCCTCGATTCCGAGAGCATAATACCTTGAAGGGAAGAGAGGAGTAGCCGTATATTATATACCGGGTGGTCCTTTTAACTTGAGACTAAATATCTCGAGAAATATGCATGGTACGACAAAAGTGTCTTAAATAAACTTAAATAAACTTAGACTCAAAGGGGGAAACGAGATGACGGTATCAGTTTCATTGCAGATGGCGCTGCTATCGGTGAAAATGAGGCTAACTTCATTTTGTTAAATGGGAATACCCAAATTTTCTATCAACTTATGATTTTACGCTAAATAAGAAGAATCTTTTGTCTGAAACTTTTTTTAGTACGATGCATATTTTTCGTGCGTAAACAAACCCTATGCGCATGACGGGGAAACGCGCGAGATACCAAAACGTGTCCACGTTGTGCACATACCTTCCCACATACCACCCTTCGCTTTGACTGCCAGACGGCGAGCGCATCCCATGCAGTGACAACGGTCGTAACTACCGCAGACGCCACAAACTTCCATCGTCAATAACTTTTGATAGGTAAAATCATAATTTTATAAAAAAGTTGGGTATTCCCATTTAAAAAAATGAAGTTAACCTCATTTTCACCGATTGCAGCGCCATCTGCAATGAAACTGATATCGCCATCTCATTTCCCCCTTTGCGTCCTACAAGTTTATTTAAGACACTTTTGTCGTACCATGCATATTTCTCGAGATATTTAGGAGTCTTAAGTTAAAAAGACCACCCTGTATAATTATATTGTGTACTCGCACTATGATTTATCATGTTCTTTATTGTACAGTGTTAATAAAACTCTTAACTCAAAAAAATATCAATGCCACCAATCTTAGAAAGCTAAAAGCTACAAAGTTTAAAAAGACTGCTTTCTACTTTTTTTACTACATTGTAGATATTACCAAAATAAGTAACGCTATACGGTACGTTTTCGTTCCATATCTTAATACTTGGCTAACGTACTACATAATCAGTACAAGTGTGTATCCACACATGTTAAATAGAACACGTTATACTACATATTAGAGATAGATTTATGGAAAAACTTTATGCTTGAGAGAGAGCCGTATGCGCGTCAACATAACGTGACTGTTATTTACTAGTTGTGGGATATACACTTGAGCTGATTACACTGCCGTCACTTTAGCAAATGGTTTTTAAAAATCAAAAATTTGTAGCGCTACTGCCATTATTCGCATTTTCTGTTTAAGATGAATCTGTTAAAAATCATCAAGCATTAATTTTCGTCATATCGATGCAATTATCCTCATAAAATCTCATCAACAAATTGCATGCGTGGTGGCACATCTTTCCAAGATAAACTCACATATATTACATAATTACATAATTTCCCAGCTTCATAAAGCTGGGAAATTACCGTGTATGCATCACGTAACAAGGGTAATATGTTGATAGTGATGATTATGCTGCTGCGTCATCCGTAATTATCTAGTTAAGGTGTATGATCTGCATTACCAGCGGAGCGAATAACATGTCAACCGGTTACAAGGGAGGAGGCTGACGCGCCCTGTTTTGCGCGTGTAATTCGCATGAGTGAGGGGGAATGGAATGGAGACTGGAAAGCTGTCTTCAAAGCTGCTTGGTAACTACTTCCTTTATGTACCATTTATAATTCATGAGGAAATCACGTCTTTGAGTGATGGATCCCTATGAAATATTAATGCACCCCGGCAGGTTTTCTGATCGGAATTACGATTACAAGCAGAATGTGAAGAGTTTGTGCTCTTGGGATCTCAGATTGTAGTTGGAGATAAACTGTTGATTTTTTGAGACTGATTATTAGGAAGTACAACCAAACATATATTTATTAAGAAATTAATATTTTATCGTTTGACCGTCCAGTGTGTGAGTGAGACAAGACAAATCTGCGTAACACGTTTTCCCGCTTCCTGTAAATGTCTACTAGTGACGATAATTACGAAAACACAATAATAATAACCACGTAATACTGTATTTAACATAGAAGTACCTATGCCAAGCATTATGGGCTCTATGAATTATGAATTTACATTGTAAACCTTGTTGACATACATTTAGTTCGACTTTCCTTGTACTATTTAGTAGAATTAATGAATAAATTATTGTATTTAATAAGCACAATGTTCCAAAAGGCAAGTTTTTTAAAATTGGCTATATAAAGTAGAAGTGATATAATGGAAAGTGACGACAAGGTGAATTTTGTTGGTATCAAGGTTGGACTAAAAGAGTAAAGTAATATGATAAGTAATTCTACGGCAGAGTTTGAAGGTATGCGTGTCAATGCTAACTAAATTATTATTGTTTGATGGGTGTTGTCTTGAAATCGCCCATTACAATACAATTTTCAAAAACCGGGAAAAAATTCGTCGGAGTCGGAAAAAATGTACCGACTCCGACTCCGGGTCCATGTTTAAATAATGTAGAAAGAGACATGCGAGATGGCCGTTGCCTCAATAGATAGTAAACGATTAACTGAACATATTATTAGGTCTTTTACAAAGTACCTACCTACATATGTAAATATAATTTAACTACAAAACACACCACCATAACACTCACTACCAACATGGTGAGTGATGATTAGCAAAATGATTATTGTGAGTCGCTTGCCGCGTCGCATATACATATAGTTTATTTCCAATTTCCAACAACCAACTTCAATGTGCTAATTATGATAGCATCATCTACAAATAAAAAAATCGGACTTCGAAGTATACTTAGACGAATTAGAACTTTACAAAGTGAAGCGACAACGTGTGGTTTTCCTTATTCATCTAAATTAAGACAATTTGTTCCTATTCGTTCGGCCACAATCAGCAGGTGAACAATTCATGAAAGATTGCAAAAAGTATTTTAATGATATTCCCTTAAAATTTTAAAAATAGTTTCCTACAACTTTTGTACCAGAAGAAACAACGTGATGGTATCAGTTGTAATTATTAACTCTCAACTTTTTATACCCCCACATTTAATGTGGTGAGGGTATATTGAGTTTTATACAACATGTGTAACACCGGTCGTGGCAGATATAGACTTGATGCAACAGACCTCTGCTTCTGCTTCCGCCACTGCGGAAGTTCTGCAAACTTTTTCATCTCTGCTTCTACATCCGTTTCCGCAATTTTATAACAGTAGTGTATCGAAAGTTTCCATATATGGTGTGATTCACGAGATACGCGCTAATTGGCCGAACGCATGCGGCGAGGGTTGAGGGGCGCGTGGCTGCACGCGTTAAGATTGTTTGTTTTTGTAGTTTATTACTACGCCGTGGGCTCTGTCGGATGCCTTTTGCACTTACGATTAACTACGTGTTTATTTACTTAATAGTTTTGTGTTTTAACATAAGTTAAGAGTGCAATGTGGTGGAAATTAAATGGACACAAGTGATATCCTCTTACCAGTAGTGCGGCAGTATTTGTCAACTCCTCCCAGTAGCGTTGCCAGTGAACACATTCAGTGGAGCTGGCCTCATATACGAAGATCACAGAAACAGGGTGTAGCTGCAAAATTACTTTTTATGAAGTACAACATGCCTTTGTTAGATTTTGAATATTAGATTAATAAATAAAATGTTACATCATAAAAAACTATTATTTTTTGTATAGTATTTACACATCCGTTTCCGCATCCGCTTCCGCATCCGCTTCCGCATCCGCTTCCGCTAAAAAATATTTTGGACATCTGTTTCCGCTTCTGCTTCTGTTATGACAGTTCCGTTGCATCACTAGTCTATGTACACGATAACTGCCGTAATTTTGAAGCAATTGATCTGAAATTGGGTATACAAACTTATCTCTTAAAAAGTAAGGACAAGTTCGAGAATGGGCAAAATCGGTTCACTTTTTTTTAATATTTTACGGTAGGGGGTATTTTAACTTCATAACTTCAGCACGGCTGAAGATAATTTTCTTACTAGTTTTTATTTTTATTCGCCCCAATATCTGAACTTTTAACCGAAATTGATTCTTTTTTTCGGCACATGAACAAATTTATCAAAATTATTACATCCTTTTGTCTTTAACAGAATAAGTAGAGATTTTAAATTGAGATTGTGAAATAGGTCATTTTCATGATGTGAATAAAGTCATTAAATAAAGTGATGAAAAGAATAACTGCCGAGATATTATGTTTGTTTACGCAAAGTTCAGGTTCATATAATTAATACATTTTTGTGATAAATGGATAATAAACAAAATTTCCATTTTATCCTTTCATAACAATTTTTTTGGTACAAAATATTACGGAAGTGTGATTTTATTGTTAAGTACTCTTGTAGGCTCGATTTGACGTACTAAAACACAGTTTGACTCAACTCTAACACATACTATATTTTTATATATTTCGCTTTCTATACGTATTTACATTTTTACATTTTGAAAATGAAAATTATTGTACACACATGAAAATCAACAGCCAGATCATTTCTTCTCCCTTAAAAATAAATCTAAATCGGGTAAAATTTTGTTTCCATAATAACAACTGATAAAAAGCAACCGGCAAAAGTTTGTGAAACTGATTTTAAAAATACTGATTTTTCGGTTTGTCATTTTTTACAAACTGAATATGTAATTTTCTAATTCTATCTTTTTTGTTGTACAGGTAAGAACATCACTCCACTCAAGTTTCTATTTCACCAAAGTACAGCATACGTAAGTACTACACGAAATATCTAGCTCAATCAGCATCGTCAGTTCATAAGAGTTAATCATACGGCCCATTATGCGCGAGACCACCGCACCGCGCCGGCTATGAATAAATAATTAACTTGTCAGGCGACACAGGCTTGCCAAAATTTTGCCGCCTCCGTTGCGCACGTGTCCATTATTCACCGCTTCATCCGTGGTTATTGTGCAGTGTGCACGCTACCGACCGACCGGTCGCCACATTAATGAATGAGTTCGCATAGGAATTAGGATAATGTCCAATTTTCATCACCGCGAATCAGGTTCTACCTATCGTAAACAACCTGCGAGTGGTCAATAGCCATTTTTTACCGGACGCACTTAACAAAGCCCCGATAGCGAATGCCGGTTCGATACGAGTCACACTGCGATTTAGATAGGCGGTATTAGCGGTGCTTTTGAATCCATATAAACATTGAGTTGCTGTTAGTCCGTACTTTGAGGATCGGGTTAATGTAGGATTTAAATTAACGGGTGATTTCAACTGTACAAAAGTTTAGTTTGCGTGTTACATCAAGAGCTGTGAAACCACATCATAGGTTTGTTAACAGAATGTAATTAGTTGATATACTGCATGGCAACAAAATTCTATGACCGTGTTAAAATTACTAAGGGCAGCATACGCTGTTAGTTGCGTAAGCACGTGTTAATACCAGCTGGATGTTATACCTTTTCAAAGGCATTGTAAAATAACGGCAAAAATGGCTTTTATCGAATGAATCCGGAACATTAAGGTCGTTCTTATTTTTCAACATTTTTTCTCCTGCAGACACTCTCAATTTATTCCTTTATGCGCATACTTAATTCCTGTGAAGGCCATAGGCACACATGAAATTCCAGGCTCCTCAACCTACGTATCCTATATGATATAAGACAAGCTATAAAAATATTTTTTAAAGAAATAAATATCGCGTTTTTTTAAGGTGTGCTATATTTTATTAAAATATGAAATGAAAACATGTTATTTTACAAACCTAACATGTCCTTTTTCTGATTTTGGGTTCAATAAATGTTTTGACGATATTATCGTAATTTATGGTTTCAATTAGTTAGTATATTGAAAATCCTTTTCAATATATAGTATTGCAAGTGCACTGAGCTTTTGCTCCGAAAGTGTACCGAGCAAATGTTTTTTTACCAGCTTTAAAATAGAAAATGAACGGCATTAAGACATTAGGAGAGGTGGATTTAATTTTGTATTTTTGTTATCTAAAATAAAATTTAACTTCTCTGAAACAAATCTACCATTTTCAATAAATAAAACTGTTCAATTTATATATTTTGTTTATCGACATTTAAATCATTGTCATAAGTTTATAAAAGCTGGGTAACTGCAATAAAATATGTTTTGTTATTTCTATAACTATGTGGAACCATAACTTACTAAAATTACGTTACAAAAAATAAAATAAACAGTGGATTTATAATCGAGTATAGGTCGACTAAAATGTTTAATTTTAATTTCAGTTCCCAAAAAATGGGTTTTACATTTCATTTTATCTTATTTACGCAGGGTTTGAGAATTCATTTCATGCACATCATGCGAATTCCACAAATCATATAAAAACCATGCTGTTTGTTACATTAGAATATAAGGCTGTTTTGTATTATTTGGTGCGGTTTTGAGAATACTTGACATTGTTCGAGCATTTGTGTCTCACTATGGAAAAACAGATTATTTCGATAGTTTCTTTTAGATTTTAACCAACAATCTTTATGGCGTCACATTTTTTTATTCAAAGAAGGTATCAAAGAATATCAACCAATCTCGTTTTTTTGGCACTGCATTCTTTAGGTAGGCTAAAATTTAATCTTGAATCTTGGAACTTGGACTGCAAAGAAGAATGTAATCAGTGATTAAATGAAGAGTTATTTCATTACTGTTAAACGACCGGTAAAAATTGCCACGTGCCCTATTACAAAGTTCACGTGGTCACATAATTTCGACAAACCTTCAATTTTCAAGGTGCAAGTGTTCATCTGACCCGACTTAAAGAATTCTATCAAGTCCAATTATTTTTTAGGACAGCTAAAGTTATGTTAAACTAAATTTTTTAAACATTTAGCTTATTTTTCTCAAAAATGTGATGTTATGGAGGCTCGTCTACAAAAAAAAACATGGAAAAAATAATGCACAAGAAAAGAGTATCGAAATCATGCATAAAGGGCCGTCGACGTCCGGCCCTATTTCAGAAAGCGACCCCGAAGTATGGATATGTAATTGAATTTGAGTTGCCATAAATGTTGTTATTATTGTTGTAAAGTATTTATATTATATATAATTTTAGAATCCGAAGTCGAATTATTTATTATATAATTTGTGGGACCTAACCACTATTTTATTTAACTAGAGTGGGGCCCCCTTTCGCCGGGCCCTAGGCACATGCCTGTTTTGCCTACTGGTAAACGCGGTCCTGGGTCGACGAATAAATGTACCCAATGGGCTGGAAAATGAGTACATTTTAATTCTATAAAATAATAATAAAATAACCTTTTATTTCGTTTTACTACAAAAAATTTACACAGTAATTAACATAATCGTAAAACAATAAAATTCATCAAACTAACTTCGTGATATTAGAGTATTTTACAAATTTTCAAGTACTTAATACTCAAAAATATAAGTAACGTACCTTAGACTATCCTGGCCAACAATGAACAAAATCTAACAAGTGATCACTGTTTGTGGTATGCTTTAGTATGACTTTTGTATGCGTAGAATCTGTGGTATGTAAATGTATTGTGTTAAAGGAAAATAAAACCTTTCTTTTTATTTTTTTTATTTTTTTTTTATTTTTTGTAATATTATTAAATCGAACTTATTCTCGATTTTGAGCACGTTGGGACACGGGATGTATTGATCTATCTAAATTTCGCAAATTGATAAGAAAAATTTTAAGGTTATGTTTTGTCTATATAAATTAGGTACATAATTCATAACAAACATCTTTAAAAGTGTTTCCTGAAAATTGTAGTATGGATATGTTATAAGGTAAAAATGAGTACACGGCTACCATTAACCTTTCGATAAGCTAAGTTAAAAGCATAATTTTATAAAGTATTATGTAAAGTCCATGTTAACAGTCGACATAAGACACGCTATTATTAATTATTGAAAGTATTTTTTTTTGGTAGACATTCGGAAATTTTGTTTTCATCATCGGGGGTTAGCTACAAAAAAGAACCAGTTGAAACCAAAATAATTTACACAATTGACGTCCACATAACAACTGAAAAATCCATTTGGGTATGTACTAGTGATGTAAAGTTTCGTTACTTTCAAATACTTGTAACTACCCGTTACTAGTACCCGTTAGGTACTTTGCACCCGTTACTTTATTACAGTTACTTTTTACCCGTTACTTTGTACCCGTTCCTTTGTACCCGTTACTTTGGTCAAGTAGTACCGATTGAGTATTCAGTACTGTTTGATTTTGAGTGCTCGCACCATCGTTTACTTACGTATACTAGTACACATATATCGTATTTGCCGCAAACGTACACTGAAGGCAGTAGAAATACCTATAAATTTCCACTGCCTCTGTAGCTCAAATGGGAGGGCTGTCAATCGGAAATTGGAGGGTTCCTGGTTCAAATCCAGGCGGAGGTGTTTTTTCCAAAAATTATCCGCACCTGGATTAATTATCATTCGCTTCTTTAGTTGATTCTACATTACTGACGAGTTTACGTATTAACCATTTTACCTTGAATTTATCCGTGTATTGTATGTATGTAATCGGTAGAAACATATTCGTACAATTCAATCCACTCTAATGAATAACCAAGCACCGACAAACAAGTTCGGTTGCTGATTCAGGAAACTTGGAATGTTATACCACAAATCGATATTGGTAAATAATTTGATTGAGATGATTCCACGCTGTCTAGACGCGTGCATAGCAAAGCGTGAGACAACTTATTATTGATTTTCTTTTGCTTCTCCGTTTCGTTGAATTGTAATCATTACTTTGTTTTAGCATTCAAATTGATCAACAGCCTGACATATAACGGTTTTTATCGAACGCAGTATACATAATAATTCTCTGCCGTCCAACTCCAAATTAAATCCTAGGCAGAAGCGCAGTGTAAGCGCCAACGCTGGACTAGGAGTTTAAACACCTCCGTGGTACTCCTTTCCGCTAGGACAACGACCTGGGGTGCGGTGGTCTTCAACAAAACAGAGCCAATAAAGTAAATGGGCACGGGTAGTACGTTTAGTGAGTGGTTGGTTGGGAAGATCATCCGCCTGCAAATGTGGACTTTATACTTGCAGCAGAGATGCAATCCGCGGGGTCAACTCGAGAGCCCGTGAGATAAGTACCCATGGACTCTCATTTAAAATTCTAGTGCGCCACTGTCGGTGACCCTGCGGTCTGCCAGCAGCAGCAGCAGCACTCTCTCCACTCCTCTGGCGAGTAGGGGCCCTCGTTTGTAAAAAAATACTACCACCAGGGCACGTACTTAACTAGCATATTCCCAGTGGAAACTGGATCATGCCCCAGTAATAAATTGAACACCTGAGTAACTGCGAGAGAGGGACAAAGGGCATAAAACATAAAATATTAAAATATACAACTGCAGTTTTCTTTTCAGAGCATTAAGCAGAAATCTGTCAACAAACTTGCTTCGGTCCCCGGCGCTTACTCAGATTTGTTTGGAATTTCTTGGTTTTTAACTAAAAAAAGGTGCTGATTTTAGATGTAATGATAAATTTTGAAAATTCTTATATGTGCCCTAACTAGAGTAATGAATAGCAATTAACAGTTCAGGTGAAAACTACCGGATAAATATTGTTTTCCGCCAATCGTTTATTTATGAGTGAATAGACTCATTAAAACCGTTGCACGATTTCATTATAAAAAGAAAGTGTTTAAAATTGTAATTATACGTCCTGCGCGAATATTGAAAGAGTTTTACACAAAATTATAATGTTTAAAATCATGAATTCATGAAAGCATAACGTTTTGTTTATGATCAAACAAAATATAGGAAATCACTAGATCTCTTATAACTAAGACTTCCGACGTAAAATAATGGTTAAGATTAATAATGCTTAGATTAGTTTCAGATTGTCAAGCATATTGCTTATTACCAAAAAATGCTCTTAGAATCGATTAAAGATAAATTAAGTAATTAACTAATCGCCATAGAATTTGTTGTTACCAATAGACAGCCCGGCGCATCCGCCATTTTAGGAAACGATTTGCAAAGTATTCTATATATATATATATAGAGATAAATATGTCACTAAGGTAAAATCTCAAATTATTCCTTCAGCTTAATAAACATTAGACGCCATTTTTTACTGTACTGCAGGTTGGTGTGACAACTTTTTTCCGGACATGATGTCAAAGTTTTTGTTTATTAATGTAAGTGGTTTTCAATTGGTTAAAACAGTCAATTACTTAACAATAATTAAACCAAGTAAGTACGTAGGCATTCAAGCTAGAATCATTTAGAAAATAAACTGCTTTTTTGGCATTTTTTGTCTATTGAAACTCCTCCAGATTTAAGTCATCTTGCTTTATAAATAAAGAAACAAAACAGCTTTACTTTTAGGTCTTCCAGTACATTATATTGCCTTCTGGGTCTTATAATATACTAAGATGGTTCGCATCTTTGCTTAAACGGAAATTATTAAACAAGTACATAATAACAATATTGTGGTAAGTAAAAAATTCAAATCCCACTTGCCCAGGATGATATTTTCCTGGGGCAAGTATTTTCTTTGTATTCCTCGAGATCGACGCAATGTCACTAAGACGTCATTCGCTGTATAATGCGAGTAAGTAAGTTATAGCCATTATATGCGAGTCAAATATGTCGTATTATCTGCGACTCATACATTTCACATAAATTATTCATAAATTTACATGGATAGCTAACCGTGTAAGGCCGGATATTGTAAACGTCGAATAAGAGTTTACTACTAGCACCGTACTTTTTTTCACAATTACCGAATCCTATTGTGAAAAAAGTAATTCGCTAGGAAAATCTTATTCGACGTTTATAATACCTGCCGTAAATCTCATGAATAATAAACTACCGTAGTGTCACTAATGGCCGGGTGCGCGATGCAACCACCTCTACAGGTGTAGGCGGTAGTAGGTCTACGAGGCGTAAATGGTGCAGATTGCTAATAAATGTGACAGTTATCTGTACTGTATAAGTGGTCCGATCAAGTTTATATTATTTAAGTACGTAGGCTTTCACGGCCAGAATCATTTAGAAAATAAACTGCTTCCGGGTTATGCCGTGTGTCAAGATTTGTTAATGCTGACGTTAGATAGACTTACTGAGTTCCTTAACCACCTGAACAATGTTAGTCCTTCCATCAAATTCACGATGGAAATAGAAGAGGATAATCAGCTGCCTTTCTGGGATGTGCTGGTATACAGAACGTCATCGGGTAGACTTGGACATACAGTCTACCGTAAGAAGACACACACCGATCGGTACTTGAACGCCAAATCACACCACCACCCCCAACAGAAGAGAAGTGTTATTAACACTTTGTTCAACAGAGCCGAGAAGGTATGCGACTCTAGCACCTTGGACGACGAACGAAAACACTTGGAGTGGGCCCTACGTCAGAATGGATACACCAAGTCTGACATACGGGGTGTCACACAAAGAAAACAGCAAGTCTCAGAGGAACCGCAAGAGTCAAAGGGGTTCGCTTGCTGATCATACGTAAGTGGGGTATCAGAGAGAATCGGTAGAGTACTGAAGAAATCGGGTATCACGGTAAGGTACAGAGCATCAGCTAAGGTAAAGGATCGTTTGCCTAACCCAAAGGATATCACACCACTCCTGAAGAACGACGGGGTATACAAGATAACATGTGAGTGCGGAACATGCTATGTAGGACAGACAGGACGAAGCATCGAATGTCGAATCAAGGAGCACAGTAGGGACACCCGGCTAGGCCAGATTCAACAGTCCGCTGTTGCTCAACATTGCCACGAGTCGGGACACAATGGTATTCGATGACGCGAAGATGTTGGCAAGGGTGGGTAATTATCATCGAAGGCTTATTAGAGAAGCCATCGAAATTTACAAACATCCTGACAACATCAATCGCGAGGACGGCACTGACATTAGTAGGGTCTGGAAATCGATCCTAACGCGGTCAGGTGGAAAACCACATGGAGCGGCAGCTCCAGATGTGCGCAGTGAGGCGTAAATTCAGGTATATAAGGGATCCTTTCTTGGTAGGTCTTCAGTATTCAATTAGCTTTGAAGAAGCGAGCAACATGGTTCGCGAAACGTCAGCATTAACAAATCTTGACACACGGCAAACCCGGAAGCAGTTTATTTTTGTATTATTTATTACAATATTGCATTTGCTAATATTTCTTCCTGTGTTATTACAGTTGATAACGCAACACTTATTGTGTCCCATTATGATTATTTATACCAACGATCTGTTATTAGTTCTGACGGATTGGATCACCATAATGCACCGTGAACTACTGCACTTAGGGTAGGCATTTTAGTTAGGTATTTCTTCGCTACGGATGCTTAGATCGTTTTTCAAGTCCCCTCCACGGTGTATGCACAGGGCGAATATTCCACCCGACTGTCATCGGTGGACATTATATCCACATAGATAAGTACATAATGAATGAGTGTAGTAATAGATATATCATTTTATGATACAATTAATCGTGTTAATACTGATTTAACAACTGTTTCCCGTTGGATTGCAATGTTAGCATTATCTGTGACAATTCGGCAGTTTAGCATCTTAACGGTGCTATATACAAAATACAATACCAACTTAGGCGCCGATCGTACGTGTTGTTGTCTTATTGCAGCGCCAGTAATCCGGCTTTAGAATCTTCGAGCTCCGTATCGGAATTGCTATACTCTAGCCAACCGACGGAGCGCAACGTTGATCGCATAGCAACAAATTGCGGATTAATTTTATCGAAGGAATCACCGTCGCTGCTGTCGTATACCTACGGATTACAGCGCAGGCCAACGGTAAGCGGAACGGCAACAATAGAATTTGAAGGTTCAAAACCACGGCCAATGTAATCGATAATAATAACGATGCTAGAGATGGAAATTTTCGCGAATTAGATTAAGATGTTTTGCGAATAAATTTGTGAAAAAAAAACTAAGAAACCGGTTTATAAGTGAAGGTACTATGCGCGCCAAAAAAGTCTTACAACTAATTTTGACATCATGTAATTCTGGCTTGCAAACTTGACAGTTCGTGCGTGTCTCATACTTCATACCCAGGAATGATCAAAACAGAGATTACGTCCATCAGCGTACAAAAATCGTTTCGTTCTGCGCATCTACGTCACAACAGAATTGCTATCTCACTGAAGGAATTCCAACCTCCAGTAAGAGTTCTTTAACGTGCACGTCGCATCATGACAGCACACGGGGCCACCGGCATTACTTTCCTCATCCGATGGAAGGCGGCATGCAATGGTATTTGTTCTCTGCCTAAAATACCAGGACAGTCGATTTTAGCCCAAGCCGGGAAGATGTCAACATTGATGTGATATATTAAACAGTGTTTAGTTAGGTTATATGAAAAAAATATCGGTGAAAGCAATTGGGGAACTAAATCGCAATAGTGTTATCGTCAACAGGATGATAGGTGTTATAGGTCAAGTGCGGAAAAAGGTGATTATTAAACTTTACTAGCGATCTAATTGAGCCTTTGACCCTTTCTAATCAATCAAATCAATGAAGTCTGTAATGTCCCAACTCCCAGCCCATACTTAAAATTGTAATAAATACAATACCTCTCATATCCTATGCGCATATCCTCTCATATAACCAGATAATTAAAATTTACCATGTCACTTATTTTATTTAATTATCCATTGTTTGAATAACATCAATGATATATGCGCACATAATTACACGCTTAATTTATCAATATTCGCGTATTAACATCATTATTATTAGTAATTTTAAGCAAATAATGTTCGTGTTTGCTATTGGCTGCATCTCTGTAATTTTATGGGACGGTATTGATTTGGAAAATTATTCAACAATTCAAAATATAAATTATTTATGTATTTGGTAACTTAGAACATGAATTATGAAAAAAAAACTATGGCTTGCAAAATAAAATATAAATAATACGTGTTCTACGTTTATTTATTATATTTAATCAAGTGAACCCCAATAATCTGTGCAACATAGTACCTTATTTTAAAGAATGATGTCCAGACGCTTACCCAAATATCGAGTTACTGTACGGAGCGTTTTAAATCGTTTTTGAGAGGTACCATCGCGATCATATAAAACAACTACACTCTAAATTTGCATTGATTAAATAGTGCTTCGTAATTTTTCATTTTATATTTTGATATATGATCAATAAAGAAAGACTGTAGGCCGAGAGCTTGAGCAAGAACATACCTCATAAAACATTCATTCATAGAAATAAACCGTGGCCATTTTGGGATTAATTTGACAACTGTGACATCTGTAAATCAAGTTACGAGGGGCGTTTATCCATATAACAGTTACATGCAAAACACGGGCGCATAAAAGGCAGATCGTAGTCGAAACTATTGCAGTGATGTGTAAAAGTACGGTACTGTTGGAATGTGTAAGCATAGGGCATTGTTCTGGGATACGTATAAAATTCAACCGCGCTTGCTTTAATCATGAAGTTAATGAGAGAAAAGAAGCTAATTTTTGACACTAAAGACTGGTTGATTTAATATGGTCACACGATGATTAAGCTAATAGCATTAATCTCGGAACAGGAGTTAATTTGTGAGTGATATTTTAAGACATAACTCTTCAAAATTGATCCAGCTGTCTAATTCATCTGCTTTTTATGCAATTGTGTTGAAATTACTACGAACTGTCACCGCGGAGCTCTGTAAAGAAGGTTTCTGTAATAAAATCCACGTAACAAGACAAAGGAGAAGAGTACTAGCAGCTCAGATCAATAATAACTAATAGTTGACAACAACTACAGTAGCTGCCTATTGGCAAAGGGCAGAAATCGGCTGAGAAAATTAAGTAAGTATGTTTGTTTATCCACAAGTCGTATCACAAGCCGACGTCGATCACACTGTCATAAACGCCCCTCTTAATAAACCTAGTAATTCAATGGGTATTGCTGCCGTATAGGCAACCAACCAACAATAGAGTTTACTAAAGACATCAATAACGCTGTTTAGACTTGGTTACCTATACACGGAAATAGCACAGTTGAGTAAATAAATGCTGTAAAAATCAAAGGTCCTTATTGGCGTGAACTCGTGTCTGTCAACATGGAAATAGAATTTCTGTGGCTAAGAAAGAGTTGGCACAGTTCAATTCTGCGCCACAGAGAAAAACTTTTAAAAAAGCATCCTTTAGCGGCATTTATTTTTTTACAACCAGCGTCTGGCTTCAAATCTCTTGAGGGTTACTACCGCCATCTATCAGCTTTCTCATGATTTATACAGATATCCCGTTGGGGAAAAGCTGTCCCTTCCAATCTGGAGACATATCAGTTTATTACGCCGGCTGGCTTCGCTCCGTCGACATCTCCGTTTTGAATTTCTACATAAAACACGATTTACGACATTGAAAGTTAAGTTATATTGCAAACAGTATTATTTTGATTATGCGTTATAAATCATATTGAAACATCAGACATCATACTTTTATTAGTTTAAAGTGGTACTTAGAACTAGGAATATTATACATCTTAATAACACTTAATAGTTTTGCTTCAAATGTTATTCATTTATTTGGCCAATTATTCTGTATATTTTTAAATTCTTTCCAACAATTTATTGCAAATTTAGACAGCCAAATCCTTATAGTTTTTGCATTATTGCTTTTACCTAAATAAAATTAGTTTTAAGATACAGATTATATCTCAACTACATACTAGATTTGTTCAAAGTGGTTTATGATGTTCTATTTAGCATTTCATAATTTTGGACTACATCTGTTAAGCAATTTCCATTCAAAGAATGCCGATTTTTGTATATCACTCTATATATGGTTACAATTTTGAAATGCAGACATTTTTCACATGCAAAAGTAATAGCAATGTCAGTGTCACCTTGTCACACAACAATGGATAAGACGGTTTTTATTCAGTAATTATTATTAATCGTTATAATAAAAATCGTTTTTGAAAGGTGAACTCTTTTTTTAGAAATTACAAAAAAACGAAACAAAACGAAATTGCATATTAGTATTGAGTAAAGCCGTCTTATATTAATCCCAAGAAGCTGTGGTAAGGTTATGTTCATTGAATTACGGGCAGCCTGTATTACTAGGCCAAATTTCAGCGAATACCTTTATTTGGAATACATGTAATTCAATTTCAATAAAACTAGTTTAGTTACTACTACTAAGATTTCTACAAACCTTTACTGCTGAAACTTTGGGTTTTCTATTAGACGGAAGTTTTAGTTTGAAACGAAAATCTAACAAACAAGCAAAGCAACAAAACGAAATAGAATTGCAGGTTATTTTGCGGGAAAACTCCGGCTTCCTGAAACGGCAAGGTAAACCACCCTCATTTCACCACCACCACCATCCATACGCCTCACCCCCACACGCTTATGGGGGAAGTTTTATTGCTAGATTAAAAGTTTCCGGCGTAGTAGGGTATATTTGCATACTTTCGATTGTTTTTCCACCCCTTAAATATGCTATCCTTGGGGTTGCCACGCGCATCGCCAGATTGTGTGTTACGCACCCCCGAGAGCACTGGGGTTATGAGTTCTGGCGCTCTTTTTTTTGTCTTTTTTGTTAACTTTTTCCGTACATTCAGAGTTGGAGAAAAATATAAGGTGAGAATTTTTATTGCATCAGAAGGATTTTAAAACCATCCTGGGAATGTTTTTATTGCATCAGCACGGAAAACAAAATTACTTCTGGTCGTCTTCTTGAGGAAAAAAAGGAATGGAAAAAGCGAAGGAGGATGAAAGGCAGGTGAAATAATTTTATTTTTGTTGTACCGTGAAATTCTAAAATTACCCCGCTGACGCGGCTCCGGGATGATTGCGCTTCCTGAACTTTGTGAATTTGTATTCTTTTCTTGTTACACAAAAAATCGGCACAAAAGTCCACTAAAAAGTCGCTTTGCTTAATGACTAAAAGCATACAGAATTTGATATGGGGTTTACAATTATTTTCTTGTATTTATCGGTCCTGTTATATGGTATGATTTGGATAAAAATTTCGTATTTTAACTATTTTTCTCTAAAATTAACTTAACTAAACCCAATATTTACCAATTCTTTGTATGTATCCTGAATATGACTCAATCAAACAATCAAAATGTATACATCAGGTCGTGGAGATTAATTTCAAATTATACAAGGTCTTTCACGACAAGCTGCCATTAGAAGTATATGCAAAGCCAATAGAATAAGGGATTGAAAAGTGGACTTATTTGTTGGATACGATCTTTTTAAATAATATAGTTTGATAATATGGTGACATACAGGCGGGATGTAAATTTTAATTAAATCAAAAATTACAGCCACGACCTGGATTTGAACCAGGGACATTTGCGTTTCTAGCAACAATTTAATAATAATTGAATTTAACAATATGTCGTTAAACATTTTCAGTTATAATATAGTTCGAGTTTTTGGTTCCTTCCGGTTTCACCGGAAATGGTGTTATATTTCAAATGTAACACCCTGTATTCTATAGGTTTTTTAAATCTTCCTTAAATTTTAGGTCAATAGTATGTTACATACCCTATACCTAATATATGTCATTTTTGAGATATTGAATTTTTCAATAAATAATGACAGCTGCAAAGTTGCCTTAAATTAATTATAAATTATCCGGTGTGAACGTTGGAAAAAAGTTGTTCGGCAAAATTCTTGTGAAGGTAACATGTTATCGACACATCTGCAGAGTTCGAAAAGTTATACAGAGTGTTCAAATTATAAGTTCAAAGTTGAACTAGAGAAAAGTAGTAAAAGTAGTTTTTTCAAGTGGCAACTCTTGAATGCATTTTGAAATTTTAGGAAAAATGTTAGATCAACTTTGTGTAAAATGTCCTATACCTAAATTGCATTTTTACCTACTCAGGGTACGGGCACGCTGGCGAGCGTTTTTGGGTTTTTGTCGCTAGCGACAGAAAACAATAACAAAAAGTCGAGTATAAATCAAACAACGCGTTGAAACTAAAGCGACACGCTTCAAATCGCTTAGCTAGTAAGCGTTTCGCTCTGGATTCAACGTTGTTTGATTTCTATACGACTTTTAGTTATTAGTTTTAGTTTTTTTCGCTCGCGACAAAAATCGCAAAATCGCTCGCCAGCGTGCACGTACAGCCGAAGAAAATAAAATCTTTACATGACCGCAGCTAGCCTACACCAAACGTAGGTCGGAGATTGTCGGTCGTCGGTCGTCGGATACCTACCTGCTAAAGTCATAAAGCCAAAATGTCACTTTTGTTTCGTTTCGTTTTATTTTTCTGTATGTATGGAATGAAATCGAATTTCGTCTATGTATATTATGTTTCCGATATCCGAAACTGAAAATAGTGCATTGTAATATTTAATGTATTTTAAAATACACAGTAAATTAATTCTTATTGCAAGTAGGTATACCGACAGCTTCAGTCGATATACTGCTGTTATAGTTCTAAAGGTCGTATCTGCAAATTTGTTGAATATTGTGTTAAGCACATATTTAAGTGCTTGATCATCAGGGCGCCGCCGGCCGGCGTATGTCTGAAACACAAAACCGATCATTATATTCGGCGTAAATAATTTTTGAAAAATTTCTACAATTTTGCATGTAACTGAATATCTTCTTTGTCCCGGTTTCTACTTTGCTGCAGATATGCCCTTTAGAACTATTGTTCAGCATTTTAGTTTAATTATAAAAATGATGTTATTTTTTGTTTATTAAAATTATATTTTGACGTTCTCTAATAGCACCCATACGCATTTTCTTATGTGTGATATGCAAGGGGGGGATTTAGAATCCAATATGAATGATTTCACATCAGAATAATATTTCGATAACTTTCAAAAAATTGTAAAATTAAAATTTATTTCAACTTCAATCTATTATGTTACTCAATTTATTATCAGTAAATTGTTATTTAATATTAATTAATCAATTAAATTTTATTATTTATTATGTAAGGTATGGAAACGACAAAATCTCTGGAACGGATTGCTATTTTAAAAATCCTCCAACTTGTCAATTTGCAATTATCAAAATATACATAAATATACATAGAGGGTATTAAATTCAATGTCCAACCTTCAATTGTTTTTACTTATGACGTCATCGATAGTCTTTTAATGGCCATTCCCTTTTTTCTTACTTATTTTGATATATGTATCGCTTAATTGTTTCGATATAATACATTTATTATAATCTTGTGTAATAAAATTTACTCAAAATTATAAGAAATTGATAACATATTTTGTGAGTGGCCTGTGAATATGGTAAGGATTATTTGTATGTTTTATATTTGATTTTCCAAGTATTCAATTTTGATTTTTGTGGAAAAGACGAGCAGTCAGTTCATCGCTAATTTGATTTTTTTAACGATAAAAAAATGTATACTGGCTGACTCCAATATTCTAGACACCTCAAAAGGGTCCCTTAGAAACCTTGAACCATTGAACTTTTTATCTGTACATCAGAAAATGGACATAAAAAAAACATAAAATGGTTGTATTCAAAGTTATCCGTTGCTGCATAACAATTGGTAATACAAACTCGGTTAAATTGCAAAATTAACGGCCCGGAATTATATTTTATATAAAAATTTATTTTGCTAATATTTCAAGATTGCTGTAACTTTTTAAGAATTTGGAAAAACAATTAGGTCCATATGAAAAGTTTTACACTGAAACATTTAGTTTCTAAAAATAATTTATGCGGGAAAAAATGTGGGAGGTATAATAAATGTGAATATTCCTTTTATAATATATTTGAAACACTTAAGTAAATACATGTGCAATACAGTCAAAACCTCTATAAATTATAATGAGCAGCTAAAATGTCGTTAAAAAATGTCCATTAGTGTAATTAAAACACCAAGGAAACAAACAAAAAGCACTTCAATTATTAATCTAGGCAGCTATTTATTTCATTGATTAAATTGAACAAATATCAAAAACTTTTAGATAAAAGTATATTATCTCGCTCTGCGACGAAGTGAAACCGAGTTAGATTTTTTTTCCCTTACATGAAATTCCTATCTGGGATTACCTTCCTTTAAAAATTATTGACAGATATCCGATGCAGTAATCGGTTTGCCTTTAGGCGACGTAGCCCTGATGATAAAGTATTTTAATATGCGCCTAATTCAAATTTTTATAATTATAACTAACGTTACTATGTATAGTTTCTTTCACGACAAGTGGCAGTAAGCCGCGACATAACGCGCAAACCTTCCTATACGGATTGACGTGTGTTAGAATAAAATAGCAATCTTCTTTATTTCATTCTAACACATGTCAATGCGTAGGAACGTTTGCGCATTATGTCAGCGGCTTACTGCCACTTGTCGTGAAATAAACTCTATTTGAGTATAAATGACATAATATTGCAATTGCAAATCGAAAGAAAATATTAAAGAATAACAATCTTTAGGTACGAGCGGCAGTTTCGCTCGTTCCAAATATCGAAAATATATTATATTAATACGAAACTCAATTTCATGCCATCTACAAACAGAAAACTTAAAATGAAATGAAACAGAAGTGACCCTTCGGTTTTATGGCTTTAGCAGGTATATACGACTACCGACAATCTCCGACCTACGCTTGGTGTAGGCTTGCCGCGCTCATGTAAAGATCTTTTTTTCTTCGGCTGTACCCTCACATCGATTTTTAAACATCAAAATAGAATATGAAAACATCGCCCAAAATAGGTTGCGTCGGGAAACAACTGAACAATTACTGTGTATAAATAAACAGAAATGACAACAAAAAGCTTCCGCTCAATTCATAGACTTCAAGAAGGCGTTTGACCTGGTGGACCACAGATTTTGTTGAATAAGCTGGAAACTGTGGGAGTTAGGGGAGTTGCGCTGGACTGGTTCCGTGGTTTCCTGAGGCAGCAGGTGAGGGTCAAGGACTGCCACAGAGAGCCCCTACCCGTTGTGGCCGGGGTGCCACAGGGTTCAGTTATCTCTGCAACACTCTTCCTGGTTTTTATAAATGACCTATTACTAAAATCTTTCAAGGCTCTGTCCAGGCTTTTGCGGATGATATAGTTGTATTCTATTCGAGTAGCAGTTCACAGTTGCAGCACGGTGCGATGAACAGTGATCTTGCCATTTTGAGTGATTGGAGTAACACAAATAGAATGCAAGTCAATGTCATTAAGATTAAGTACATCAATTTTGCTTTTAATGGTTTTGATTTTGATGCTCCAGTGCTATTACCAAGTTGAATTGCTTACATAAAAATTGTGCATGTGAACAGATTGAGAATGTTAAAAATTTGAACTATTTGGATTATCAGATTATTTAAATAAAAAGAAGCCTTCTATTACGTAAAACGATTTATTGTAATCAACAACGAAAACGGAAAAAAATACAAAACATAAATAAAGTTTGACTCCTTCAGAGCTGATGTACCTATTCAAGATGCATTTCTTGATATAACGATAACTAGTATTATCTAATACAAGAACACCGTGAAGTTAAATTTGGGATCAACTGCTGTTCAATCTACTGTATGAAGTTTATACGATTTATATCGTCATATAAAAACATATCAGAATCATCAATATGCCATTAGGAATGTAACCTCCTTCTCAACCAGTATGAACCATGATCAGGCATAAATTGCCAAACAATAAGGTTGCTGTATCCAAATTCCAAAGCGACATGCGTTCACTTTGAATGACAAGAAAAGACCGAATCCATTTTCAAAATTGTATTTGTGTGTACATTTATAATTTTGCGAATCTCATACTCATCGATAAGTACGCATGATGAATTTTGACATTACTTTTATCATAGGCAACAAACCACGGTGCACCGGTAGGAAATGTACGAATTTGAACTAGTGGAAAACATTTTGCGGTAATATTCAAATATTTTCGTAGCAGGTACTCGTGCAAAATAAACCCATACATGTAGTGTGGATGTATATCGAATATTTTGCAATATTTCATTCCAAGACGTGAGCCTGTTCTCCTCTGCTCGCCTTATCAACCCCTGCCGACATAAACACATAAAATATTAAGTAACAATTCCGGACGTCTTCCATTGCAGTAAAGCCCCAATGCACAGAGCTCAACAGAGTTTTTCAATGACAATAACGTCTAAAGGGAGCAGCTATACAATGCGCCTGTGTGCGTACTATCAGCGAATACCATGCAAGTACATACAGCAGCATCATACACGTAGAATTCCCTTAAGTTGAATGCATGCAATATGCAGACGTACACTCATACAGTAGCGTTCGTCGGAGCATGTAGACGCTTGCGTTCGTTCTCCTATTTGTATTCCTTAAACGAACTGATACAAGGCGTACGAATACAAATACTTGAAATGCAGATGTATGAATGTAATGGGAATCACTAGGATACATACCATAAGAGTTTTTGGAATGTATTCGGCGAACGTTTCTCCATTGTCGGGTATATTTTTGGATCACAGCGTGTGTATAGTGTAGTGCACTAGGGTGGTTGACCTCAAAATGTTGTCTATGGTCGGCGCACGCAAACAGTGCAGGTTCGTCATCATTCCTGGGCGCATCTCAGACTATATGTGACCCGCTCGGAAGAAAAGGATCTTAGGCCAAACGTAGACCCGAGATACTATCGGTTCAAAAAGTATTGAGCTCTGTATTTGAAGGATTGTAAGCCTGCAACAACTAAACAAAAAAAAAGAATAATGTGTGTTATACTCCTGAATCATTTCGACATAAAATATTGGACTTTTCTAAAAATATACCCAATTTTAGCAGTTTTTAATAAATGTTCGTCTATCTATTTTTTTTCTCCTAGGCCGCATGCCCAAAAAAATCAAATTTACATCGAGTATAATTCAAAATCTCGTCTACAGATTGGCTTTCGTGTTTTTGTAAATGTTTAATGCGACTAATCACAAACACATTTGAGTTGTTCAGTAATTTTATAAAGCGATATACATTTACCATATAATTTTAGGACACCGTGCACATCACGTTGTCGGGCGGGGCAGTGCCGGATTAAGCTATATCATCAAGACGCCCTTAGTAAGATCTAGGATATAAAATAAAACATTTTTTACAAAAAAAAAACTTCTCGATTTAATTTGAGCAAATTTAGAGACAATACTAGCCAAATCAATTTTTCTAAGTAAATCACCTCCACTGTTCATTAAGCTGATGTTATTTAGGCGATCTTGTCCCCATTAATAACATTACAGGATGTACAAAAAATAACGTAACAATGAAATATCTCGTCCTCTGATTTTATAAGAAAAACATTCAAATAAAACTTCATGTTTAAATGTCTTAACATATACATTTGAAGTACTTTTGAATATACAGTCATTCATTTGGAACTATCAGACAAAAGTACAATATTTTTAAATAGAACACCCAGTATATTATTTAAGTTTTCGGTACTATATTGAATGACAAATTTATTCGAGAAAATCTCGTATCCATAAGTTTTTCGTTCGAAACTTGTGGGCCAAAAATGAGAAAACATTTTTAAACGTTTTATTCATTGTAATCAAATTACCGTTGTCGTTGTCACAAATAGAGGCGTGTCGACATTTCTGTCGATCACAAATTATGATCGATTTGATATAAAACATCGATCAGATCGAAAGGAGGTATTAGATTGATATTCTAAATAAATCGGTGGTCCCATGTAAAATACGTACACACTTGATGAGCGCAATCGAAAAGATCGACGTATGGTGTGCGATCAGCTCGAAAGCATCGATCTGATCGAGATACCTAATCGACCACATGTAAGTACACGGTTGCGTATTTTACATCAGACCACTTGCGAATTAGGGCTGGGCCAAATACACGATTGATTGGTCAGATAACTGGCATGGCACGGTTCCTAGAGGCGCGGGGCTTGTAGCATTTGCTACTTCTGCTACATAGCTAATCCGGCACTGGCCGGCGGGGTCGTCACTCGTGAACAGCTCGGGATTGGTCGGCAGCTTTTCCAAAAAAGTTGTCTACGATCGGAAAGCATTTTATTATTGTAGGTGTCAAGGGCAGATAGTTAAAAAGATTATGGTACCAACCTTAAGAAGAGCATATTAAAAGTATCTATGGTCGTATGGTCGGTCGTCTTTGGTATCAAAGGATACCTCTTTAACAACCAAATAATTTTGCCTAAAACTTTTTTTTTTGTTGAATACACATTCGGTTCGCTTTCCAAAGTTATTTTCTTTATAAGTTTTTATTAAGGTTGCTCTACTTTGACACACCTGGTCATTTTTAAAAAATAAACATCTACAGTATGTCATGAACAGGAATGTCAATGTTTGAATATTGTGTTGAACGGGCGCTTATGAGATAAAAAGTCTAGACTATCATTGTATCTATAAGGCCGATTTTGATTGTGTCATAAAATTTCTTTTCAAATGAAATATGTTTTATTTTAATCGTTTTTGGATAACATGGATAAAATACTATAAGATTGCACTTAAAATCAAATGAGTTTCGTCTGAAAATTCTTGTCTTATTACGTCGCTAAAGAAACTCAAAGCAACTTTGACTTTGACTTATTTATATTATGGACATTTTAAGTTAATAATCCCCAATGCGCCTGGGACATTCTGCATTGGAAACACAGTGTACAAACACGCTGTACACACTTTTCTATCCTGATACCACCGGATATTTTCTTTATGTTGTACAGGCTTCTTTTATGGACTTAAACATGTTCAATAATAATTAACTAAGAAACGATACCTGTTTTCTTTATTATTTTGAAACAGCGATATATGATAGGGGTGTGATAATGAGGTGGATTTATGCAACCGTTGGTTCCCAAGTTGTACCTAAATTTGAATATAGTAAGTAAATGCGAATGCTTATTGTGTCAACACTCAACAGTATTAAAGACATCTCCACAAAATATCTCGTCTCCCTCATTCCAACAACGACCGTATATTGCGTCTGCAGCAATGATAACCCTGCAAACAAGTGCCGTTTTCTGTCTGCAGCGTTTATTAAATTCTGAATACGACCGGCTTATTACTGTAGTCGCACACCAGCGTCTGCTGGATTCGTCGAAATGAGGGAGAGAAGTTCATCGCTTCAAGATTACTGGTAAAGTGGTCGGGTCAATTTCGGTCTGGACTCTCTGAGCTTTAACTGTGCAAAATCTGCAAGATCTCTGTCGCCGTTTGAACCGCGTGATTAAAGTTGGATTAAAGTTGAGCGTAAATTGAAATGTTATTAAAATAGTATATTATTGATCTTATATGTTCTGCAGTATTGTGCCTTTCTGAATTCTTGATTTTCCCTTTAAAATTTCCGATTCAGGTATGGCTTTTTTAATTTTTGTTGAATCTTAACCTGAAGAATATTTCAAAATAACAAATTCGAATTATGTTTAATTTTTAAGGCAAAACATGTATGTTTGTATTCTTGTGTTGATCTTCTCAAAAATTAGACTCAGTACCTAGCTAATTGGGAATCTGCGAAATGTTCTGATATCTATTCTGAAAAGTTTATTGATTACTTTCTGTTGTAAGTTAATAATATGTAATGAAAATTTATTGCAGGCAAATTATCTGATTTAAAAGCCAAAACCAGTATTAAGTGTAGACAGGACTTTAATGATTTAAAATGATAAAGGGGCGAATAGTGTTTATTTGGGGGGTTGAAAGTGGGTGCAACACATGTTATTGCGTTTGCCGGCGAAACTTGACGTTTTATGCAAAAATGTCTCATACCGAGTTATAGATCATAAAATAATCTACTACATTCATAAGGGTCACTTTTTACTATGACCTCAAAATTTCCGAGAAAAATGCGAATGCCAATGCAAAAACCATATTTATGTTTTTTCATTATCGCAAAAATAATACAATTTTGAAGTAATTTTCTGATAGCATGCCTTTTTATGTCTTAAATAAGCATATATTTTTTATATACAAAAACCGGAAAACAGTTTTTCAGATATTCAGTTTTCTCTGTCAAAATCTGGTTTTTTTTTCAAAAATATATTCTGTGGTGAAAAATCATACATAGTTCTTCTGTTGCTCATTTTGTTTGCTTTTACATATACTTTTTAATACAACAAAAAATAATAGTCCCTATTTAGGTAGGTCGCACACTGAACGAGCAAGCAGCAAGCAGGCAGCAAGCAGGCAGCAAGCAAGCAGCACGGGCAGCAAGCAGTGTGCATTTTGCTTCCTAGAAACATTTTGCACGACGCATACCGCACACTGATAGAACACAGCAAGAGCACAACACTCAAACATGACGTTTGTTCAATGTGACATTTGATTTCGAAAAAATATGCATTGAAAGATGGTAATGGGCCTATAGCTTATAAATAAAATTGTGGTAAGCATGATAATTTGTTAAAAAATAATTACTCAATGAAAATTTAAACTTATATATTATGTATTTTTAATGTTTCTGCATTTTATCCTAATTTATAATTTAAAGAATAGGTGGCTTATTCACAATGTCATGCAAAAATCAATAGCCATGTCGTCGTCATCCCAGGAGGACGATTTTCTTATGTGGCGTTTAATTAGAAATCGGAAGAGAAGGTACTGGGTTCATCTGTATAATGGTAATTTTAATTCGTTTATTGCTATAATCATACAAATTTGGATTGTATAGAACGGGATTGTCCTCATCTTCAGCAATTAATTACCTACACTAAAAAAATCTACATTTTTTCATTGCGAATGATTGACGATTACATCATCCTGACATACTCTGTTGTTATCATCTGCAAATAAATTATTGAAAATTTTAGATCAAAAGTTTAATGCAAAAATACGCACCAAATAATATTTTTATTTTACTAATTTTTCCGTGGCGAGGCTGTAGTCACAACAATCAATAGTCACAACAATCACAGACATTAAGATTGCTTGCATGCTGCTTGTGTGCGACGCAGCAAAAAAAAAGCGTGCATTTTGCACCTAGGAGCAAATGCTCGTTCAGTGTGCGGGTCTACATAGAAATACATGGGACCGTTTTTTTCACCTTGATGCTTTTGCTTCCTGCTTGCTGCTTGCTTGCTGCCTGCTCATTCAGTGTGCGTGTGTGCTCGCCTTAACAAAATTCTCATAAATTCAAAAGACTCAAAAGTTACTTTTGAAAAAATTAATTGTTCAGTAATTGATCTTAATCTGTTTAAATTTTCAAGAAAATTGAAAAATTGATTACACCATTCAATAGTACGGAAAAAAATATAAAAGAAACTCATTTCATTTCTACAATATTGCTAACATTAAATTAAAATAACAAAGCTTCACATAAGTAAGCAAAATAATCATTATTTGTCATAATCAAAAAGTATCCAATACAAAAGTTGTAGACCACAAAAAAAACTGTAACTTTTCTAAAGGTTACTATATAACATAACCTCAAAAATTTCGAGAAATTAAAACGTTTTTTATTCTTTTTCTTTTCATTTTCGCATAAACCAATTATTGTAATTGCAAAACAAGTTGTGAAAGTAATCTATGTGGATGTCGGAAGCAGGAAAAATTGTTCAAGCATTGAAAAAATAGTGCAAGATATAAGTGACTTACAAGACAGTTCCACTAAACCGGAGCAGCCGAGTCTTTGCTTGAGCCCAGGAAACAAAATGCCAGCTGAAGAATTTAATGATCTTGAAAAAACGTTTCAAGAAGATGAAGAAGAAACATATTCCAACCAACCACTTCATGACGATAAAGAGCAATAGTCGGTGGCGTTAGCAACATTAGGCACCAAAATATTTCAGTGCTGGATACCAGCACCAAATTTTGAACACAGCTAGTACACAATTACGGTTTAAAACCCGCCTGGAGGCACTCTCCTGGGGTCAAGATCATCTCTTTATGACGTCATCAAAATGGCGGATTTAAGTCAAAGGTTTTATTTAATTCTCGTGTACGAAAGGTAGTTTTTGCACAACCCTCTAAATTCCAGTAAATTGTTGGAATTACAGTATTGCTATAAGCAATTAAGTTTATGTAAAAAATATCTCCGTACGACAATTTGATATTAACGTACCCAGACACATTTTTAAATGTTAATATTTTTCAGCCCTCACCAAACCCCTGCAAACTTCTGCTAGGCTCTATAAACATTCGACTAATGTAGAGGTCATGAAATACGCCACTTAGTGGAAAGCAAAGTCATTTCACGAAACGCCGGCCAGGCTGTTCACGAAATAATCCAAACTAGCCCAGCTTTTCATAAAATGAGGTATTTCGCTTTAAGGTGAAAAATAATAAAACAAATATTCTACTAAGAATTCTGTATTTACAGAAACTTTATTCGTACATTTACATGCGATCTCCTGTAATTTTTCCATTGAAATGTCTAGATTTGTCGACCAAAGAGGCTCACAATTATCGCCAATTTTCTTCCATTCCCAATCGTTTGGATCTGCCTGTTCTGCATCACGTTGATGGCAATTTCTCCATACCCACTCTCAACTTTATTGGCCTGCACTAACTAATGATTTTTAGTTTTTAACACAAAATTAATTTTTTCTCGTAACAAAGCCTCAACATTTTTTTAATATAGATTAAATATCACATTTCAACGCCGTTTACGTTTATGAAAAATATGCGACAACACATAATGTGCTTTCAACGTGAAACCAGAGTCTGTTATAACCAAGTGTCTGGTTATAACCAAATTTACGAATGTAATAAAAATAATATCCCGGAAGAACCTTAGTTCTGCTACTTAGTTTTATGTTCTTATTTACCGACCTTCCCGGTTGGTGCTATAAATAACCTGTAACTTGTTTTATAAATATAAACAAATCATAAACTGTATGTCAAACATAAACTATGAAGAAAGAAGTAAACATATGGCAACAATTTAAACAAACAAACAACCTCGTGAATAATTGAATAATTGTATTGGCTTTGATTTAAATTTAAATTTGTTGTTTGAGGTCATAACAAAAACATTTTTTTCACTGCTTTTAGGACAAAATCATACGCAAATAATATGCCGCTTTTTACGGAAGAACAGTGTAGGCTGCCTACCATAGCAATCTGATAACAGGTTTATCGCATAAACTTGTCACAAAACCGCATTTATTAAAAAAAAAAAAACAAAGTAAAAAGGAAATCTAAAAACGATACAGTAATTATCAGACGTTGGTCTGTTGAACCCTACTTGGATGACGATTAGTGATGACGAAGTAGCGCGGTTCTTTGATAAAACAACACCCTTATTTATTGGCAGGTAATTTACAACAGTTGCGTATGACTTTATTCAATAGTAGTGCTTAACAAAAATCTCTAAACGTCGAATGCCCAACCATCTCCGACGTTCTACAACATAACCATTGAACGAAACAATCCACAACGCAACAACCTCCCTGAGCGCAAACTACTTTGAAAATTTAGTTGCATTTTAAAATGCCCAGTCTTTAGTAACTACGTTTAGATTGACGTTTAATCATCAACTGTGTTAGTGTATTGAACATGTATTGTTAATAACTGTAAGCTAATATATCCTTGTAAATGCATTGGGAGATGCGCGCAAAATACACTTGATAACCTCTTTACGAAAAAGTGGAAGGGATTTCAAGATCCGCCTCCGCCCGATGTTGTGTATCACCGAAGCATTCAGCCAACAGCGACATCTTCCTTATCCTGTTTTTTTTTATTGAGAAGCAAGTTTTCCCTTTCGCTCTTTTAGGTTGGGTAAAAACCATAAATTATACTAAAAGCCAAATTAAAAACAACTTTCTGACTTACACCACATACCTTACAACAACCCAGCAACCACTAAACATGCATTTGGTTGATTAATTATCTAACATGCTCTGAAGTGCTAAACTACCAAACTTCCAACTTTTTTCAAATCTTCAATTTAAAACTTTCATCAGTTACATTACCCCACTAAATATTGCACTCATTTCAGATACCCCTATACAGTGTAGCATTACTAGAATCGCAAACGTATCGTCAAAGACGTTGTTGCGCAGTCAATTATAGAACAATAACAAAGCAAACAAAACTGTTCTGTAAAGAGCGCTAAAGTAAATTGATTCAACATATAATTTCAATATCCCAAAATTAGTTAGTAAACCAGAAACAAATAAGGAATTTAATAGTTTTTTCAGTGTTAAAGTGGCATCGTTTGCAATACAGAGTGGGGTAGTAGTAGCAAAAGCAGTGGGTAGTGGAGACTAACAAACTCTTGCAGAAGGAATAGGTTAATTAGGCGTTTATAAATGTTGATGGTGGGTGGACATTTGTCCGTTAGTACTGGGGAGTAAATATTAACACAGTGGGAGTGTCGTTGCAATGCGGTTTACTTAGCCCCACCGACCGAATGTCCAACCCTTGACCGCAAAACTACCCGCTCACCATCACCCAAACAAATTTCTATACTGATTTCACACGCATACATTTATCACAAGTTAAATAAACTATTAAGTAGGTAGGTCAAGTTTGAATAATTTGTTTCACAAGGTATGATCTACGGTGTTTGATCACTTATATTTTTACTTTATCATACGTAGTATGTAAAGTATTGTAATAGTGACAAAAATTTTTTGAGATTTTAGCGGAAATATGTCTTTTTGGGTCCCCTGAACATTTTTGATTAAGGTACAAAAAAAGTGTGTCAACGGAGTACAACATCCGAACGCAGCTTTAATAGACATATCTGTCTAGTTCTACTAGTTTTATTTTAATGCAGGCATGGCCGATCTCGATCAATAAGTTCCTTTGATCGTATAATTTTATATATAGTATGATAAAGTCATGTGCCTGGCCACGTCAGATTTTTTTCTTTTTAATCCAACTCTAACCAACTATACCGGATGTGATCGGCGTGCTAATTAAAGGAAAAGTAATGGCAATGTTTTACACTAGAATCTAGATGAAAGAATTTTGTACAAATCCTGTGGAAAATTAATTTCTTTTGAACATCCTTTTTTCTTCATGTCGCGAAAAATATATCAACTGTTATAACTTGTTTATTTTATGACGTGTATTTCCACAACTAAGGCTAATCACCGACGCTCGGTGCAGGCTACACACACCCAGGAATTTTGTCGATCTGAGTAGTGCACGTTCGTACACGTGATACATTCTGTACATTCTGGGTACATTGGGTACATTCTGTACCCCACAGACTGCAACAAATTTCGATAAACATTTTCATCCTCATTATTCCACCCTGTATATGTACGAAACTGAAATATGAGTATAATTTTCCGTCATGGTTCTGCTACTGAGGAATCAGCCACCAATTGAATACACCACATAAAAATGGGTCGAAAGCAAATCTATTAAATTTTACCACTCTCTTTTTTGCCCACTATCTCCAATTGGTCGACAATTGAAGTTGATGCAAAACAGTATGCTTTGGATTTTTTTTCTTTTTTGTCAAACACTCTGTTGCATGATTCCTCGTAGCACTATAGTAGAAGTTTATTCAATTTCAGTTTTCAGCAAATACTAATCAAGATGTGTTCTTGTACTATAATATTCGTACCTACCTCCTTGTTAAACAGTGATAATGGCGGGTACCAGAAAAAGGAAATGTTCAGGAAAGGTCAAGGTCCCTGTACATGTCCGAATCTGAAATATGAGTAAACACTTCCATCGTAGTGGGGAATCAGCCACTAATTGTATAAAACACATCAAAACCGGGACGACGGTAGATTTATTCAATTCTACCACTCCCTTCTTTACTCGTTGCGTTCTATGCAGTTAAATACTTAAAATGTTATTGCCTACAATAACAAAACCGCAGAAGCTATGCAAAGAGATGTCAAAGAAGACATCTAAGAAGATAGAAAACTGGTGCACAGATAACCTAACAATAAATGAAAGTAATCCAACCACATCATAATGAATAACAAGAAAATGAATAACCTAAAAATAAATAACAACGATATACAGGAGATCAAGGAACCTGGGATTAACCATAACACAGGACTTCAAGTGGAATCAACCAAATTCGAAAGAAAAACGCAGCCACAATTTCAAAAGTTCTGAAGATAAAGCAGCTAATACTAACTTACATGAGAAAAGCTATTTATCATTCCATGTTTCTGCAAACATCAACTACCTGATAACTTGTGGGGAGCTACAACTGCAAAAAACCTAAATATGCTGCAGAGATAACAGAATAAACAGATAACAGAAAGATACTAAAAATACTTTATAACCTGCAATACCGCACACCAACCAAGGAAGTGTTTGAAAAAACAAAATAACTGAACATACGTCAGACAATACTGCTTAACGACATCATGGTGGTCCACAAAATACAGACAAACGAATTACGAACCAACATAAAACTAACATTGACCAGGGAAGTACACAGTATTAACACCAGGCAACGTACGCAAATAAGACCGCAAACATATAAAACATGCAAATATTCGTTGAGCACGACAACAACTATCCGGATTTGAACGGAATTGAAAATAAGATAAAGAAATTACAACTAATACCATTCAAGAAGAACATCAAAGCAATGATAATGTCGGGGAAGATCAGGCCGTAGCTGACACAGCTCCAGACCAATAAACCGATAGACCCTTGATACCGATAGCCCGGGGAGAAGATATTCGACACTCGAGGCGAGGCCAGAGGGAGGAAACCGTGTGATTATTATCACTACCTCTGATGATTGCCCACGCATAACTATACGCATACCTATTTATATATCATTGTTAATGTATACACATGTATGGCAGAGCAAATATATGATTTCTAATTTCTAATTCTAAAAGAATTAGAATTAAAACGTATTGTTTTATTATGGTTTTTTTATCAAATGTTTTAATATAAGAAACATATATTCCGGCGCATCCGCCAGTTTTATACATGACCATTTTTGGTCGTTTGAATGGCGTCTTCACGCACAATACAAAATTTTAGCGACTCTCGAGTTACGTCCTTATTAAAAATCTACCCTCACGTCGTCGTCACAGTTACACTCTTTATTTTCGTTTCACGGTTGCGTCTTTTTTCTCCGTTCCGACTCGCCACCCGATGTCGGCGTAAAATTTATGCGGGTTTAACGAGCGCTTTTTTTATTGCACGGTAGGCTTTTATGTCGTTTAGTAGGTTGTCGAGAGAGGTGGAATAAAAACGGGGTGGACGCCGTAAAATTCAATCTACAAAGCATCACCACTTTAAAAACCCATTCGGCCCCAGAGCTCGTAAAAACTTTGTGCCACCCCCGTTTGATGAAAATGTCCGCCTAGTCTTGGACAAATTAATAGTCATGTTCCTTATTGCCCACCAGCACACATTGACCTTTATATGTCCAGTTTACGGTTATACTTTATTGTTTCGGACAAGCTAGTAGGAAATAATTCCCAATGTTTTTTTGTTTGTGATGCACAAAGAAAAACGGTAGTAACAATGTATGGGCATTTTATGGCTCATAATGATACCTACTTTAAGATTTAAATGTTAATCAAAGGAAACGTAAAGGCTTATATAGTTTATTCCTATCTCGAAAAACACAAAATTTGCACTTGTTTTAATCCCAGACATTATGACTGTTCAATTTTGGTATGCCGGATACACTTAGTTTGTTCTCTTATATTAATACTTAATTCCTACAATATTTGAGATAAATCAATAGACAATATTGAATTGTATCTAGTTTACACAAGATAGAACCATTTCGCTTTTTTTCGTCCTATAACTTTTGAACTTTAAAAAAAGTTGTCAAAATATACACTTCAAAATGACTTTGAGCTGCTCCTTACAAATGACCATAAATAATACAAATACAAATACCTTGTATATTCAAAAGTATATCGTATTTATAGCTTAGGTCATTTCCAAAACATATATTTGTTTCTTTCCTTGTAATGGGAAATATTAACGCCGACGAAATGTTAAATATAACGAGTCTTTTTTAGGTATAAACAAAAGTTAGGAATAAACAAAAGGTATAAAATATTTTTATACTTCGGTGTGTCTGTATTTCTAATTTAGAATAAAACTTTAGAGGAAAACTTAAAGTCCAAAGAATTTTAATTTTATTAAGTTCCTTCAGTATCCGGATTTCGAGATTCTCTATCTTCAGTCGTCAGTTTGTTTTCTTTATAAAGTTAACATACCGTCTAAAATGTAGCGCTAGTTGTTAAGAGATTAAAAATCACTCTACAGGTCACCTGATTTATGTATAATTTGTGTCTTTCTCATTATGCTGCACACTGTAATCAATATAACGGAAAACCGTGCTTTTATTGGGTTGTTAGAGCTTGAAATAAAAGTGCCAACTAGATAGACCTTTTCATTTATTCCAATATTTCGCCAGTAAATTCTGGCTTCTTCAGGGAACTAAAAACAAAATTACACAATACCTGAACATGACAGCACTACAGTCTAAAAATGGATGAAACATACCAAATAACAGTCTCAACACAAAGTCACAATAATCGACGATAACGGCATTAAACAGACAAATATAGTGTCGAATGTACCAGTGCAAACGTTCAACTAAGACTGAAGGACTCGACAAGGTGTTTTTTCCTTCCTATACTTTCCAAACTGCACACAACCGGTAACATTCGAATAGTCGCAAAATATTAAAAAAGTAAAAATTAACAACCTGAACAAACTGACAAACTTACAAACGACTACATAATATCACAATGATACAACATGACAAACCAAAACAAATTGAGGACACGAAAATGACAACTTCTACCCTCTTAAAAAATTAATTCACTGATATCAGCTACACCTATGGTGGTACTATTTGCGTCAGTGAACTTATTGTAATCTAAATTTAGTAAAAAACTATAAATATTGCTCAAATTTTCTGTGTCCGATCGCAAGTTCATGGCATCGCTCGTCCCTTTTATTCCAATCATCTCAAAAAAGAGCCTCTCACGCAGGTTACGCTTTTTAAACAGTATTTTAACGTTGTCGAAGTCGATATTGTGGCTTTTATTTATGGCATGCTGAGATAAAGCGCTAGTTAGTTTGTTGTTTCTAATGTCGAGCCTATGTTGGCTCATTCTTGTTTTCAACCAATTGCCGGTTTGGCCTACATAACTAGCATTACAATCCGCACACGGCACACAATACACGACATTGGACATATACTCTGATGGAGTTTTTTGTTTCAGCTTAGTAAAGAAACTCCCCACTGTGCAAAGATTGTAGTAACCAATCCTCAAACTTTCGGTGCAAAATATTCGAGGGATGAGGTGCGAAAAACCAGGTATGAAGGGAAACCTCCTATAAACAGTAGGATCACTCCTGGTCGGGGCCGTTATGTCAGTGACCACTCTTCCAGGATTGACACCAAAAATTAACTTCTTAAGTATGTGTTTGGGGTAACCATTATTCAAAAAGAGCTTAAGCAATTTGTGTTTGTTCCTGGTGTGAAAATCTGGATGCGATAGTTTCATAACCCGGGGTTTCAAAGCCGTGACCATGTTAAGTTTCTGATTAATCGGATGGTTAGATTGAAAGTTCAAGTATCTACCCGAGTTAGTTTTTTTCTGAAACCAGTCCGTCTTAATTTCGCCTTCCTCACCCCTCATCAATAAAACATCCAAAAAAGGCAACGACCTGTCGACTTCCCTCTCCACAGTGAACTGAATGTGGGCATTAAAACAATTAAACTTATACATGACAACATCAATAAATTGCGGCGGCAGGGACAGCACCAAGTCATCTACATATTTTTTAATAAAGCCCAATTGGCATGGCAATGTAGGTATAATTCGTAATAAAATATAATCTAGTACCAAATTAGCGATAATCGGGCTAAGCGGAGAACCCATTGGGGTCCCAAAAATCTGACTATAAAAACCCCCATCCCATGCAAAGTAATTACATTCAAATAAAAACTTTAATATTTCCAAAAACAGAGCCTTATCTACCGGTGTAACGTCACTAATGAGTTGCCACTCCTCTTCAACTATCTGAAGGACCATTTGAAGAGGAATGCACGTAAACAATGAGACCACGTCAAATGACACCAAAACGTGGCCTTCCGGCAACACATAACCCTGATACATTTCCACAAAAGTGAATGAATCCTTAATATTGAACTCACTATAGTTCTGAAAAGCATTCGTGAGAATGTCCGCGGAAAAAACTGACAGATCATAAAAAGGCGAGCCAATACAAGATACTATGGGTCTTAATGGAATATTTTCTTTATGAATTTTGGGTAGACAATATAATTTTGGCGGCGTGGCATTGTAAACTGTTAACTTTTTTTTGACTCTCTCATCAATATAAGATTTTGAGTGTAGCGTCTTTGCCAATTTATTGTTCTTACGTTGAAACATTTCCGTGGGGTCGCAACTCAGCATTTTATAGGTGTTGTTGTCACTCAACAGTTGGTAGGTCTTTTCTTTATAATCTGACTAAGATAACAGTAACAGCCCCTTTATCAGCCTTTGTAACAATGATATTAGTATGTTTTTTCAGAAAGTCTTTACATCTACCACCGACACTCCCCCACAGACCCACCTCGTTCCTACCACTCAATGCAAACTTGGTCAACTCATAAGCCACGCGTGATCTCACGATATCCCTACTTTCGTCAGGAAGTAGTCCCAACAAGCCCTCCACATCCAATAAAATACCACCCACATTACTCTTATCAACCTTAACTCGAACACCGAACCTGCCACCCAACGACAAAAAATTCTTTACATCAACAGGGAAATCAACATCGGTTAAATTTAGAAACCACTTTTCATTATCATTAAAAACTTTCTCACCATAACTACTTACATCTCCGAGACGGGAAAACTTCAGTATGTTTTTATTTTTTACATATCGAAACCGCTTGTCATATCTATTCTGAACTCTGCCAAGAAATTCGGTACAAACGTCTGTCGGGACACGAGCTACCACCAATCTCTTGCAATCGGCCAACAACGATTCGAGTTTGCGCAATTTACTGTGAGTTATCTGCAATTCAAAGTTAAGAACCTGGCTAATCAATCCCTTGTTGAAACGATCCAAAGAAGAATTTATCTTTCCGTTGCCTGTCTCCATCAACTGCAAATGGAATAAATGAAAAGGTCTATCTAGTTGGCACTTTTATTTCAAGCTCTAACAACCCAATAAAAGCACGGTTTTCCGTTATATTAATAATAAAGAGCAAAAAAGTTCTACACTAACTGTAATCAATATTCAAATAAATAACATGGTTTACAATTTACAAGTATAACTATTCTTTTCTCATCCTATCGGTAACTGACCTTCGTGTGTGAGCATTTGCTATTAAATATTATAACTCTATGGGGCTGGTGGTATATAAGTTTCTTGATATTGTCTTCAACATTATTGCGTTATTTGTTTTATATAGTAAAGGTTGTTAACGAGGGCTTTATGGTTACGGATATCCCTGTAACGTATGATAACAGGGCAGCGCAGTTTGCATGTAAACAATTATTATTAACTGCAATGCGCATCCATAGATGTATAATAATATGCAAGTTATTTGGGAATTTTTAAAAAGTAAATGAATGTGATCCATCGGGCGCACATTTGCTTGTCGTCGTCGAAAGGGGATTATGCGCGGCAATGAAGAAGCGAGGTTTGTGCGACGAATTCAAACGGTAAACTTCCCAGGACATATTAAATATTTTTGCAATTTTTTTTTCGGTTTTCGGTTTTGTTTTTGAAAATAGTATAGGTACTTGTAGTCTTTTTTTCGTTATTTATGGGATTATATATCTCATATTATATAACTCACGAATAAATGAGAAATAAGTACGCAATCAATTAGAAGCTCATCATCGCATTCCTTACTATCTGTACTGCTGCCATTGTAGTCTAATAACACTGTGCGACAAATTTTGATCAACTTTCTTCCTCCCGGGAAATTTGAGCTAATAATAATTCTGTATGACCCCCTGAACAAATCGTCAAATCGTCTCCGAGGGTGCCGGTTCCAGGAAACAAATATAGTTTTTTTCTCTCTCATTTTGTATGTTTTTTGGGGTGCTGAATCCGAATTTCAACTTTGCTACTTCCCACGGCTGTAGCTTCCCAACTAAAATCCGAAAAAAACAAAAAAATTTCGACAGTTTTTCGGGTTTTTGCGAAAGAGTTATAAAACTATGCACTTTTCGAGGTAACCCATCCCATATAAAAATAAAGTACATTAAATGTCCTATAAGAGCACTACTGAAATGCATTTTTGGTTGAACGGTTTGGCCGCTAGAGCGCGCTGAAAGAAGGCCAAATTTTCCTACTTTATGTAACACCCAGTTTTCGAGTTAGTTAAAAAGGCTAAGATTGTGCTAAAACTACATTAATTTCCCTAAAAATTGCACATCTTAATCACTTATTTTGGCCATACGGAGTAGCCGCGAGATTGGGTTGATATATTATGTCATATTAAGCTAAGCGAAGCCGCTAAGTCAAGAGCCCGAATGTTTATAAAAAAAATAAAAAATACATTAATTAAAATGAGTAAATATATATAAATAAATAGTAATAATATAGGTCTCTACTGAATTTTTGGTGAAGGCCTCTTGTTATCGCGGTTTCGCGTAATGTGACATAAAATTTCAACGCGCTCTAGCGGCTACACAGTTTGGCCAAAACAACTGTTATGCAATTTGTAGAGAATTTAATGTAGTTTTATCAGAATCTAAGCTTTTTTTGTAATTACACGCACATCACAAGTAGGAACATAAGACCTTCTTTCAGCGCGCTCGAGCGGCCAGCCCATTCAACAAAAAATACACTTGAGGGTGCTTTTTATAGCAAATTTAGTGTATTTTATTTTTGTATGTAGTGGTCTACCTCGAAAAGTGCATAGTTTTATGAATTTTTGGCAATAAACTGATGAAAAGTAGAAAATTGAGGTTTTTTCGATTTTCGTTGTGAAGCCGTATCCGTGGGAAGTAGCAAAGTTTAAATTCGGAATCAGCTCCCCAAAAAACATATGGAATGAAAAAGGAACTTTTTTTTCCTGGTCAAAACACCATTTGACTGGACTAAAATTAAGAATAAAATTAAAAATGAATTTGCAAATATCTCGCTTATTCCAGCTAACCTAGAAAAACGCCTTTGTGGAAGCGTTCAGGGGGTCATAAAAAAAATTATTAGCTAAAATTTCCCGGGAGGAAATTTTTTGTTTCACAGCGGAATTAGTTATCCTCATGTTCAGGCAAATCGGTCTATTAGGCATACAATTGTGGTGTGAGAAATATTTTGTTTTATTTTATTTATTTGCTTCTGTCTAATCATATTTTATTGCGGATATTTATGTAAAGTGCGCTAAAAATGATGTTTGCAGCTCTTCGCCGTACATTTCCACTAACATAGAGATCGTGTGAGCACACCATTTTTAGCTTTTATCTTTAACGCGGTGGGCCAATTCCGAGCGGTTAGGACCCCGACCGACGACGTGACGTACTGGGCAGTAACCCAAAATTAGCTAACAGCTAAATGTGATTTTATTTTATTAGTCGTATTAAATAAAAAAAATATGATTCTTTTGATTCTATAGCGTTGCTGTAATAATATTCGTTACGGGGATATGTGATTCTATAAATATCTTGTTTACGGCCTTTATTGCAAACAAATTTGCGAAAACACAAAAGCTACTCTGTAGACAATATTTTGAATTATACCTGGTGAAAATTTGAGCTGAAGATCGGACAGACGGGCTGTACACTGTTAAAATTGGGTACACTGTCACACTTCACTCGGGTTTTTCCTAGAGGTCCTAGCTGTCATATAGAAATCGCTTGCTACGAAGTAAAGAAAACTTAATTAATCACACTTATAATTTCAGGTTAAGATCAAACAATAAATTAGATATATTTTTTTAATAAAATATGACCACATACCCCATTTTTCTCTAAAGCCAGGCTATACAAGGATCTAGCTATCTAGCTTTCTATCTGTCTATCTCCCGATCTCTCGACTTTTACTGGCACATACGAGATATCTGATCCACGTATACCTTCCCCCAAGAAAGAAAAATATTTAGGGGTAGCGCAAGCATTCCATTTGACGAACGCTCCTGTCGCTTGCAATTACCTCGGTTTTTCCGCAAACCGGGCATCCTGTATCCCGTTTCCACCGTACAATCCGAGAAGAGACGAGATTATAAATTGAGGTTGGCAATCCTGCCCGTAGTAACGATAATGGAGAGTAATCGGGTTACATGGCGCACTACCGCCGGCGAAAATGCGTGCGTCCCCATTTTTTCGCCCTTCGCCCTTCTCCTTTTACACGTTTATTGAAGGGCTCACTGTTGGTCTGCTGCAAGCTAAACCTTTATGTTCCGTCGCTCTTCCGGCGCCCTGCGCACAGCGCTTTACGGCTGTAATTCGATTTTTCCTGTAATTAATCTCATTCACTGACGGATCATGTAAATGTGTGCTGACGGACGGCTACCCTGACGCCTGGTTTTCAGTGTTTTCATTGGATTTCGTTGCTCGTAGGTATGCGAAATGCAGATGGGCGTGTAGGGGTGATTGAATGCGATTCCTTTGATGTCTGTATCTATTTGAATTGAAGAACGGATTAGTATGATGGGATTGATGTTTTTCGTACAGGCTGTCCGATTTTTCGTGAGGATGATTAGGTTATATTGAAGAGATACCAAAATTGATGAATTGAAACAACGCAGCTCTATGTAAATGAATTATCTCAAAGGAAAATTAACTCATTTTAAAATACCAGTCGGTAATGATTGGTTGCGATCACAACAGTGTTGTCTGAAATTTATAGTACTGTTGCCATGCCATTCTTTATTATTGTCAAACAAAATTTTTTGCTAATTTGCAGCTTTTTTACTTTATCATACTGGCTTTTTGTCATTTATTAACTAATTAGCAATAGTTTATACAAATACCATTTGTTTAAATAAACATATATATTCAATGGTGCGGACATATTTTCTATTTTTAAGGTAATTATTATTAGGATATTGGCATTTTTTGGTCATTTACTAACTAATTTGCAATTGTTTAAACAAATACCATTTGTTTGGTATTTGTTTACAAAAATATACAATGTTACGGATATGTTTTTCTTTTTTTTTTGATAAATTATAATTAATTAGATTGTTGGCATTGTTTGTCATTAATTAACTAGTTTGCAATTGCTTAAATAAATACCATTTGTTTAAACCAAAATATACAATGATACTGACGAATCTTTTTGGCAAAATTATTGTATTTCTTGTCTTTTTTTTCTTGCCTAGTTTGTTAACTAATTTTCAATTATAACCTATATTAATAATTAGTGTTGCAACCACATTACTTGCTTGACCGATATCATAAAACCTCCAAAATTACAAAAAAGACCAGAAATCCAATAATAATTTTTGTCAAGAAATACGTATGTACTATCATTGAATATTATTGTTTAAACAAATTTATTTGTTCAAACATTTGCACATTAAGTAACAAATTACAAAACACATGCCAACAATGTAACAATAATAATTTCTACAAAAAGGAAAAACAGGAAAACATTGTAAATTTTTGTTTAAAAAAAATGGTACTTGTTTAAAGAATTGCAAATTCGTTAATAAATGACAAAAAATGCCAATAATTTAATAATAGTTTCCGCAATAAATATAAAAAATATGTCCGTAACAATGTATATATTTGTTCAAACAAATAGTATTTGTTTAAACAATTACAAATTAGTTAATAAATGTCAAAAAACTGCCAATAATTTAAAATAATTTATGCAAAAAATATAGAAAATTATGTCCATTACAATGTATATATTTGTTTAACCAAATCGTATTTGTTTAAACAATTGAAAATTACTTAATAAATGACAAAAAATACCAATAATCTAATAATTTCTGCAAAATAAGAAAACTATGTGCGTAACAACATAGACTTTGTTTAAACAAATGGTAATTGTTTAGACAATTACTAATTACTTCATAAATGACAAAAAAAAATAATTTAATAATTTTTGCAACAAATGGAAAAATGAGTTCCTAACATGGTATATTTTTGTTTAAACAAATGGTAACTGTTTGACAATTTTTTGAATTAGTTAATAAATTTCAAAAACATGGCAATAATCCAATAATAGTAATTTCTGTCAAAAAAATAATAAATCACGTAACTTTATAAAATTGTAAATTTGGGGACAATGTTTCCTCATTTTTAGGGTACTGCAGGTGAGAGTGGGGGCAGTGAAAAAAAATAGAGGCTGTGGATTTGATCTTTGGCAAGTTCTGCCCAATTTCTGGTAATCTCCCGCAACTTTTTTTCTAAATCCAAAACGTGAAAAAAATAAAGAAAAAAGATGCATTTTTCCAATGTATTTTAAATGGGAGATTTGCATACATACTCCAACTTAAATATTTTTCGGGTCTGAATACTCATAAATCGTGTATAACAAAGTGTAAAATGCTGAAAAAAAAATAAAAGTTGAACTTTTTCTTCAACAGTGCATCTTCACAAACATTCAGATATTGGGACCAATACAAAAACGAAATGTGAAATGCATCAGAGTACTTGAGAATCTGACCAAGCGCTTAATGTCTTAAACTGACCACCAGACCATCATTTTGGTTCTCCCGGCTCTCCCCGCATTTTCGTTTTTTTTTCAAAATTGCACATTCTTGGTAATTTTCTTTTTGTGCTGCAAAAAAATCAAAAGTTGTTAAAATTCACAAAAGTTATTAAGCATTAAAGCTAAAATTGCAAAGTTTTACTTGTAAAGGTTCACGCAAGAGAATAAAAGGTTGCGAGTCTAAGCAAGGTGCTTAATTTTTCCGCAGAAATTCTTTAACTAAACATCACGGTTCACCTCCCGGCATAGCAGTTATAGAATTGTAATTTTTTCAAAATTGAGAATGTGGGCAATTTATTTCTCGAGTTGCTTAACCGAGATTGATTTTTTTTGTGCTTTCCAGCAGTACAGCTGTTGTAGAAATTTTTATTCAAATTTCAGGTTGTAAGAATGAACTTTGTTTTACCAACATTTAAAGTACTCCGTTTGGTGTGCCAGCAAAAACCAGTAGCGGTTTCGTCATCTTTTTGAAACTTCTTATTCACGTTATTCTCTCTATTACTAAAAGAAATAGGACAAAAATGACTCGCACGGTATTAAATGCGACATGAAGCACCGATTAGGTCTGTACGGCTTTAATTTTGATGAAATTTTAAAGAGTTTTTTCGAGTTGTGATGATGGCGGAGGTGAAAACATATTAGGTAGGTAATCAAAAATATATTTTTTACTGTGATATAAAGGATTTAACTCCAAATATCACCCGAATAATGTTAATAACTTTGCATAATAATTCTATTATGCGTCATAACGAAAAACAAAAAAAGAAACCCCGACGGAATTTCTAGCAACTATAAATTAAGAAGGAATGGTAATATTTTAACAAGGAAAAGACAGGCGAAGAGGACCACCACGACTGCCTATTGTGCCGCCGTGCAAGACACCCCGCGGTGGCAAGCCCCACCCCCGCAAACCCCATCCTATCATCTCCTTTTCAGCCTACAACGAACCCGTTCTTTATCCGAGCGTAACAAAAGAGTTCCGAACCGCATCTTACGTACCTCATTGTCGCCTCACCTCGAGCTCCGATGCAACCCCCACAACCCTCCTCAAACCCCTTCAGCCCCCGCCTCGATACCGTGGGAGGAATCGCGAATGCAGATTTATATCTGAAAATAAGCCGGTGGTAATTGATCGGTTGGCCAATAAAAATGGATTTATGGACGTAGTGCCTATCTGGAGCGTATTATTCATGGTGGCCTGACGCGGACAGCGACATCTAGTGGGCGGGGGATTTTCGGGTACTGCGCGCAACCCTTCGGTTATGACGTCCTCGCCGAAAACTGTTCGGAAATTAGACGAAGATATTCAGTATAATGTTTTAGGTACTTTATTCGATGAATTGATTGACCAACTGAGAAACGTTGATGAAATAATTCACTGCCCGAATAATTTACAAAATTTAGTAATTAAATAAAATTTAGGGTGGATTTAGAAAGGTTACATACCCTCGCAAATATCTTTGTGTGCGTCAGGAGTTGTGTGGTGTCTTTTGGACTGGGCAAATAATCCTTGACCTTACCTGCCACGAAACCCTTTGACTCTTGCTATTCATGTAGTATTTGCGGTTTTCTTCTTATGGTCCGATGTATGTATCATATCCGACAAGAGATTTCTAGTCTAACGTGGGGCTCAAATGGTTCCGCTCGGATACCTCCTAGGATACCTCCTAGGCTCTGTTAACAGTGATGATAACTCATCTCTTCTGTTGTGGTGGTGAAAGTTCTCTCCTTTTCAGTCAACGTATGGAAGCTGGTATGCGAGGCTTGGTGGCTTGGTAAATGCCGCCCATGACCATACTGCTAACTGGGGCCAAAGTGCGCAGCTACAATAAACGCAATACCCCACATAATCCATCTTCCATATCTTTTACACTATTATTCAAACCCTTGTATATCATTTACAATGATACAAAATAAGCTGTAATAATATTTATCTATAATTCATTTCAGAAATTTCAGGTGTCCAGTGTCCACCCGTCATTTGAACTGTACTTGCAGGAATTACTACTGCAACCCTAAACAGGGTACCGAATTTTTTACTTCCAAAGAACTCTAATTTAATTTTAAAGAAATCAAAATGGATTATATTGACGGAGCATTTGAATTAAAAAAATATTTTTATGTTGTATTCATACCGTATCGTATAAAATCATATCTCATAAAAATTTCAGGTCTCTACAATTCTTTACTCCTGAAATAAGAGTTAGATGCAGTTTCTCAGATTCAGCTTGTATGGCTTGTTGCATTTTGTTTACACAAACAAATCAAACATGAAAAATCAATCATAAAATCACACTGTGCTAATGACTGGTATAATGAAACCTATTTATTTTTCGGTTGCACCTCTAAAGTTTCCCAAATCATCTTATAAGTTTTTTTAAATTTTGCCTAGCTCTCAAATGTACTTGAACCACCGCGCAGTGGTCGATTTTGCGCTTTTCGCCGGACAATTTTTTTTTTCTACTGCACTTAAAATCTTCGATAGATAACCAGAAAAATAGTAAAAAAAATCTAAGGCTTAAGGGGGTTGTTTCTGCGGGGGTTGCAAAATGAATTTGAGTGTTGAAATTTGGAAACTTGTGGTTATGATATTATTATACTTAGGAGTACACAATAAAAATGAAAAAAATATCTAAGTACCATTTTGAGGGGGTTGAAAATAAATTTTGTTTTAAAATTATAAAACTTTGTTCAGGTGCTACTATTATTCCTGCAAATGCGCAAAAAAGGGAAAAATCAAAAGTACTTGTGGGGTGGTTTTGAAAGAGGGTTGAATAATAAATTTGCTTTGAAAATTTTGAAATTTTGTGCATATGATATAATTATTCCTACAAATACGCGAAAAAAAGAAAAAAAATCTAATTATTTGTGGGGTGGTTTTGGAAGGGGGTTAATTAATAAATTTGGTTTGAAAATTGTGAAACTTGCAGGAACGATATTCCTTTATTTATTTTTTATTTTTTACGGGCCGAACTGTGGCGGTTTGCATATGGAAGACTTTACCATAACAATAACTATTTGTTTAAGCTTGCGGCTGCAACACCGCATTGTAGCCGATTTTGAACTTTAACCCAAACCCAATAATATGTGGCGTGAAAATTTATACATTAAATGAACCCACACGTACTACAGTCGGCCGAATTCTGGCAACAGCACTCACTTTCAGAACGTTAAATTAAATCATGGGTAATGTGTGGTATCATTGCAAAGATATTTCAAACGAAACAACTTCTGCTGGAAACACTTCTTTTCAAATCATGCGGTTTACGAAATAAACCATATGATCTCGGGCTATCCTTTGTTGGACAGGTGACTGTGCTAAGACTGTGCTAAGGTGGCTTGTTGGCTTTAAGGTTTTGTCATCAGACGCGCCAAACCTTTAGCTATCGATATACTATCACGTCTCTTCATTACTAACAAAATAAAACATGAATACGTGGATTGTTCTTCTGATCACAGCTTATACAGACAACATAACATATTATGGGTTCTTTTGTGAAACGTGTGGCTTGGAAAATTTTTGTTCAAATAATAGTTGTTTCTATTTAAAATATCTATGCAATGATACCACACACGACCTAGGTTCTGATTTGAGATTCCCAATCAAAATGCAGTTATGACTACTTCCGGTATGTTCCGGAAATTATAATTGTTGCCATAAAATATGTCAGGTAGGCTTATGTTATGCCATTTCTTTTCTGAACCTCTATGATGTCATATAACAAAGAAAAGCACATGTATCTGTATTTGTAGAAGCTCTCCAGATGACAAGGGGCACTCTTCAACAACAAAAAAACGTTTCCGGCAAAAAGTGGCACCTAACCTCAACAAATCCTAAAACTATAACATCAAAGCAATAGAGTACTTAATCCAGTCGTCTCCGTCGTACTTTTTTTATAACCTTATGGTGAATATTAATTTTTCTAAGCGCTAAAAAAATTCAAATTATTACATCAGTACAGCTTCCATAAAGTAATACGCACGACCACACGTCTCCTCCATTGTAGTTGTTCAAAATAATTGACAAAAATTAACGTAAACATGCGCTCACACTGACATAGATTAATTTTCGAATGACTATGCACTCGTGCCACTGAGCGTAAAGTTCAGTTTGTGATGGTGCCACACCCGCGCATTTGAAATTTTGACAACAAACTTGTTGGGAGACTGATCTTTGACTATTTCTCTTAATATTCAGTGCAGTTTGAAATACAAATGTGCAACTTTATTTTTCATTTTGCATACCGCCTTGTTTGATTCCTTTTTAACCTCGAGATGTACCACAATGCCTTAATTTTTACGTTTTATGTAGACATCCCAGGTAATAGCGTTCTCATTGTACCACGTCATCGTTGGAACTAATTTAAAGTCAGTTAAAAAAATAGGTGAAAAATCTCTTTGGTGGACGACAATTAATAACCTGGTTTTAGTTTCATGGTCGACGAACGGCAAATTAAAAGATCTATGAAAATCAATAAGGCATATAGGTAAAAACATTGAAGGTCGGAAGTGGAATTCGCTTTAGAAATGTCTATTTTATCACTAAAAAAATTATACTCAATATCATTAGATTTAATCCATACTTTTGGCGCTCACTGTATAGTTTAGCAAGATTAGATGTAAAGTCGCAAATAATAATAAGATAGGTAATAATAATAACCATACGCATACTGTGAGAATAGTATGAATTAAATCAAAATATATAGGGCTTGATTTTTTAGCCCCTCACTGAAACCGATCTTTGATTTTGAACCCCTCCAAAAGAAAACTCCTAATACGTCATAAGTATGGCCGCAAGCAGCGGGTTTGCAGCGGAGATAAAACAAAAGAAACATAAAACGAAGACGTGGCGGAAGTTTCCCAAATTACCAGCGATAAAAAAAGGGGGCCGCTGTTTCGTCAGGTTTTACTGTCAATGATCCCGACAGTAAATGTTTGATTTACGGCTACTGAACACTCTTCTCAGATATCCAAACCACCCACGAAAACTACCCGGCAAATATCCACCACTTGTGTACGACTCTGTCAGAGATCCGAACGAACTACAATATGAAGTCGGAAAGAAAATGAAAATTTTGTTTATACAGGGTGTTCCCATATTCACGCATACGGACAGTATGGTGACAATATATCACAAAAACTGAATAAAAAGTTCCTTTATAATTTTTCGATTAGATCAATACTTTTCAATTAATTACGATTTAAAAAAATACAGATTCAAAAACAAAATCTGTCAACATGGTGAAAAAAATGATAAACATGCAACAAACAAAACATGTTAAAGTGTCAAATCGTGTGGTAGTCTATCATAACAAGCTATTATTATCGAATTTTATTTAATGGCAGCGTTGCGGTACCCCGGCGTATAAATGCTGGTCGTGAACATTTCCACGACGATGAAGCTCTGGATGCGATGAGAAACAATCCCTCAAGAAGCACCCGGTGCGTTGGTAGAGAATTGGGAATTTCTCATAAGCGTGTATGGAGTGCCCTAAGACGTGACGATCAGCATCCTTATCACTACACAAAGGTGCAACACTTACTGGACAATGATCATCCAGTTAGACGTGAGTTCTGTGAACGGTATCTGAATCGTCTACAAGACGCAAATTTTGAAAACTCAATTTTTTGGACGGACGAAAGTTTATTTACACGCGAAGGTATTTTCAACGTCCATAACGAACATTTATGGCATACCGAAAATCCCCGAGCAACACAGACTAGAAACTACCAACAACGTTTCAGTCTAAATGTATGGGGTGGATTAATTGGTAATCAACTGGTAAGAAATTGATTCATTTTAGTGTCGAAATCTTATTTCTAATCTTAAACCTACATATTTCTTAATTCTTACTGAATCCATTACTCCCTTTTAGTTTATCCACATTTTGCCTAACCGACTGACCGGAGAAAATTACTTACATTTCCTGCAAGAAGACCTTCCGGAATTTTTATACGATGTACCACTGAACGTGCGTCAAAACTTAATTTTTATGCATGACGGAGCAGGCCCTCATTTTGCATTGAATGTTCGGGCACATCTAAATAACACGTTCCCTCAGCGATGGATTGGCCGAGGTGGTCCATTCACCTGGCCACCTCGTTCACCGGACTTGACACCCTGCGATTTTTTTCTGTGGGGTTACCTCAAATCCTTGGTCTACAGAACCCCAGTGGTTGACTTACTTGAGTTGCGGGAGCGCATACTTCAAGCAGCGCAAGAAATAACTCCGGACATGATAAGAAACTCCGTTCGAGAAGTGCAACAACGTGCTGAATCATGTTTAGCTGCAAACGGTGACCATTTTGAAGAAATGTTATGATTTCATATTTGTATTAGAAAATCCTTTATTAATTTTCCAAACATTAGTTTTAAATACAGTTGATTAAAATTAATAAAACATTTTTTCTTTTTCTGTTTTCAAATTCCTTAGTGTCATGATAACTTCAAAAGTGTTCGTCTAATCGAAAAATCTTAAAAGAACTTTCTGTTCAGTTTTGGCTGCAGAACGACCCGTCACTGTCCGTATGCGCGAATATGGGAACACCCTGTATACTTTTTTGCTAATTTGAATTACATTAAAATTGGTGGTCACCATTGTCACGAAACACTAAATAGTTAAATAATCCAGGACACTATGTCGCAAGGGTTTCATTAAATTTATTTCATGAGGCCAATGTCATGTTTGCAAAGCCACCAAAGCTATTTTAATCATTTTCCAATCATACTTGTGTGGGTAATTATCGTCAAGAGAATACCAAAATTTGTCCCTTTAGCAGCGGCATGGCATGGTCATGAGAATCTTGTTGCCTAATGAATTTCTGTCATACTGCGGCGGACCAACACATTATGAAGGTTAATTCATTTAAATAACATCATAAATATTTCGGTACTGTTAGCTCTCTTATGTCGATCAGTATAGTTCAGTTCTTAAGAGTCTATTTGGAAATTTAAACGTATGCGTGGGCTACACTAACGTTTAATGCCTAAGCGTAATGTTACAATTAAAGCGTTACCATAGTTACCAGTTACCAGCGTGTGGCCATGGTTAACAGGGGCGTTTATCCATATACCAGTTTCATGCAAAACACGGGCGCATAAAAAGCAGATGCGAGTCGAAACTATTGCACTGATGTGTAAAAGTAAGGTACTATTGGAATGTGTAAGCATAGGACATAGTTCCGGGATAAATATAAAATTCAACCGCGCTTGGTTTAATCATGAACTTAATTAGAGAAAAGAAGCGAATTTTTGACACATATACTGGTTAATTTAATATGCTAAGCCAATAGAATTAATCCCGGAACAGGAGTTAATTTGTGAGTGACATTTTAAGAAGTTTGTCTCAAAATGTCACCCACAAATTAACTTGACGACTGGGTCATGGTCATTGACCCAGTCGTTGTCAAGGTGTTAGTAATCTTCTCTGGTATATAAGATCATATCGAAATCAATCACTTATAAATCTGATGTTCTCCTAAAGCACCAGATTTAAATTATAGGTTTATTTTGTCACACATTTGGAAAAGCAAAAATAATGAAAACAAATCTCAGATTTTGACGAATAGCTCTGCCAGGTTGTTGTTTTCTAGAGGTTATTTTGTTTTTATGTAACAGTAATAGTGCAAGTAATATTTTCATTTGAAGTTATTGAATAATTAGTCTAGAATGTTTTTGCCCGTTGGATGTAATATCGAAATAACAGTGGTTTATTGAGTTAGAAGGCCTTCAAATTAAAATTGTTTATGGATTGACCTTGTTTATTAATCCAATATGTAAAATAATAATACAATACTAAAATAATACGTAAAAAATGACACTGAATAATGTGTTTAATAGTATTTATACTATTTTTCCGCGGAACCCCTGACGACATCTCGCGGAACCCCAGGGTTTTGCGGAACCCCGGTTGGGAAACGGTGTCTACCATATCAATCCTTTTAATTTCCCACAGCCGGTTCACGTCAATGCTGTTCTTATGGTCACTTTAGTAAGAGATAAGTTGATGTAAAGCATTGAAATTAAAATGTTCAGAATAGATCGGGCCACTGTTTGATTCCAATTGATACATATGGGTGCATCAGATACAATCCACAGAACCCTGCAAATTTTGGAAAAAAAACTTTAAGGTTTAATTCTTACAAGGCGTATATGCTCAAAACTAAAATAACCAACGGTGTTGTTGAGGAAATAGCCGTCAATTAAACGAATCAATCATAAAAATTTAACAATTGGTTCAAACGATACTGAACTTTAAAGTGACTTTAAGAAGAGATATTTTAGATGGGTAGTCTTTTTGAGGGCCGAGGAGTGTATATTAATACTTTATTTTATAAGTCATTTAGACGCTGGTTGGATATTTTTCATGGCCAATCTTAAAATATATATTGGTTATAGGTACTGATTCCAAAACATATCAGATCTCTACAGTTTTTTATTGGTAAGATATGTGGAATACCACTACAGATATTCATTATTTTTTAGCATACTCGGAGAACTTTTATATCAACTTGAATTTACAACGTTGAGTTGTCTTCGACTTATGACGTCACCAATATTATTTTCTTCCTTTGTAACTTCCTGCTTTTCTTATTTTTGTTTCTTCTTTCTCTTATATTTTTCCTATTCTTTTTTTAGCAGGTCCTTGAATTGCTTTTAATGCTGTTTTATGGATTTACATTAGACAATTTTCAAATAAACGCAAAAAAGAAATTAAAATAAAAATTCTGTGGAAAATTGGTTTGGTGAATGAAAAGTGAACACGCCTTTTCGATAAATTTCTTTGCGCTGAACACGAATCTCCAATCTTACGTCCCAATTTTTGCATTTTTATCGCTCACACAACACGTCTCGTAAATATATGCTGACAATCCTTTAACACAACCAGTCTGAGGACTTTATGGTAAAATCACCATGTTTAAATGTTTACTTTGAAATTCTTTTGAAGGTTCTGCGATATTGGGTTCATGCGCTATTAAGTCACAAAAAAAATAAATTAAAGTAGAGAAAATTCTGAATAATTTATGACTATGAAATTTTTTGGAACAATCAATAGTTTAGCTGCATGAGCAAATTCTATTTCATCGAGATCGGTCGTACTGCATTAAAACTAGTAGCCAGGATGTGTCACATATTTTGATTCTAATCACAGTAGGTAGTGTCAAACGCTGATGTTTTGACAATACCCACTGTCAATATAAGCTGCGTTCGGATATTGTACACCTTTATACTTTTTACACCCAATAACACGTAAGTGTCATTTGGACGGTGTACCCGGTGTCAACGGAGTACAATATCCGAACGCAGCTTTAATCAACATATCTGTCTAGTTCTACTAGTTTTATTTTAATGCAGACATGGCCGCTCTCGATCAAATAGAATCGCATGCAGCTAAACTATTAATTTTATATATAGTATGATAAAGTCGTGCCTGGCCACATCAGATTTTTTCATGTCCAATCAATTAAAAAGCTAATTCCTAACCAATCCCACAAAAACACTGGTGCAAACAGTTTTATTTAAAATATTAACTGCGGATTTTTAAAAGAACCGTACTGAAGCTCAAAAAATTTGCTGAATAACATCCATTATTCTACGTAATCAGTGTAATCACAAAACTGATAATACGCCGCCGGCGCCGACACAAAGCTAGCTTTTAGAGTACTGACGCACATTTTCGTTTTTATTTTTCACCAAACCATTTCCCCAATTTCACCGAACGCTATGAAACGTAATCGAAATTTGTTGCGGTCCCGCCTAGAAAAATTAATTCAAACCTGTTGCAGCGGCAGAGCCGTCCGACGAAAAAAAAATACATGCAATCTGGTCAATGCGGCTTACGCATTTGTCATTCCGGTCCGGATCCGAAATGTCTCGTCTATTTTTGCGTATTTTTCGGGTTTGCTATTTAATAAAAAGTTCCGGCCCCCCGCTGGCCACACTAGGGGATCAATTTGTCACCAGAGCGAAATGCAGGATGATCATCGTTCTTTGTCTGTTTCCAACGCCTGCGTTTGCATTATTCAACGGTTGGGTGTACATCTTCTCTATATCGTGTATACATGATTACTTATCGCTGATTATCAGGCAACTTTGCTAGGCACTTGAATGATTGTAAAAGATCATTGTTCCTCTCTTCTCCTTGTTGCTCTTGTTTATTTATTCGTTTTAATTTGTCACTTTAAAGCACCAGTTATTTGTAAAACGTTTAGATTAACTTTTATTTTAGTTAATAAAAGTACGTACATACCTTTTCAATCATCTATAGTCTATTTTACTTGTCTATATATAATATATCGTTTAATAATTAGTTAATTATAATTAAATTAATTTAATTCTTATTTATCTTATGCTATCGTAAAGATACCATAAAACCTATGGAACTTAGATTTTCTGAATGAACAGCGAATAGGCGTTGTCGATAAATGTGTTTATGCCTCACCTCTCTGAAAATGTCCAATATCAGGCTAATTAGTATAAAGTTTGCGCTCCAAAGAAACTAAATTAAAAATAAGAGACATCAGCTGCTATTCTTGGATGTGCTTGTATACAAAGCGTCAACCGGTTAGCTTTGACACAAAGTCTACCGCAAGAAAACATAAACCGATTGGTACATGTATATGTGGCATAAAGACTTATGGAGTTTTCATTGCTCTCATCTGCAACATTTCACAGATTTTCAATTGCTTAATTCATCAAAAACACAACAATCCAAGCTAAATTCTGAATATGAAGGCAAACATTGTGAATTGTTTTTAATTTGGAATTTGGCTTTGGAAAAGGTCCATGATGCAAAGAATAAATGTAGAATGTTGAAAAGAAACACCTCTTAACTTTGCAGATTTGTTTAATTTATATTGGTACCGGTTTCGGCAATGCTGCCATCCTCAGCCAAAAGAATGGACAGAACAGAACAGAATGGACTAAGTAAAATCACATGTAAGGGGAGAAACAATCAACTAACTTACTGTCAAATAGTTAAAAAGTTTTATAGCTGCAGGAAATCAACATTTTTGATATCTAAATACAAATAAAATAACACGATAAGCATAAACATGAAACTGATTACAGCTGAATAATTGAAAATCGAAAGGTGAAAAAATCAGAAAACATCAGAGCAGCAGCGCGCATACAAAGCGACACAAGCAAACAAAAAACAAAAAGAAACTGACTTACGGTTAATGGGAGAAGCACAATAGTCATAATATTAACAAATGCAAACAGACAGCACCAACAATTAATTTAAAAACTTAAATCAAATAAACGCAAGTGCGGACCATGTGGTGCGTGGCGGCCGGTGTGAGATTGTTTTTAAGAAAACCAGTGCAAAAACAATATTTAAAAAGCGCACAAACGCTTTCTCAAAAACAAGACTCAATTTACAATATTTTCCTTCATATTCAAAGTATACGGATGAAAGCATACCAGAATCATTTGTCACTTGTTTGTTTTTTATTACTTAACTATTTTGACGAAATTACAGAAATGGCGACTCATTTGCAAAATTATTGAAAAATGGTCAGAGTAAACCTCCAGTCCCTTTGGACCCTTTTGAACAACACTTCGTCCTGCTCTAAGTTTAGTCATGAAACTTCTAAATAAAACTAAAATAGCGTTTTTACGTAGAAATTAAATTTTAAAATTGAATTTTGTTTTTGCAATACTTTTATTCTCCATGTATATTTAGTAGCCGCACGGACCGGCCGCACGGACATTTTAACCTCAGTCCGCCGAAAATTATCCTTAAATGCGCAGTTGGTCGTTTAAGTAAGTTTGTATTGTAAATTCCGCGGAAGAACCGCCCCCCCCCCTTTTTATAAGACATGTGTCGCTTCGTAATCTTTTTATATAACAGACTGTGAGTGTTATAACGTGTATTCTTATTGTAGATACAGCTAAAGATGACCGCTTGGTCGAAACCGGTACTGTGTACTTTCTGTTAAACACTGCAAAGATAAAGAGGCATTTTCTTTCATCTTTCCACTTATTAGAGATGGTTTACAACTACAGTAAAAATTCTTTAATCCGGCATTCTATAGTTCGGCATGCCCTATAGTCCGGCACGTGTCCGGCATAGCCCAATCGCAATGACTCGGAAATGCTCGACCGCGATCGGCAATGGCAGACAGTCTGTATGTAGTATGTAAACAATGCTGTTTTGAAGCGCGCGGAAAATCATCGCCGGTGCAGATTTTAAACAAATTCAAAAATAAAGTGTTGTTATAGTTAGTTAGTGCAGGTGTATTGTGGTTTAATTTTGTTGCTGCCGTACATATTTTCACTCAAACATGTCTTCGAAAGCGAGCACAAGTGCAAGTAAAACCGCAGCAATAAAACGGAAACATATAACACTGACCATAAGCCAAAAATTGGACATTATCTCTCGCCTTGAGAAAGGAATTCACTAATGACAGAATTTAAGATTGGGTCGTCAACAATATATGATATTAAAAAACAGAAAGAAAAGCTAAAACAATTTGCAGCAGAATCTGTAAGCTCAAAAAATGTTGAAGTTAGACAAACTTTGAGAAAACCCAAACTAGAGCAGCTTGACAAACTTTTGTACACTTGGTTTAGTGCTAAACGTTCCGAAGGCAAACCTGTGACGGGACCTATGATAGTCGAAAAAGCTAAACAATTTTATCGTGAAATGAATCTTGATGATGAGTGTGAATTTTCTATTGGTTGGTTGCGAAAATTTTAAATTCGCCACGGTATTCGTCGGCTTGACGTAACAGGAGAAAGTAGATCAGCAGACGAAAATGCTGCAAAAAAATATAAAATCACTTTTAATAACATAGTTACAGACAATCAATTAACACCAAGCCAAATTTACAACGCGGATGAAACCGGTCTACTGTGGCGTTGTTTGCCTACTTCAACATTAGCAGGGGGAGAAGAAAAAAGTGCTAAGGGATCTAAAAACAACAAAGATAGATTGACGGTGTTGTTGTGCTCAAATGCATCGGGAAATCATAAAGTTATACCTTTCGTAATAGGAAAATATAGGAAGCCAAGGGCTTTTAAGGATATTTCCAAATTGCCTGTTCACTATGATGCTCAGAAAAACGCATGGATGTCTGCAGATCTATTCAAAACATGGTTCTTTCATCGTTTCATACCTGAAGTAAAAGAAAATTTAAAAAAACTGAACCTCCCTACAGACTCCAAAGCAATTGTTCTGTTGGACAACTGCAGAGCCCACCCCCCCTGCTTCAGAGTTAGTTTCTGGACAGATTTTTGCAACATATCTCCCACCGAATGTGACATCGCTAATTCAGCCCATGGACCAAGATGTGATCAAAAACTTCAAATGTTTCTACCGAAGTTCGTTCGTTCAAGGTTTATTAAATTCAGACTGCAATATTGCAGACTACCAGAAAAACTTCAATGTCAAAGACGCAGTGTTTGCTACCGCCTTGGCATGGAGCCAAGTAAAAGACCTGACATTACAAAGATGTTGGCGCAAACTTTGGCCTAATGCTGACCACGATGATGACGATGAAAATGACGATAATATCGTAAGTGATGGCCGTGATTTAATATTCAACACAATAGAAAATACATCACTAAACACCCCAATACGAGATGTGCCACAAGACGAAGTTATGGAATGGGTGAATATAGATGAACACGAAGCCGTCGTAGAAGAACTAACTGACGAAACAATAATCCAAAGTGTTATAAATCCACAACAAATGGCCAAAGAGGTAGAGTCAGACGAAGAAGAAACTACAACAACTCAAGTGAGCTGGAACGACCCAGCCTCTGCCTTAAATACGTTTATCAATTTTGCGGAACACAACAGCCACTATAATTCTGCAGAACTAATAAACTTACATATTATAAGAAACGATTTCTTTTTAAAACGATGTGAGTCACGCAAACAAACAGATATTCGCAATTATTTTAAAATCGATTAAAATTAATGATATGAGTACTTTTGTGTTTTATTTTGTGTATATGTGTGCGTGTGAGATGTTTATTGGGAGTGGAAACATCGTAAAAGAAGACGTACAAATTCAAGTAAGTTCTTTTCTTTTTGTTTTTTTTTGTAACATAGTCTAAATCGCTATATTCGGTAGTCCGGCATATTAGATAAATCTGCACCGCCAACGTCCCGAAGGTGCCGGTTTAAAGAGTTTTTACTGTACATTCTTTTTAACTTTGTGAAAAATATATGTAAATACCCGAGTATATGAAAACCGGATATTAAACGTCCGGTTTGCATTGGAGAGCAGGACCTTCCGGTTCAAAACCGGACGATTGGCAACACTATCTATACTCCTAGCTTATATTCCGGAGGTATTTCTTTCCAATTAAAGCTTCTAACTTTTCAATTCACCAAGAAGATCTTCTTCTATCTATTAACAACTAAAAGTTTAAGGCAATTCTTGATTGCATGATCTCGCGTCATCTTGCACAAAGATAAAAATTTACCTTAATTCGAACGCCTATGCACTAACCTGAAATTTCAATTAGAAAAACGACCCCAGTGCTATTGTTGACAAAATAGCATTCAATTAAACGAGACAATCATAAAAACTAAACAATTGGTTCAAAAGATACTTAACGTTTTTGCACCCTAGTGTAGTTGGGTTGGGCAATTTTGTTGGACGCATTTCGTACGTGAGTCATCCTGGTGGCACTGTCCTGAGTCATGACATTTTGGTTTTGAGACGCGATTACGTTAAGCAGAAAGTCCCACATAGCAATATGTCATTTAGATGCCGTACTTTTATGACGCCAGCATTTACAACAAGTTGTAAAGATTATATTGTCCGCATTTCACGAGCGTGGGGCGTGATTTTGGCTCGGAATGTTGAATTCTGAAATGTGTTTCTTTTGTCAAAATGGTTTGGCGTCAAAATCTCGCGCACCAACTGTGTTGATTGAGGGAGTAAAATTTCAGGGGAAGCATTCATTGAAGGAGTAGCTATGTGGGCGATGAATTATGCTTTCCATAGGACTGTCAGCCATTTTAATCATTGTGATATAGATTATTTACGCACATACAAATTGTAGAATAAAAGTATATTCTCCAAGTTCCGTATAGCACTTCTAAAATTCTTCACAAACTAATTATTCACAAAAACGGCTAAAACAAACACCGAGCCGAGAAAACGTAGTAATCTTATTGCCCAATTAGCAAACACACAGCGAGCTTTGTACAACGGTCGGCATAACAGAGAGCCAGACGACCGACGGGAACGTTTACATGATGCAAAATGGGGCAGTCTAGTCTAGCGTCGATGGTTTGTCGCACGCCAAGTGCGTCGATTGAACGCGGCCGGATGAATTCAATTTGGGAATTATGTCGAAACCCTCTCTCGGACACAGAATCAACCCCTCCTTCCCGCGGCAACAGTAGCCTTTTGTTTTACATTCATTCGGGTGCCCGCTCAGGGCGTTTCTCCGTGTTTGTTTATGTTTCAATTGACAGGTGGAGCGAACTCTTCGCCTTTTTTCGACTGTGCGAACGGACGGGTGTTTTTAAATCTCTGACCTTTGTGTTTTTGTTACAATAACGGATGTAAATCACAGGCGGATTGTTCCCAGTATAAAATGAATTTTAATGTGCTTGTCGTTTTATTACGTAACTTTATTTCAATGTATAATCCTTTTTTACTTTAATAGATTAAGTATTAACTTCTAAGGTATACCTGGCGACCCACGCCTTAGGTACGCCCGTTTATTTTTGGAATTTATGAATTTATGAATTTATGAAATTGCTAAAAGTGCAAATAGACAGGAAATGCTATTTTTGGGACCCTCTTGAGGTTAGTATAGCTACCGGGTTTTCCGGAAATCACGTCATCATTGAAATTTTAAATGGAACGCTGTATTATTTGTGTGATCAGGAAGACATGTTGAACACAAAAACATATCGATCGTCAATTTTTATCACAAAGGCAACGAAAAAATAACTTTTTTGACAGGTGATATTGTTAGGTTATTAGTCTAGGTGGCTATGAATTTGTGAAAATAGTCAGAAATGACAAATAAACGCTGACTAAATCGATTTTAGCCGATATTGTATTACGGGCGTCCTCTATCGTGATTTCATTGTTTTTTGGCCAATGAGTATACACATTTTTTCCGTGTACTTTCTGGGTGTACCCTGATTATTCGGTAGATAACAGTTTTCCGATTACAAGGACTCCAAATACTTGATTTTTTGCTGAAAATCATAACGTGGAAATGTCTTTCAAAGCGGAGAAAAATAAAGATAAAACACATTGGGTTAATATTATAGGTTATAATATGGACATAAGGGCGGGATGTAATTTTTTAAATAAATTAAAAACTACAGCCGCAACCTAGATTTGAACCAGGGACATTTGCGTGGCACCTACCACAATGCTCTGCCAGCTGAGCAATTGAGGCCTAATAATTTTTTAAAAATATGTTTAAATAAATACATCCCGCCGGTACGTCACCATATTGTTAACCTATAATATTACTTTCTGACAGCTTGTAGTTAAACATTTTCAGTTATTGGGTTAATGTTCAGAGTGAGCTATGGATGAATTTTACAGTTCTATGTATTGCGCGTCACCGGCTTAATGAAACATAGTGTTGTATTTGGAAATACTCCTGAATCTATTCTACATAAGTTGTATGATTCTTTGCCTCTCGGTGTAAACATGAGCGCGAGAGAAGTGAAAAAAACTACCCGATTTTTGCAGTTTAAACTAACGCTCGTCTTTCCGGTTTATTTTCTCTTAAACCACTTACCAGAAAAATTTCACTTTTTGTCCAAGTTGCATCTAGAGTCTTTTCTATAAATTGACGTTTTTCTTTTTATGTAATAACGGTTGCGAACAAAATTTTGATGGAAGCCGACATCTCATGAACGAATGTTAGCAGGACAATGCTGTTAGCATGCAAATAATCCTTATTTACTGCGATACAGATCCCTTGAATTTAATAGCATTCCGACTGTTTACCGAAATAACAAAATAAACATGGACAATATTTTGCGCAGTTCAGCTTCCCTCGCTTGTGGGCTTTGGTGCGAGGCAGTCAAACGAGATGCGAAGTTTTGACGCGATCATTGAATCCATTTGAATCCGTATTTGTAAAATATTGTTGGGTATAATTAATTGTACATCTAAATTCATTATTTATATTTAACTCGCGCACTATTCAAAATTCTGAAATTAAATTGTTCTGATCGTATCGTACTAATAGTAGATAATCTTCCACTGTCCCAGCTACGTTTCCATTTACCGTTACGATTGACGTAGTACGAGCGGCACGAAATTTATATCATTCATATTAAATCGCATTAAAAATTACTTAAAAACTATTATGCAATTCTGTTTCTACGGTTAAAAGCGCAATAATCGGGGACCTTTTTTCATTTCTCTCGCGCTCATGTTTACACCAAGAGGCAAAAAATGTCGACAGTCATACAACTTATATAGAAATGATTCAGGAGAATGATACACTTTATTTCAATTTTTTCTGTTCGGTAGTTTTAGAGTTATGCTCCTTCAAACACAGAAGTCAATATTATCGAAACGAGAGATGGCAGTTAGGGCAATTCTCTCTGGCGGGGTCACATATAGAGAACTGTCAAATTTGGATGTTCGCTGACTGAAAATAAGCCCAATATCTTATTTTCTACTTCCCCGCTTTAAACATCATTTCCACGATATGATTTTTAGCAAAATATCAAGTATTTGGTGTCATTGTAATCCGAAAAAAGTTATCTATCGAATAGAAAACACATAAGCGTTTTCTATAGATTTATTTACGATGAATATGAATACGGAGTCAAAAATTTCCTATCACGTACGGTTCTCGACAAATCTAAGTTTGAAATGTCAAAAAAGATCTTGATGTTGGCAATGTTTGTGAATTTATAGTGGCTAAAAGTATAAAGTTTCATGTTTACTTTGAAACCACCTTGAAGTTTCTAGAGCATTGGGTTGAGGCGCAATATATTCACAATAAAGTCAAGTGACTTCATTGTGCTTGACGATGAATGGCTTTGACGTTCCACGCTGCCTTATTAGTACATATTCACATAAGCCAGCGTTTGGAGCGCAGTCGAACGCAAGGGAGTGCAGTGCACCGTAGCGTACCGTAGCTTAACTTGAGCTTATGTGAATGCATATTAGATTTTATAGGTAGAACAATGGTAGAACACAATAAAAAATGTTTGACATTATGACCTCAACTTTTTCGAAACCATTACGTGACACCAAATCTCCGAATTCGTGCTCAGCAAGAAGAGACAACATTATTGCATTCAGAAGTAAATTATCAACTAAACTTTGAAGAAAAAATATATACCATCCTATTTTTTTTGTTGTTTGGATTTTATAATCGTAATTTAATATTCGAATACCAATATTGAGACTTTGGTCCGGTATTGCAAGCTCCTCTAATCTATTCGAACAACGCATAATATGCTTCAAACTCCTCGGTAGTTCTGCTTAGAAAATATAATTCCTTAATTCCTTTTCTTGATTTAGGCTTGTAGATACTTCGTTGCAAATTTGGTAGTATCAAATTTGTATAGGCTGTTAGACGTACAAATACGAAATTTTTTATATCGGAAACGCTGTTCTGCCACATGGAACGCGTGAATATATCGGAATTTTGAGTATGCGCAATTGGTGAAGATCAATCCGGTAGGAATCCCTTCGAATAACAGAACGCTACGCAGCATATTCCCCATAAGGGCCCTTGCTGCAATCCGCAGACGTAGTCGTAATAATTGCGCGCACACAATAAGCTGGAAGGCCTAAGGGCACCACAGGTTCACCCTACGACCCACCCCGTACAGGAACGTTCCGTGGGTTAAATTGCAGAGCCGCTGGCTTGACCGCACATATCATTTGGACCAATTTCAAATTAGGTATTATCGGATGAACAGCGCTACGGTCTTATTTCGCATGCTTGTTATTGAAGGTTCGGATAAGGCTACTACATAACGATGGGTTTTATGGTTATGAATACGCTGTTGGCTTTTTCAAATGATTAAAATAGTAATATATAAGAGTAGGTACCTGGGGAATGTCTAAAAACATTATTTATTTGATTGGGGGTTTATTGGGAGCGATTACTCTAAATTATGGTAAATATTTGAAGGAGTTACAGCGCAAGAAATTTCGGGAATTTGCAATCAAGACATTTCGGAATGCAAATATTTTACGAAAAGTTGTATTATATTAGCTGCTATTAGTACTACTACCATCATATTTTCTTAATTCTTTTTTTAGATAGCTGTATGGTCTATATTAGATAGATTTATTGTCTATTGTCCATCAATAAAGTATGCATGTGACATAGCCAAAGCGCTGATTAGGTTTTCTGTAGTTCGCCTTCCTTTGCAAACGAATGTTGCAAGGCTTAAATGACATTGATTTTCCAAATTGGTCTCTGCAGCATTATATCCACCTTAGTTTTGTATCGAAAATAATGCCCAAATACTTTTCAGTGTTCGCAAATGGAACTATGTTATCGCTATACGTATACATGTCGTTTTGAAAACGTTTTCATAAGTCAAATCGTTCAGAAAACGAAACGTACACATGATCGTTTCAAAGCAGTTTCGAAATAGTTCTTAAAAAGCTGCCATGCTGCGTTGCACGTGGTCTAAACGAACGTCATTGGACTCGTGAGCGTACATAACCTACAATTTTATTGTTTGTTAGTTGTGTGGTTAGAATTAAATAAAGCCAATATAACAAGACATATCATTGGATAATAAATAATTGTGGACTGCCCAACGTGCAGCCCCGACTTGAATTAGTTGCGTAATGCAAGAAAATATCAATTCATTTTATGTCCTTCCATTTTATTTTCCCACAGCCCACTACTGCTCGGAACGTTTCTAGCCCGTTCGTGTCATGTCATTGTTTGTTTTATTGTAACTTCGTTATTAAGAGAGAAAACGATATGAATTATTAAAATCATAATGTTCAGAAAAGATCGGACAATTGTCTGATTCCAGTTGATACATATAGTTTTATCAGGTACACGCCACAGAGCGGTTCAAATTTCGATAAAAAAACTTACCTTAATTCTTACACCCTGTATATGCATAAAACTAAAAGATTAAATTAAAAAATACTACCCCAGTGCTGATGTTCAGGAAATATCCATCAATTAATTGAAAAAAAAAATTGCACAATTGGTTCAATAGATATTTAACTTTAAAATTGACATACATTTTAGGTGGGCCGACTTTTTTGCACGCATGTGTAGTTTGTAAACATCACGGCTGTTCTCATGATGCTGCAGGTCTACATGACAATGCTATATTTATTAAAGCGCAGAAAATATGATACCTACAAAAATACTTTCCGTTGATGGTATTGATGTACCATGTATGGATTGCATGGTATTGGGTGATCCAGCTTATCCACTCCTGCCTTAGCTTCTTAAATGTTATAAAGGGAATGTTTCTGCAGAAGAAGATTCATTTAATGTGTATAGTAGAGGACGTGTTGTAGAAAATAGCTTTGGCAGGCTTAACGCACGGTTTCGATGTTTATTAAAAAGGATTGATATTACCTATAAATTTGTACACAAATTGTCCTATGTAGTGCTATTTGGCATAATATAGAAACAAGACAGGAAGAATGTCTGCAAAATTGGCTAGAAGATGTGCAAAGGGCAGATGTTTTACTACCACAACCAACAAGACGGGTAACTACGGATTTTGATACAATACTACCAAACTAGTTTAACCTGGTATGTAAACGCATAGTTCAGGTCAAACTGGTATGGCCTCGGCGAAACTGATTCGGCTAGGTCAAACTAGTTCCGCCTGAAAACGGGGTTTTGCCGGTAGCAGATGCACTGCCGCCGAGGTTTATAGCGTTTCTATTTGATTACACTCGAGTGCACCAGAATTGCACTGGCAATGCGCGTGGACACTCTGAGTCTGTGGTCTGCACAATGCCAGTGCAATTCTGGTGCACCCGAGTGTTACCAAATAGAAACGCTATTAATAAATCTGGTCCACCTATTTGGGCCAGAACCCGTATATTTCAACTACTAATGTTAGTTCTTTTGAAATTCATTGTTAGCAGTTTGTGGTTAATCCAGTCCATACTGAGCGACCAGATGTTAATAAACCGTACAACAAAACAGGTCGAATTTAGGACACATTATGGCGTGTACTTAAAAAAAATGTTTTCGCATCTAGCCGAGAAAAGTTTTGAAATTTCAAACTTTCATTATACGAACATGTACACCTGCTCACGTTAATAATTTGAACGATATAATCCGATCCGCTCGGAACCTATCGGCCGAATAATCCAACAATTTGCGCACACATTCTGCCCAACGCAAAACAAGCCAAAGTGGTTTTACGTTATAGGCGAGTCGGTGGGGCACTACGTACAAATATATAAACACGCATTCGTCGTTTCTAGTTGGAAGGCAAAAGCAAATTGTTTGAATTGCGCGCTGAACACCAGGGGAAATTCAGCAAATTTGCAGTTCGCCCAGAATGAGATAGAGGGAGAGAGATAAAGCGTGAAACCTGAATCGATCGTGAACATAATCCCTTACCCCTCACGTAATTGCATTGTGCAAACTGAACTGGGTCTAAGCACATTGGAATCCGTTTAAAGTATACAACTGTTATTGCAAAATTATTAACGGGTTTATCCTGGAATACTGCCGTTACAGTGCAGATACGACTACATCAGCTTTGGGTGTACGATGTGTACGTTTGCATTTGTAAATAGAATAGATTTAGACCGGATTTAGTTCTGGTTTAACTATGTTTGGATTTGTGTAGCCACGCGTGTCGGTGAGTTTGAATTTGCGGTATTTTCTAGTACCTACTCGAACGAATCTAGCGGTTTGCGGTGTAAATAATGGCATATACAGAATGGACAAATTTGAATGTGAACATGGCAACTAACTTGAGAACCACTTTATTTTGCTTATTCGCATGCCATCGTATACACGATGACTCGCCGCCAATCCAAATTATCTACCAGTCCATCACATAGATACAAAGCTTCCAAAGTTTTTGGCACATGTCAAGCGAGCTAAAATAAATACTAGGATCAGAGCAACCAATATTTCTGATGTTTTTTCGTTCGAATTTGACAATTTGTACATCAAATAGCTATAGTTTGCCTGTACTTCTAATAGTTTAGCTCTGTCCAGTCGAATAAGTAAAAATGTCAATTGTAAATGTAAGAATAGTTAGTAATTCAATTTTAAAACTCGAAACTCTAGAATTAGAATTTAATTTCTATAGCTTTACTATTTATTAATGTTGGCAAGGGTGGGTAATTAGTGTACATATTTTGGAAGTGTATTTTAAGGATAGTTACTAAGACAACCACTAGACATCTACCGCGCACAACCTTTTATAGGGCACCCTAATTGTAGAACGCCTCATACTGCAACAGTCTATAGAAGTCTGTCCACACAAGAAGCAGTAAAGTAACTACAGCTTTTCGATATGGAATAAATATGTTTCTTCATGCCATTAAGGTAATTTTTATCTAGCGTGTGACACCCCGTATATTAAATGAGTGCAATAATCACCTACTTAGCAATATAGCTTTTGATAATTACAGTAAAAAATTCAAATACTTTTTTTTCTCTATCTGGCACCAGTTTTGAGTAATTATTTTATTAAAAATGCAGAAATTAGGACCTCACGTTTTTAGGAATACTAGTAGTACCTTGACCTACTCGGCCAGATCCTGTGGCGAGCTCAGCTGTGCGACTCGCTCAGATCGTCTGAACCCCCGTGTATGTGGCGTTTTGTGGTTTTTCGTTTCGGGTTTTGTTATTTTGTGTAATCACAAGTGCTTAGTAAGATATGATGGTCACTTACGGAAAATGTGAGTAGATGAGTATGTGGACTCTTGTGGTCGCTCGAAGACTCCGACGGACATTAGACGCCGCTGTTAAAATGCAAATTGACCGTACACAAGCTTGTTTGGACGTCAGTTTGAGTAGATTTTCGGTAAGTTCATTGTGTAATCAGTTATTTATTATGAATTTCGTAAAATCCGCATGCTAGAGATAAGTGCGGGCCACTTTTCGCCGTAGTACTACACATTATGTAGGACGCGACAATCAAATTTTTAAGTGCAAAATTTTGAAACATGTTATTAAGACTTTTTGTTCCTCATATTCAGTTACATTATCCTCCAAATTATTGCACTTCATTCGTGTAAATCCTGTATGACTTTTGGCGGTGTCACTTTTGTAAAAGTGATTTTACTTCACAAGAGACGTAGAAGCAAAATTCTCCCACCTGAAATTAAAAAGTAATGTGGAGCATCAAAGCAAGTTGGTAGTAGCGGGACACCGTGATCCGGGGAATACATAAATAAATATTTTCATTCTCCCTTGGCTGGGGGATGAAGCACGTTTAAAGCACATTTATTACTATAATTCTGACAAAGATAAAAATGTTGAACTTGGAAGAAAAAAAAATATTTTGCAATATACCTTCTTCACACAAAAATCTTTTCTTCTCTTTCAACAGTTTCAAACAATATTTTTAATTTCCAGAAACTGCAATTGCCGATTGAAAGCTTATTCGATTGAAAACTTTTTGCTCTTTGAAAAGATGCTTGTCAATAGAATGAAACCTATAATTGAGAGAAAAACAAATTCCAAACCCACCAACTAACTTGGTTTAGGGACTCCACTATAGATCATGGCCATAAAGGCTTATTTGTCCAACAATCTTTCTTGATGTGACACAAGCCTTTGATAAGGTTTGTCACTAAGGCTAAAGGGTATGCATTTCTTTTTGATAAGGATTGGCACGAATGGGTTACAAAACTAAGGTGTAATCCTATATATTAGGTAGACTAATTAGTATAAAACAGATTGATGAATTCTTCCACCTAAAAGAAGTAAGAGCAAGCATGCCCAAAGTTATGGTTTGCGGCCAGTCCTCTATTTACTATATAGAAGTGACTTACCCCAGCTAGAAAACGTGACCATCGCCACTTTTGCAGTCGATACGGTTGTAATGGCGTTGGAATAAACTGGCCAACCAATGGATGTCTTAGCTCAACAAACTAAAACCACCACATTACGTTTACGAACCATAGAATTGAAGCCATACCTCATGTCAATATAACTACGCTATAGTTCCATATGCGAATACTGCAAAGGCGATGGCTGGGCAACTGAAAATACACATGTTATTGAATATACAGGGTGTATATTAATTCAGTGCAATAATTTGGAGGGGTGATGCAACTCAACATGAGGAACAAAAAATCTTAATAACATTTTTCAAAATTTTGCAGTTGAAAAGTCAATTACCCATATGTTTTCATAATGTGTAGTACTCCGTCGAAAACTAGCCCGCACCTATCTGTAGCACGTGGAGTTCACGAAATGCGTATAAATAACGATGTATTCAATGATTTAACAGTAAACTTACCAAAAATGTTAAAGAAACTGCTCAAAGTGCGCACCGTTTGCATCCAAACACGCTTCTGCCCGGCGCCTCCAATTCGTATATAAAGAGCGGCGTTCAATGACATCGCGCACAATTTCAGCACAATTGAAAATTCGCTCACGGAGTTCATTTTCATTGTGTACTTGCGTCTTATACACTAATCCTTTTAAATATCCCCAGAAATAAAAATCCAGAGGATTCAAGTCTGGAGAACGACTTGGTCACCGTCTTGGTCCATTAATCCCTATCCACTTTTCACCAAATGTTTCACTTAAATGTTGCACTATAATGCGGCTCTTATGTGCAGGAGCACCGTCGTGCATAAACCACATTTCACGGCGAACATCAAGTGGCACATTTTCTATCAAACCTGGTAGTGTGTTTTGAAAAAAATTCAAGTATTCTTCACCATTAAGACGGGCGGCAGTTCCACTGACCCTACTAAACAATTTCCAATATTAAGTGGATAAAAACACTAGTGTGTTCCGATGTTGTTTTTATTAAGATCTTACGGCTACCAGGTTTCGTATCTAAACCGATTCGTCTTCGGGCCGTGCTACAATGAGAAACGTAACATAAGAATCGATCTAATCTATTAAGAGTTCACTAATTACCGTCAATTTACAGCCTATTTACACGAACGACGCAAACAATTTTGAGGTTATATTCCCCCTTCATACTCATTTTCGATATAAATCGGCAGTCCTTACAATTATAAAACCTACGCCAATGTCCGTTATGTAATATGGGACCTGAAAGTGACGAATTACAACAGATATAATTATAAATGTGTATCAACTACCTGGATACCAGAATTCACGTGTTCAATGTAATACTGCAAAGCAATGGAATTAAGCGAGCAGTGATCTCTTTATTTATGTTGGTGGTTCTGGTATCCTTACATTCAAATCTTTTAGCGCGTTTTTTTTAAAATTATATCTACAAACATATGATTTCTGTTAATGTCGGTAATTTCCTTAAGAAGTAGGTCGGGTACCTTTTATGATGTTGGTAGATCTCTAGATCCTCCAGAATATTCATTTTCCTAGATTTAGTAACGTCGTGGATTAAGGAGATGCTGTTAGTAGTTATGTGGTGGTTGTGTTCGTTGAGATGTTTTAAAACACTGGAGTTCTGGTCTTTGGTATGTTCTTTATAACGTTGTAAGAGATTTCGGCCACGTTGGTCAATAGGTATAGAAACAGTTGCATACACAGATTATTTTATATATGCCAGCTTTTTGTAGTATGTCAGTTCTAGGCTTTGTGTTAATCATTTGGTTGCCTATTTTACATTTGGGTCTGAAAGCTGTAGTGATGTTAAATTTAGTGAGGAAAGATTTAATTTTGTAGGATAAATTACCTTGGTATGTGAGAGAAATTTTTTTTTTTTTTTTTTTATTAATAAGCATAAGATGCTTAACATATTGAAACTAATCTAAAAGATTAACCATCAATTTAAATCTGAATTCTTAAAACTAGGTACTTGTCTCTAATAGGCTATCCACTGATGTCCCTATATTTACTTTGTCCCAAACAAGAAGCACTAACACGTCACTCACTGTGCTCTGCTTTTTACACATTTCACTGATTCACTAGTTCGAAGGGTTTAGTTCCTTTTAGTCTTCTCACTAGATTCTGGTTGTCCAGTAGCTGCAGGGCCTCTACGTTGACGTGATGGCTTAGGCGAGATTCATGCTTAGTGGCGAGTCTTTTTATCTCTTGGATGACTTGTGGGACACCAAGATCACGGTGCAGGTCACTATTCCGTATGTACCAAGGAGCGTTAACCATATTCCTTAGTACTTTATTTTGGAAGGTCTGGATTCCTTGTATATTGGAGCTTTTTGCGCAGCCCCAAAGCTGGATGCCGTATAACCAAATCGGTTTTAGTACTTGGTTGTAGACTTGTAGTTTGTTCTGTACTGACAACTGAGAGTTTCTTCCCAGAAGCCAGTACAGTTCTCTGTATTTGAGGCCAAGCTCTACTCTTTTCTTCTTAACATGTTCTTTCCACCTTAGTTTTGTATCCAGTGTCATACCCAAATACTTTGCAGTGTTCGCATATGGAACTATGGCGTCGTTAATCTTGACATGAGGTATGTCTTCGATTCTTTTGTTTGTGAAGTTAATGTGGACAGATTTCAGTTCGTTGAGCTTGGTCTTCCATTTTCTGGTCCATTTGTATATTTTGTTACTAGCTTGTTGAAGATTCCTGGTAGATTCACCAATAGTTGATCCCACTGCCATTAGAGCCGTGTCATCTGCGAATGTGGCCACTGTTACATTTTCCATCTGTGGAAGGTCACTTGTATATAGTAGATAGAGAATTGGTCCCAATACACTACCCTGGGGTACCCCAGCTTTGACTTCTTTTAGTTCCGAGTATTCATCGATCTGTTTTATTCTGAATAGTCTATCAGATATATAGGATGTTAGCAGCTCGACGTATTGTAAAGGTAGCATACTCTTTAGTTTGTGTATCAATCCTTCATGCCAAACCTTATCGAACGCTTGTGTCACATCAAGAAAGATTGTTGAGCAAATAAGCTTTTCTTCTAATGCTTTCTCTATGATATCTGTTATTCTATGGACTTGATCTATAGTGGAATGCTTTTCTCTAAAACCAAATTGGTGATTAGGAATTAGTTCTTTTCTCTCAATGATAGGTTTCATTCTCTTTAGAAGCAACTTTTCAAAGAGTTTCGATATCATTGGTAACAGTGATATTGGGCGATATGATTTGGCCTCGGTCGGTGGTTTGCCTAGTTTTGGTATCATGATGACTTCTGCTACTTTCCAGACATGTGGGATGTATTTTAATCTGAACGATGCATTTATTAGGTACGTCAGCATAACAATACCTTTCTTAGGTAATTGCTTAAGAACTTCTCCTGTGATAAGATCATATCCAGGTGCCTTCTTTGGATTCAGGTTTGTCTTGATTTCTCTGGCAACTTCCTTTGGAGTAACTAGCTGTATGGCTTCTTCATCATAGGTTATATCTTCATTCGTGATTGGCTCTGATTCGATGTTGTGTGGCTGGAAGATTTCTGTTAGATGTTCTGCAAAAATTTCAGCCTTCTGTTTATTGTTTCTTGCCCAGGTACCGTCTCTTCGTCTTATAGGTGGGACATGGGCCACTGGCCTCTTGTATTTCCTCACTGCTTTCCACAGCGAGTAATCTGTTTCTTTATCGGGAGTCAATTTGGTTAAGAAGGATTCCAATGATGCCTCTTTTAGTTTTTGAATTTCGCGTTTAAGTTGTTGGGATTTATTATTAAGTATGGTTTTGTCAGCTGGATCTCGTGACTGTTGCCATCTTCTTCTAGCTTGTCTTTTTTGCTTGACCATTTCTCTAATTTCCATAGGATAATTATTTCCAATAGTTCTGTGGGTGATTTCTTTAGTGTTGTTCCAAGCGGCTTTCTGGATGGTGTTGATGAATTTCTCGGCTTCTACGTCGAGCTGATCTCTGGTTTTAAGCTGGATATTTAGCTGTATAGTGTTTTCAAGCTCTATTTTAAAGCTTACCCAGTCTGTAGTTTTATTGGTCAAGGTTGGGGTACATTCCTTTTTGATTATGCTTTCGCTTAGAGTCATTAGTATTGCAGAGTGATCAGAGTCCAGATCAAAGTTCTCCTCAATATCAATGAAGTTCGGCGAAAATTTTCTTGTTATAAAGAAGTCTAAAAGATCCGGGGTTTTGTCCTGGTCAGTAGGCCAATAGGTTGGGTTACCTGTGGAATGGAATCGACATCCTCTTTCTTGGATTGCGTTTCTCAGCTCTCTCCCTTTTGTGGTTATCAGTCTGGAGCCCCAGTCTGTATGTTTGGCGTTATAATCACCACCCAGTATAAACCTTTCTCCGAGATGTTCTAAGAATTTATTATAATCTGTTTTCTTGAGATTAAACCTTGGGGGGCAATATATCGCACCTACAGTAAAATTCTGTTTGGTTGATTTTATACCAACGACCGTAAGTTGTACTTCTGCGCTCTTGAGATGGCACTCCTCATAGTGATTTATGCTATTTTTTATTATTACGGCACTTCCTCCTCTAGCTTGGTTATCCGGATGACATACTTCGTACACCTGATATCCCTTCAGCTTTAGATATGTCTGATTTGTTGAGTGTGTTTCTGAAACAAGACATATATCAATTTTATGTGTGTTTAGAAAAACTTCTATTTCCAATTTTCTGTTTCGTATACCGTTGGCATTCCAAGTTGCGATTCGTAAATCGTTAGTCATCTTATGTGTGTGTCTTTTACTGTTCTAGCTTAGATCTCTTCGATTTTGTCCATCCTTTCTAGAATTTTTTGTAGCAGCTGCATAGTAGCGTCACCTGAAGTTGATGGCTTGTCCTTTTTTGAGGAATCTGTCGCTTGAGCATATGTTGTGCTTGTATTTGTTTTTTTAATTGGTTTTGATTTTGGGATGTTACCTGCACGCTGTTGTTGACCCACTTTTGGTTGGGTTGGTAAGTTGGGTAGCCCTTTCTGGTCTCTGATTCGTTGTATTTCTTTTGCCACCATACAGCCTCTGTAGTTTGCAGGGTGAGCATCTCCACAGTTCCAGCATTTTGGTGGTACCTCTTTTGGTTTCTTGCATTCTGTCGAAAAATGTTTTCCCGCGCATTTAACGCATCGGGGTTCTTTGTTGCAGAATCGGTGGGTGTGTCCAAAAGCTTGACATCTTTTGCATTGCGGTACCTGTTTAGGCGTTCTTACCGCCTCTATTTCTACCTTCATTCCTAAGATGGATTTAATATTATAGATTTTCTTAATATCTTCCTCGTTACTAAACGTAAGCATAAACATCGGTAGTGGAGTTTTATCGCTTCGTTTTAGTATATTCGTGGCGTCAATTATAGAATAGCCGCCTTCTTTTAGTTCTTTCACTATGTCTTCATTTTTGCAGGTTGGATGTAGGCGCCTGACCATGACCTTAATTGGTCTTGTTTGTTTGTTTTCATAAGTGTACCAGTTTACTTTTTGTTCATTTAGCAGTTCGGTAAGTTTCCTGTATTCATCGATTTTCTCTACGTTGAGTTTTATATCGCCAGAATTCATTAGCGTAGCTTTGTACTTGAATTCTTTATTGTTTAAAGAATTTCGCATTGACTCGTAGTTTGTTACTTGGCTCACAATGACAGGTGGTGGCAAGAACGTTTTGTCTTTTTTTGTTTCTTTATTTTGATTTGTGTTTGTGGGCTGGGGTGAGACTACTAGTGATTCATGCATTTTGCGCTTTTTGCTTTTCCTTGCCTTTTTCACTACCCATTCTGTTTCTCTGGCCAATTCTTCCTCATCTGTATAATACTCCTTATTATTCGGAGTACTCGGTTCTGTTTTACTAGATTGCTCCAGAAATTTCTCTTGCAGGGCTTTGAGTTGTTCCTCTAAGTCCTTAAATTTGGCTTCTATCTGCTTTCTTGCGGATATTTCCTTTTGCAATTCCTTGTACAGTAGATGTTCATTTTCTGATGTAATCACAATTTCTTGTGTTGACATGGTGTCCTACTTATTGCTAGTACTCGTGCACTCACTCATAGTCAGCACTATAATACGCGCGCGACACTATTTTTGTTTATTAAGCAATTGATTGGGCAATACGTTTGGTAATTCGCGAGCGATCAACATACGTCTGTACCGTTCAAAGGTTTGCACGTAACTAGAGAGAAATGTGAGAGAAATGAATTTGTTGTTTTTACTATGGTGGGGGTATATATTTCTTGTAATAATTTTTGAATGCATGTTGTCAAAGATCGCCTGCAACTCTCCTACACTTTATCCATTATTCGTTCCTATTTGGAGAATGGTGGTTATTTCTTTTTTGATTTGTTCCGTTCCTAGTGGGACAGTGAGGGCTCTATGAAATAAGTAGCGGAAGGCTGCGTGTTTGTTATTATCTGAATTAAATGACGTTTTAGGAATTACTATATCGGTGTGGGTAGGTTTGCGGCCCAGATATTAATGGCAAATCGGTGCTGAAAATTGGTACGTCGTATAATTCGCGGATTTTCATAGGTCCAGTGGCACATGTTCCGGCTGTTAAAAATTCCTTTTCGGGTAAATGTCGCGTCATCAGTGGAAAGTACGAAATTAGGAAAGTTTTCATTGGTTTGACATTGACCACGAAACCACTCACAAAAGATGACCTCTGTAAATAATCCTGTGGGAGCAAATCTTGTACACGCGCTTCCCGATATGCCCGACGTATGTTTTCAAGTAGTGTTCTGTGCACTTTCTCACGGGAAACTCCGACTTGTCGAGCAATTGTTCTAGTGCTTCGTCGATCATCTTCGTGGACCATGTGCCAGATTTGTTCTTCGCTATTTACCATATTACGATCGCGTGGACGGCCTCTTCCTCCATGGTTAGGCAAAAATACCCGAGCAGGACTATCCCTTAACCGTTGAACAACGGAAACAAAGGTTCAATTATTAGGGACGCGCCGGTTTCTAAATCGTTGCGAATAAAGTCTTTGAGCGGCCGCTGCATTTTTTCTGCATTCACCATAAACAAGTAACACGTCTACGTACTCACCACTACTAAAATTGTCCATTAGGAAACACAAAACCACAAAATAACTACCAAGAAACCCGATAAACAGATTCAACTGCAGAGCGTAAACTAAAACACGCACAGGAGTTCCCCTCGCTCAGCTGTCAGCTGTTTCGCCACAGGCTCTAGGTCAAGTCGCCACTACCCTTTTTAAAAACGTGCGGCATCAAATTCTGCATTTTCAATAATTTATTACTGAATACTGGTGTTAGTTAGAGAAAAAACGTATTTGAATTTTTTAATCCAATTATGAAGATCTATAACTCCTAGAAATTATAGCACTCATTTAATTTAATATACACCCTGTATATTTTATTAAGAAAGTTGTAGTTTGTGGTTTTCAAAATTCTAACTTGAAGTACTTCAGTTACTTAGCTAATAATCTACATAATAAAATAAAATTTATTATGACTGATGTTCAAAGTAAAAAAAAATATTTTTCAATTAGTCCGAGAATTGCTCTCAATCTCCAAGTAAGAAACGGCTTCGTTTTTCCAGACTTTGTCATCGACAACGGCAGCCAATCTCATTTTAAAGAAATTACAACTCTGGGGTTATTACTTCCCCTCTGCATAATTGGATTCATATTAACCAAGAAATTTAAAATAGTAGATCCGCCAGATTCAATTACGCTAGGCTACTACGAGAGATAATCGCGCTGGAGAAGCAACCTTCTGAACTTTTACAATGTAGCAATTACCAAAGCCTCCTCTTGTAATGCGTTTTCAATTTTAAAATTTGCTCCTTCACAGGCTACCAGACTGTGACGTTAAGTAATAAGATGCACAAAAAAATTTGTTTGGAATAAACCAAATAAACTTAGATATATTAATAATCCTGATGTACTTAATTAAATATTTAATAATATGTGTGCCTGGATATGAAAAGGGACCAGTTGACCGAAATTGAGTTATGAGTGTTTTTAGATAGAATAAGTTATGGCAAAGGTACTCCAACATTTTAAGCCGATTACCATAAAGAGAAATTGAAAAAAAAATATTTAAAGTTGCTGGTGCAAAAATTAAACTTTTGCGCTATGACGCTTCAAACTTTTGCAAAGTTTAGAAGTTAATAACTTCCCGCATATTTGGAAGTTACGCTTACTCCAACATTTTTGGAACAATTTCGATATTAGTTTCAAGATTTTTAGTAGAATTTATTATTTCATTATTCCGTTTGGGTTTTATAGGTTTTTTAATCTATAGCGCCATTGGCCTGGGCCTACAATATGTATAGTGTAAGCTAGGTATCTTCATCTCTCGAGTCTTAAGAAGACTTAAGCATTCTCGTAAGGGACCTCTGATTCCAAATTTTATTTATTTTTAGATTTTTAGAAATCAAAATGGCGGATCTAATATGGCGACCAAACATGTAATTAAGTGTCGGATTTATACAAAAATTAAATTATGTGATATATGAAGGTTACGGATTCCCAATCTGTTGTCAGATTGTATGCAGCTGTCTGATTGCAACACTTATGTCACTTAAAAATCCAAATTGGGAGTTCAAATAAATCAGATACATAGTAGCAAATTATTTTAAACGTTTAATGATAAGAAATAAACATAACTAGGGACACAAAACATGGAAATACAATCATAATAAATTTATATAAAAAGTGCATTTATTTAAAACTACGCTTTATAAACAAAATTACAATTTTTTAAATTTTCGTCATATGTTCCATTTTTACAGTCATTTTATTTTTTTCGAGCATTGTCGCCGGAAATCTTGTCCACATACAAAATTTTAACTCGATTGGACATATTTTCCAAATCCAAAATTTTTTTCAAAATTTTAGGAAATTTTCCAATTTTTTTTATTGCTTCATGTCTTTGTCACCGGCATCCGTCCACAGGAAAAATTTCAACTTAATTGGTCAAATTTTCCAAATTTTGAATTTTTTTTCAAATTTTGGAAAAGTTTTTATATTTTTTTATTGCTTCTTGTATTGTCACCGGAAATCGGTTCACATGCAAAATTTTAACTTGATTGGACACTGGGAAGTAGAAATAATATCGATTACAAAACTTGTACAAACTCAAAATTTTTTTCTAAATTTTAGAAAATTTTCCAAATTTTTTTATTGCTTCATGTCATTGTCACCGGAAATTCGTCCACAGGAAAAATTTCAACTCAATTGGCCAAATTTTCCGCATTTTGAAATTTTTTCCAATTTTGGAAAAGTTTCCATATTTTTTTTATTGCTTCTTGTATTGTCACCGGATATCTGTCCACATGCAAAATTTTAACTTGATTGGACACTGGGAAGTAGAAATAACATCGATTACAAGATTTGTACATAACAAACAGACAAACAATCAAATAGACAAACAAACAAACAAAAACTGAAGTTAATATAAGCGTAGTAATTGTCCCGAAATATTATATAACTTTGTAATTATATTCTATACAAACAAGTTTATAAACTTCTATCATACGGATATTTGTTTCTGCCACTGTATGCGGCAACACCGTAATGCGCTAGAGCGTAGCGTGATATCGACAACTGGTCGTTTTTTCGTTCGTAATAAAAACGCATTTTTTCATGCTTTTCTAACCGCAGACGGGTTTCAGACGAACACATCTGATGTAAAACGCTATAATGAGAGTAATTAGCCAATAAAACAAAAATGTGTATTTTGCACCAGTTTAACTTTATTTGCGATTATCTGCGTAACTAGAAACGGACAACTGGTCCCTTTTCACATCCACGCACACATATAAGCATTTACACATTTCTGCTGGTGTGTCAAGCAGTTCGGAATGGGGTTTGTCACAATAAGTTATTTGAAAAATGTTATTATTATTAAATACGTTTAGCGTCTTTAATGTTCCCCTAACTGGTGCAAAATACTTACGAATACAACAAATATAGACTGTTTTCTTCATATTGTGGACGTTCCAATTTATATATAAATACGGAAAAATTTCGTAAGTAATTGCGGTGACGGTTCCACATTTCCTACCATCGCTGACACGGTTTATTTTAGGACCAATATCAATGTGGCTTATTATGGTCTCTACCATTCATTAAAAATTTATTAATTTATTAAAAAGTTGCCTTGTCCACTAGTCCATCAACTTCCCAGTTCAAAAAAGAATCAAGCAAATCAAAATCACATTTTCACTTAAGCAGTAGCTATTCAATAATATTTAAACATTCCACAATTTATCACTTTTGACCTTAACGCTCTTTTTTTGCTGTTAGTTATTTTTATCTTTTTCGTCGCTTATGCGATTTTGTCGTCAATTTTTGTCCTTTTAGACCCATTTTGCCTTTCCTTGTTGTCATACTCCTCCTTTTTACTTTATCATACGTAGTATTACACAGTATTGTAATCGCGCAAAAGCAAATTGAGATTTTAGCGGAAATATGTCTTTTTGGGTCCCCTGAACATTTTTGACCAAGGTACAAGAAAATGTCTGTGTGTGTGTGTATGTGTATATGTATGTGTGTGTGTATGTGTGAGTGTATGTATGTGTGTACCAGTTTTTTGTGGCGACGATTCCGGAGAAACTACTAAAGGTATAGGGACGTAACTTCATATTTAGCAGTTTCATGACCAAAATTAGAGCTGAAAAGTTTTTGTTCAAAAGGGTCCAAAGGAAGTGGATGTTTGCTCTTAGCATTTTTAACGATTTTGCAAATGAGCCGCCATGTCTGTAATTTCGTCAAAATAGTTAAATAATAAATTAAAGTAGAGGAAATTCTGAACTATGACATTTTTTGGTAAAATTAATAGTTTAGCAGCATGAGCAAATTCTATTGGATCGAGGTCGGTCGTGTCTGCATTAATATAAAACTAGTCTGCCAGGATTTGACAGATATGTCCATTCTAATGACAGTAGGTAGTGTCAAACGCTGATGTTTTGACAATACGGGTTTTTGGTAGAAACTGGCTCGGACCATCAATTTTTCTTGATTGGCTTCTGGGATTAGTAAACATAAAATTATAAAAATATAATTAAAAAATATGCTCTGCATCTTTCTTTTTTAAAGTAAATTGTATTTTTATCATTTTCTACGATTATGTCTGGTATGGCAAGCTCTATCACACTTATTTAAACCCTCTGACGCCTGGACTATGAAGAAACCTGAGAATGCAAGCTTATGCTTACGTGATGCTACGAGCAGAATCACAGCTGATGGCGCAGTACGTAGGGATCGCGGTGATACCGCCTGTCCAAAAACATTGACGCTAAAAACAGTAGACCTTTTTTATGAGAAATTTCATCCGAAATCCTAATTTTAATTTATTTATCAACTTCCGTCTCAGTACAGTGGGTAAAAGGCGCTGTGGGGCAGTCTCGCAGAAATAAGGGTTGTGCGGTAATACCGCCTAACTAACACATTGACGGTAAAAACTGTGAAGACACTTGTGAAGACACAAATTGCATAATAAACAAAATGAAGAAAAGGAAAGTGTGATAGACCTTGTCATTCTAGAAGTAATTTGCAAAAAACAACGACAGCAGATTTTAGTTTGTTTAAACGTTAGATGCCAGGTATATTTTTTATTATATTTTCAGAATTTTATGTTTACTGATCGCAGAAAGAAATACAATAAAATTCGATGGTCCGAGCCAGTTCTTCAATCCACTCATTTTACACCTCTGACTTCTGGACTATGTGCCATGGAATGAAGTTTTTATCCTACACTATGCGAAAATGTCATTTTCGCGTCTCTATGGAGACACGAAAGATACTATTTGACCGCCAGGCGTGTAATGAATACATTTCACGGCTAGGCGCGAAAATAACTTTTCACAATATAGCCAACAGATGGCGACCCATAGTATGTCCAAAAAACGGCAACGTTGCTTATTTGTCAAAAGCCAATATGTCAGTGATTAGCTTTTAGAAACAGGTGAATTTAATACATTGTTGTGTAGAATAAAAAAATATGGGTGCACCACGCCCAGAAAATGTTTTTCCGGACCTCAAGTAGTGCCTTTCTCTCGGTCCAGAAAAGAATCACTTTCTCGGCTTGGTACAGAATATACTATTTTCTCCTACACTTTGCAAAAATTTCATTATCGTTACTATGGAGACACGAAAGATGCTGATTGTACGATAGACGTTAGCCGTTTGCCAGTAAACAGTCCTTGTTATTTACTTGTCAAAAACGAAAATGTCAGTGATTCGTCTTTAGCAAGGGGTTCACATCTTTTACGATAATGTTATGTGCATTCTTCTCTCTCTTCGGTAGCCTCGGAAAATAACCACTTTCTCAACAATGTACTATAATTTGAAAATATGACTTAGGAAAGAAATGTTATAAAATTTTAATTTTGTCGATTAAAAACCGACGGTTTACAATTTTTCTGCGCATGGATATTTTGAACGGATTTGGATTTGAGAGTCACTTTTTGCAAGTTTTAACTTTAGCGGTCTCAGTTTCGGCAAACATTACGATCTGCTGTAAAACCTGCAAATTAATCACGAAAGAGAACGCGAGATGGCGGTCTGGAAAATTGAATTTCGTAATTTTTCGCCGGGTTCGGTGGTCCCACAGGGACTCTGGTTTATCGATTACCGCGCCTTCTTAAGTGGTACGAGCAGCAGGGGGTATTTCCATATGAATAATGCCGGACCAACGCACAGATGGCGCTGGCTGCTTCCATGCACGAGACCTCATTTCTTCGGAACTTATCGGGTACGTTCAGCGAGCAGAAATTTGCTTTTTACGCTTATTGGATACTTGCTCGGTTGGCGGTTATTATTTTTGCGGTAATTTGGTTGAAAAAAGAGGAAGATTTTATGACCTCAGCTTTCTTACAGGTTTAGAAGCCTACGAGATTTTCGCCTACATCCTGTATATAATTAAATTATGATGAATTTCAAAATTCAAACAAATAATTAAATGCAAATTGGAAACAGTCGGACTTCTAACAATGGTCTTCTAATGAAATTAGTCATTTTATAGGAAATGGTAAAATCGTCGGAAAATAATTTTTGGGTAGTGGAAATACTCAAAAAAATATCATAATTACTACATAGAAGCGGGCAGTGTGAACTCACAGATACAATAACATAAAAATATCGGAATATGGTTGGTTGACTGGTTTGTCAACTAAAGCCTAGATGCTAACTAGCTGCAAGCTAAGGCACAAATATAATATGGTGAAGGGCAGCGTTTTTTACTATGATAGAAGCAGTCTTCTGTTACTTAATTATCAATCTATCTTTAATCGAAGCGGTACCAAAGATCGCTTTCAGTTGAACTTGAGCATGATTATTTTATTATTCCCCTTTTTGATAAACATTAAAACACAAAAGGTTCAATTGAAAATGTAAAGCAAACACAACAAAGAATATATTTGCAAATACAAAGTTCTAACCATGCACATTAGAGCCCCGCGTTTGTTTATGTTTCTTTTATTATAAAGATACTTTTTGGATATTTCAGTGAGTTAATGTTAAATAAAAACTTCGTTTCCTATCCTAAATAGGTGTATAAATATTTTTTTTTTTTTGTAAATAAGATTTGTTTTACTACAATCATGTAATAAGTCAGATTACGATTTAAGTTGGTATTTAACAGACGCTCGGAGTGGCGCTGCAGTCGCGCCAGGTTTACCGCGCAAACATCTGGGGTTTTGGCGCCAAAGTGTCTGGGAAGATGTAAAGGGACAAGCAAACAGCCTCTTTGGCATCGGGCTTTGAAAGTAGACGGTCGTGCGTCAAAACGCGAGCCCAAGCGTAGGGCCCCAATGGGGGCCAAGTTATAGAAACTGTGCTGTCTCGTGTTTCTTGTGCTCAACCGAAATAATAAGGTATTTATTTGTTGTCTGTACTTGCTGATTTGTCCATCTCTGCCAAATTAAGAATATTTTTGTTAATAGGGATTAAAATTCATATTTCATGTAAGCAGTTCTGCATTGTTATATATATTTTTGTTAATAGATTTTATTGTGGTTTTCTTCGGCATATTCATTTTAGAATAATATAAACCTGTCCCTTTTATAGTAAAGTATTTAGCCTTGCATATAGTGATTAATAATTAGTGAGTTCAAACGTCTCTGACAAAGTCTCAGAGAAAGAACTCACGAGTTGTAGCCTCCGTAAGAGAGAGATAATTAATTCACGCTACCATAAGATTAATTAAGAATGCGTTCTTGAATCAGATAGGGTTGAACGCCGTTATATTGAAAATGGCGGACCAAGCGTCGCTTGAGGCGAGTTACCACCTTCTTATTGTGGTGTTAAGGTTAGGTAGTTGAGCAAAGTCCTAACAGGGGCCCCCTTCAGTTTAGAGTTGATTAAAGTATAATAGTAAATATTGAGAGGGGTGTCCGCCCCATCACAATCAGCCGCGCTCAAGCTATCGTCTTCTTGAACATTTTCAACATAAACACATAATACGCCTCAGCCCATTTTAAAAATACTTACTAAATTAATTAGTAAAAATTACTTCTTGACTATTTCCTTCTGATGAACGGTTTTTAGCAAAAAAAAATAAAAAGTAACATCTACGAGAAAACTCACCTTGTGGGCAAAAACGATGTATTTTGTTGCAATGTGGCAATGACTCTTGAATTTGTTTTGTTTAACCCTAAACAGATTAGATAACTTATTAGCAAACTAAGCGGCTTCTGACGTACTTAAATAAACTACTTATGCTTGCAAGCCTAGATTTCGTGTACACTAGGGTGGTCCTTATTTATACAGGGTGTTTCAGAAATAACGGCTAACCTTGAAGGAGCATGTGCCCAAAGACGTAAGAAACATTTTTTGTCAAATAACGTATGGTCTAACTTAACGCATTCTTGAGAAAATTAATTATGAATAACGGAGTCCGACCCTGGATGCGAGAGCCAAGACCAAGCGCGCTGCCCATCCTTCCATACCGTACTGATTTGGTAGACTCAAAAATCCCACTATTTAAGGGGAATCCATACCCCCTACGTTTTGCTTACAAAACACGCAAAAGTTCTGAGGCTTTTTCTTAGCAATTAGTTCACATAATCGTAAAAGAAATACACCAAATTAAAGATAAAAGATATATAATTTTGCGTCTAGTGTTAGATTTTTGATAGTTCTGTACGTTTTTGGCAAATCTATTTCTGAAGATGACATAAAATTGGCTGATTTTGCAATTTTTTTACGAAGAACAGGTTAAAATTGAAAAAATACCACAACACATTCTCAACGCAGACAATGCCATCCTGAATATCGTAGATGAACAATCTGAACGGAGTACTAGAGAAATTGCTAGGGACGTCGGTGTTCCCTATCTAACTGTGTGGCTAATTTTACGTGAACTACTCCTTCAACCCTATCATATTCAAGGTGGCAAAAATTTGCACGACAACCCAATTTTGTCGCTTACATGTTATTTACGGACGAGTGTTGTTTCACAAGAAACGGGACTCTGAATTTTCATAACAGTCATCATTGGGCAGATGCTAATCCCCAATTTACCCCGTGAATGTGTGGTGCGGAGTATTTAGGGATATGTTGTTAGGACCCGTACTGTTACCTGCACGTTTGAATGGTGCGTCGTATTTAAACTTTTTAGAAAATACCCTTCCGGATTATTTGGAGGTTCCCATTCAAACGCGTCTTGGTGTGTATTACATGTACGACGGGGCACCGCCAGATATTTCGCGCCCCGTATGTAATTATTTGAACGTACATTTTCCGAGGCGCTGGCTGGATAGGACGCAATGCTCCCGTGCGTTGGGCACCTAGGAGTCCGGACATGAATCCATTGGACTTTTTTGTGTGGGGGTGCATGAAACAGAGTGTGTTCAGAACTGAAGTGGTAAGTGCAGTTGACCTTCACGAGCGCATATTTGCCGCAGCAAACTCAATTCGCGAAATGCCGGGAGTTTTTGCTTGAATGCAAAATAACTTTAATCGGCGCTTAGAGGCCTGTACGTTAGCAGGCGGAGATCACTTCGAACAGTTTTTGCAACAGCACCCCTCAGCAAGCTTTGGTAAGTACCTAAAACCTACATTTTGTTAAGTAATAAATGTTCATCGCGTCGCTGCGCGCTCTGTGAACAACGGAATCAAATGCGTCATGCGCGGTGCGCGGTGCGCGGTATAAAACCAGGGTCGGCTCCAGACGACTTCTGTGATACAATTTTTATGAAACAAACTTTGAAATCGGCCATACGGTATTTGACAAAAAAATGTTTCTTACGTCCTTGGGCACATGCTCCTTCAAGGTTAGCCGTTATTTCTGAAACACCCTGTATAGAAAATAAATAACTTTTAATTTATTTTCTACCGGAACCCCTAAATTAGTTCTTTTATATCCATACTTAATACCTGTAAAATTTGACGTCGATCACAACATATTAACCCGTGTCCCAAAGGGCTCAAACTCAAATAAAAGTTCAATTGGATAATAATAATTTATATTTTTAATAATGTTTATATATTAATTTTCTATAAAAAAATGTTTTACCACAATAAATTTCCAGCCCACAGTTATTAGCTTAATCAAAAAAAAAATAAATCAACTTCAAAGTCCAGAATACTATATCTAAGTGTTCATCCTAGCCAACAAAGAATAAAATCGAACAAGTAAAACCTATTTCGCAATTATGATTTTTTTCCGTACAATATGAATCTGACAGCAGAAATTCCAAATTGTGTCTAGATTTTGAGAAAGAAATAATTGTAATTTGTATTTTTTTCCCTGTTTTCTTAGCTCAGTTTTTCCCAAAAATTAGTCTTAAGCCTAAATTTCTGCCTACAGAATACATCACTTGTCCGATTGTGTTCATTGTTGGACAGAATAGTCACGTAGCTTAGATTCGTGTATTTATAACAAATTAAATACGTGAAAATATGTGAAATGCTCTGATATCTAGAGTAAAATGTTGGTTGTTTTTTGTTAATGTTTTTAATGCTCATAACTGTGGGGCAGTAAATGTATTGTAGTAAACACAAATAATTTTTTTTATGTTTTAAATTACACTGTTTCACGATTTTGGGCTTCTTGGGACACGTATTAGTATGTATCCATCAATATGAAATTTCACAGGAAATAAGTATGGATATAAAGCACCTGTAAAGAAAATAAAAGCTGAAAAATAAGGACCACCCTAGCGTACAAGCTTACTGACGGGAACGCTTGCAACCTAGACTGCGAAAATGTATGGCTTTGAATTGTTGAGGATTATGTAAGCCAACAATAGTAAACGGAATGAAAACTGGTGAATACATGGTGATTTTACATAGCAGACCTTCTTTGGCTGGTAACAAATATTCAGAAGTGCACTCTGGGATGATTAAGAGAAAACCGGAAGATACCAGAAAAAAACAAGGGAAATTACGGACTGAAATGATTGACGTCACAAGCGTTCAATGTAAAACAATTCTCGGACGGCGTAGCCAGTAAAAATGAGGTCGCCAGATCAATCGCACATCAACAATCAATCCATGTGGTGTCTGCTGGAAATGACAAACGCCACGTTGCAAAAAAATTGTGGATTACTTTGTGCTTGCTTTTCCTTGCGTTTCTACGCTTTTATTATCGTGAAATAAAATATCAGGAAGGTGGAAGGGGTCGTTGCAGTTTGAAAACGAAGTATGCCAATTCAAAGCCGCAGAAAAAATACATTATTTACCTACCATCGATTGCCAACGGGGAAATGTAAAAACGTGGAAGACATTAGACAGACTCACAATCAGCGTCATAACCCAAGTAGTGATTGTGTCTGCTTGAAATATCAAACGCGATCTCGCAAAATGCGCTTGCTATTTCTTTAGTTTGGATGCTTTTATTACCGTGAAATAAAATGTCGGGACGGTGGAATGTCTCGTTAAAGTTTGAAAAAATAATAGTTACGTCAATTCGAAGCCGCATAACAAAGACTCTATTTACCGTCGCATTCCATAAAGCGAGCCATTACAGCACAGACGAATCGATAAGATTTACTCCAACAACATGCCAAATAATGTTCAAATCGCTTTTATACAACTCAGTAAATTTATAAAAAAAAATGTAATAAAGTTGGTTCACATCTAACGCTCGATCGACCTGCCAAACAATTGCAAATTTGAAACTAAATCAATCTCTTTCAACCGTGAATATACGGTCATAAGCAAGTCTTGTTGCTCAAACTAAGCGTTTCTTGCGATTTGTCAAACTTATAAAGAAATAATTGCGTCATTGTTCACTGATACAAAAAAAACAAACCTCTTAACTTCAAACAATCAGTCAAACCGTGGAAAACAATCAAAATTGATCTTCCATCTTGCCAACAGAAAATATAACATAAACATCAAAAATTCTCAACTCGAAATCTTAAAAGACTGCCCATATTTACGCTATACACAAACACACGCACAGGCATATAACTAACGGAAACATAATTTTGGTTGCCAGGAGTCAAAGGAGACTAAAACTCCAGCTTTTAAATAATTCTCAAAAATAAGTAAGTAACATAACATCTTTAGTTTTTGGTAATGCCAATGGAATATTAGTATCGCAGTTTGGGGTGCGCTTTGTCTTTATGGAGTCGCAGGCAAAGAAAATCCCCAATATGACGAAAAGAAGACAAGCTACCATTCTCATTTCCCAGAGTGGCAGTAAAGTACTTAAGCATTAGTTGGAACAACATTAAACATTTTGTGTATTAGAAAATAAAAGAAACAGTCATTTGTGCTAAGTATTTGACAAGAAAAAATCACAATTGAAAACATCAATAGCTCATCAATAGTATATGGAATACCTAGACGAGAAAGTGATACTTTTCCGGATCGAGAGAAGAGATGCACAGGCGCGCAGGCCTGGAAGATCACTTTCTTGGCGTGGTGCACACAATGTTTTATCCTACACAACAATATCGTTATAAATTTACCCGTTTCTAATAGCGTTTTCGACTTACTGCACTTTTTCTGCACTGGCTTGCCCCGGGGCAGTTTTGCGTGTTCGACTGACTTATAATTTTCAGGTGGCACTCGTCGAGTGCGGCGTGTTCGACTTACGACCAAAGTTGCCCTCAGTGCGCACTGAGGGCAATTTTCTTGCTCCGACTTCTGGAGTCGGTGCAGTGCCAGTGCAATATGGCGGACTGTCAACAAGCGATGTCAGGTTGCGCCAAAGTGATAGTGTCACGGCTTATGGACTTATTATCGTCTTCGTCATCTGCGGGCGAAGAAGATATTTTAATTGCCATGCAGAAAAGCAGACAAAACTGCCGGGAATAAAAAATTTTGATATCAACTTTTGATATCCCAAACCGACAGACTGATTATAATAACGTAATTTTTTGATTTTGTTTACCCTTTAAAAATCTATGGGCGCAAAGCAAGAATGATCGAAACAGAGATTACGCCCATCGGCGTACCAAAATCGTTTCGTTCTGCGCATCTACGTCACACCAGAATTGCTGTCAAAACTATGTGTCAAAGTGGTATATATTTTGCCAACGAACATATGACGGAGATGTCAACATTGATGTGAAATATTAAACAGTGTTTAGTTAGGTTATATGACAGAAAATCGGTGAAAGCAATTGGGGAACTAAATTGTAATATTGTCATCGTCAACAGGATGATGATTTATAGGCCAAGTGCGGATAAAATGATTATTAATCTTTACTTGTGATCTAATTTACCATTTGGCCGCACTTGTAAAATGTTCCATGCAAATGACCCTCATAGAAAATACTTCGTAGAAAGGAAACAAGCGTGCTAAGAACTTGGTAATACACACCGGCGCCATCTTACAGACAACCAACGAAGTTTTCTATACGCCCGTAGTTATGCAACTTATTCTGCAGAATTATCGGTATCTTTAACCTGTAACTTATGCAACCCATTGTTCGTTCCCAACAGATTTAATGCATATGCATATTATGTATTATATTATAGCAAATCTACAAAAATAACCCATTTTAATGGAATTAATTTATTTTTACACGCCAGTACACAAATACATTACATACATATTATAAACATTTGTAAACTAATTCAGTAAATTTACATGAGACTGTGATGTTATAAAAATACATAATATATAAAATATTCACAACCATTAGCATTATAATTATATGCTTGATCTGCTTGATAACATGGACAAAGTGTGAAGACTACAGTTGGCGCCTTTTATCAAACACAAACACATATATATTATATACTTATATACACAGTACATAATTTAGTTATACTTATTTTTTATTCATTTCTCATTTGTAAAATATTTTTCAACACCTTCGGGTATCAGGGATTTTGATCATATATAAAACATTTTTCAATTAATTTGTGCAGCTTTATAATGCTTATTTAACAAAATGTAATCTACATAATATATAATCGAATAATTGAATCAGAATATTGAAAAGTTGAAGAGATTTTATATATACATACATATCAGATTATTATATTATATTAGCATTATTAAAAAGAAAAATTGCTGTTCTCATACATTCTCTAAGGTTTGCTAAAAGAAAATAATAATCATTAGTTAATAGTTGAAACGGGCCTACAAAGATCTAGGTAGAATATATACACAGTCGAAAGTTTTGGTTTTACCATACACATATGCATATACATTAGGGTGTATCGAAATTTCAAATTTCAAGTTGATAAAAAGTTGCCTCTGTGGACCCTCATACACCACCAAAGAAATTGGCCCAATTGAAAAATATTTAGGTCTCCCGCAGGAGGCCTAAAATTTATAATTTTCTTTAAAAATTCAAATTTTTTCATATTTTTGTAATGAAATATTAAGTGATATTAGTTTTTCAAAGCCCACACGTATGCACATAATAAAAAATTTGATGACAAAGAAACTTTTACCAATATTTAAACACATTTTTTTAATTATACGAAAATGGTCATTTTGCTAAAAATTGTAACGAATCTAAATAAATCAGGCGATCTAAATGTTGCATTAGAGTAATATATTTTCCTATATGGTAATATCACACCTTATTGTTAATCTTTTTGTCTTTGAAAAACAAAAATCACTTAATCTTTTATTGAAAAAACATTCTAATTCTTAAACTAAATTATAAACTTTAGGCCTTCTGCGGGAGACCTAAATATTTTTCAATTGTACCAATTTGTTTTGTGGTATATGTGGGTCCATAGGGACAAATTTTAATGAACTTGAAATTTTGAATTTTGAAAAAACGTTTCTTCGATACACCCTAATATACATATACTATATACATATAACTATTAGTACCTAACAGCTATTTTTTAGCTTACTCTGGGCAACGGCACAGAGAAACAATTTGGACCCTATCTTTCATCTATCGATGTCCGCTAACACTATGTATAGTGTATACCTATTTTTAATTTATTATCATTCATTTTAGGTAGGGGAAAATTGTTCTAAACCACAGAAATATTTCTAGGCTTTGGTTCATTGTAAACTTTCGAAAAAGTAATCACTGATATACATAGTAAATTACTATTGTCAAATTACTATTTTACTATTAGTAATGTATTTCAAAAATTGCTGATTTACAGACTATTTTCAAAATTTACAGAGATACCTTCATAAATTGACAATAATATCGAAAAAGTCGAATGTAACCAGGCAGTCGTACAATCTCTCATGAAAACCATAAGTCCTATCATTTAGGTCCATCCAGAAGTTTCACAAACTGGAAACTGGCAATGGTGCGACATTACAGTTAGATTCCTAGTTTCTAGTTTCTAGATTTCCTGGAGGAACTTGACCAATTTCTATCAATTTATGATTACAGTTCTAGACACTGCTCTATTGGGCGTGGAGTTATCCAGTCATGAATTTTGGTGTACCTTCATAGAAAATTATCGTTATTTTCTTCAGAGGGTCTTATGTTCTTCAGTCCATTATTTGAGGTGCTGTCCGGTCATAAATTTTGGTTCCTTGCTGACGTCTTCCCTTTCTTATATTGTATTTCAATTAAAACCTTTGAAGAAACATCTCATCAGTGTCTAGAATAAAAACAATAAGACATACCATTAAAATCATTAAAAAATGTGCAAAGTTTACCTTATGTAGTAAGGAAATGTTCTTCCGATACATGTTGCTATTATCATCCAGAAAGTAATTGTGCATTTCGATTTCGGGCATATCTTCTGGTTGTAGCTAACCATTTTTGTAAGAGAATATAAACATGTGTACTGTGTAGTTGTACGTTTACAAGCACTTTCAATTAACATCATTGTATGGCTATTAGAAGATCTCATATCCTCCGTAATCCTGCACAACCATAAGAACTATTAAAGCGCATCATGATACTATTAAATTATATAATTAATTTATTTTTTAAATTATTAACGTTATTATAAAAATATTTAAAATTAAACTTACCAATTAGAAATTTGAATGCCACTTGAGAAATAACGGATATCAATAATTACACTTGCTAATTTGACAGTTTGCATTGTTTGTATTGACAATCGCACATTTTAGTACGTTACCAAGGTTATTTCTGACGTTGTAAAATTGTGGTGGCGCCATCTTACGTTCATCCAAATGCAAAACATATATAGCTATACTGCCAAGGCGCTCCATATTAGTTCCGTGGGTATGATGACCCTGCTCTAGTAATTGAAATTATTTCTTTGCCGGCAGAAACTTATCATTTTTTTTAAAACGTCTGCATCGGACGGAAGTAAAAAAACTGCGTTTTGATGCTTTGTTTTCATTTCTCTTTGAGCAACCCGCTACCACACATTTAATTTTCGATATTTCTAATTGTTTTTCTAAAGTGGAAATGTATTTGGTTATGTGTCAAAGTAATTTGTATTTTGTTATGATGCGTATGTAGTCAAGGTGTTATCAATATTTGGTCTAGTGTGACGTCACAACAATCAGCTGATTGTCAAACTCGCTCAAAATTGAATGACAACCTGCGCAATGCGTAATCTTGTATTCTATCATTCTTGGGCGCAAAGACCACCCTCGGAAGGTTGCCAGACTTGATGTTATCTTATTGTTACGCTAAAAGGGACAGATTCTGAAAGTTCTAGCTCTTGGACCATTATCTATTAAAATTTATTTATAATTGATTAAAATATGATTCTAACCTTAATCACGATCGATCACGATCCGACCATTGACAGTTTGTGACACTCTGAAGCGTGCGGCTTACCAACTGCACGAAAAAAGTGCACATCCCACTGGCACGGTGCCGGGTCGCACTGAGAGCGTGCATAGAGCGGCTAAGTCGAAAACGCTATTAGACTAATCACTGACTCATTGGGTTTTGACAGATAAACAACGTCGACGTTTTATTCTCAAAAGTTTATTTATGTCCTACATGATCATAAAGTGACATTTTACATCTTAGTTTCCGGGACGAAAGCAGCTACTTTTTGCGCCCTAGGGGGATAAAGGATTGCCAATGGCTATATGTCAAATATACCAAATATTTGTCAATCAAATTGTAAATTTTAAATCGTCAATGTCAATTATTGGCGATTAAGGTTATAAGTTTGACAATTAATTGTCTGTATTGTCACTCATCAATGTCAATTATTGGCGATTAAGGTTATAAGCTTGACAATTAATTGTCTGTATTGTCACTCAACTCCGAATTGTTTGTATGGTTGTTCAACTCCGTAGATACGCCGTCACTTGATAACGTCAAAATATTTATTAATATTATTCAAACGGAGGAACAAAACCATTGTAGGACATAAACTTTTGTATGCACCTCGGGCATTACTTGATGTTTATACCCTCGGGCGACTTAAAAACTCTCGGGCCTATCGGACCTCGCGCTTTTTAAACTGTCACCCTCGGGGCGTAAAGATCCGTCTAATGCCCTTGGTACATAAATAACTATTTCGTGACTAGCGCTGAAAATTGTTCGTTACACACCTGGCGGACAAATAGCATCTTTCGTGAGTCCATAGAGACGAGCAAATGACATTTTCGCATAGTGTAGGATAAAAAAATAGCTTTTATTTTAATATAATAGTATATTATTTGACGAGCACATAACTAAGGATATAAATCGCGAGCATGAAGTTTATACGGGAGCCGTAGGCGAGCGTGTAAACATGCGGGCGATTTATATCCGTTGTGTGCGAGTCGAATACGACGTTTTATCTATGACTCACAAATTCCATTTTATATCAAATATATTAAATGTATTTGTCAATGATGGCGAGGCGAACTGTCACATAACTGTCATCCACGTAGGTTTTGACAGACTTTGACACTAGCGTTGTATAGTGATGACAATTCCTTCAAAAAATGAAGTCATTATTTAAACGAACTGTCATTATTATACAACGCTAGTGTCACTATAATCATTGGCGTGTATAATGATAGGGATTTTATAGTCATGGATACATAGTCATGGATATATAAAACATCAGAACAAACCCAGGTGGTGGTGTGATGGGGCGGACACCCTTCTCAATATTTACTATTATACTTTAATCAACTCTAAACTGAAGGGGGCCCTAACACTTAAAAATGTGATCCTAATTAATCTTACGGTAGCGTGAATCAATTATCTCTCTCTTACGGAGGTTTCAAAACTGAGTTCTTTCTCTGAGACTTTGTCAGAGACGTTTGAACTCACTAATTATTAATCACTATATGCAAGGCTAAATACTTTACTATAAAAGGGACAGGTTTCTATTATTCTAAAATGAATATGCCGAAGAAAACCACAATAAAATCTATTAACAAAAATATATACAACAATGCAGAACTGCTTACATCAAATATGACTGCTAATCCTATTAACAAAATCTGATATACTTTGGCAGAGATGGACAAATCAGCAAGTACAGACAACAAATAAATACCTTAATATTTCGGTGAGCACAAGAAACACGAGACAGCACAGTTTCTATAACTTGGCCCCCATTGGGGCCCTACGCTTGGGCGCGCGTTTTGACGCACGACCGTCTACCTTCAAAGCCCGATGCCAAAGAGGCTGTTTGCTTGTCTCTTTACATCTTCCCAGACACCTTGGCGCCAAAAGCTTGCGCGGTAATCCTGACGCGACTGCAGCGCCACTCCGAGCGTCTGTTAAATACCAACTTAACACAAAACACGCCCAAGTTCAAATTCAATTCTTTTTCAAATTAACGCGCCAAATCTCAACTTACTACATCCCTTCCACGTTAAGATAAATAATTATTTGACCAATTATTTATCCCTAAACAAAACTAAATAATCAAATTGCTGATTGTAACATCTCCCCTTACAAAACAATTCTCTTAATTGCTAATTACAATGTTGACATGCAAATTTTTACTTCTTGTACATTTTTTTATTTCCTGAAATAAAAATACAGATATGACCCAATAAAAACCCAAAAGAATTCGGCCTTGGTCCAGGAGTCCGGCGGTGTTGATTTGACTTCGGTTCTCCAAACCAAGCGAATGTCCTCATTCCCGGGCCATTGGTCATATGAAACAAAAGAAAAACAACATTGAAGCAGTATCATAGCAGTCCGATTACATCATAACTTACATTATCTTTTATCCATCTTCAAATACAGCCGCATTCGTGAAATGACTCGCCTCCACACCTCGCCTCGGTTTTTCTCCGTCCATCTTCCCTCCTAGCGTCATCGGCGGTCCTTTAATTTCCAGCGACGTCCAACGTTCCTCGAAAGCTATCGTATACCTCGTAGATGACCTACACGACGTGTGGATGTTGTCCAGCGACACTTAGGCCCTGGTAAGACATCCATTTGCGTTGTCCGTGTAGTCATTTTTCTTCTAACACCATCGACGTACAAAGTACAGGAATTCTGTCATCTGTCACTTTGTAGTTTTTGACCCTACGTCTCACTTTGGACGTTTTTTCGGTCACACCATTTTTTTGAAGCGCACTGGGCTTCACTTGCTGTAGATTACAACCCTTTGTAAATCTACCGGCACTAATTTCGACGTACAAAGTGCAGTATATTTGCCTGCAAAACTGTAATTTTTCCTTGCCCCTTTTGCGACACGCGCGGGCTGCGTTTTCCATCACTAGACGATTTTCGATTCCGGGAACGGGACGACGGCACGCTTCACATGTAGACCTCACCGCATGACCTCGGGAATTCCTGGATGGGCCAAACTACCTGCGCTGCGTGGGGTCTTCAATACACGTCTGCTTGGCCGGAAGTTGGGACATGTGACCCTTCGGAATAGCTGCTTTTACCTGCCTTGTCGTTGAATTTCCCTTACAAAACAATACTCTGCAACTTCCCTTAATAACTGCTTTATTTTAACTTAAAAATACAGTTGCGAGTATACCCCTTAATTTTAATTAATTATTAATTAATTACCGCGTGTGTGTGTTTCGTGCTTCTCCGCTCAGAGCCGCCATTTTCAAAAATGCTCACAATAAAAACTTAACTTGTTTCAATCTTTCGATTAAATTTCCTCAAAATTTACCAAACAAAGTACTCGGGCTTTGTTTCTATCCTAGCCTTACTTTACTTTCACTTAATCGACCACTGACGGTACGATTTTTTTCTGTTTATTGTTTACTGTTGCCATCTCTACTCTGCCATTTTTCCACTCAATAAAAAAAAATTCCTCAGAATTTAATTTCAAACTACCTGTTCTGCATATCGTTATAAATCATAACTCAAGCCCTATCTAACACAATCTGGTTCAAACTTTCTCCAACGAACGGTCTCGAGAATTAAGACATTTCTTTCAAAAACAATTCCAACACTCACAAGAAATTATACTGCAAATATTTAATTATTATGCTGCCACCAGCAGTACATCAGCAGTTCCTACTCAAATTCACGACTATATATCGACATTTATCATACAAAATGTCCACTTCTAAAGCGCAAACAAAATTCTTGGAATGCCACGCGCAATATCCACAAGGGCGCCTAAGCTAGCCCTTACACCACTTTCTCTAAAGGGTCGTTTGCCTAACTTTGCTTTTAACCATAGTCTACAATGCATTCTTTAAAATGCGTCACCCAATTTTCTTCTAAAATTCACAAACAAATCTAACTAGAGTGCTTTCTTCATAATCTACTCAAATAATCACTTGAAATGTCTTAAATTATCCCAACCGCTAGCCAACAAAAATGTGATGGGGCGGACACCCTTCTCAATATTTACTATTATACTTTAATCAACTCTAAACTGAAGGGGGCCCTAACACTTAAAAATGTGATCCTAATTAATCTTACGGTAGCGTGAATCAATTATCTCTCTCTTACGGAGGTTTCAAAACTGAGTTCTTTCTCTGAGACTTTGTCAGAGACGTTTGAACTCACTAATTATTAATCACTATATGCAAGGCTAAATACTTTACTATAAAAGGGACAGGTTTCTATTATTCTAAAATGAATATGCCGAAGAAAACCACAATAAAATCTATTAACAAAAATATATACAACAATGCAGAACTGCTTACATCAAATATGACTGCTAATCCTATTAACAAAATCTGATATACTTTGGCAGAGATGGACAAATCAGCAAGTACAGACAACAAATAAATACCTTAATATTTCGGTGAGCACAAGAAACACGAGACAGCACAGTTTCTATAACTTGGCCCCCATTGGGGCCCTACGCTTGGGCGCGCGTTTTGACGCACGATCGTCTACCTTCAAAGCCCGATGCCAAAGAGGCTGTTTGCTTGTCTCTTTA